>CM076584.1:929560238-930194465 GCA_034641835.2 Pinus albicaulis
AATATCAATTTAATATATATTTATATATAGAAAATAATATTAAGAAAATATTTTAATGTTGTATGTAATAAAAAATGCATTGTGGGTTAATGAATAAAATATTTTAATAAGAATTAACATTGACATATATTTAAAATATATTAATAACAAAAAAGCAATTTAATTTATATGCTATAACATTCAAAAATACAATTTAAACAAAAAAAATTTATACATTATTTTTTGCAAAGTTTGAACGTGTAGAAATTTGATCCTTCTACGCTCATATCAATATGAATAATATTAATAAATTAAGTATAAAAGAAATATTGGTGAATTGAGTTTAGTTGAGTGGTTAAGTAGAATAGTTGTTATCCTCCTCACCCATTCTTTCCTACCAAGTTCGAAGTCTAATAAGTTTACTAAATTTTTAATTAAAATATTAAACAAAAAATTAGTTACAAACTTAAACAGTGAAGTTGCTTTATGCTTATATAGTTTCATGTTTCACAAAACTTTCTTGGTCAAAACCCTTTCTTTCAACCTTAGTTATAGCTTTGCAACTTCGACTTGGTACAATTTCTCCAGTTCTTACTTAATGTTGTTGAAAGAACTTGAATAGATTTTAGAGTGTGAACACATATATGGATTACATAAATAAGATATACATTTTATTTGAATTTGATCTTTAAACCTAGAAATTAGCTATTTTAGTTTTTTATTTTATGTATATATTATTATAATATTTAAGTGAATATTTTCTTTTTAACAAATGAGTTATAATTTTATTTGAATTATTAACATTATTTCAATTTCAAACAACAACGTTTTTTATCTACCATGAAACCAAATTATTACTTAAAACAGAGAAGTAAAAAATCCCATGTTTCCCATCCCTAATTTGCATTAAAAGTTTAGAGCAAAAGCCATTTTAGAATTTCAAATGCATAAGAAGAACTGAAAAATCAAATGCACAAACTAAATATCTACAAACATGTTAATTATAACATTTGCTAATGTTAAGGAAAAATAGGAAGAACAGCAGCTCACCATTAAATAAGTTGTACCAAATAGATATCTAGGTTTAGGCATGGAATAGTTTTGTGTACACTTTTGAAAAAAATTATCATACATCCAAACTTGATTGGATATACTCCCATTTGCCTTAGCACTCCAACGATAAACCCATTATTGTACATATTTGCAGTGCCTACTACGCACGGTTTTTTCCTGATTGTGACATTAATTCTTTTTTATTAGACATATGTTTTCAAATTTTTTTTTTTTTTTGCCATGGTTCAACTATAAGCTTTATTATTGTTTATTTATTTTAATTATTTTAATTTGTTTTTCTTGCATTCTATTGGTTGAAAAGTTCAACATGTTATTGCAAATTGCATAAATATTTGTGCAGGTCCATTGCAGTTCACGCCGTCAGGCGTCGCTCTTGTTAGTAACCTCAGCAGGATTTGTCAGTATGATTTAATGCACCTTGGGAGCATGATACCCCTAATTTCCTGCGGACCGAGCAATGATACGTGATCTTGACGTATTGTGAGGGATGGCAGAACGTGGCACCCTCGTGCTAAGTGTACTAAATAGGGTGGCCCATTTATTTTAAGGTATGGCTGCCAAATTTTCCTTTCCTACTATCGTGTAAATTTCAACCTAACAAATTATCAAAATAAATATAAGTGTGGATATTTATAATCATAAAATCTCAACAAATTATCGAAATAATACTCGTGCGAATCCAGTTCTATTCTTCATTGGGTAATTGTTTTAAATTGTGGAACCCTTCGAACCTATGGTTTGACCAAAGTACAACTCTCACCGCATACAATATGCTCTTTCGTTTACTATCAGAACAAAATCCCACCGGAAAATATACCAACCAAACCCAAATACCTACTTTGATAATTGCTAGGCCCCATAGCGCGGCATTCACGTTCAATTCATATGAAATCTTCCACCAATATCATGTTCAAGCCAATGAACCAACCAAACCTTTTATTCATGGGCCAACATTTCATCAATCGACATGCCTATTTGTTTCAAGCCCAAATGTTAATCCAATAACTCAGCGCTAACATATATTCACATTTTGTAAAGGCTAATTGGGCCACCATTCGTATATCCCGATTGCCTTTTGCATATTACTATAATATGTCCCACATATGGATTCATTATACAAGATTTAGGTGTATGTATATATCAACATATTATAACATTCGATACCACAACATTCGACTTTAAGATCTTGTTATATTTAAATATCGACGTAAACCTTGATTCGGGCTTGCAGTTCATAATACTTACCTTCACGTTAAACAATCGTCCATCGCGCAGCGCGACTGCTGTTGATGGTTTCCAGCTTACAATCGGACGGACGAGGTGAACATCGTGTTTTTTTGAATCCTGAACTTTAATGCTTGAAATTTACGGACGTGAGTGGGTTTAGAATACCACTCTTGGCTTATGTGTCAAACGTAGAGACGATTCACGTTTTTTCTGGAAAATTTAAATACCACTTCTAACTCGCGCGATACCGCCGGTCTTCCCAACTCCGGTTTCACTGTTCCTCGTTCACGGTTCTTTCGTTGACTCACAGTTCCATTACTCTAGTTCTGTTCAACTATTGTTTCATTATTAGTTCCTGTGTATTCTGGTTCTAATTCAACCCTCTTCTGCGCCTGGGTATCTAATGTGTATTAATCGGGTTCCAGTACATTAAACCCTCAAATGATTTCGGTTTCTCAATCAGTCTTGAGCATCAAACTCTTCACACCGAGAGTTTTATGCACTCAAAAAAGAACGTGGGTTCAATGGTTTAATTTACCACAACCCTTCTCTCTACTGAACATAAATCGATTCCATTGAATTTGACCATCCATTACACAAAATTGTATCAATGGTGAATGGAATTCTGCAAGGAGGTCACACAGACTTCAAACGCTATCCATTAAGCACATGAATGTGGACTCCATCTCAATCATACCCAAATCGATCTGCTCAAGGTTATATTACGGTTCAAGTCTCTCCTAGAGGATCGATCTCGCTCGTGATCGATCCTTCTCGAATAATATAAATGCAGACATATATCACTTCCTCAATTAAACTGGAACATCAACCAGGGCTCTATCAAAGGGTCTATTTACTCTATTTCTTATACAATCGGGTTAAGGAGATTCGAATTCTTTTAGACAGGACTTAAACCAATCAAGGCACATAAATTTCAGAATACAAGAAAGCAGATGCCCCCATGGCTGTATGTTGCAAGCTCACCTCTGTCGCATACATGTCTCTACATGAATTGTCATCCGTTTTCCATAAATTAGATTTATTTAAAGGAGCATTAAAGTTGTGATAGTCGTGGCATGACTATATATAAATCATTTTTTATTTATATTACAATTGTGGAAAATTAAAGTTGAGTGTTGTTAAAATTGTTATGTATCTTATATATATATGAAATTAGATTGTAAGGTTTTAGATGCCTTTTTGTCTATATTTTATAGATGCTATTTATTATAAAACCTTATTTTGAACCCCCAACATACAAGCCACTCTTTTAATACAAACCAACCAATGGTTTTCTTCACATTCGGAAGCTTCCACTAGGTGGTTGTAAAACACTATTCAACGTATATGCAAGGTTTTTCTTTGATTCGATCTCTATACGAAGCATTCATTACCTTTTATATATGTTTATGAACGCCTATGCTGGAACCCACTTACACCTTTACTTCATTTCCAATTGAAAGCACCCTTGAACAATATATAAAATCCTTGGATTAATTAACTCTCGGCCTGATTTAGGCTGTATATACTAACCCAATGGTTACACTAGCACTATTCGGCATCCACTTTATTCAAAGCCCTAACTTACCATACCTTTGCATCCAATGGTTACTGTCTTTATCGCCTTTGAGTCGATGATCCGACGATCATCACGTAACTAAAGTGCACACCTTTTTATTGTCCAGAATCGTGCGATGGGACTGGGACCCAGTGTTAGGTCACCCTTCTTATCTGACGGCTGAGCCATCGTCGGATCGAATTCAGTGATCCGACGCTCATAAACAAATATTGTGCTATGAAAGTGCGTGGAGGCTAATTCTTAAAAGTCATGCGATGAGAGCAGTTTTTATAAACCACTTGTGGACACGTGTCAATTAGTTTATGAGATCGCGTTTTTTTCGCCAATTCTAATTACCACCTTAAGCGTCGCACGATACCACCGATTTAAGCTCCGAAACTGCCTTGCTGCTCACGGTTCCACTTCTCCTTTCTCAAGGTTTCGCCTTCTCTGTCGTGTGCATCCTTCATTATTCACCTCGCGCTTCTAACTCAAGCCACTATGTCGATATTATAGCTTCGAATCTTCCATCTCAGGACTCTACTACAGAGTTCTTCCCTGACACTGTAAATATCTTCTGTCTATTATGAAATTTACCACACAGGCCCAATTTGAAAATATTCAACCGCAGTTGCCCTTACCTATCAAAGGCGTGCATAACCACCATTAACCCAGTCATGTGCAGGATTACCATTTAACCTTTTTACACAGAGGCTCTGTAATTTAATTCGATTTATTGTCCTATCTTAATCACTTTGCCGTGGATAATTATTCCTTGCAGCTCTAAACCAAATTTCTGATTTGTTTCTCAAACACAGGTTTTTGTTTCATGAATCCAAAAGCCCAAATAGGTAATATTAATCTATGTTTGTACTTACTATTCAAGTTTTCCTTCTATTTTTTCATTCTCTTTCATGAGTTCCATTAATCAACTCCAATGTACAATATTCCACATTAATTAATTAATTAATTAATTATATATATATATGAAATTGGTAAATAATTAGTTTAGCCAAACTTTAATTTAGCCGGTATATGTATTTGTCCTTTGGTAAATTAAATTTAGTGCACATTTCCATACATATATATATACCTTATATTATAAGGTTGGCCCTTTAAATAAATCACTTTACTTATAATTGAAAGCCTGTCCTTACACGTTGTATCTACAGGTTAGTGATCCAACTTCTGCCCTTTTTAATTAACTCTTCAAAGGTCTAACACACAATACAATGGTCATAATATAATAGAACCCATTCATCTACCTGACCCTATCACTTAACATTAACCCAATGGTTCGACAACTTAAAAATATGCACAACACTTATAACATTCGGCCATGGTTATAACGTTAACACAATAGTTATATTGTATAGTCGTTCACAGGCCCCACATGTCCGTCGTGTTAAATCAACACAAACCGCCGGTTCTTAGCTCAAGTTAATCGCCGTGCAACTGAATGCGCTATATGCATCAGATCGTTTGGCCTCCAGATCAGACGACGCACAACGAAATCACTTTTTTTTTCTCTCCTACCTTTAAGACTTCAAAAAAATGTGATGAGGGCGGTATTGCCTCAACGACGTGGCGAAATCAGACTGCATCGTGTTTTTTTTAAATGGTTTCACCTTCGGCCAAAAGCGGTGTGACGTGAGCTGTTTTGGGTTCACAAAACCACTCCCAGGTTTTCAACAGTGCTCAACTGGAATTTCACCATGGTTAATGCCATTATTCATAATAACTCCGGCTTGTTAACCTCTGGGGTCAAGCCTTAAATAATATCGTTCAATTAACATTAAACCAAGTTAATTCCTTCAATGGAAAGGTTTGCCGGCTTTTGTTGGAATTTATGAAAATTACAGAACAAACTAGAGAGAATAAAACTCTCCTCTTTAACACAGAGAAATTAAAAACTTTTCTTCACAGGACAAAGATTCACACTTTAAAAGTTCTATTCATTAGCTGTAAAAAGTATTACAAAATTCTTCCTCACACAGAGGGCTTACAAAATGACTGTTACAAACACAGTGCTCTAAAATCTTCTCTGTCTCACACATAAAAAAATATACTTTGTCTCTGTTTTGAAAATAACAGACTGCTATGTTTTCAAATATCCACACTGTTGTGCAATAAAAAATAAAACATTACTTACCTATTTCTGGAATTTATTTGTTATAATTATTATCTTTATATATAATTATATTTATATTTAAAATATAATTAAGAAATTGTTGGAATATTTTAATTTAAGTAGTTCCATAGGTTTTTGAAGTATTTTAAAACCTTTTTGGAATTTCTTACTCTAATGCAGAGGTCCTTGAAATAGTCAAGAAAAATATCTTTAAAAAAACATTTATCAATTCAAAATATATAATATTTCATTTTTTAATTTGTATCTATTTTTATTTGAAATATAATAAAAAAATGTTCGAATTTCTCATTTTAAAAGATGTCTCTGAATTATTTTAAAAAACGACAACATTTAAAAAAAATTATATAAATATATGTAATACATTTTTTTAAATTGTAACCAAAATTGTTCATGCTACATATTTATTGCAAGTGTTTTAAGGAAAGAAAAAAAAAACCTTCATATTATCTTAAAGATATATAATATATGTAAATTATTGAAAACAATATGCCCTTTCGGGCCCACCCAAAATAAAGGTGCACATGTTTAATGCTAAAACATATAAATCAAAGGTTATAAACCTTTTTGCTGTGCAATAACAAAAAACATTACAACGTTATAACAAAATGTTAATGCGTGATGTTAAAACAAACCATAGTATAAAAACTCCATCGTGCCTCCTTTGTGACGTGAAAACCTTTTAAATCTGCCCTATAATGTGCATCGGGTCCGGGCTTGCAACAATACAAAGCGACCAAACAAAAAACTCTGATTCCGATTGTAACGGACCCGCAATGAGATTTAACTCCGTCGCATAAACATTCATCAAGTCCGCCATTTCACATTGCACTTGGGCCATACAAAAAAGACTTGCGATTGAATGTAATACTACTGCGTGGTCTGTGGGACCACAACTCCCACGGTCCTTGGCTTAATGCGGAGGGCGATAAAAATTATTGCGATTGCGATGTACTCATCGCATCAGAACATTTCCATCGGCGATATATCAGATGGATGTGGTAACCTATATGACTTCCGATGCGATCATTCAAGCCTCAAATAATATCGTTCAATTAACAGTAACCCAAGTTAATTCCTTCAACGGCAGGGTTTGCCAGATTTCTTTGGAATTTATGAAAATTTCAGAACAAACTAGAGAGAATAAAACTCTCCTCCTTAACATAGAGAAATTAAAAACTTTTCTTCACAGGACAAAGATTCACACTTTAAAAGTTCTATTCATTAACTGTAAAAAGTATTACAAAATTCTTCCTCACACAGAGGGCTTACAAAATGACTGTTACAAACACAGTGCTCTAAAATCTTCTCTCTCTCACACAGAAAAAAAATATACTCTGTCTCTGTTTTGAAAATAACAGACTGCCCTATTTTCAAATATCCGCACTGCTGTGTAATACAAAATAAAACATTACTTACCTATTACAAAGGCTCTCGGGCCTTTTATATGTCGCAACACATATTGACGTTACATTAAAAATAAAACTAAAGTAATATGCCCTTTCGGGCCCACCCAAAATAAAGGCGCACATGTTTAATGTTAAAACATATAAATCAAAGGTTATAAACCTTTTTGCTGTGCAATAACAAAAAACATTACAACGTTATAACAAAACGTTAGTGCGTGATGTTAAAAAAAACCATAGTATAAAAACTCCATCGTGCCTCTTTTGTGACGCGAAAACCTTTTAAATCCGCCCTATAATGTGCATCAGGTCCGGACTTGCAACAATACAAAGCGGCCAGACAAAAAATTCTGATTTCGATTGTAAGGGACCTGCGATGAGATTTAACTCTGTCGCATAAACATTCATCGGGTCCGCCATTTCACATTGCACTTGGGCGATACACAAAAGACTTGTGATTCAATGTAATACTACCGCGTGGTCTATGGGACCACAGCTCCCACAGTCCTTGGCTTAATGCGGAGGGCGATAAAAATTATTGCGATTGCGATGGAATCATCGCATCGGAACATTTCCATCGGCGATATATCAAATGGCTGTGGTAACGTATATGGCTTCCGATTGCGATGATCGCATCAGAACCTCCAACATCAACGAGACACTTTGTGGGGACGAAATGAAACTTACGATTGAGCGATTGCGATTGCACTAATCGCATCGGCAAAAAAAAAATTTGCGATTAATACAACCGGAGCGCATAACTTAAAGTTGCGATTGCAATTTAAACAATCGCATCGCAAGTCTTCACTCGGCCCAAATAGAATAAAAATGTGATCTAATTCTATTTTACCACGTGTCTTTTTCTAATTGTTCTGTGGTGTGGGACCACCAGTCTTCAAGCTATTCAAACTCCCGCGCATCAAACCAAAACATCTCTGTTTACAACATAAAAAGAATTTGCTCTGTTTTGTTTCAAAGGCTCTGTTTTCAAATACGCTCTGTTCTGAATGTAATATGGTTGAGACCATAGGTAATAAAGGTAAGGTTATAAGGCCATGGGTCATTATATAAAGACTTTTATCATAAGTCGAGACGAATAAATTAAGTTATGTTTGTACCATATATTGTATAGTGACGAAGGAACCTGACCCCCGAGGTACTTGACATTAGTGGTGAACTTCTCTAGACTGACCCGTAGTCATATATAGCATTATCAAGTACACATCAGCCACATGCTAATAAGAATGTCATAAATAAAATTGTGATGCATGAAGATTTTATTACTTGTATCATCGTCTCTGTCTATTTGGACAAATAAATTAATTTATATTTTAATGTTATTAATTATACATAGAATCATTATCAAAAATAAGGTTTTCGGCATCAAATATGGAATTTATGATATTCATTATGCAAGTACAGAACTGATTTGGAGGATCTAGTTGATGTCACAGACACCCGATGTAGATCTCTTGGTATTAACAACCATTAATTCAAAATTAAATGGCATAAAATTATGGGACTTGTGCGAGTTTCTACTTTGCAGTTGTTATTTTGCTTGAACCTCTGTCAATTTTATTTCTGCTCTTTAGATTTTCTGTTGTTGAGCGTTGAAATTGTTGTATTCTGCTCAAGACATCTGCAAGTGGATTTACCGTGCGACTCGACACTCTGCAAGCGAGCTTTTGCAAGTCAGGCTGGAACTGTGCGCCTCCGGTTGGAAGGTCTGCCAAGCATAATTTCTCTTACTCTTTCAAGTAATTCCACATATTAAATTCCCTTTCTTGCTTTGATTCTGAGTGCAAAATGGATGACATTCTATTTGCAATTTACATATTATGGACTCTGTTTTTAAATGATAGCTGATGAAACATTGATCATGGCAATTCCATTCAAATTTGATAAAGTTGTTGCGTTCTACAAATCTCGTTTCTTTTTAACAAATTCATGAAGTTTCTAGAAGTACTTCTCAAGATTATATCGTTTAGAGAAAACATAGAAAGCATAATTTTGTTGGGTCCCTAGCATGAGAATACCATTTGTATCAGGCTCGGAGGATTCAAAGTCATTTCCCTTGGAACAACTCTGTTTACTAAAGCCTCCGTTCATTGAAAAATGTAGATTATTATCATCATCATTTTCTGAATCAAATTCCACTTCATTTCTAGCTTCGGCGTTACCAGATCAAAAGCTATGCTCTTGTTCATAAAAAAACATATTAACACCATTATTATCATTTCTATTTGAAAGCACTTCGAACTTCACTTTATGATGCAAAATTCGAAGGCCTTTATTGCATCTTTGCCTGGTTTTTGCATTCCATGGCCAAGGACGGAGTTGCTAGACGTTAAATAACATCCAAAGGCATGCAGAGTCGAAACAAATATTAAATGTGATGACAATAGGAGAGAGAAAGGAAATGGAACCCGCCAAGTAGCAGAAGAACATTTTCTTCTGACTGGATTGTCAGAGTACATGAGATGAAGTCATTTGTGACTAATTTAATTACGGTCGCTGCTCGCAAGACAGGGCCAGAAACAAAACTCTATGAAATAAATTAAAGTTCAGGCTGTTTTGTAGTTATCAGTATCCTCCAAGAAATTATTAGGTCGTGTGCATATTATGAAGGCAAGAAAATGCAAGCACCTCAGTTGAAAGTTAGTCAGAATTAATCTTTAAAGAATTTCTTACAGAAGACAAGGCACCGAATAAAAGTCATGGGTTTAATTGATCAAGTAAAAGCAGCACTAGGAACAGTCAAAATAGAAGTAGCTAATAGAATAGATGCAAAGCCAAGGGTAGTTAAGACAGGGCTAGAAACAAAACTCTATGAAATAAATTAAAGTTCAAGTTGTTTTGTGGTTATCGGTATCCTCCAAGAAATTATTCGGTCGTGTGCATATTATGAAGGCAAGAAAATGAAAGCACCTCAGTTGAAAGTTAGTCAGAATTAGTCTTTAAACAATTGCTTCCAGAACACAAGGCACCCAACAAGAGTCATCGGTTTAATTGATCAAGTAAAAGTAGCACTAGGAGCAGTCAAAACAGAAGTAGCAAATAGAACAGATGCAAAGGCAAGGGTAGTTTATAGCTTATGTAGTTATAGCTTACTAAAAATAGTAGTTCTTACACTATAGCCTAGAGATTTATAGCAGATTAGAGCAACTACCCAAATAGTCACATTAGTCTTATTGCTGTGAACCTATGGTGGTGGTAGTCTTAGTCCCATGCCCTAAGTTATTATTATAGGATCTTAAAGATTTCATATAGTCTATTTCAAGATTGATCTATGCCATCTATTATTCACATTATCCTCCACAGGTTACTATAATTTGTTTATTCAAATCGTTTCTCTCAACTACCCAATTCGATGGCTAAAATATTGTTTTTCTTGATGTCTATGTTTCAACTTCTGGTATTGCTCTTATTCTTTAGTTAGTTGATTTCTTTGGATAGTTAAATTGTTGTTTTTTCTTGATGTTTTAACAAAGTTAGGCGCCACTTGTTGCATTGAGTGGAATCTATGAATTTGGAACGATGGAATGTAGTGCCATGCAAATTTCAAAGACGCTACAACAACTAATAGGAGAAGAAGACGCCGCTAATACCAAAATAGATTGTAGAAACAAATCAATGGAGAAAACAAGTGCTGGATACTTTACATGTAGACCTTGTAAGAAGTGGTTTAGCTGCAACTTCAAATGGTGCAAATTTTGTTGTTGTATGCATCACATTTGTTAATATGCAGAAAATAATAAGTGGTTGTCAAAGATCAACATGAAGGAAAGCAAAGAAGAAAACAAATATTCAATACTTTAAATGTAGATGTCATACCAGGTCGTATAGATACGACTTCATATGGTCCAAATGTTCTTGTTGTATACACCATCATTGTTAATGTACATAGAACAATGACTGGTTGTTAGAAATCATCATACAATACATTTATTCGTCATTCAAATGAATATTTTGTCTTATCACGAAAGGTGGTGTAACCACCAAATTTTCAAAATATAATGCTAGAATTAGTACATATTATGTTGACCTATCTTGCCCAATACTTGCTACATTGACTTGCAAGTACATGCTTTGGTGCAATAAAGTTGGGTCTTGCCTAAGGGATGAATGCTTTGTTATAACTAAGTCGATTCTCACATTTAGCTTTTTGTATGAAGCATATTGTTGCCTTGCAGATGCTATTATGCTACAGTCCATATGTGATTGTACATACATATTCATAATTACAAGTATGTTGTTTACAACTAGCAAGATTAATTTTACTAATCAAGACACATACAATCTGTATTTCATTCTTTCTATTGTATACAAAAGTCAATCATTTCTAGAATACATAGCTTCTATGTGAGATTCATGTCTTCAGAGACAATAATCAACGTTGCATGTTGTTTGTTTTGCAGTGATACTTTTAAAATACAGAGAGATGCAAAATAGGAGCTAGTTACTTGCAACTTTTCTTCTCTTATTTTACTGTTTTGAAATCAAACATACAATATAACAGTAAAATTAGTATTTTGTGCTAGTAAACATTATCATATACATATATTCAATAAAGAAAAAAATATTATAGAACCTCCTCTCATCTTAGAGAAAAAAATATCTAACATACATAGTAGTTAGTAAAAAAATCACCATACGAATCTGAAGAATAAATACATACAAAAAATGGTTGAAATCATAGACATTGAAAACTACCATCCAGCAAAAAAACATCGCATAGATGCTAATATTGATATCGTTTTAATGAATCATAGTCTCTTCAGACTACAACAATTTTCATATACTCCTAGAGATTGTTTTTTCAATGCATTTGAAGTGCTTCTGCACTTTCGTTACTCGTCCATTGAACTGTGCAATGGAATAATAGACCATTTTCTCAATTGTCTACAGCGCAATGACACAGAGGCAAAAGAATCATACCAATATGAACTAGATCCTGTCATGTTATATCAACTTCATGGAATTCACGATGTTGACACATACCTTCGTAGAATGCGTTTTTCTGCATCTAATAGCAATTTCCAATCTGAAAGAGGCCTATGGGGAGACACATTTTGCATATGGTGGCTATCAAAGTGGTTGAACATACCAATTGGAGTCTGGTCACTAACAATGAAAACAAGGTATTTGTTCTTCAACCATGATCTAGATACAATTCCACTAAACATTTTGTTTCATGATACAGATCCTATTAGTGGACATTTTGAACCCCTATTACACAAAAGATTACCTAGATGCAACTTTGTACCAAATTATTCCTTGTCACCTCTTTGCAAATATCTTGAAAACCATTATGAATCCATTTTTCATGAAATGCAAATTCATGGATTGCACATAGCAAAAACAACTATGTCGAAATGTGCCAATAGCATGTTCAGTGCAATTTGTCATTTAATAGCACCTGAATTTGATGAACAGTCTTTCAGACTCTACATTGTCCAATATTTTTGCAATGCACTGATGGGTAGGAATGAAGACGCATTAAATTGTATAGAAAAACACTTAACAAATGAAACTATACAAATTCAAACAATGGTTGCAGGCTGGCAACAATACCTAATTAATATGGCAATGCCATATGAAAAAGGAGGAGTTGAGGGAACATCATTTTGCTTCTAATGGACATCGATCATATTCAATGTAAACATACAAATATGGTCACTTACCAGTAAAACCATTGTCAATTACTACCCATCAAAAACAAATTTCAATCAAACGTACAACATATTATCATTCGAAACAAGTACATCACACATTCATTATGAACCACTACTATCAAATCAAAATACAAGTCAGTGCAATCTGCAACATAGAATAGTACAAATGCATGAAAACACCAAGAATAGAATAAACTTGCGCAAATTGAAACAAATGATAGGTACAAATGACCCAAATAAAATTGGAGAAAATAGAAATAAAATAGCAGATAAAAATTGTTCATCACGAAAAAGTACTCCCATAGAAATTTACAAACAACAAATTGAAGACACACCAAAAACCAAATGTCCAATATGTAAGACATTGCAATTTCAAAAGAACATCTCAAGCATTGGACTTGAATTAGAAAAAATGTACATAAACATATCTGGAAAACAGAAGACATTGTGTTTAAATATCATTTGTAGATCTTGCAAAACAACACTTGCCAATGCAAAGTTGCCTCGCTTTGCAACACCTGAACAAATAAGACGTAATAAGCCATTGCAAACTGTAACAACACTTTCAGAGCTTAAGGAAAGACTTGTCGCATTAAGAATTCCTTTTGCACAAATAAGACAATGTGGCAAGAAGCGATCACAAATGGGCTTAACTGGTTCAATAATCAATGTACTTGTCCAGATGGACATTGTCCAAAAAGCATTGCTACAATCCATAAACAATACAATGATAATTTCTATTGCATTAAAACAACGAATAGAATACAAGAATGCATATCAAACAGGAAAAGTGCGTGTGCATACTGTCATGAGAGCACTTCAAGAAATATGTTCTCAAAATTTATATAAAACTGAAAACATTTCCATTAATAGCGATTGGAATCATATACTTGAATTGGACAATAAAGATAATACATCCGAGGATGACAGCATTGATAGCAAAAGTGAAACGGATAGCATTTCAGAAAGTGAAAGACCAACTGAAACCTTAGTACATGGCTTGATAGCTTCACAACGAATTCATGATTTACAAGACAAGATCATTGAAATAGCACCAGCTGAGGCACAATGACCACTTGGGATATTCAAAGACAAACATGCAGAATAAATGAGTTTCCCAACACTATTCTTTGGATATCCACGTCACAATGATATAGTACAAAGATTTCATTACCAAGAAATAGTAAAGTGGGAACTAATGCATTGCAGTGGTCACTTTTCCTATCACATCACAAATTTGTTCTTCAAGACAATGCGAATAATCATTGAAAAGGTCATGTCATGCATTTCAGTACGAATAAGGAAAGGAAAACTACAAGGAAGAAAGTTGTTAGCAAAAGATGTTAAGTACAAGCCCAACTTATAAAAGTTACTAAAAAGTCACATTGGATACATAGATTTCAAACACATAAGAATTTCTCTTGATTACCACCAACAAATGCAAAAACATATATTTGCAATGATACGACAATTAGGTCCTCCAACTTTCTTTGTTACATTTACAAGTGCAGAGCATCGTTGGAGTCCACTAATAGAAACTCTTACTAAATTGCATAGCAATAGAAATAAAAAGAAACACATTGAAACAATTGAGGAATACAACATTGATTATCTTGTCAGAAAGGACCCAGTAACATGTACATGTTACTATAGACATAAGACAAATGCATTGAAGCAATTGATCTGTCAAGATAGTACATTTTTTGGCAAAATATTAGATTACTACTTTGTAACTGAGTTCCAAAATAGAGGTAGTGCACATGAACATGCTCTTATATGGATAGAAAATGCTCCAGTATATGGAATTAATAGTAACTTAGAAATTGAAAACTTCTTGGACAACTATATAACTTGTAGCATAGATCACCTTGATCCAGAACTCGCAAATATACACGAACATCATCATACCAAAAGCTGTAAAAAAAGAAAAGCATCGCATTGTAGATACAAATTTCCAATGCCACCAATGAAAAGAACAAGGATTCTTGAACCAATTACTTCGCTACATGACTCAATAAATGAAAAAGTTTTGTCCTTGCAAAGCACCTTAGAAAAAAAACACTATGACAAATCAACTAGTCATGAAAATTTCTTAGATGAATTGCACTTAACAGAAACTGATTACATCGAATTAATACAAAGTACATTAACACAACCAATGGTATTATTGCATCGAAAACCATCAGAAATATGGAATAATAGCTTTGCATTCAATATGCCACACCTATGGAATGCAAATACAGATGCTCAATATGTTCTAAATGCATATGCTGCAACTTCATATTGCACTTCATATATGACCAAAGTTGACAGATATATGAAAAATGCATTCAAAAGGATACGACAAGAACATGAAAAGAGCAAAATCGATGCTATTCAAATGATACGATCTCTAGGTAATGCCTTGCTTAACCTTCAACAAATTTCATCTCAACAAACAGTCCACATAGCTCTCTCCCTACCATTGAATCATAGTTCAAGAGAATGCAACTTTATAAACACAACACCAACAAATGAATGCACATTTATACTTAAACCAACCACTTCTGAAACAAATTCCTGACAACTCTGAAGATGTTATGGTCAGTTCTATAATTGATTACTATATCAGTAGGCCTAATGCTATTAAGCATGTATGTTTAGCTGAATTTGTATCAAAGTATAGGAAAGATGGCACACCAATATCAAAAAGAAAAAAAGAAAAAGTAATTCGATTCATCAAATACAAAAACACATTGACTATGAAAACTATTACAGAGAAAAAAATTTGCTATATGTTCCATTCGAAAACAATGAAGATGTGCTAAAGCAAGACTTCCTGACATGGAAGAGTACATACATGTTGCATAAGAACACAATAAAAAACAATGAAACTAAGTTCACATACAACATGAACAAGAAATGGGGTGATTTGGAAGAAGCAATTCAAGAAATTGATAACAACACTGCAACTTCTAATCATACAATAAAAAAACCTCAAATATCCAATGATGTTACTGAGAAGTACGACTTGGCTAAAGATTTGCAATTTCCCCAATGCAATGACAAAAAAAGACATCTTAACATTGGTTTTCAATTTACAGAACACCATTTATGCTTAGAAACGAAGAATACTACAACATTAGGAGAATGCTTAATAGAGAACAACAAGCAATACTCAAAGACATTGCAATGAAAAAACGAAAGAACATAGACAAACCATTCTACTTATTTTTGACTGGAGGAGCTGGTACTGGAAAAACATTCACAGCAAAAGCAATATTTCAAATGCTCATGCGCATTTACAATGAACATTACAATACAGACCCTTTGAAACCAAAAGGTTTGATATTAGCATATACAGGTAAAGCTGCATATAATGCAGGTGGAGTGACAATTCATTCTGCATTGCTAATGCCTTTCAACAAATCTAGTTTTATTCCACTTAGCAATGATGTATTAGACAACTTAACACAATTGTACGAAGAATTAAGGGTCATTCTCATTGAAGAAGTATCTTTGATTGGAAGTTGTTTTCTATATCAAATTGATGATTGACTAAGAAAAATTAAGCATAATCAAACAAAATACTTTGGAAACATTGATATCATATTTTGTGGCGACTTGTACCAAGCACAACCTATACAAGATTCACTAATATTTGAACAACCTATAATAAGAAGGCAACCAATAACATATGACTTTTGGAAAGAACATGTAAAGTACTATGAATTGCACATTGCAATGCGTCAAACAAATGAAATATTCATTAGCATTTTGAATAGGATGCGTATAAATAATCAAACAGAAGATGATTTGAATTACCTAAATAGAAATTGTATTCGAAATGCTCCTAATGATCCTACTTTCCCCTATCTATTTTTTAGGAATAAAGATGTAGCATTACATAACAAGAAAATGTTGTCTATTGTTCCTGGTGATGAAATCGTAATTAATGCAATTGATTACGAAGAAGAAAACCATGGACACATACCATCTCATGCACAAATAGCAACATTAACTTCACAAATTGTCCTAAAACTTAACATGCTAGTTGAAATATATGCAGGAAACTATGACTTACAAGACGGTCTAGTCAACGGTGCAGATGGTATCATTAAGCATATATAAAACTAGACAACTTTGATGTAATATGGATAAAATTCTATGATGAATGTGTTGGCCGTCAACAAGCACATAAATTTTCTTTTCTATATAGCAGAGAAATTTCTAGTGATTGGACTCCCATACTGCGCACAATAAAGCCAATTTCTGTATTAGCAAAAACAGGCAACTTGAAAATTAGAAAACAATTCCCAATCCAACTAGCATGTGCACGTACAATAAACAGATCAAAAGGCTTGACACTAGACAATATTGCATTTGATCCTTTAGGAATACGATGCCATGGATTAGTATATACAACTCTTTCTCATGTGAGAAACACTGAATCATTGTTTTAATTATATATCTTCCGGGAAATCGCATAAGAAATTTTGGAACCGACGCGTTTGAACTAACAACTGTACTATAGTTCATCATCGGGATAATGAACTACGGTTGGTAGTTAACGTCTCGGTTATTTCTTATGTATTTCCCCGTAAGATTTATAATTGAAATGTTATGGATCACGAAGCTTGCACTCTCAATAGAATCATTGTATTTGCTTAGTCCACTTAAGAAACAAAACTTCCAAATTCAACACAAAATTTCTGTTTAAATGGAACGTTTACACAGAAGCACAAAGTGGCAACTAGACTATAACTATTCATTATTAGAAACAAAAGCATACATTTCAATTCTTTCTCTAAACACTCACAGTTTACAAATACATATTGATGATTTGTTAAATGACTATGATCTAATGCAATCTGACATCCTATGTTTACAAGAAACACATTTGAATAATTCAATGCCTCTAAAAAGACTTGAAACATTCAATTGCATATCAAATCATAGTAAACATGGTTTCCTAATTTGTATTAAAAAACATATAAAGATCTTGAACCATATTCATTTTGAAGAAAAAAACATTGAAGCTACACTAGCAAATATGCTTCTTCATGACATGGATATTATAGTCGTGAATGTCTATGTTGCGCCATATGCAACATTGAACAATACATTGGATCTTCTTTCAAAAGCATTATGCAAAATACATTCAAATCAAACAATAGCAATTGTCGGCGATTTCAACATCAATATGCTTGAAAGCAACAACAAAACAAACAAACTAAGATCGTATATGCACAATTACAACCTTCATTTTCTTTTAGAGACAAATAACAATAAAAAATTATCAATCATTGATCACATATGGTCAAACATAACTTGTAGCTATAAGACTTTCAGGTTAGATACATATTGGACCGACCATGATACTATTTGTCTCATCATTGAAGACAAAAATGCAACAGAAACATAGTGCAAATGAAACTAGTCTAATGCTTTTTGTAGTCAATATTGTCAGACTTCCCTACTCATGTCCTTACTATACAAATGAAATCAATAGTGAGTATTATTACCAAAGATACCTTTAATTTGTTTCTGAATAAGTTTTTGAAAGTTGCATTATAGCCTTTTAACAATGTCACAAATAACAAATTAGCTTCAACAAAAATAAAACATT
This sequence comes from Pinus albicaulis, assembly GCA_034641835.2. Lineage (NCBI taxonomy): Eukaryota > Viridiplantae > Streptophyta > Pinopsida > Pinales > Pinaceae > Pinus > Pinus albicaulis. The sequence continues at coordinate 929,578,915 of CM076584.1, forward strand.
TACTTCTTCCAACACAGTTGAATAAATATTACTAAAAAACATTTACTTCTTCTAACACATGGAATTGCTTATTTTTACATTACACTACTATGAATTTGACTTCTAATTGTATGTCTTGCATATTTCTATTGCTTTATACAATGAGTCAAACATGCAAAGACAATTCACAAAAACAAACAAACACATCCAAGTTTGCTTACTACACCCAACTTACTTACCCTTCAATGCATATGTATAGACATATCTCTATGTTTAACTATTTATTTCTTTCTACAAAACTATTGCAAGACCTATTCTTATATTTCTAGCACTGACTTCCATAGGACTGTTGTTCATCTAGAATTATACTATGCATCCATGATTTAACTCTCAAGCATCACAGAATTCATTTTAATCCTTGAATTTGTCTTTCAACCCATTGTAATATTTTCATGCACACATGACACACCCTCCATTACAAATTGCAGACTATATATAACCAAGTTATCTAACAATAAACACTACAGAGTATTGAACCTTATTCTCTACGATATTTTAGGACTACCATATAATTTGTTTCCCTTTTCATCATCTCAATAATGTTCCATAATAAAGTTGACAATCATCATCAACTGCTTATTTGCATCAGAACTATTACATGCATAATTCTATCAACCCTAGCCTTCTTCTTCTTCTTTTCCTGTCAACCTTTAATTCCTTTTCCTCACCCTTTCTCTAGAAACTTCTCAAGCTTCCTCTTCACTTCACATTTGAGCCCTTTTTCACTAACATCTCCTCCAATTTCCCATGTTTCTTGTGGTAAATCTCTAAATTGTAATAGAGATAATATCAAATAGAAATTAAATTCTTTCCAAAATTATAACTCTATTTCAGTTACATCAAACTCAATTATTTCATAATCCATCTGCATCTTAATTCACATTGTACAATTTGAAGAAAATGTTTCCAATCTTATTATTATTTCCCTTAATATTCCTTGTTATCTTTGTAATTTTATCTATACGATTTTTTTTTGGTTTCTTTTGTCTTATGGTGTTTCTATTTTATTTTTGGTTGGGTGGTAGAATGAGCTCAAACGACATATATGTTGATCGAATTATTTATTATGTAAATTCCCAACCACCCATAATAATTAACACCATTGGAAAGGGAGCTTGATCAACAAACACATCCAGGTTTTCTTATTACGCCCAAGTTACTTACTCTTTGATGCATATGTATAGACATATCTCTATGTTTAATTGTTTATTTCTGCCTATGAAACTATTGCTGATTGAATTCCTGATTACTTGTTCAATTGATTCCTGATTAGTATTACTGAGTCAATATTTATCAATGTTTTCATGCCAATCAGTAGTACCTGAACTTTCATACATTTGTATCACATGCATTTACACATTTCTATAGTATTGGACTTGAATAATTTTCTCTCTCAGGCACAAAAATTTTAATATTTGCAACTCAGATTAGTATATATCTTTGTTGCACTAATAGAGTTTTCTGAGTTTAATATTGTATAATTTATAAGTATTCCATTATCGAAGTTTTTAAATGCAATTAATATTTCTTTCAGTAACTAATACTCGGTTTCCACTACAATATAGAATAAGCTTATACTTTTATTTTTATTTTTAGTTGTTAAAATTTACCAGACACTTCGTCGTCGTGTTCAAGCACACCATTCAATGATGTTGCATCTTTTTCATCTCGCAGCTCTAGATAACAAGCTACAATAGACAAACAACAACAAACATCAGGTGCAATTGAATCAGACAAGTAAGTAAATTTGAAACAAATTTTTATAGGTACCATTGGCATAGCATTTATATTTATCACCAATGTATTTTACTTCTAACTGTCTCTTTTGCCACATCAACATCATAAATACACAGATCGAAAGCACCATATTTAGTCCCAGTTACCATTGAAGAACTAAACATTCGCAAAACTGGAAAAATGTTCAATGGAGATGTTATGGTTATTTATAGCACATACCTTGATAAAGTCCACAAAGCACGACAAATAATACGTGCAGATTTGACAGATGTTGAAGGAATCATGACAATCACATTGTCCATACCAACTGAGCTCATTGAAGAACATGAACAAAAAATTTCACCAGGAAAAGCAATATCTATTACAAATTTTAAAGTTCTTCCTAAAACAAACTATGACCGCAGTGATTGTGATTGGATTCTGCTGCTAACTGAACTAAACGCGTAAAAGAATGTAGAAGACATCAAGTTGGAAAACAACACAAGAGCTCACGAGTGCGGATGCGGGGAGCTCCACGGCAAATGCACTCGCTTGTGGTTTCTAATTAAGCACCAATAATTAAATAGATACATTAGGTGAAACAGATTCCTAATTAATAGGAACTGAATGTCTAATAAAGAGCAAACTCACAACTACGTAGCAAATATACCTAATCTCCATTAATTTCTAACACTCCCCCTTAATGGAGAAAGGGATTTTTAAACACACCTAATGTATCCCTAAACAAATCAAACTTCAGTCTTCCTAGTGGCTTAGTGAATATATCAGCCATGTTATCACAAGAATTGCAATACTCTACAGAAATCTCTTTGGACTGCACTTTCTCCCTAACAAAATGAAATTGAGTGTCGATGTGCTTAGTGTTTTTATGAAACACAGGATTGTAAGCCAGTTTGATGGAACTCTGATTGTCGCAATTGATGGTCGTAGCTTCTATCTGTTCTTCCCCTGCATCTTGGAGAAGTCTACGCAACCAAACTGCCTCACATGTCGCTGCACACATAGCTTGATATTCTTCTTCTGCCGAGGATAAAGCAACGGTATGCTGCTTCTTGCTGCACCAAGAGATGACCCCGGAACCAATGTTGAAGGCGTAACCTGTAATTGATCTTCTATCATCTAGATTTCCCGCCCAATCAGAGTCTGTATAACCTATCAACTTAACATCAAATGAGTCAGAATACAAAATACCAAAATCTGATGTTCCTTGCAGATACCTTAATACTCCTTTCGCTGCACTCCAATGACTGTCATGGGGTTGAGTCATAAACTGACTCAAAACACTCACTGCATAGGCTAAGTCAGGTCTTGTTGTAGTCAAATAAATAAGACTACCAACCAATTGTTTGTACAATGTTGCATCTGCATATTTCGAACCATCATCCATCTGAAGTTTGCTATTCTGCTATAAAGGTATGCATGAAGGCTTACACTCATCCATCTTAAACCTGGATAACAGACTCTTTGCATACTTACCCTGGGACAAGAAAGTTTGACTTGAATCTCTCCAAACTTCTAGACCCAAACAATATTGCATTTCTCCAAGGTCCTTCATCTCAAATTTCTGTGATAATTGCTGCTTGATTTCTTCAATGAGATTGTCTGCACTTCCTGTTATTATCAGATCATCTACATATAAATAAATCACCACTATCTGTCCTTCATTATTAAACATGGTATATAAATTGGGATCATTTTTGCTCCTTTCATAACCATTCATGAGGAAAAAAGAATCAATTTTTTCATACCAGGATCTAGGTGCCTGCTTTAAACCATATAAAGCTTTCTTTAATCTACATACTAGATGTTCTTCTCCCTTCTTAACAAATCCTTCAGGCTGTACTAAATATACTTCTTCTTTTAAATCACCATTTAAGAAAGCAGACTTAACATCTAATTGATGTATTTTCCAATGATGTTTAGTGGCTAAAGAAATAATCATTCTGATGGTGTTTAATTTTGCAACAGGGGCAAATGTCTCCTCAAAATCAATACCTTCTATCTGGGAATATCCCTTTGCCACCAACCTTGCTTTATGTTTATCAATAGACCCATCTGCTCTAAATTTCAACTTAAATAACCATTTGCAACCTATGGGTTGTTTATCATCAGGAAGTTTTGCTAGATCCCAAGTATTGTTCTTAATGATAGATTCATATTCCTCATTCATTGCTTTCTTCCATTCAAGACTTTTACTAGCTTCATAAAAATTAGAAGGTTCTGCAATGTTTAACATACCAGTCATAAGCGCACAATCCCTATATCGCGCTGGTAACTGTTTTGGCCTGCTTGATCTTCTGAGTGGTGGGGGTTCAATTATTTTGCTTCTTTCTTCTCTTTGTGGACTGAACTCCACATTATCCTGCTGCTGCTCTACCTGCTACTGTTCCTGTTGCTGTTCCTGCTTCTGTTCCTGTTGCTGACTGATTCCTGTTTCACCATCCTCTTCTGAAAGTAAGGGTACATGCCATTCTTCATTGTTTTGGACAGGATTTCCATCATCAACCTGTTCATGGAAAAATACATCTCTACTGACAAACACCTTGTGAGTAGCAAGGTCAAACAATTTATAAGCCTTATACTCACTGCAGTATCCAATGAAAGTGCATTTAATGGCCTTTGAATCTAACTTCTTCCTGTTCTCTTTGGGAACATGTGCAAAAGCTTTACAACCAAATACTCTAAGATGACTTACTGCAGGCTTGAAGCCAAACAATGCTTCAAAAGGAGTTTTATACTCAAGACTTTTAGTAGGACTTGTATTCTTTAAATACACTGCAGTATTAACAACTTCTGCCCAAAAACCATTGGTTAGATTCTTACCTTTCAACATACTGCGAGCACACTCCACCAGTGTTCTGTTTTTCCTCTTAGCAACTCCATTCTGCTGAGGAGTGTAAGGTGTTGTAAATTGCTGCTGTATCCCATGCTCGTTGCAATATTTGATGAAGACTCCTTTCTTGAATTCTCCCCCTTGATCTGATCGAAGAATCCTGATGAACTTTCCTGTTTGCTTCTCAATCATGTTTCTGAATTGCTTGAAATATTCAAAAGCATGAATTTTCTATTTAAGAAAATACACCCATGTGAATCTTGTACATTCATCAACAAAGATTAAAAAATAATAGGCCCCCCCTAACGACCTCGTCTGCATCGGGCCACATAAGTCAGTATGTACAAGTTCAAGTATATCCCTCTGTTTTCTATGTTTAACGGCAGGAAATTCATCTCTATGCTGTTTACCGAACGCACATGCTTCACAATCAATATGCAACTTTTTCAAAACAGGAAGACCCTCTACCATACCTTTGTTTTGCAGCAGAAAGAGATCACCAAAGGTAATATGCCCAAGCCGCTGATGCCACAAATTTTCAGCAGACTTATTTGACGCCATCAAGGCTTGCTGAGGCGTACTTTTCACATCCAACTTGTAGAGTCCTCCTATGCGAATACCTGTAGCAATGGGCTTCATCTGATCCAACAAATCTTTAATAATGCAATAAGATTTAAAAAATTCTACCTTGAGGTCCTGATCTGTAATCTTGGACACAGAAATTAGGTTCTTCTTAATGCCAGGAACATACCACACATCAGATATATTCCTGATCTTACCATCAGGCAGAGTAACAAGGACATCTCCATGTCCCTTGATCTCATACCCTCTATTATCTCCAAGATAGACTTTTACTCCAGAGTTGGATTCTTTAAAATTTCTGAACCATTGCTTTTTACCTGACATATGCGAGGAGGCTCCAGAATCCACGAACCAAATATCTGATTCATCCTCCTTAGTAGAAGTGTCAGCCTCAGCCATAAAAAATCTAACATCTAGATTCTGATCTGTGTCTGCATCTGCATCTGCATCCGCCAAATGACCTGCATGTCTTCTCTACTTGTACCTCTCTTGATTTGCCTTCTTCTTACGACAAAATTTAGCAATATGGCCTATCTTACCACAATAAAAGCATTTAAGAGCAGAGTCATTTTTGTGCGAGGTCATACCTTGTGGTGTCCTTTTTGATGTGTTGCCCCTCCTCTGATCAGCCATTGCTCTCCCTTTTGGCTTGAACTTTGTTATCAATGCAAGATCTGGATTTTGAGGTTTGAGAGACAACCTCCTTTCCTCTTCTTGTAGCAAAATCCCAGTAAGCTCTTCAAAATACGGAGGCTTTTCTCTTGCATTCAATCCAGTTATAAACATATGATAGTCATCTGTCATGCCGTTCATGGTGATTGTCACTAGATCATCATTTGCCACAGTTTGACTGATATCAGATAGTTTATCTTTAACTTCCTTTATCCGGGATAAGAATGACGAAACAAACTCATTCTCCTCCATCTTGATTGAGAGGATCTTCTTCCTGAGGAACAAGATTTGACTGGTGTTTTTGATTTCATACATGTCTTTAAGAGTTGTCTAGATGTCATTCGCTGTCTTGCAATCCCGAATATGAGGGATGATGCAATCTTTAACTGACATTTTGTGTAGAACCTTTTCCTTTAGCTCCCTTTTCTCCCACTCTTGAATTGTTGCATTCGTTCCACCATTTGCAATAGTCGGTTTAACTTCATCGCCGATGACAATGCTATAGGTATTTTGTCCCTCAAGCAAAGTCTGAAGCTTAAATTTCCAATTTGTGTAATTGGAACCATCCAATTTTCTACTTTCAGTTAAGTAATCTACCATTTGAGCATTCATCTTGGAAAAGAAAATTGGAAAAAAAAAAATTAAAACAGGATTTGCTTAATGAGGGCCTTCAAGTTTCAATGAGGAAAAAAAACTCTTGATCTCACACTGTATCCAATTGAAAAAAGATTGCTGAACCAATATATATAATACATTTGACAATATATATATAATAGAAATCTTCTGCAATCAAGTCAACTGGTTCTCTGTTCTGTTCAGCAGCAGAGAGGACTAAAATATGAGACTTTCTCAGTTGGAGGTACCCAAGGTGATATTTCCTTAGCTGGGAGGAACCCAAGAGAAAATGGTGGGAAAGAAACTGCGTAGAGAAAAATGTGTTAAATGCCCATGCCCACCTCTTCAGTCCTGTGGTTGATGGGTGCTCGTCTTATTCAACTCTGAGGGGCTACCTCAGATGCTATCCATCGTTTATGAGCCCTGCTTTAACCGGTCGTTGCAACGTTAAAAAAAAAAAAATTGTAATCAAACACAGCTAAAAAAAAGAAATGCTTTTCGCAGTTGTAACCACCGGACAATAAAATCCAAGTTCTTTATCTCTCAAGGTTGAGATGAGGGGGAAAAAATAACTATTACAGGAGCTTGGCTAAAGCAGATTAGCTTAGCTGGCTAATACAGTCAATGATCTGTTTGACAGTTAACCTTGGGTCGTCACGTCGACAGATTCAATATATACAAAAAAAGGAAAACGGATTGAGAATATTTCTGCAACGTTTTCCTTTTCTGATTGGAATAAGGCCGACGTGCAAGCAATTCAAAAACGATTCAGGCAATTCAGAAACCAGTGAACTTTTCAATTGACACATATAACTTAACTGATATTTCTGAAGCAAGCAACATACTTCATTTATATTTCAAAAGCAAGCACGGATTTCATTTAAAGAATGGCTGCAACCTTTTCACTGGAGCAAAGAAATTGGTTAAATCGATGCTGAGGATTGCATTCATACACTGGCCATTGTCCATCAAACATAAAAAACGTTGCAAGATAAGATTACCATTCAAAGGCCTGCCTCACGCACCGACCACTCACAGCAGATTCTGAGCAATGACGTTTACAAAGATTGCTCCTGTCCACAGCTTCTGAACTTGTCAACACTCATAGTTGATGCAGATTCAATCCACCAACGCCTCGTCTTAATCGGCCAAGTCAACTCACAATCTCTGTCCGATCCGCTCCACCTCCAGGGAACGCCTACCCGAGAAAAAACGCCTTCACCGGCCACTACACAGCCTCACGATCTGCCTCACGCAGTACAGTCAACAGAGAACACAACTCCACTCCAGCGAGCCACGAAATTCGCCTTCACGGCCTGCCTCACGTACAACTTCTCTCAGCTCTCCTGAGCTCTGATACCATGTCAACAATTGCAGAAGACATGAATTTTGGCAAACAACACAGGAGCTCATAGGTGCAGATCACCAGGAGCTCCCACAAGCAAATGCACCCGCTTGGAGTTTCTCATTAAGCACCAATAATTAAATAGATACATTAGGTAAAACAAATTCCTAAATAATAGGCTCTGAATGTCTAATAAAATGCAAAATCATAACTACGTAACCAAATACCACCTAATCTCCATTAATTTCCTATGGCTTATGATAGAACATACCACCAATTTGCAAAGATTAGAAATTCATTCCAGATACAATAGTAAAGCACCTTACAACAAATACAGAAACATATCCAATTGGAAAAATTGCTGCAGTTGTGACAGCTGCACGAAAAATTGGTTTCCAATATACATTGCAAATTAAAGATGGAAATTTCGATGACAATAGAGCAACAGTAACATAAATTACTTTGCAATGTTTTTATATTGCTAGTTCCATCCTACATTTCAATTTCCTTTGAAAAAAAAAATAACCTTCTGTCTTCTATTGCAGTTGCAGTTATTTGAAACATTTGCACCACTCTACAGTGAAATTGAACAAGAATTGCGAAAAGGCCATTTTCCAATTATGTTATTCAAAAACATAACAAACAGGAAAGAACTCAAGGACAGAACACTTCGAACAACGCAAGCTACATTCATCAAAAAATTGAATGCAGAAGCAGCAGAAGAACTTAGAAAATTGAACCCTCCAACATTCTCTGTAAGTACAAATGAAACAGTACCTCTACTTCTCAATATGCAATTGTTTCTTCATCTCTTTCTATTTTGACATATACTACTTGTACTCCTCTATGAACAGATAAAAGGAACATTGACAACTACAAGAATTTATTCTACGCCATTTGAACCAGTTTGTCTTGGATGCAATTCACCAATACCAACCTCTACAATGATAGAGGAGACAACAGTTAATTGCGTTAAGTGCAATAAAAAATCGTCTTTCTATTCATAGTGTCTTAATTGCATAATCAAGTTTGACAACACCAACTTGCTATGTTGCATCTGAAACAAATTGCTCTTGAAACAGTTACTTCCCAACCTAGCACGAATGTCTTTCCAAGACTATATTCAAAAGAAACAAGCAACCATGTATATGCTACGCGATTTCAAAATAAACGGTACATTTACAATCAGTGAAGACAACGAGATCCAATATGTTGACAGCATATGAAGCCCTACCAAAGCTAGGTATTCTTGTAATTATTCTTCATATTTTAAGAAAAAATCAGATATATGCACTTTAAATTATGCTATCCAAAATAGCAAGATTTGTACTAATTTTTCCCTCTTCTTTGCAGCACCAGCACTTCTACAAACATTGGCTACAACAGGAACACATAGTAATCCAGAAATCAGTCCAAATTTCTTCTCAATTTTTGTAGAAGATTTTACTGCTTAGATCCTCCTCTCTCAAAGTGCAGTATGTCTGCAACATTTTGCTAGAACAAGAAAATTTTCACAGAACAATTAGGAACAAAAATCACTAGTTATACTTATAGTGTTACTTCTACCTATTTGTAGATACTTTCAGACTTAATATATGTATATTTAAGAAATATAGCTTTTCCATTAGGCCTTCACAAATATTTTCAGATTTTATACATATATGTTTAATGAATAGAACCTGTCTTTACAATATGACATTATATATATAAATATTATAAATCTATTTAAAAATCTCCTGAAAAAAATATTTGTGCAGAGTTGATGCCCGGGCTACCTTCAGTCTTCTGTCTTGTTGTTTATTGGTTTTGAAAAAATCGTGATTCACATCTGAAACATTAATTCACGTCTGTAAAAGAGGGAGAGGCATTAAGATTATTTTTCCATACCGTGTGATCCTTTAGTCTTCAATGCTTGTAATACATCCTTTTATTTTAACCAATATTCAATTTTCAAATGCGGGAGCTTCTTATCAAAGTTTAAGAACCCCATATGTATATAGCAACGTTGACATTCCACTATTGCGTTCAATCAACGAATGTCACAATTAATTAACGTTTACAAGCATACAACACATTAATAATGCGTCCGACCTCTTTAAAACAACACCAACCCTTGACTTAGAGTATTAACCTCAATTAACCCTTAGGCAAGAGCCCTTTAATGCTTCTTCGAATTCCTTTCGGACTATGAATTAAGATGTTAGAGCCGATGTTTCAATTCCCTTAGGATTATCAACCAAGTCTTAACTTAATACATACGAACCCATTAAACTTCTACCACAACCACAAACCAAGACTTATTACCTTCGGGCCCACAATACTTACCTGGACATCAACTATCAGGCTCATCCAACGGTCGGAGATTCGTCGTGCTACCCCTCACTCATCCGACGACAGTCGCGCGATCTAACGGCACGGGGTTTAATCCTCTAGTTCACGTGGTGTAAATGGAGCCCAGTAGTTAAACAACCCTTCTCATCTGATGGTGGATGACTTATCGTGCGGGTTGCGATAATCCCATGGCCACAATCAATTTTCGCGTTTTTTTTCTCACCAAAGCTTAACGCGCAAAAATAACGCGAAAAAAATGGTTTTCATAAACCGCTCTTCTCCACGTGTCACACAGCGACACATATCGCGTTCGAAACTCAATTACAGCTCACCGCTTTTTAAAAGCATGAATACCACCTTTCATCTTCGAAATAGCTTACTGTTATGCATGGTTCCGCTACTCTTCAAGGTTCCAGTTGCACACTATCAACAGTGCATTTCCTTGGATTATGACTTCGTTTCATTGTCTCGCTTTGGCGTGTGTTAACCCTGTTTCATCAACATTTAGCACGGTGCTTCCAACTTGAATTAAGGAAAGCGCATATAACATAAACGCCTTGTTTCTATTAATCCCAACAATGATGGGTTGACTCGATCTATCTCAATTGGAACAGGTTACAATGCTGACAGACCTTAAACAGGGTTCAATGAACAGAATCAATTCTTCTGTTCTATTCCAATATCATCTCATAGTCTCTTCTTCATTAAATACTGCCTTCGGTTCAACCCCGAGGCCTATTCAACTACGCCCTTAACTGTAATAAGGGATCTTCGCACATCAACCAGAGCATCATTCAACTCAATCATATACAGGATTCAGTGTCATCCTTCTACATGAAGATTCCCATTAGGCATTTCCATACAATTATTATTCAAATTAGGCCAACACATTTGCAGTGGCTCTTATCAGTATCAGAGAAGATATCTTATACGATCAGAATTCCTTCACACAAATTGAATGTGCACTTAAATTAGATAGAGGGGAATGGATTCAATTTGTATTCGAGAAACATAAGCTTTCAATTGAGACCGACACTCTAATTGCCACCAATTCCAGCAGGACCTTATCTGGACCCTATTTCACAGAGATTCGACTCACACTCAATCTCTTACACACTCAAATTAACACTAGCATGAATTATTCATAACGCCTGTGACCAAACTCACCAGTGTTCTATTTAATGCAGGAATTTCATCAATTTATGCCCACGAAGTATTGAAACAAATACATATCTCACAGAGTTCAGAACCAGTTCTTTCATATATATCCGAAAGAAATTACTTACAAATTTCTGGTCCTCAGCCAGATATTCAAAATAAAAAATGGCCCCTCTCCTCTACTCTGTCTCCTCTACAGTTCTATGCAGGTCCACTATTTTTGCCTCTTAGGCTTATTTTTATACAAATACTACCAATGAATCGATTCAGATACTTCCAAATAATAGTTGGCAATGGGATGCATTGGGATATGACAAAGAATCATATACAAAATCCTTTTTGTCACTCGATCATTTTCATATCCACAGATATATGGTAGCATGATTTTCGTTGTTACATTTTATGTGTAAAATAAAATATGATCATAATGATATGCATCATTTTTTTACCTGACTTAATTATATTTTGTATTGAAGTACTATTTTTTGGTATGTCTAAGCTAAAGTATTCAAAAACACTAACAAAACTAGATATACATTCTATGGGGGTCATACTTTGTAGGATTTTCTTGTCATTGTCTTTATGTACTTTATTACATCATGCTAATATTTATGTGTACATATTTGAATTTTCAAGCATTTTAGATCATTGTTTTTGTGGTTTTATGTACATACTATTCAAACAGAGGAATTATATTGCACATTGGCTTCTAGAACTTGTATTGAAATACTTTAATGAGATAATTTCATATTCTTATGTAGTGTTTGTGTTTTTTAAGGAAAATATTAAATATTAGAGTTCAAATTATTGTTAGTTTAGTTGTTTTTATTTTATTTTATTTATGGAATATTATTTTATTTTTACTTACTCAATAGACACTATAAATAAGTACACAGACCAAATAAATAAGTACTATATCAATCATTAACAAATAAATAGATACTCCCCGGATGTCGGTGTTAATACCTGATCATACGGCGCTTGGCCTGTGGGACGGCGCGTGGCAAGGCCACATGGCCACCCACAGGTGTCACTTATGGCACCCCTCTGCATTAAAACTCTCAGATCGTCACCTAGTGCGACATATATGTCGTTGTGATCGTCGAGGCCTTCATCATTACAAAATGTCACACTTTGTCTCTCCTCCTCAGCACTTCGTCTCTGTGCCTGGTTCACCTATAACAATCAACTCCTCCTGGTTGTTTCTATGCCACCACTGCTCTCACCTCTGCGAACTGGTTGCTCCCCTAAGGCTGCGGAGCCCAGCTCTCGCACATATTTTGGGCGGTGATGCAACCTGGGTAGTTGTATTGAATTTCTCCCTGGCTTCCATTACTCTCAGAGCCTCTTTTGTCCATTGAGATTATCTGCCTCTTTCGACCTCGATTCTCCCTCTGCTTCGCTGCTCGCCTCAGCAACCTCTGTCCACTCCTCTGCTCTGGATGCCCTTCATCCACTGAGTGTTAACATGCCTCAGCTCAGGCATCGTATGCGATGCCGAAGAGGCAGTTCTAGAGCTTTCTTATCTCGCCCTTAGCGTTCATCCACGTCCAGCTCCTCTTCGTCATCTCTCGAGCACTTCTGGGGTCGATACCCCGACACCCGTAGTGGGCGTGGTCGTCACTCCACCTCCTCTCCTCGGCACATTGTTTTTGAGCAGATGGCGCCTCCTCCTTCACGCCTCACTGCCTCTGTCTCCGAGCATAACACGACCACTGTCCACTTCCAATTCCAATGCAGCTCTGACCTCCCTCTCGTTGTGGCGACCATCTCTGTTTCCTTTCATGAGATCCCTGGTGTGGCTCCTGGCCCCTCCTCGCCTATGCGTCTGAGCAACGAGCCTGGTCCCTCTGAGAATGTGAAGCCTTCTCAAGCACCTACAGGGCATAATTCTGGTACGGCGGGCAAAGGCAATTCGAGCCACCTCAAGGACACGAGTAAGCTGGAAGGAGGAAGCGGTGTGGATGCTGCAGTGACTCAACGTGGCCCCCTTCTGGCTGATGATGATGAGTACTGGTGCCCAATTGTTGAAGAATCTCCTTCTGCTGATTATGGTGTCTAGTTTTACAGGTCTTGTCCAAGTAAATTTTTCTAGTTCTCTTGTTTTGGTTGTTTTAGGATGTACTTTCTTATGTTATCATGTAGCTGGTTTCCTCTACAAAGGCAGCAATTCAAACTTTACATGGGCTGGTTTCCCCACGAGGGTAGCTCAATTTTTTCTATTTTGCTGGACTTATGCCACTGATGATGGCCTGAACTGCTGAGGCCCTGGCCTCTTTGTACCATATGTTTTACTAATAGAATTACTCTTACTTAGAAAAAAAAACAAATAAACAGATATTATAAATAGAAATAGGTACACAGTTTCTTGTTCACCTACAGTTTACGGCTAAAAGCTTATATATTAAGCATTATTGAGTAATTGGTCTTTACTTTGTTAAATTCTTTTTCTACTTTAATATTCGAATACCCCAGTCTTAGCTTTAATATGCACCAGCACGTAATCCATTTCAGTCAAGGTTGCTTCTTTTATAATTTATTTTGATAAATATATTATATTATTATACATTTCCATTGTCATAAAATATTTTTTTTAGATTTTATTTTTACATATTTATAACTTAAAGTAGAGCCAAAGTTTATAAATTATATATTTAATAAATTAATCCATACGTATATATACAATATTTATTTATTTTTACTAATTTTTTAAACTTAAATTTGATTTATATATTCAAATTGTTGCTTCTTTCATAATTTATTTTGATAAATACAACATTTATATATATATGAATGTATTTAGCTCCTTAAAATTAGTTTTTTTTTTTAACCTATATTTAATAAATTAATCCATTCTTATATTAATAATGAAATACTTTTTCTATAGATCAATATTTAGTTAAATAATTACTTCAATATATTTTTAAAAATATATTATATTATTATACATTTCCATTATTATAAAATATTTTTTTTAGATTTTATTATTACATATTTATAATTTAAAGTAGAGCCAAAGTTTATAAATTATATATTTAAAGAAAATATCATAGTTTATATATAAATTGATATCGATTAGCAATGTTTATAAAATATCTAATATGAGATGGATGGCCATATTATTTCTCTCTAAATTAACACCTAAAATCACAGCACTAAATTCAATTTTATAAGTTTGCTTTAATTTAGCTATATCTAATTGTATTATAAAACACGTGTAACTATATTATATAAAAAAACATTAGAAATTGAAAAATATAATTAATAAAAAAACACATCCCTAATGAATAGAATATCAAATCTATCCAATATCTAAAAAAATCAAATTAGTTAACTAAATTATATTATTAAATTTTAGAGTATATAATGAATATATCAAATACATAACTATACAAAATATTAAACAATTTTGATGGCTATATACTATGCCATATAATTATATTTATATAAAAAAAAAACATTAGAAATTGAAAAATGTAATTAAAAAACCACATTCCTAATGAGTAAAATATTGAATCTATCCAATATCTAAAAACTCAAATTGGCTAACTAAATTACATTATTAAATTTTGGAATCTACATTAAATATATCAAATATATAACTATACAAAATATTAAACAATTTTAATTGCTATATATCATCTCATGTAATTTTAAGTAAAAATAACATGCAACTTTTTGAATAATAACAATAAATTCCTTATATATATATATAACTTATATTTTTTGTTATTATAAATTCTTATAATAATATTTTTATTTTTAGCATTATAAATTTTCATATTCATATATATACTTTAGGAAAATGTAAAAGTTTTCAGATGGTAGACAATATGGCATTGTTATTGTAGTTGGGTGGAATTGGATTAACAAAATATTAGTAAAAACCTAAATGGATTAGATTCTAAACCTTAATACTAACATAAATTCTTATTTTTTACTTTAATTTAGCTATATTTAAACTAAACTAAGCAACAACTTTATTACAAAGAAAATCCTCATAGACATCCTTAAATTCAAATGGAAACATTTAGCAAATCCTCATAGACATGCTCAAACTCAAATTGCAACAATTATTTCTAATTTAATTTAACTATACTTTATTACAAACAAATCTTCATAAACATCCTCAAACTCAAATTGCAACATCTCTATAATTACATTAAGCGACATGTAATAGCCGTAATAGCTATCCATAGACATTTCCAACATCACATTGCAACATTACTATATTTAAACTAAAGCGGGTGTGCACGTCACCTTTGTAGCCTTGTTTATAAATGATTTAGTCACTTAACAAGGAATATTATTTAAATAAGGTTTAAATAATTATTCCTAGAAATAATAAGATAAATAATGATTTATCTAATTAATTTTCCCGTTTTGGGTTAAATATGACCAGGAATATTAATTAAACTCAAGGTTTAACTACTATTCCGAGGAAAATCAAACAAATATGGATTTATTCAATATTTCCTCATGGGATTTCCGTTTAGACCATAAACAACTTAATAATTATGGATTACTAAGTTGGGCTATAGTGAAAGCAATTTTAATTAGTAAAATTGGTCTTACATGGTGTACTTTGGCCTCATCTAATAGTAACAAAGTTAGATGACCAAAAATTGTGTAACACGCACGTTCTCCAAAACTCTTGCATAGATATCAAGTACCATGACATCACTCTTTTTTCTCATATTGTCCTACAAGTGCAATGACTTGTGTAGGAATCTCCCTTATGTCTACACTTCGCATCATCTCGTAGGCCAAGATGAGCGTCCCAAAACTAAATAGTTGGACTCACCGATCTTTCTTACTATGAATTGCTACGTGCAACACTTGGCACTTCGCTTTTGATCTTGTCGGGCCACCCTCTTTTCTTAGGCCTTTCCGCCAAAGTCATGCCCATGGGACTCCGCCTTGGTTAGGCAGGCCGTTGGACCGTGACCGCGCCGTGAAATTAACCCGTATTCACTCTCCCAACCATAATGCTTCATCATGCACAAGAGTGAGAAATTGGAGCACGCAACACATCGCTTACGGGCCGCGCTCGACCAATGGTGAACCCGTAATAAGTTTAGGAGCCCTCGCCTTGTCTAGACCCAACACCCATCGTCACGATCCAGCACACAAGGCAATAGGGTGCATGATCTGTATAAAGGCTTAGGCGTAAGCTTAAGAAACTTATCAACATTTGCGATGTCCCAATCCTCCATCTTCATCTGGCGTGCACTTTGGCGAACATATCGCCTTTAACCGAGACATTTTCGGTGAATTAAGGGCATGTTACCGCCCGATCGCACCTTTGTCCAGCATTTTCGAACCTTTGCTGATAGCCTCAGGCAAAGGCGTGCATAGGTTGGAAAACCGGCGAGAATGTGGCCACTTTGACCACATCCTCCTCCTCCATGATGGTCTCAAGGAACTTTGCCATGGGTCTCTTATGTTGCTCGACCGCAGCGGAGCGCAGCTCGTCGAGTCTTCTCCCTAGTGGGATCGACTTCGGTCCCCCGACGTTTTTTCCTTCTTAGGCACGCAGTAGGTGTCTTAAAGACCAGCCGCAACAAGATCCTCTCCTAGGCACGTAGTCGTCATAAGCAAGCCAGTAGGACACACACAGCCAAGACCCTTACGTACACAACTCCTCCTCAACGCATCCAAACCAAAAATAGCCACCGAATAAGCTGCGAAATTAGAGAGCCTGCTGCACACAGCACACAATTCACACATGTCAGCTAAAGCAAAGGAACTATCGTTTGCGACCCCATAGGTCATATTTATAGGTTTTCGCGCATCTTCAACGAAACGCGTCCCTTATGCATTAATGTGTCTTCATAAATGACAAAACGGGTTCCAAATCTAAAATCATTAAACGCAACCCAAACGCTGCTTAAGCGGCAATAAAGTTGTGTTTTCCGTAGCATCTATTGTTCCAATGACTCAGATTTTGGCACCTCTCGTGACTCGAGTCAACTCTCGGCCGCAACCACCGCGCAGACAAGTTGAGTCCTTGTTGCGCATCCGCCATCCTTTCGCGTAGACCCATCCAGCCATTCCAACCATATAGTCAGCCCAGTGCGCACGACGAGAGGGTCATTCGTGTATGACTCTTTCACGGACATACCGCGAACATATTCTCTCGCTTTCGCGCAGGAAAGAGCGCTACACCTCCATTAGTGACCTCCTTAACAACACATGTTCGTAGCCGTTGCATTTTCAACTTCCTAGCAGCGCGCAAACTTGCCGTCATATAACAAGACCAAATCGTCTTCCTCAAAACACATTTTTCCCGATGTGCCTATCATGCCACGAGTTTTCACACGCCTTCTATACTCGCCGGTGATGGTTTGCAATAAAGTGATCTTCTTCGGCGTTGCCACCTGGGTCTGCGTACAATCGTTCCTCCATAGCATCTTCTTCTACAATATTTGTGAATGTTGCAAATGTGCAAAGCCGGGAACAATGTACTCCTTTCGAAACACAACTTCCTCGCTCACACACCATCCCGAACGTGTCCTTCTAGTCAACTCTTTTACGTTTGGTCCAATATGCCTGGACCGTAGGTACGTGCTCATCCCAATAATTTCGTTAGCATTGGCACACCTTGGTAAGTGTAGTCTCCAACATCTTGTTGAAAGCTTACACCACACCATTCGTCCGTGGTGATATGAGTGCTCTTTCTAATGATTCATCCAAAAATTCGCCCGTCAATGCTTCAATGGTGTTAGAGCCGAGTCCCCCAAGGCACACCCTCCCAAGTCATTTTTGTATAATTTTGTATGTGCGCACTCGCAAAGGGAGTCAAGGGGCTTTAGGGTGGGTCAAAGTCCCCAATTTTGATGTAAATGGGCTTAAGGGTAATTAGGCTCTCAAACCATGGTTCGAGACCATATTATGTGTGCGCTAGGCGTATATAAATAAATAGATTATGTCTAAGCTAAGTAGTTCAAAGAAGTTCATAGATATTGATGTTCTAATAAGTTTATGCGTCCCGTAAGGGTTGTTGGGTTGGGTTAAGAGGCTCTTTGCCGATTGTGGTGCGTAGAGACTTAGTCCCGGATGTGTGCGGACTCCACCCGGATGTGTGCCAAAAGGGTTTTGTAAGGGTTTGTAAGGTAAAGTCGATGTATTGATCGACGCATCCGAAGCTAATAGGAAAGGACAATTTTTGGTGAAGTTTATTGTGTTATGCATATGAGTTATTTATCGCTTATTTTTCTCGTTAAGATCATATTATCTTTCTTACCGATTGATTGTCGCGCAAAAGGATATATGATATAATCGTGAATGATTATAGATGGTTAATAGATCCCGTTTAAATATCTCGCATTGATTAAGATCTAGATATGATTATGTTATGTTTTTTCTGCGCTGAGGCGCACAACGATTCTATGTTATTCTATTAATGACTACCATTCTCTCGTGATTCTCGTTATATATCGTCGCGCTCATCCGTATAAGTTCGCGTTGGGTTTTTCCGAGGATCACTTCATTATTTTCTCCCGCTAGGTGTGGAAACCCCGGTTCCAACACCCCCATACTACTTCGGTGAGACCTTGTCCGCGTAAGCAGATCATCGCCGAAAGGGCTAGTAGTTGGAGGCCTTGTTGGTTTATCCATAAACTCGAACTTGGGTTAGGACCCTCAAGCCAACAAAGGGTTCCGTTGTCGAGACCGGGATCATTTTGAGGGAGATTTGATGTTGTGGCATCCATCATGAAATGAATTACAAGATTGGCTTGATATAAATATTCTTGAATTTGCGCTCCAAGAGAATAGAAGTACTAAATTATCTTACAAACAAGCAAGGGCACAAAAGTATATTTATATAGAAGTGCATGAAATTTTCTTTTGTTCCTTTGTGCACGAACTACAAGGGTGGTTGTCACGCTTAGTGGAATTCCATCACTTCATAAAAGATGATGTAGTCATTTGAATGGACTCCTCGAATTGATCCATGCAAGTAGAGAATTTTGACAATAAGATCACTCGGGCAAGAGATCATTGGATCAATCGCCTCTTGGGAGGATTTGTGATTGAATTTTCCATTGATCAATTTGTGTCATATTCGCAAGTAGAAAGGAGGTTTTTCAAAGGCCTCAGAGGTAAGTCCTTGTGCTCATTGAAATTATTGCTAAAAATGAAATTATGTTAATCGTGTTTTTTGTGTGAACACACCGCTTGAATGCATCAAAGAGGTCCAACTACGCGCAAGTAGAAGAATTTATTGTGAAGATTTTGAAAAATTTATTTATAGCCTTTTGAAGCCTAGATTTGATAGTGAACCCGAACTCGTAAACTCGCTAGTTCAAGTGATTTTGAAGAAGAGAGCTCATCACATTAGAAACCCTTGAGTCTGCTTTCTCCCACTCCATCCACTCCACTTCAAAATTCACATCACAGTATCACCCACTCTATCGCACCGTCCATCTCCACCAACACCTCCACCTCCCCGAACTCAGATATGGCCGCATCAATGAAGTTACTTAATCGTGTGCATTGGAAATGAGGATACCGATCACTTATGGTTTTTTACTAAGGCCATATGGCAGTTTAGAAGGTTAACAATATTGACATTAGAAAAGAACAACCTGGTCGTCGTATTCCAAGATCACGCATTATATTGATACATTAGGTACGCGCAACAAAACCATAATGCCACCTTGGAATAGATTAAGGCGGCCCTAAAAATAACAACTTAAGAAACCTAAGTCATACGTGTATACACCGTGACAGTAAATGAATGATATTCGCCAGAACCCTAATGAATCCGTATGGGAGGCCGATCAAAGTTGTTGAAGCGCACCATCGTAGATGGTGAATTTGTTATCGATGATACTCAACATAAGGAATGGTTCATCAGCCGTGTTGATCCCACATTTGCGCCAACCATTAGGTCAGCAAAAGATTTCTACACAAGATGAGGTCGTGGAGGTTGAAATGAAATTGGAGCCTACCCCAACACCTATTACAGCTGAAACTCAACAGATTCGTAATCGCTTGGAAGCCATGCATCTAGAAATTCAAGGTCTCAGGCAAAGACAAAGGCAAGGAGGTCCGCGCCGATAGATGGTGTATAAAATGAAAAGCATCTGGGCACCATAAAGACCAAAGGTCATGTCTTCAACAATTATCCGAATGCCGGAGGTCCTAGTCCATTGAATAATCCCGTATGGTGTACTATCTCGTTAAATCGTAGGATTACATGACACAGTATTCCTGCCCAATGATCGAAAAATATCAATTTGACTTGAAGAATTTTTTTGCAAATTTTGTTCGTCATTAGGCATGATGAGTAGCATTGTCATACCTATGATATGACATTGGATAAAACATATATATACTGCACGCAGTGTTGATCCTACATCACCAAAATCCCCTTTTGGGCGCAGAGGATTTTAAGGCGAGGAAGAGGCCAAGGAGGTGGATTAGTCGAGCCGAGGAAGAGGGAATTGAAATCAATATATGATTGGAGAATATTTTGAGTAAGACTCTTTTTCGAACACGCATCGAAGTTGAAGAGGTAACTCGGAGAAAGGTGAGTCCAAAGGCGATGGTTCATAGGATCTTTGCAAATCACAAAATCCAATGCATATGCCCCGATATGGGCCGTTGTATGTATTAGAATGATCGTCGGGCACTGCCCTTATGGCTATGAGACTCGGGCTCATACAAATCGGGCATGGGGGATAAACAACCGGTGGGCATGTACTATGGGGCACCTACAACCGGCACACATGACTCAACCGGGCAAATACTAGAGGTTCAAGCAATAAGACCGTCAATAACAAGCTAAACCCGCTAAGCTCGAAACCGCCAAGAGCTTCTCATTCCCGCACCAACCATAGGTTCTCGCCCCGAGTAGAGCCAAATCATTTTCTATAACTCGTGGAGATGTTGGCCATTATGCGCGTGATCGTCCGAATCTAGCATGGCAGCTCCACAGCACTATCGTAGGCAATTTGATCATGTTATAGAAGATTGTCATGTCTTGATTCCTAAAATGTAGGAAAAGAAGGCACAGCACCCCAACACAAAATATTTAGATAGTTCACATAGAAACTCGTGAAGAAGATCCCTATGTGAACATGGTAACTAGGAGTGGTGTAGCCACCAATGAAGATAAAGGAAAGAAATCAACCACCGATGTATGGATCCGTCAGTAGCACCTAAAAAACAAAGAAACCTTTAATCTTCAACACGCAAAAGAGACCTTTTATTAAAGCACAAAAATAATTTGTAGAAGGAAGTACATCAACATCCGCAGAGAAAAATGAGGGAAGTAGGAGGAGATGAAGATATTAAACCATTTCTACAAACATGAATAAAGTTTATGCGCAACAAGAAGGTCATCCCGAAAATCAGAGGCATTGATAGATAATTGCGCAGATGAAAGAAAAGCCCAGGGTAGAACAACGAGCAAACCAACAAAATTTATAAGAACAAGAAGAGAACTGGTAGGCAGATGCATATTATTGCACCGATTGGTGCTTATGAAATGGACCAAGTTATTTTAGATTTGGGATTAGATGCTAATGTCCTACCTAATAAAACATGGTAGCGCATGGGAGAGCCAAAGCCGTAGTGGTCTATTATTCAACCGTGAATGGCTAATCAACGTAAGATCATTCCTTTAGGGAGGTTGTCACAAGTTGTGGTCAATATAGAAGGTGTTAAGGTGATGGCAGTACTTTGAAGTCATACAAATTGTAGATGATACTCGATCCCTATCCTCGCACTACTAGGATTGGATTGGGCCATTGACAGGATGGTGTTATCAATTTGAAGAGAAGGAGAATGGAATTTGAAAGTAATGGATTCAGGGGTAATCATTCCTCTAGATCCCGCAGAAGGCCAAAGGTATACCGACCCAAAGGCACATTGAGGATGAGATCGATCAAATCTATAATCTAAACTTGTGCGAGGAAGACTCGGATTGATCCAACAACAGATGGGAATCTTAAATGGTAGAAGGATAGATCTTGTTTTTCTCATTCTTATGAAGAACTAGAAAATTGCGCATCCGATCGCATGAGGTGTCCGCATTATGCCCTGCCATTGTGTGACTCGATCCTCGCGTTGTATAACATCTCGAGGTACGTGATTTATCGCACTATGATTGCTCAACTCATATCAACTTGTTTATAGGAGAATTGGAAAGGATTGTACCTCGAAGGATAGAGATTCCATTATTTGGATCTTGTCTTGCATGCTACTCCAACAAGATGGTGGAAAAATCATAAGGAGAATATGAGTAATCGGGAGGAATGTGCGCACATGATGAGGTTGTGGTTTGAATGTCTAGTTATTAAAATGGAAGATGTATACTTTGGAAAAGAGGATCCGTGTAGATATTTGGCCGTATGGAATCAAGTATGGGGTGTATATCCAAGACTTGAATGGGTCCATATGTTTATTCACACGTTGGGAAAGGTGCCTACCGAATGGTACTTGGAGACAGAGCCGCACAGAGACACTAGTGAATGGTCCGTGGTGATAGAGAGTTTTCTTCTTACATTTAGCTTTAAAAGTGGGTTTGATAAAGTTGGTCAAGCTTTGCATAATATTCAAGAAGTAATCTTTAATACCACTAAGCTCAGTAATTGAGTGCGCACCACCATATTTTTGATGCGTAGATGAAAGCCATCGTGAATTGTAGAAACCCGACAGTAGAATAAAATGATGAGGATCCAAGGAATATCATGATTCTTGAATCTGAAGGGAAATGTGTAGTGGTCGGGGCCCTTAATCACCTCGTTGGATGTGACCAAAACCTTAAAGCTAAGATAGGTGAATATTTGAACTTAAGAACAACCTAAGTTAGTAAAGATTGGAGATTACTAGGATGATGATACAAGATGCAAGGTTGTTGAGTTGTCGATGTAATATCAGGGATTTTTTTCCCTACAAAGTTTTTAGATTTGAAAGGAATCATTAGGGAACTCGCAAGTGATGAAAATCACATTAAAGCTTTATGCGCGCCGCAGAAACAATGCCACATACAAAGCCGAACCCAAGATATAAGCGTAAAGTGAAAGAAGAGTTGGACAAAAAGGTGGCAACAAGCATCATTGAAACCGTGGAAGAATCTAACTGGGTAAGTCCAATGGTTATGCAAGATAAAAAAGATCAAGGGAGAGACCAAAGATCCGTGTTGATCTGCGCAAATTGAATGATGCTTGTGTGCATGATCCATTCCCAACTCCATTCTTAGATGAAATTTTGTATAATATTGGAGGTCAAGAAGCACATTTTTTTTACGTATGGGTTTTCGTGATATCATCAAATTTGGATTGTACCGTAAGATTGGAGTAAGACCACTTTTTCTCGCCGAATGGGGATCCTTCCAATATACAGCTTATACCCTTTGGATTGAAGAATTCTCCCCGCCATTTTCTCACATGTGGTAGTTGTTGCTCAAAGAATTCATACGCAAATTTTTGGAGGTATATTTTGATGATTTGTACTGTCTTTGGTTTGTTAAAGAAGCATGTGTCAAACTCGTGCTTAATTTCCGGATACTTGTAGGAAGTATCAAATCTCCTTGAATTTGAAGAATTGTATTTTCTATGTGCCCTTGGGAATACCGTCTGGACACATTGTCTCACAAAGAAGGGTTGATGGTGGATCTCGCAAAGATTGCTGTCATAGTCAATTTGGAAGTACCTCGAGAATATTATGTAGTTGTGCTCAATCTTGGGGCATATCGGTATTACATGAAAAGTTTATTCAAGGATATGCATTGATAACCGCACCAATGGAAAAGTTGTTAAAAAAGGATGCAACGTTCATCTGGGATGAGGAGTGTCAAAAGAGTTTTGAGCTACTAAAGGAAAAATATGGTCACTATGCCCATCTTGGTATTCTTAGATTGGTCCAAGGCATTTCATGTACATGTGGATGCCTCCTATATTGTGCTCTGGGGAAATTGATCATCCTATTCTTATGCAGTCAAAATCGTCCGTGTAGAGAAGAATTACTCAACCACGAGAGGGAAGGGCTAGTAATGGTATATGAGCTCGCAAAAATTCAGATAAACTCGTCCGTTAGGAGGTCACTTTAAAATGTTCACCGATCATTCTACTTTGAAGTACATGGTCAACAATCTTGTGTTGCAAGGGGAAGATATGCATGTTTTTGTTTTTATTACAAGAATATGATTTTGAAATTATGGTGAAAACCAGGAAGGTTGAATGTCAGGGGCTGCACTATCCGTCACTCATTGAAATAGGAGAGGAACCCGCAAATATAGACGATGGATTTCCGTACACATAGTTGTTTGCGATAAAGGTGGTTTATGAGCATTTCCTTGATATCATTCCGCTTTCTCGACTACTAGACGCGCACCTAAGGTGTATAGAGTTCAAAAAAGAAGGAACTTGTGGTGTGCACAAATGCACAATTGTAAAAATTAGGTGTGGATGAGGTCCCGTGAAGGTATGTCTTGGAATATGAGAGGCGTGAAATTATAAATGAAGATCATGGAGGAGTTTTTTGTGGTGATTATGCATGCAAGTTCATTATGCGTATTATCTTGGGAGCCGTGTTGTGGTGGCTCACACCGCACAATGATGCATATGCACATTGTCATGCATGTGATGTTTGTCGAGGCCGAGAAAGCCTTCACGCAAAGATGAAATTCCCTTGAATCCATAGATGGTGCCGTAAGCTTTTGAGAAATGGGTTATCAATTTTGTGGGACCTATTAATCCTCCAGGAAGAAAGAGTGGTGCGCGCTACATCATCACTCGCGAAAGATTATGTAACCCGGATGGGATGAAGGAAACCTATGAAGGATTGTACCGTCGATATTGCCGCATAGTTTATTTTCGAGAATATAGTGACTCGCCTTTGGTTGTCCTAAGATTCGATAAGCGATCGTGTACGCATTTTGTAAATGACACTATTGAAGCCTTGAATGAAGAATTCAAGATGCGTCATCGTAAAAAATCTCCCTATCATCCTCAAGAAAACTAGCGTAATTGAAGCTTTCAATAAGACATTGGAGACTCGCGCTAACTAAGTTATGCAATGCTAACATAAATGATTGGGATGAGCAAAGTGCGTAGTTCTCCGGGATATAGGAGTACTTGTAAGAAGTTGACTAAAAGGACACCTTTTAGGATGGTATATGGGCAAGAGGTTGTGTTTCCCATGGAGTTCATTGTTCCTAGTCTCTGTGCATTGCAACATTTACCAATATGGTCAGCAGAAGATGTTATGGAAGACCAATTGTCTCAATTGGTTTCTCTCCGGAAGAAGATTGTTTTATTGCAAATTATCACTAGCAGTTCAAAAGGCGCGCAAAAAATCCTAGCATAATAGGCATATCAAGAAAAATATTTTCAAGGAGGATGATTTGGTCTTACTATATGAGAGCAAGTTTGTGCGCCACCCGGAAAATTTAAGATGCGTTGGCTAGGACCCTATGTTTTTAAGGAAATCACCGATGGAGGAGCAATGCGCTTGACCATGTTAAGTGGTGAATAACTTCCGTGAATGTCAATGGAAGTCATATGAAGTCATACAGGATGACCCCGGCCCTACCAAATTACTATATGACCGGTGTATCAAACCTCAGCGAGATGGGATGGAAAATGCGCAGTAAGGTGCGACATACGCGTGGTATCTCGCACGAGGAGGTTGACTAGGTCGCAGAGGTGTCAAAAACTAACCGTTGGAATAGTAAACCCGGATAACACAGCATTTATTACCATTTTTGGGAGCGTCTAAGATGCATTTAATGAAGGGAATTTTCCGTATTTGGGACCGTTTTGTCAATAATGGAGCCTCATTAATGCACAAGGAGCCGTTGAGGGTGCGCCATAAGTATAAATATGACCTATGGGGTCACAATAGTTCCCTTTGCTTTCTAAATTATTTTTTGTCTTTGAGCTCTTTGTTTTCCATCGCATTTGTTGTGTCTATGTCCGGTTTGGATCTAGGGTTTGAGGATGCATTGTGCCGAGCATGGGCTATGGTACATAATTCCCCGAAAAGATGACAACTACAAGACCGGGTGATAACATTGTTGTGCGTGAAGTGCCTATTATGGAAACTCTTGCGCCATCTAAAACTAAGAAGGGGCAATCCTCCTGGGAACGCACGTATCTCTCCGAGAGAAAACCCCAAGACCGCACCCTTCAAAGGGGGAGAGAAAATGAAAAGGCCCATGGCGTAAGTCCCAAAAACCATTGAAGAAGAAGACAAGGAGGTGGTGAAATAGCCCCATTCTTACGGATGCCAAGTTACATTGTGCCGCACAAACAATCCGTAAAGGCACCTAAGGACTTACACAAGGTGCACGTGAGTATTCAAGTACCCCCGATCCCCGAGAATGTACCAATGGAAGGGGAATGCTCGCAAAGATTTGATAGCTTAGGTTTGATGATTGGGACATCCCGTATGTCGAGAAGTTACTAGAGCTTGCACCAAAGCTATATTTGGATCAGAGTTAGCTATGAAGGAGGTGTTGTGCGCCTCGAGCCAAATAGGGGGGTGTTAGGTCTCGCACAAGGTAGGCCTACTCAATTTGCTACATATCCCTCATTTTGGGTGAAGTCCCATCAATGATATCTCGCGCCGTACAATTGCTAGCTTTAGTCCACGATGACGCGTCTCGGTTGGGAGAGCGCATCCCTATCGATGCAAAAATTTAATCCAAAGAATCACCAGCTTGCCTACTAAGGGGGTCGACCCTATTGTTGACTTTGGTGGTAAAATGTAGGAGAAAGTTGTTGCAGTATAAAATCAAGAAGAAATATAACATCACCCGCAAGACCTGGGATTTGTTGTGGAGGAAATTAATGACCCCATGGTGCATTTTGGTACGGGCCATATTGGCCTCGCAAGATGATGCATAAGTGCAGACCCAAGGAGGTGCTCAGTGCATGTGATTTCGCTCGTAGGACGCTCGTGGAAAAAAGTGTAATTTACAACTAGTGCGACTACTTCAGTGCAAATTTTTTTTAGAGAATGTGCGTGAGGCACAGAGGAGGAGGGCAAGCCCTTCCAATATTCTTAAATCCTTTTAATGATTATACTTATTGGATGGAGGACCCTGCAAGACACACAGCTCCTCGTACATTGAGACAAAGATGTGCGAAGTTGTGTGCTAGGCGACATTATGGAATTCTTCCGACCTATCGCGCGCGAAAGAAAATAAAATTTTATGGGTTTTTGTATGTTTCCACTCTAAACCAAGCAATGCAGCTTGAAGCCATGACTCGTCACCCACATTATTTGACCAATACAATATGGTAGCAGCATTTCAAGGCTACCTTCCATAATATTCATATCTACGCAAAAGGCACTATCAAGGGAGTATGGTACGAGCCGGCCATATTTGGTGATCGAGGATGATCTAGTAAGAGTGACAAAAGAATGGTCGAAGGCCCGGTTGACACCACCAACCCCGACGAAGTAGTGCACTCCGACAGAAAAATCAATAGAGAAAGCCACCGCTAAACCTAAAGAGACAGCTCCCAGAAGGTCACAGAGAAAGCAATGGAAAAGAAAGCAACCCCTACTACAACCGGAGAGACTATTGAAACAACAACAATGCCCGAGAAAAAAAGATCTGCGCCAAGGTAGATAGGTGAAGCTACGACATCCAAAGGCACTAAGCGCGACTCTCGTGCCATTGGTGGTTCGCGCAAGAATCAAAAAGGTTCCAAGAAGGATGGGCAGGAGGTCCCGATGCCGACAAAAGATGACTTAAATGATATAGCGAACACTATCACGTCCGCGACTAAGTATTTCTAGAAAAACATGGAAGTTCAAGACAGTTCAAGCGCTAGAACTTGTACAAGTGGGATTACAGGAACTCAAAGTACAAGTGAGCCGTATTCAAGAGAGCATGATTCAAAGCAGCCGGCCTAGCGTGCAAGTCATGAGCGCGTAGCCACTTGATGTTTCTCTACCAACATCGTGGGATGCATGATTTGTCCACATCCCCCTTCTAGCAATTTAGATGGACACCAACTAGCGTGTCTAGTTCAAAGTGGTTCGGTGTGATGTGCATATTAATATCTCGTGTGTTACCCGTAGGCAAGTTACACCTTCAACATTCAAGGATTGTGGATGAGCTTTAGTACAGTGGAGGCTACCACGCAGACGAAGACAAAGGATGCATAACGACAGAGTTATGCAAGCACACCGACAAAAAAACAACAAGAAGCAGCCTTGTTGAGAAGCGTAAGCCCACCTCGTCGCACCGGAGGCCAAAATCCACCAAGTCTCGCCGAGACATTCTAGCTGCTCCCGGCCACAACTACACCCGCCGAAAAAGTTATAAGGATTGGTTACCATGGTGAAAACAAGTAAAGTGCGGAGGTGTAGATGGTGAGAATTGCATATGAGCAACATATTGTGGACCTCCTGATGAAATTGCAGCTCGAAGATGCCATTAGATGTTCGCGCTCGTAGGGAAACGAAGTCAAACAAGCACATGATAGTATTGTCACTGCGGTCACCCAAAGGTGATGGTTTATTTAACGATGCCATGAATGTTTGGACCTCTCATTCAAAATGATCCAAAGAATACAACAGCTTGTGCGATGCCCTCAACTAGAAGGAAGAACAGCTCAAAGAAATCATGATGGTGGCACCTACATTGGTCCTTACACAATGCCTTGCTCGTCTTCGGGGAGTGTAGAACAACACAGAACAAAATTGAAGGATTGCACTAGAAGGAACACGTCTTAAAGGAATGCATGTAAACATGGGAAGAACAAGTGCTACAATTATCACAAACCTTGGACAACACTTTGAAAATCATTTAGCGGACTCAACGCGAAAGATAGAGATGGCCGCCGAAGGGCCTACTATAGAAAATATGGTTCAAAAAGCGCGTAATGCAACAAAGCAGAAAGTCTCGAGTTAGTTCCCCCCTCTAAACTCGTCGTCAAAATGCTTTAGGCCAAGACCAAGGAGCCGACGCCTTAGTGACTTGGGACGAGTCACATGTTTATGTTGGGGGCCTCGTTGGAGTGGGGTCCCCCGAGGCAAAATTTTCGAAGTCATTTTGTATAATTTTGTATGTGTGTGCTGTAGAAAGGAAGTCAAGGGGCTTTGGGGTGGTCAAAGTCCCCAATTTTGATGTAAATGGGATTAAGGGTAAATTTTGGACTTCAAACCATGGTCTCACCATCGTATCTCGCCGCTATGCATATATAAATAGATAGATCGTGTCTAAGCTAAGTAGTTTGAAGAAGTTCATGATATTGATGTTTTGATAAGTTTATGCGTCCGTAAGGGTTGTTAGGTTGGGTTAAGAGGCTCCCCGCCGGCTATGTGCAAGGAGACCTAATCTTGGTCGTGTGTGGGCTTCGATGGTCGTGTGCGCGTAATGGTTTTGTAAGTGAAAGTTGATGTATTGATTGAGATATTTGAAGCTAATAGAAAGGATAGTTTTTTGGCGAAGTTTAATGTGTTATGCATCTAAGTTATTTATCGCTTATGTTCTCGTTAAGATCGTATTATCTCGTCTTACTTATTGATTTTTGCACAAAGGATATCCGACATGACCGTGAATGACTATTGATGGTTAATAGATCCGTTTAAATATCCGCATCGACTAAGATCCTGGATCCGGTTCCGTTCGTTTATCTCGCGCTAAGGCGAATAATGATTCTCGTGTTATTCCGTTATTGACGCGTGCATTCTCTCTCGCTTTTGTTGTATATTGTTGCATGCATCTCGCATAAGTTCGCATTGGTTTTGTTGAGGACCACTTCATTATTTTTTTCCTCGTGGTGCGTGAAACCTAGTTCCAACACCCCCCCCATATTGCTTCGAGTGATACTTTGGTCTATGCAAGCAAATCAATGCCAAAAGGGCCGCTTGTTGGAGGGTTTGTTGGTTTATCCATAAACTCGAACATGGGTTAGGACCCCTCAAGCCAAAAAAATGGTTTCATTCACAAAATTTGTACCTTGATCGCTTATTAAAATCTTAGGACATCCAAAGCGAGTCACAATATTCTCGAAGATGAACCGCACGCTTGTATCCTGCATAGCATAATCGTCCCACAGTGCTTAGCTTCAACCCATCTCGGTTACATAGTTAGTCACAAATGATTATGTAATGCGCACCACTCTTCTTTCTTAGAGGGTTAATATGTTCGAAAAAGTCTATGACCCATTTCTCAAATGCTTGTAGTGCATCTCGTGGATGCAGCGGGCATCTCATCTTTGCGCGATGGCTTTTCGATCCTTTGGCATACATCACATGTGTGGCAAAGGCGCATAGGCATCATTGTGCAATGTGGGCCACCATAACCCAACTCGCAAAATCTTCTCACGCGGTTTCCTTCCTCGTATAGTGACCACTAGAAACCCCTACATGAGATTCATCTAAGATTGCATGCCTTTCATATTCCATAACATATCTTCGCAGAGCTTCATCGACACCCATCATGTACAACCGACCAACAATAATAGTGAAGTTTGTTGCATGCACCACAAGCTCTTTCTTCTCGTTGTACCGTATATTTTTCAGGGTGCATCCAAGTAGTCTGAAACCGAATAATGTCGTGGAAGTGATCGTCAACTACCTTTATTGCAAAGAACCGCGCATCTAGTAATCCATCCTCCAAGTTCGTAGGTTCTTCACTAGTCTCAATGTGTGAAAGATGGTGAGGCCCAACATTTAGTCTTCCCTGGTTTTTACAATGATCTCAAAGTCAAACTCTTGAAATAATAACAACCACCTGCAGATCTCCCCCCCCAACACAGGCTTATTGACCAGGTACTTTAAAGCAGAGTGATCAGTAAACATCTTGAAATGTCCTCCTAACAAGTAGTGGCTGAATTTCTACATCGCATACACCATTGTTAATCCTTCTCTTTCAGTGGTTGAATAATTTCGTTATGCGCTTGAGAGTTTTGGACTGGCATAGGAAATAGGGTGATTAATCTCTCCAGCTCCTGGCTATGCTAAAATAGCTCCGAGCGTGATACATGAGGCATCAACATGCACATGAAACACCTTTGACCAATTTGGAAAGACTAGTATGGGTGCAGTGGCCATCTTTTCCTTCAAAAATTCAAAACTCTTGTGAAATTCCTCATCCCAGCAGAATGTCGCATCCTCCTTGGGAAGCTTCTCCATGGGTGCAGTTATCAGCGCATAACCCTGAATGAACTTTCAATAATACCCAGTGTGCCCCAATATTGAGTGCAATTGTTTGGCATTCATTGGTATCTCTAGATTAACAATTACTACGATCTTCACGGGATCTAACATCAACCCTTGCTGGCAGACAATGTGTCCCAGCAGTATCCTGAATGGTACAAAAAATATACATTTCTTCAAGTTCAGTGAGATCTGATACTTTTTGCAGGTATCCAACATTAAGCGCAAATTGGAGACATGTTTTTTCAATAGCCCAAAAGTAGTCCAATCATCAAAGTACACTACCAAAAACTTGTGGATAAACTCCTTGAATGAATCTACTACTATGTGCAATGAGATGGCAGGCGCATTCTTCAAGCCAAAGGGCATGACTGTATATTGGAAAGATCCCCATTATGTTGTGAAGGTAGTCTTCCTGAGATCTTCTGACGCAATCCTGATCTGATAATACCCTGAAAAGCCATTTGTGAATGAGTAAGCTTCTTTTCCCCCAAAATTGTACAAGATTTCATGAGAGAATGGAGTTGGGAATGGATCATGCACACACGCATCATTCAATTTTCTCACGTCTACACAAATCTTGATTTCTCCTTTTGTATTCTTGTCTTGTACTAACATGGAACTCACCCAATCAGACTCTTCTACTGGTTCTATGATGTCTGCATCAACCATCTTATCCAACCCTTCCTTTACCTTCTGCTTATACTTCAGTTTCAATCTTTATGGGTGCTGCTTCATCGGGCGTGCATCAGGTTTCAAAGTAATCTTCATAACTCCAAGTTATCCAATTATTCCTTTCAATTCTGAGAACGTTGTAGGGAACAATTCTTGATATTCAGTTATTAATTCATATACCTTTCTTATTGTGTCATCATCCCAATAGTCTCCAATCTTTTCCAACTTTGGCTGCTCTTCAGATCCAATATTCACTTGTCAGATCTTTAGAGGTTTGTGACATCTAGTGAAGTGATCGAGGGCCCAACAACTGCGCGTTTTCCCTCAGATTCCAAAATAATAATATTCCTTGGATCTTCTTCATTTTATTCAATCGTCATATTCCTGGAATTCACAATATCCTTCATTTGTGCATCCCATGTTTGTGAAGCGCATTCTATCGTTGGCTTTGTTGTATCAAAGATAGCTTTTTGAATTTTATGCAATGATTTACCAACCTTGTCAAACGCACTCTCAAAGATGAATGTTAGAATGAAAATCTCCGTCAGTGCAGACCATTCACTAGTACTTCGGCACAACTTTGTCTCCAAATACCAATCAGTAAGTACCTTCCCCAATGCATGAATGAACATGTGGACCCATTCAGGTCTTGGTTCTATGCCCCATACCTCATTCCATTTAGCCAAATGTTTGCGTAGATAATCCTTTCCATGGTAGAATTCTTCCATTTTGATAGTTGGACAATCAAAACATAATCTTATAATTCACATGCATTCATCCCAGTTGCCCATGTTTTCTTTATGAGTCTCCCACCATCTTGTTGGAGTAGCGCACAGTACGAGATCCAGGGAATGGAACCTACGTCCTTCTCGAACAGTTCTTTCCAGTTCTCCTAAAAACATATTTACATTAGTTAAACCATCATAATGCGGTAATTCACGTACCTTAGATTTTATGCATCGAAGAGATCTGGTCACTCGGTTGCATCGCAACACAGGTACTTCATGTAACCGGTTTTGCCAGTTTTCCAATTCTTCATCAGAATATGAGAAGCAAGAGTTATCCTTTTCCCAATTAAGATTTCCATCAGTTGTTGGGTTGATCCAATATTCACCGCAGAGGGTCAGCTTATAGATCTGGTCAATATCATCATCATCGCACACCGGTTCTATGTATCTCTCTCCTTCTGTAGGATCTAGGGGAATGATGACTCTGGTTCCATTGCTTTCAAAATCCATTCTTATTTTCTTCGGATTTATGATACCATCCATATCAATAGCCTAGTCTAATCCCAACAACGCAGGATAAGGATCTGTTATCTGAATATGGGAAAACTTGTTATTTCTATGCAAGCTTCCTCATCGGTATTAAAAATGTGTTTAAGGATCATCTCATTTAACCATTTGTGAAGGGGTTAAAATTTCAACTTCCACGAGTATTTGATGAGGTAATTATGAGTTAATTATATTTTTAAAACTCATTAAAAACAACTTAAATGTATTAAAATAACTCACAACAATCACATAACACAATGGATGATAATGGAGTTCACCCCTCCTGGGCTACATCTCCATGGACCTACTTTAACTAGCTAGGCCCTCTTGGGATTATGAGTCAAAATTCCGATCACAAGAATATGTGATGCTCCAATGGATTTTATGACTGTTCCATTGGCTTTAGAAGACATGAAAACCCCAAAAATGACTATCCAATCTCTTGATTTGGTTACCATCTCCTTTAGGCTTGACCTCCAACCCTGGTGGCCATGGGCTTGTTTAATCTCCGAAGTGAAAAAATCACCTTCGTATGTGCTCCAATGCCTCTATAAAATATACCAATGTGTTCATATCATCAAATACATCAAAAATTGACTACTCACTCACTGAAATTGACCTTCAGCTGATATGGGCATTGCCTTCCTTCCTGGTGGCCCTGGGCTTCAAAATTCTTCAAGTGACCAAAAACACCTGTAGATGAGCTCCATTGCCTATGCAATATGTTATAATGGATTAAGATCATGAAAATATTCTAAGAATGACTATCCTTGAGCAAAAATTGGTAGAAAATTTACCAAGATAGGCCTCATTCAATTCTGGCCTAGAAAATCTCCATTAAATCTAGCTAGTTGCCACTTTTAGCTCCATTAAATTTGGAACTGCCACCATATTCGGCACCCCGCCAAACTAACCGCCAACTTAAACTTGGAGTTAAACCCGGATTAATTATTATTAAGCGTGATTAACGGTTGGGTTAGTGCTAATGGCGCATTATGCCTTAAGCCTCTACCTCTGGTCTCGGTGTTGTGGTCATATGGGGAGGGGATGGCTCCTCTGTTGGAATCTGCAACACGCATCAAATGGAGTTCGCGCACCTTCATTTTCAAGGATTTTTGTTGTGGCACGTTGCTATGAGTTATTTTACTGCATTTCATTTGCTGTTTATGAGTTTTAAAAATCTAATTAACTCATAATTACCTCATCAAAGACACACGAAACTTGACATTTTAACCCCTTCACAAATGGTTAAATGAGACAATCCTTAAACACATTTTTAATATTGATGAGGGAGCTTGCATAGAAATAAAAAGTTTTCCCATATTTAGATCAATTTGTATCATCCAGAATTTATATAACTTCGAAATCTGCAAGTACCTTAACACCTTCAATACTGACATAACTCGCGGCAACCTTCCTAATGGAATGATTTTATGTTGATTTTACATGCACAGTTGAATGGTAGACCATTCCAACTTGGGTTCTCCCATGCACTTCCAGGTTTTCTTTGATAGGACATTTGCATCGGACCCCAGATCTAGAATAACCTGATCCATCTCGTAAGCACCGATCTGTGCGGTCATATGCATCTCTTGCCCCACCCTCTTCTTATTCTTATAGATTTTGTTCACAACTTTATGTTATATCAGTGGATGTTCCTTTTCTGCGCAGTTATCTATCAGAGCCTGAAGTTTCTCTACTGCCTTTTTGTTGCATAGTTATCTATTAGAGCTTGAAGGTTCTCTACCGCCTTTTTGTTGCACAGTCACTTAATGCAAGCTTGTAAAAAGGGTTTGATTTCTTCAGCTACCCCTTCCTCCTTCATGGGTCTACCTGATGTTGATGCTCCTTCTTCTGCAAAACCCTTTCGTGCTTCAACAAAAGTCTCTTTTACACATTGCAAATCAAATCCATCTTTGTTCTCAGGTGCCTTACGAATCCAAAGGTGAGTATATAGCTTTTCTCCCTTATCCTCATTAGTGGCTGCACCACTCCTAATGACCACATTCACGCTAGTATCATCCTTGCGGGTTTCTACTCTGGCCATCTGAAGATTCTGCATCGGAGTTTGCGTATTTTTCTCCTGCATCTTAGCAATCAAAATAAGGCAATCTTCTATTACATGGTCAAACTGTCTATAATACCTACATGATTGTCACGTTGGATTTGGACAATCACGCGCATAGTGGCCAACATCTTCGCAGTTGTAGAAAATAACCTGCCCCCTTCCTTGACCAACTGATCCACCTCCTATTTCTCTTCCTCTATTATGAAATCCATTGCGCCCAGACGGGGATGCTGGTGAGGTAGGTTCGGCCTGTATTCTATATATTTTAGCTTTGTCCAACATCATATCATTATTTCGACAATGCTGCTCATCATGTCCCAGTGACGAAGAAAATCTACAAAAACACTGCTTTAGCTCAGGCTGATATTTTTCGACACTTGCACAGAAATGTGTTTCATGCAAACCCACAACTTGACAGATTGTGCACCACACTGGCCCATCTACACTCTTCAGCGGCCTAAGTCCTCCAGCGTTCAAATAATTACTGGAGATGAGACATTGATACTTATGGTGCCCAACAAATTTACATTTTATGCACCAGACCTCTGCACATATGTCCTTGCTCTTATCTTTGCACAGATTCTGAATCTCAAATGCATCGCTTTTAACTGAATCTGAATATGCTGAGTTCCAAGTGCAATAGGTGTTGGGGTAGCTTCTAATTTAATCGCAATCTCCACATCCTCAGCCTGCGTGGAAATCTTCTATTGACCCAAGGGGTTGGTCCAGATGTGGGTGTCGCATAGCAATAAACCACTCCTTGTGTTGGGTATCATCGATATTCAATACACCATCTTTGATAGTGTGCTTCATCCCCTGATCTGCCTCCCACATAGATTTATTTACCTCCTGGTGAATCTCTTTCATTTCTGTAACCGATTGTGCATATGACATAGGCTTCTTGAATTTTTCTTTTAGGGCATCTTTTACTTCATCCAGGGTGACATTAGGGTTTTCTTAGACAAATCTGATATACCAGTCTAATGCGTGATCTTGGAAATTAGTGGCTAATTGTGCTTTCTTAACATCATCATTATTAACCCATTGAGCTCTCCATACAACATCAATCACAAACCAAAAATTCTCAGTATATTCATTCCCAATACCTCTGAAAATAGGCAGCTTCATAGATGTGGCCATATCTGCGCTTGGGGGAGTTGGAGGTGGAGATGGAGTGCGTGGTGGAGTGGATGCTTTATGAGATGAGTGTGGAAGTGGACTGGATGGGATCTGAAATATGGTCAAGGCTCTTTGATCGTTATGATTTGATGAAACTTCTTCTCGGGATACTTCCTCTTCTTCAAAGTGCGAAGATTTACTAGAGCTACTAGTTTCTGTTTCACCGTCACTATTAGATCTACGCTAGAGAGGGCTATAAATAAATCCTTTTTTCTAGGTCTTCGCGGTAAAGTCTTCCACTGTGCGTAGTTGGGCCTCTTCAAGACATTCACATAATATGTTGGCACATAGAGCCCTGTTCACATAATAACATATTCAACAATAAATTAAAAGAGCGCAAGAACTTACCTCTAGGACTCTTGAAAAATATCCTTTCTAATTCAGAGTATGACACAAACTGATCAATGGAAAATTCAGTCACAAACCCCCCAAGACACGATTGATCCAATGATCTATCATGCGGGTGATCTTATTGCTTGTCTTTTCTAATTTCCGAATGAATTCAGGAGTCCACTCAGTGACTGCATCGTCCTTCCTGTAGGTATTGAATTCAGTCAATCGTGACAACCACTCATGCAGATCAGTCGCAAAGGAACAAATAAATATCTCGTGAAGTTCTATATAGAGGTACTTTTGAACCCACTTTTCAGGTGATATCTTAGAACTTCAATTCTCTTGGATCGCGAATTCAAGGATCTTTCTATCCATCCAATCCTGTAATTCGTTCTGCCTAGGGTGCCACAACATTAAATCTCCCTAAAAATGATCCCGATCCCAACAACATAACCATTTGTTGGCTTGAGGGGTCCTGACCCAGGTTTAGAGTTTATTGGAAAACCAACAAACCCTCCAACTACTGGCCCTTTTGGCAATGACCTGCTTGCACAGATCAAAGTCTAACCCGAAGTAGTATGGGGGGGTGATGGAACCAGGTTTCCGCACCTTGAGGAAGAAAATAATGTGGTGGCCATAAATAGGTTTATAACAGAATGTTTTGCAGATTGGAAACATATGCGCGCAAATAAAAAACAATACTTATCAGACCAGCTTGTCTCAAATACAGATAATGCAACTAACAGACGAATCGTAGATCAACTTTGTCGCGCAGATATAATTAAGCATAACATAAGTAAAGCGATCTCAAAACAGTAACAGTAAAAAAATAACAAATTGCTTCGCCAAAACTGGTCTTTGTATTAGATTCCAATAGTTTAGTAAAAACAAACTTTTCCCTTACAATTACCCTTCCACTCACACAACCAGGACTAGGTTTCCATGCACACAGCCAATAAGAGCCTTTCTACCCAATCCAGTCTTACAAAATGTATCACAAAAGCATAAAAGTACTTAGATCAAAACATGAGTGACCCCTTACTTAGACTCAACCTATCTATTTATATCCTTCTTAGCGCGCAGATACTGTGGTCTCAAACCATGGTTTGAGGCCCACAATTTATCCTTATAGCCCATTTACATAAATGAGGGACTTTGACCCACTCCAAATACCCTTGACCTTTCTGCGCAATGCACATATGAAAAATTTATACAAAAAGTTACTAAAAATGTACCCCAGGGGACCCCACTCCAACAATGGCGCATAACCGAGACTACTGATGGTACTGCCCGTGTGTTGGAAAACAAGACTTGTCTGATATAACCTTTATAGGGCCACTGGTTTTTTTTCTATCCTTTCTATATCTCTTTTTTATATACTATTCTAGCAACTTATGATGTATTTTGGATCATATATGACACTCTTTGGTGTATCTGTTTTTACACTTTTGAGACAGTTTATCTTAATTTTGGTATTATGGGTTGTTTTCTCCTTATGGGGAGGCCCATGTTTATTTCCTTTGACACTATTTATAGTGTTGTTTTTGGATTGTGTCTAAGCACAGGTTTGTATTTTGACAGTTAACTGCTGGACTCATGGGTGATCATACTCTCTCATATGGAATGCTTATATAATATATGATGTAACTTTTTATCTTCATAATAAAAAGTTTGATTTTTTCCTTGGAAAAAAAACACATAGTTCAGAGGCATGTAGCTGCCACATCTCTTCTCAAAGATAAGCTACCATCGCCCGAGCTAGTTTATTTCCATTATGTCTGTAAGCTTATTTCAGTTATTTGATGTTAATGAAATGAAGTATATTTTTTGCTGCATCTCTACGTTTATGGTTATTTTTGTATTTAATTGCGTTCCTGCATAAATTTGGATGATGCCACTGGTCTGGTTTCCTAGCAGATAGACCAGTAGCATTGCTCTCTGCTTGTAATGCCTTTTTAAGAAAATGAAGAGTCAAATTTTACAAAAAAAAAAACACAAGTATGGTAGATTAACAAATATCATTTATTGATTAGTTCTCTCTTAATTATTACTATAAATAATGTTAGTTATATTTTCATTTTCATTATAGCTTATTGCGATTATCTTGGGTGGTTGTTAGGAATGAATGTAATCCTCCCCACATAGGTTCAATTCTCGCAAATGACATGCATCCCCTAGGATAGATCTCCTTTGTATTCACTATATACATATTACAATAAGTAATATTATTTATTTGTATTTCAATTTGTAAATTCATATCATTAACATAATTCTATATCTTAATCACATATAACATAGCAAAATAATTCCTAACTTTATATGTTCAAGTGATTGCATTAATAAATAAAGGATAAAAACCCAAAAAAGGAATTATTCCATAATAACATTTAAGAATAAGTTTAATATGCTATTTGAAGCCTAAAGGTATATTTATACTTGTATTTAACTATTAAATTGTTTTTCCCAAAAAATTATCATTTTTTTACAATTGTTTTGTATTCTTTGGACTTTCATTTGTATCTTCTTAGAGGGGCTATTCGACTAAAGCTGACAATAAAGCATATATTGTAAAGTCAGTCGATCATCTATTTGAGTCAACTGTTTGAATTTGTTAGGCAAAGTCAATTCCAACATTTGAATTGTTGTAACTGTTTTGATAAGATATATATATATATATATATATATATATATATATATATATATATATATATATATATATATATATATATATATATATATTTGTAAGCATGTCTTTGGTTTTATTTGCTTATATAGAAGATGTAATATAAAGTATGTTTTTGTTGGTTCTATGTTACTTTGTGTTTCTTCTAACTTTCTTATGTTTCATATCATTATGTAGGCTCTTCTTTTCCTTTCTAATAGTAACCAATGTACACTTTCTACTAGACTACAACATTGGTTTTGTTGTCGGTAATATTGGACTTGAGTACTTATAACATGTAAACATAAATGTTAACCTTAGAAGAGATATAACAGTGTTGATAGACAAAAATTAACAATTACCTAAAGAACTACGCAAAGTGAAATGGATTGTCAATTATAAAGGGAAGGGCACATTTCTTTACAAAATCATGTGAAAGATTCATTGGAGCAACCCAAACAGAGATAAAAAAATCCTCAACCATATCACTAATGCGACAAATAGAAAATGATGGTCAATTGACCTTAAAAATAGCAAACAATGGTCAAACAAACCTGCATGAGTGGGTCGAAAAGATCTTGGATGAAGTATGTGAGGAGCAAGCAATAGAAGAACAAACCTCTATTGAACGAATCAAAGCACTATTTTTCGGTGATTTTCACGAGAGTTTCTTTTGTATCATACCTGATTTGTTACACAAGTTTCTCCTTAACAAAGAGGTTGACCACATAGTAGAATATCGACCACCCCTTCAAGGACCAATAAATTTTGACCGTCGTTAGAGACAAATCGACTAGGAGAAATTTCTTGATGCCTGTTGTAAAAATACAAAATAAGCGTGGGACTATTTCTTAAGAAATAAAAAATGGATATTGATTTTACCCTCATCAAACGACAATAATTCAGCTTGGCATGTGGGGGGGGGGGGGGGGGCTGGGGGTAATGATTCCTGGAAAATAAATAAGAGAAAAGGAAAATAAGAAAAAGGAGAAGTATTAAGTAAATTAAAATGGGAGAAATCGATCGAATTCACATAAATGAAAAGGTAGAGACAATAGATAAAATACTTCAAACTAGTCGCTACAGTATAAATAGTCACTTGATATTCAAAAGTTAGCAAGGGACAAGATACAAAAGAGACAAGAATAAATAAGAGAAGAATACCAAAGAAAGAAAATTTAAGCTCGGGAGTGTGAGAACAAAGATGCACAAGACTATTCAGATGCTCAACACCATGAGTTGAAAGGCGTAGCACCACCTATTCAAACACATATTAATAGTCTACAAGCAAGTACTGGAAGGAAGGTAGACAATATAGAAGTTGACGACTCTGGTCTAGCATTGTTGCATTCACTAGTTACATCAATATAAAGTCTCATTATTAGAGAATTCCTCCAACAACAACTTCATATTAATTCATAATCATCAATAATTTGGTATAGAAGAGATGAATAAGGTAATTTAAGTGATCAGATAGAAATTTAAATTCCTAATGTAAACCAAACTTGGATTTATAATCGAGAAAATGGAGACATACTTCTCCACATTCAAGATCTCATGAACGTACCCCCCTTGCAATTATTATCTGTTAAAGAACAAGAAGATAAAAGGCCAAACGTCGAAGAGTCATGACCCAGAATAAGCCAGTTCACTAAATATATAAACAAAGGTTGTCAAACCAACAAAATATTAGTAATTTATGTAGAAGTAGATGTCTACAATAAAAAAGTACCCCATGTCTGACGCACCAACCAACATTCGAAGTCAATAAGATCGGCCAGTTGATAAGTTAGAAGGTAAAAATAAAAACTACACGTGCACTAGTATAAATGGGGTTAAATCATATCCTCCTTTATGAAGGAGATCAAGATCCAAAGAAACATTGGTTTGTTTGTGAAAAGTTTTGGCGAGCCTTATTTCAGCTGCCATAGGCCCATTAATGCGGCCCAGGCAGCTGATGCCGGCCGTCGGATTAAAGCACACGATCATCGTGCGGCGAGCATTAGCTGCCTGGGCCGCATTAATGGGCCTATGGCAGCTGAAATAAGGCTCGCCAAAAGTTTTGGCTCTCGAATGAAATCATGGATGAAGACAAACAAATGACCCAGTTTGCAGCTACTCTTCGAAAGCGAGCACTTGGTTTATGAATATTAAAGAAAACCAAACGAAAAGTAAAAATGTTATTAAAACAAACTTATTTTCCTTTTCCAAAGCATAATATGTCAAGTATCTCTCAGCTCACAAATTAAAATAAATTAAACAGTGGCCAAATGAGATATTAAGGGAATATAACAAACGATTCAAAGAATTGTTAAGTCAGATTCCACATATTATTAATGAAGCATTACAAGTCCAATGATATGTTGTTGGTATATTACAAATAATTTGAGGAATATTGAGGATGCATGAAGTACAGACATGCGAAGAGCCCTTGAAATGGCTCAACGCATTGAAACGGATGATGAAGGGCAGTCAAATATCCCCACAACTGACAATAAACTAGAAGAAAAAATGAACAATTACAGAACTCTTTGTTGGCATTATCCCTCTAGAAAAACAATATATGGTGTATTAATTGTAAAAGTGAAGGACACACAAAATACAACTACATATTTGTTAATTATTTTGATAGGGACATTTGACAAGTTCAGTTGGATATATATTGTGATATATGTGAAATTGCGTCGAATCATATCACTCAGGAAAATCAAAATAAAAAATAAAATGAAGGGAGAAATTCAACATACTTTATATTAATTGTAAAAGTGAAGGACACACCAAATAAAACTATAAATTTTTAAATTATTTTGATAGGGACGTTTGACAAGGTCAGTTGGATATATTCTGTGATATATGTGAAATTGCGTCGAATCATAGCACTAAAGAATTTAAATATAACTTACGTAATACTAAACTAAAATTGTGTGCCATATGTGAGGATAATAGCCACTCAATACAAGAATGTCAATTAAATGAAAAGAACAAGCCCAACTATTATGTTGTTAACCATACTCAAGCTTCACACCAATATAATGAGCCACCTACACAAGGAAGAAGAGGAAATGGTAGAGGAGGATATGGTGGTCAACGCGGAGGATATAATGGCCGAGGCCATGGCCAAGGTCAAGCTTAAGGAAGATTATATTGTTTCAAATGCTAGCAAGAGGTCCACATAGCACCTTAATGCCCATTAAAAGACAAGAACAATTTAAATTTTTGCAATATGTAAGGTATGGGCGGTCACTATTTGGAGGATTGCCCCAAATTCTTAAAAATATATTAAATAAAAGAATTCTTAATCTTTTAAATTTTTTCTCAAAGTTGAACATTCTAAACATGGAAAATTTTAGGGGCTAATATTTGTAGGTG
Organism: Pinus albicaulis; assembly: GCA_034641835.2. Classification (NCBI taxonomy): domain Eukaryota; kingdom Viridiplantae; phylum Streptophyta; class Pinopsida; order Pinales; family Pinaceae; genus Pinus; species Pinus albicaulis. The sequence continues at coordinate 929,621,923 of CM076584.1, forward strand.
GGCTAATTTTCCATGTTTTTTCCAAAAAAATATTCGCTAATTTCCATTTTTTATAAAAATGATTTGCCCAAAGTTTACAATATAAAATTATTTTATGTTAAAAATCGCGAACATTATATAGAGAGTATATATAAAATCATTATAAATTTGAATAATTTTATAAATACATCAATAAACATTTTATAGTTTACATATTAGGGACTAGTGAGATTCGCTAATTTTTTAAACTTAAAGATATTTTTCTATCCTTAAAATTTTCCTTGATTCTAAATCCAAAAAAACCCCATGTTGTTACAAGGTCCGGTGTGGGTCTAGAGAATACTTCTCGGGACCAACAAATCCTTAAACCTACTAAAAGTATTTTTAAATATCCAGATATGCAAATTCTAAATGACACTTGGAAAAAGAAGTTGATTTTTTCAAGGGAGAATTTCTTGTTGAACAATAAGTTAATCATCTTGTTGAACTCTTAAAAATATTAAAAGACTAAAATGAAGGGAGAAATCAATATAAAAAATTGTGTCAGTTCTTGCAAGGTAAACATCTAGACGATTATGACCCCCAAGTCGATTTGGAAATAAATGGATATACGGTGAACAAGTCGTGGTTGATTTTGGATAGTAAATAGATATACTTCCCCGAGAAAGATGGATTAATTTGGGAACACCATCGCTTCACAAAATGACTAACTACCTTAAAATAGCAGACTAGAGGTTCATTGAGCCAATTGGAACAATGCGACAAGTCAAAACATTGATTATGGGAATTTTGACCTTTGTCGGCTTTAAGGTCATCAACTTAGTCGATGGAATACTGCCTTATCCAGCTTTAGTTGGAAGACTCTGGGGTTGAAGGATGAAGGCCATTACAACTTTAGTAAAAGATATAATTAAACTAAATAGTAATAATAAGAAGATACTTATACCTCTTGACCCTCACGAAATAAAACCCTAGGTTGAACCACGAGAAAAAAAATCAGAGACAAGGAGGTTGTATCAAGTCTTGCATGAATATATAGATAATGTGGAGCCCAATGTATTTAGAGAGATTTTAATAGGCTCCCCACTTTCTATTAGAATTTTTTTTTGACGCCGAGTTATACAAATGGAAAATCAAGAACTATGAATCTAAAGCAAACGAGTGTTGTATAATTGAAGCAGTGTCGATGAAGAATGTTCACCCATGTTTTTCCATAAAAGTCGTACCTATAATCCAAGAAAGGAAAATCAAAGAAACTTACTCATTACTACCATTCAATTTAAATGAAGACTCCAGTAATCCAGACATATTTAAGGAGTGGGATTCTCATGTCAATCATGTTGAGGAAGTGACCAAAACTATTGGATATCAAGGGAGAATGCAGATTCTAGTGCATACTTTCACTAGTTAAGAAGTTGAATGGTGGCATATCGACTTCATATGACTCCAGCCTTGGAAAACAAAGTCAACATATTTTATTGAAAGTTTTGGGGGGCGTAAAGTATCAAGATAAGAAAATATCCCAATGTTCAAGCCTATACAAGACCATGTTCTTCATATATAAAATTGTAAGTCAACATGGCAAAGAATCAAATATAGGGATGAAAGAGTATGGATTCACATGTTTCCCAAAACTATGGATGATTTTCCTAATAAATGGTACAAATTGGAGGAATATCATGATCAATCATTACAATGGAAAGAATTAAAAAACGATTTTATTAAGGATTTTGAATTTCAAGCAGCAGAGTAGGAACTAGTCGAGACAACTCAACATATCAAATAATTTTTGAAGCAAAAGTCCCCCAACATTTGTAAAGAAGTAGCATATGACTTGTCATCAACTCCCATATGTAATCATGTGTCATGCTTATCAAATGAAATTTTTTCCAGTCGATTGGATATGGAAAGTACCCACACTACTAGACAAAGTTTTTGAAACTTGGAAAAAAGAGCATCCTGAAAACCTTAAAAAAAAATTGTATTTAATGTGCAAAAGCAAGAAAATGAGAAGTCTTATCAGTTATACTTTCCACACGCATATCAGGAGGTAAAAGTCAGAGACCGAACACTCGAGGAATCGAAGGCCCCTGACAGGATGGATGCAGAGATTAATATAAAAGAAGTTGATATATCAAATGATGACTAACCAAAGATGGCTCGCCTAGGTGACTATTGGTTGGATGAAGAAAAAACATAATTTATCGACTTAATGAAAGAGTATCAATATGTATTTACCCTGTGATTACAAATATCTGAAGGGACTTGTTAAATAAATGGGGGAAATTAAAATTGACCTCATTCCAGGAGCTAAACCTATAAATAAAATATTGTACAAGCTTGCGCATAAATATAAACCCATTGTGCAAAAAGAGATAGGAGGGATGCTAATTGTTGGCATCATCTACCCTATCAACAAGTTAGAATGGGCAAGTCCCATGGTTGTGCAACCTAAAAAGCATGGCCCTGCTAGATTGAGAATATGTGTTGACTTTTGCAAACTAAATAAGCTCACAATAACTGATCCATTCGCTATGTTGTTTGTAGATTAAATTATAAATGAAGTAGTGGGTCATGAGTGTTATTGTTTCACAAATGGCTTCTCATGGTGCAATCAAGTACCTATTGTAGAGGACAAGTGGGAAAAAACCACATTCATTACTAAATTTGGGTCTTTCACATACAAAGTATTCTTAAATATCCAGATATGCAAATTCCAAATGGCATAATGGAAAAAGCAGTTGAAATTTTCAGGAATGAAGTTGACATGCAGAAACCGACAAAGGATACTATACTTCAAGATATTTTCAAATTATTGAAATAAGAAAAATCAGTCAGTCATTTGTTGAACTCTTAAATATATTAAAAGACTTAAATGAAGGGAGAAAACAATATAAAAACTTGTGCCAGTTCTTGGAAGTTAAACATCTAAATGATCATGACCCCCAAGTCGATTTGGAAATAAATGGATATCTGAGTGAACAAATCGTGGTTTATTTTAGATGGCAAGTAAATATACTTCCCCAAGAAAGATGGAATAATTTGGGAAGTCCATTGCTTCACAAGATGAATAACTACCTTAAAGTAGAAGACTAGAGGTTCATTGAGCCAATTGGAACGATGCGACAAGTCAAAACATCGATTATGGGAATTCCAACATTTATCAGCTTTGAGGTCATGAACTTAGTCGATGGAATACTGCCTTATCTAGCTTTAGTCGAAAGACCATGGGGTTGAAGGATGAAGGCCATTACATATTTAGTAAATGATAGAATTAACTAAACAGTAATAATAAGAAGATACTTATACCTCTTGACCCTCATGAAAGAAAACCCTAGGTCGAACCATGGGAAAAGATTGAGAGATAGGAGGTTGTATCGAGTCCTGCATGAAGATAATGATAATGTGGAGCCCAATGTATTCAGAGAGATTTTTACAGGCTCCCACTTTATATTGGACAAAATTTTGACACTGAGTTATACAAAAGAAAAATCAAGAAATATGAATCTAAAGCAAAAGAGTGTTGGAAGCAATATCAATGAAGAAGGTTCACCCTTGTTTTCCATAAAAGTCGTGCCTATAATCCAAAAAAGGAAAATCAAAGAAACTTCCTCATTGCTACCATTCAATTTAATTAAATACTCCAGTAATCCACACAAATTTATAGAATGGGCTTCTGATGTTAATCATGTTGAGCAAGTGACCAAACCTAATGGAGATCAAGGGAGAACACAGAGTCTAGTGTAGACTTTCACTAGTTAAGAAGCTCAATGGTGGCATATCCACTTGATCTGACTCCAACTTTGGATAACAATGACAACATATTTTATTGAAAGGTTTGGGGGGCGTAAAGTATCAAGATAAGAAAATATCCCAGTATTCAAGCATAGACAAGACCCTGTTCTTCATATAAAAAAAATTGTGATTCAAAATGACGAGAATCAAATATAGGGATGAAAGAGTATGGCCTTACATGTTTCCCAAAACTCTGGATGATTTTCCTAATAAATGGTACAAATTGGAGGAATATCACGACTAATAGTTACAATGGAAATAATTAAAAAACAACTTTATTAAGGATTTTCAATTTCCAGCAGGAGAGCAGGAACTGGTTGAGAAAACTTAGCATATCAAACAATTTTTGAATCAAAATTCCCCTGAGAATTGTAAAGAAGAAGTAGAATTCTAATTCTCGTCAACTCCCACATGAAATCATGTGACATGTTTATCAAATGACAAGTTTTCTAGTTGCTTGGAGATGGAAGGTACCCACACTACTAGACAAAGTTTTTGCTGGAAAAAAGAACATCCCAAAGACCTTAAAAAAATAAATTAGTATTTAATGTGAAAAAGAAAGAAAATGATAAGTCTGATTAGTTATACTTTCCACAAGCATATCAGGAGGTTAAAATCGGAGACTGGACACTGGACACTCTACGAGTGGAAGGGACCTGACAAGATGGATGCAGATATTAATATAAAAGAAGTTGATATATCAAATGATGACTAACTAAAGATGGCTTGTGTAGGTGACTATTGGTTGGATTAAAAAAAAACATAATTTATTGACTTACTGAAAGAGTATCAAGATGTATTTGCCCCTTGATTACAAATATCTCAAGGGATTTGTTAAATAAACGGGGGAAATGAAAATTGACCTCATTCCAGGTTATAAACCTATAAATAAAATATTGTACAAGCTTGCGCGTAAATATAAATCAGTTGTGAAAAAATGGACAGGAGGGATGCTAATTGCTGGCATCATCTACCCTATCAACAACTCAGAATGGGAAATTCCCATGGTCATGCAACCTAAAAAGCATGACCTCGCTAGATTGAGAATATGTGTTGACTTTCGCGGAGTAAGTAAGCTAACAGTAACTGATCCATTTCATACTTAGTTTGTAGATTAAATTATAAATGAATTAGTGGGTCATGAGTGTTATTATTTCACAAATGGCTTCTCATGGTGCAACCAGGTACCTATTATAGAGGAAAACTGGGAAAAAACCACATTCATTATTGAATTTGGGTCTTTCGCATACACAGTATTGTCAAATATCCAAATATGCAAATTCCAAATGACACTATGGAAAAATACGTTGAATTTTTCAAGAATGAAGTTTGTTATCACTCTCCCATGCTTCCCAAGGCTGTGAATGGAGCTGAAGAAAGGTAACCATATACTAGGCTTTAGGTAAGGTAGCTAGCCCTAACCGGACCAGAGAGTGCTCTCTCGTTGTCAATTTTGCAGTCAAAGGAATGACTAAGTATCTAATGATCTTAGGCTAGGTAGGTAAGCTTGGTAAATATGATTTGTTTAATGTTTTAAGTGTTGGATAGAAAGGTCAGTGAAAACACTGTGTGTAGGGTTTTTTAGGTCTGAATTCCAAGGTCAATTTGCAGAGAATAAGTGAGGCTAGAGAGTAGTTTCAAAGCATGTTTAATAGGTCATTGAGTATATGATGTAGTAAGAGAGAGTATGAATGAGCACTGAGGTGAATTCATTCATTTAGAAGCAAATAAACATAATATGTAAACGTTGTCTAAAACAGAGCATGAACAAACATGATTACTGCTCTTAAAATTACAATATAAACATATGAAAAGGTGTATATGAAATAAGAAGATATATCATTTAGAATGAATAGATAAACATACATAAGAAGAAGAAATGTTCCAATGCATACCACAAGTATCTCAACACAAGTTCTGCAAATCTGTCTTTGATTTCATCCCAAATTATTAATTACAAAAGCTCCACTGCAAAATGAGACTATCCAACCCAAAAAAAGACTAAAAATCTCCTACTTATAGAAAATATATACTATGACACCTCATTAGGTCGAAACCCCATCCAAAATAGATCATAAATACAAAATATGAGCCATTTCCTAGAGTCTAGGGAGGTTAGAAACCATTCCCTGAATTTTAGATATAAACTAGGAGTGTTTGTCCCTTACATTGAATTACATATCCTTCATAACTCTAATTCCATGTCATAGGACAACAAAACCACAAATTTGTGACAATTTCTGAGTTTGACATGTGTCTAGAGGAATCCAATGATGATTCTGGCATAACCGTATCATTTTTACAGATAAGGTAGCGCAACCATCATAAAAGTAGCGTGGTCTTCTACAACCAATTTGATGATGCTCCCATGCTAAATTTTGAATCTGCAAGTGTGGATAGGTGAATTTTGAATTTTGAATTTTGTAGATAGGTGAGTGTGGATGCTAGCCATCTGAAGTAGTTTCTTAGCAAAAAAATTCCTCCAAGATCTTCAAATACCATTTCCCCCAAAATTGGTGCTATAAAGGCAGGGTGGCTCTGAGATTGAGGCATAGAGCTGATTTTTAGCTAGTTTTTTTATCCTCTTGAGAAAAATAACAACTAATGTAGCAAACCAAGCGTGTATTAATGATGTATTAATCATTATCAATATAAAATTTTCTTCCTTTCATCAATTGGATGTTTTGAAAATAAAGGTAGCGTGAACACGCTATGTTTATGCTCTCTACAGAAATTGTTAAAATTTTCCCAAAAATCTACAAAAATAGGGCTTAAAGATGGATAAATATATCTCTAAACATTATGATTTTTGAATAAGGAGAGAGGTTTTTGTTCTTTGGAATGTTATTAACAATAAAATCCTCCATTTTCCCAAAATACTTTCCCATTAGCTCAGAATCCAAGTTTGAAGTTGATCACTCAAAATTTGTAGAAGCGTAGCGCACTCTGAGCAGAAGCATAACGCCTACTTTGAGAGGGAGTTTGGAGGCCTTACCAGAGGATTTTGGGGCTGAAAGTGGTATCGTTGGAATCTTAGGATGTATTATATAGAATGGAGTCATCAAGCACTGCAAACCCCTACTCCAAACCCCTAAAAAATTGATTTGAAGACAACTTGTCCAAAAGTGCAGAAAATTACCTAGAGCAACTGTATTTTGAGAATTTATATCAAACCATAGAACCTGTGCATAAATTGAAGGAGTTTTTTCTTCTTTTGCCTATTATTGACAAAAATCACTCTGAATTTTGTAAAACTCATCTCCATTACTTCAGAAACTTATTTTGAAGCCTAATTATCCCTGTGTGCAAGGTAAACCCTGGCTTGATCACAAAGCTCTAAAAATGATGCCATGGGTTTGAGTTGGCTCAAACCTAATTAATTTTCCTCCCTTATTATAGGTATTTTTCTCTGTATCACTGCTTATAGTACCCATTTTGGTAATCTTTTCTCATCTGCATCGGAAAACTGGGGATTTATTTATAATTATTATTATTTTTTTTTATATTTATTTATTTATTATTATTATTATTATTTTTATGAAAGGGGATGAAGGGGATAAGGCCACTCTAAATTCTTAAGGAAATTCAGAGGTATAGGGAAGAGTGTTAGGAAGGTCATGGCAGTGGAATTGGCTAGAATGAGCAATGGGAAAGGGCTCAAAAAACAAAACCACAAGCCCACTATAAAACAATAGTGTAAGCCTAGGGTTTAGTGAGAAAAAGATGAATTAGGGTAAAGATGTATTGAGAAAGGGTAAGGGAAGGTAATTTTAGTGTGATTTAGAGTAAATAATCTAAACTTAATGTGATTTGTAGTATTTTCATGCCAAAATGTGATAGAGGTGATATATTCATTGAAGAACCCTAGTTGTGAGTCATTTTTTTTTAAATTTAGCACATGTAATGGCAAGGAATTGATGATTACTGATGCTAACCTGTCAAATGAGTGCAAGAAATCCTGATTTGATGACTTGGAGCACTGCACTTGGTCGTTCATCTCTCGAACTCAATATTTGTTGTGCATTTGCATAAAGGTAGTGAATTTGCTAATAAAGGTAGCGTAGGAGAAGTTTGAGTACCTTTGGGGAAGAATGAGAAAATTTGAAAGCTATGGCTAGGTTTGTAGAGTTGATTCGAAGCTTCAAACTTCAAAAAATTGCAAATAAGAGGCTTTCCAAAGGCGGGTTTACCATAAAGGTAGCGAGAGACAAAACGCTACGTTTATGGCATAAAGGTATCGAAATTGTTGATAAGGGTAGTGAAATTGCAGAGATGAAAGAATTTGGACTTCCGATGGAAAAGTATGGCTAATATGAGGTTGAAATTAGATTTTCCTATTGGAGGGGTGAAATATCAACATGAAATGAGAGAATAATATGATTTTTGTTGGTCTTTATATCATTGAAAATATCCTTTTTGGCTTTGCAATGAATCAAAAAGACAAATTTTGACTTTTTGAACCTTTTGAAACTTGAACCTTTCAAAAAAAAAAAAAACAAGACAAGTTTTCTTTATGTTATTCCCTAAGCATGCTATCTCCCTCTTTAGAGTTTTATGAGTGAGATGAAGGGTTTGAGCGTTGTTTTAGGTGACAAATTGAACATTTTTCAAAGGTAGAGATGACCCCTAGACAATGACCTATATGAAGTGGAGTAACATAACCCTAAACCTTTAAAATATGATTATGGATGACCTTGAAAGCGATGATGGTGATGAATGAGATGAGGGAGCATCACACTTTACCTAGACCTCTTCAGTGACCAAAATTATTTTCTAAAAGCCTGTTCAAAAAAGTAAAAAATTTTGACCTATGACTTCAGGAAAACAAGTGAAAGAGTTATTTTTGATCACTGACATACTGACAATAACATTGGCTGCAGCTGGGTATGGCATCTCCTTTAGGAGGTGTGAACACCGTAGATCAGGTAGCATTACCATTGGGCAATGGAGTTATAACTAGACATTGAAAAAGTTTGACAAACTGGAAATGATGAACTAAATCTGGAAATGACTTTGACTAGAAAAAAACTGGCTTGACTCTGACTTGACAATTGACTGAAACTTTTTTAACTTTTTGAAAGTAAACATGAGCTGAATGTAAAAGCCTCATGGCCTTCTCCTTGTGCTTCAAACTTCTGCAGCAACTTCCTTATTGCTTGGACATCAAATTAAAATGATATATACACTGAGAGTGGACTTCATCTTCAATGATCAAGTAAGATAATGTTTAAGGAACCTACCATGGATTGGTACCCCCAACACTTCCTTCCCTTCAAGATCCTCATGTATAAATGCTTTATTACCTCTTAATGCAGTGATCTTGTAAGGTCCTTTCCATGAATTTTCAAACTTTCTGTGCTTACCGTTGTCTTCATTCTTGGCATCCCAGCGAAGAACAACATCTCCAAGCTTAAAATCATTAGCTTTGGTCTTTATATCATAAATATTTTTTATTTTCTCATGAAGCTTTGAAGTATGGCTGAAAAATTCATCTCTTAACTGTTGTAGATGGATCATTTGGCTGATTCTTTGCTGAATATCATTTGGTTCATTGTCAATCTCTTGCAGAATTTTCATCACCAGTAAAGCTAGAGAAGTAGGAAACACCGTGTCAACACCATACATAAGCTGGAAAGGTGACATGCTAACTGATCTCTTTGTGCTAAGTCTATCCACCCATAGCGCATTGGTGAACTTTTTGTGCCAATTCTGTTGTTTTCTTGCAACATCTTCTTGATTATGTTCACCAAAGATTTATTTGACGATTTAGCAAGCCCGTTGCCTTGAGGATAGTATGATGTGGAATGAAAAAGACTAATGTGATAGTTATCATAAAATTCAATCATTTTCTTAGACTTAAAGGCAGTTGCATTGTCAGTAATGATTTTGTATGGACAACCAAAATGAGATAGAATATTGTTCTCTAAAAAATGAATAATAACAGTGTCAGTATCTTACCTCGTGGGGATGGATTCAATCCATTTAGTGAAATAATATGTGGCAGTGAGTATCCATTTATGCTGAGATGATGATGGAGGATGGATCTCACCAATAAAAGTGAAGTCCCCATTGCTGGAATGGTGCTTGCACTTCAATTGGTTTTAAGGGAAAAGGCAAGAGCTTCCTCTTTCCTTGAAATATTTGACATTCATGACAGCTCATGATTGTTTTATAAACATCAAAAAAAAAAAATTGGCCAATAGAAGCCCACCCTCAAGATCTTGTTAGCTGTAGTCTTCCAATAAATATGATCGCCATAGTCACCTTTATGAAAATCTGTCATCACTTTTCCAACTTCTCCTTCAACCAAACAATTCAGCAACACTCCACCCAGATCTTTCCAATACAAGACACCATTAAGAATGCAGTACTTAAGAACTCTCAACTTCAAATATCTAGCCTTACTACTTGGCAAGCTGAGAGGAGTATTCAAGCGTTGCAAAACACGAACTATATCAACATACCAAGGCAATAAAGAGAAAAATTCTGATACCTCAAGTAATGTTTTAGCCTCTTGCTCCTAAGACAATGCAGCAATAAAATTAATGTCCAAAGCATGGATATTTGAATCTGCCGTAAGTTTCGCCAGGCCTTGTCCTTTGATCAGCTTTGTGGGCTTAATCTCCAAGTCATATTCCAACATAGCAGCGATCCATTTACCTCGCCGCCCTTCCGGATCATTCTGTGTAAGCACATATTTGATAGTAGCGTTTGGAACATATGTAATGACATGAGAGTGGAGAATGTAGATCTAGAAGTCATTCAATGCTTTGAATAACGACAAGGCCTGTTTCTCAATGATGTTGTACTTCAAGGATACGTCTCTTATGGTTCTACAAAAGAAGGGAATGAGCTTCTCCATGTTTTGATTTTTCTTTTGCATGAGGACAACAACAAGAGTATGCTCAAAGGAAAATGTAAAAATGATAAAATCAAGTGTATAATCTGGACTAATAAGAATAGGAGCCTGAGATAAAGCCAATTTAACTTGATTCTTCATACCATTTTACTTCACTATATTTCTTCATCATGTCAGTAATTTGTCTTAAATGTTCAACAATATTGGGAACAAATCTTCTCAAAAATTAAATTTTTCATTGAATGACTAAATCTTCTTGTTTCTCCTAGGATAGTCCAAGGTTTGAATTGCATTAAAACTTGAAGTATCTATCCTAATTCCATCTTTTGATATGATATGGCCCCACAATTTACCTTCTTCTAGAGCGAAAAGGCTCTTCTTTGGGTTCAATGATATGCCAAACTTTCTACACCTCTGAAAAACTGTTTTCAAGTGCTGCAAGTGTTGCTCATCTATCTTGAAAAAAAAGTGACGTCATCAAGATAAATGACCAAAAAGTCATCCTTTTCATTGGCGAAATCAATATCCATTTCTCGCTAAAAAGTAGCCCCTGCATTCTTCAATCCGAAAGGCATTTTGGCATACATGAAGGTGCCCCAAGGTGTTGTAAAGGCTAAATTTTCCTGATCATCTGGATGGAATAAAATCTGATTATACCTGGAGTATCCATCCAACAATGAAAGCCTGGAAGATCCAACTACCTTTTGCAGAATATGGTCCATCTTTGGCAATGGGAAATTGTCCTTCAATGACAATTTATTCAGATTTTTGAAATCAATGCACAAGCGAATATCTCCTGTATTCTTTCTCATTGGAACTAGATTAGACATCCAATTTGAAAAGTGAAGAGGAATTATAGTACCAACAATAAATAATCTATTTACCTCCTTTTGAATAGAGGGCAACAACTTGGGGTTCATTCTCATTAACTTATGGCAGAAAGGTTTCTGATCTGACTTCAAGGGAATGGTATGCTGAATTATGCTCTTATCATAGACTTTAAAATCATAATATTCCCAAGAAAATACATCATAAAACATAGACATAAGCGTTCTGTATTTACCTTTCATTTCTGCACTCAAATATTTTGAAATTTTGACTATCTTTAGCTTTTCTAGAGTGCCAAGATTGAGATCTTCCACTCCCACTTCTATGGGTAACATGGTCGATTTGCGTGCAACATCATATTGATCGAAAAGCTCTTCCAAAGGTACCAAACCTCTTGGAATGGAGTTATCTTTCAGATGAAGCACTTGCATCTCTGATGCATGGATTTCTTGGTCATCTTCATAGCACTGGTTATCCATTTGAGAATTCACAAATTCCTCTTCTACATGCAAGAAGTTGCTGATATATTTATCATCTTGAAAGAACTGCCAATATTGAGAATTATCTGGGACAATAGGGAGGTGTTTTACATTTATCTCATACTTCTTATCAGGATACAATGGAATTTTGATGCTGGCCGAAGTGGCAAGAGAATCAACAATAACATTGATGTCCCTTGGAATCAATGACAAAGTGTACTCGTTGAATGTCTCGAGGATGTCTAGCGCTGCATTTTGATAAGCTCGCATCCTTGGATGCTTGTCCTGGTATTCCCCTTTGACTTGCTTTATTAAAAACTTGAGTTGCCATATATAGAAATATTCTTGGCACCTAGCTTCTTGAGAATTTTCAGATCGACTATCAAAGCCTCATACTCAGTTTCATTGTTTGAACATTCGTAGCATAGGCCTAGGGTTTAGTGAGAAAATGATGAATTAGGGTAAATATGTATTGGGAAAGGGTAAGGGAAGGTAATTTTAGTGTGATTTAAATTAAATCATTTAAAATTAATGTGATTTGTAGTATTTTCATGCCAAAATGTGATAGAGGTGATAAATGCATTGAAAAATCCTAGCTGTGAGTCATTTTTTTAAAATTTTAGCACATGTAAAGGCAAGGAATTGATGATTGCTGATGCTAACCTATCAAATAAGTGATAGCAATCTCAATTTTATGAATTGGAGCATTGCACTTAGTCATTCAACTCTCTAACTCAAGATTTTCTATGCATCCGCATAAAGGTAGCGAATCTATTGATAAAGGTAGTGTAGGAGAAGTTTGAGTACCTTCGGGGAAGAATGAGAAAATTTTAAAGCTATGGTGAGGTTTGTAGAGTTTATTTGAAGCTTCACACTTCAAAAAATTGCATAGAAGAGTCTTTCCAAAGGCAGGTTTACCATAAAGGTAGCGAGAGACAAAAAACGCTACGTTTATGGCATAAAGGTAGTGAAATTGCTGATAAGGGTAGTGAAAATGCAGAGATGAAAGAATTTGAACTTCCGATGGAAAAGTATGGCTGATCTGAGGTTGAAATTGGATTTTTCTATTGGAGGGGTGAAATATCAACATGAAATGAGAGAATAAAATTCTTTTTGCTGGTCTTTATATGCTTGAAAAGACCCTTTTTGGCTTTGCAATCAATCAATAAGACAAATTTTGACTTTCTGAACCCTTTGAAACTTGAAACTTAAAAAAAAAAACAAGACAAGTTGTCTTTATGTTATTCTATAAGCATGCTAGCCCCATATTTAGAGTTTTATGAGTGAGATAAAGGGGTTGAGCTTTGTTTTAGGTGAGAAATTGAACATTTTTCAAAGGTAGAGATGACCCCTAGATAGTTGTTGGCCCTCGTTTTTGATCCAATTTTTCTTATTAAGTACACTTAATTTCCCTTCTATCCAACCATATACCATCCATATACACCTTATTTTGACCAATTTATGCATATTCAGGAATACAAATTATGTTTTGCAATTTTTAGATGTTTTTACAAAAAATGGATTTTAAGTTCTTTTTTCGACAAAACTAAAAATTCCCACAATGGCTTCATTGAAGTCATATTTTCAGGACACCTAGGTACGAGATGAGAACATATTTAGAAAGCTTGGGAACCAAGGATGGGCATGTACCTATTGGTTCGGCCAAACCGAGCTAAAACAAGCCTGGTCAAAGCTGGTCAAAGAGGACCTGTCATTCAGGAAATCCCTAGGAAATCAGCAAAATTTAGTATTTTGTGGGATTTTCCAGATTTTGAGTGATTGAATGGATGAGCTCGACCTAGAGAGGTGGGATAAGGATAGACATGGATTTTAGAGACATTTTAGTTAAGTTTTTTTCGTATTTTTCTATTTAAGCCAAGAACATTAAAGGCATGAACATGTGGAATTTGTATGATTTCACTTTGATATTTCTTAAATTTGTGAGTTAATTGAAGAAACCAGTTCTATATTCTTTCTTTTGTTGCATGTGGTGAATGATTTATTGAGTTCCAATATTTGAGAAGTATTTTCAGTGTGCGAGGAAAGGGTGGAGGGCCCTACACTGAGCTAAGTGCACTTTCTGGTTAATATAGTTGAAATTTCATAAACTAGTTTTGCTTCATGTTTAAATCAATTAATTGGATGTATGATGATCTATTATGTTTGCTGATGAATATTAATCTAAATTATAATTTGCATATGAAGGGTCAAACTAGTGTTTAAGTTAAACTCTCCTTCTATCTGATCAGAGAATAGAAATTAGAATTCATCTTCCTTGCTTTTGTTTAAAGTGATTTTTTGAATTTCCAGTTTTCATACAATGGCATTAATGATGAGTGAATTTATAAAGAAGGACAACAAGGAACTCCTTAGTTAGGAGCCTCTTCTATTATTCTTTTATGCATATTAAGCTATTGTTCATTAGTTATTTTTTATTTCTGTTCATGAAGTAGTATTGTAGAGAAGGTCAACCTTATTCTCCTAAGTTAGGAGCTTCTTCTTCTGCTTATTACATATTGAATTAGAAATTATTTCGTTAAGTTTTATATTTGTAATATGCTTTTCCTTCAAATTTAATAATTCATCTTCTAAAATTGACTGTAGTTGAAATCCATATATTTTGGACATACTTCCGAGCTTTACAAACCTAGATTGATAATTAAATACTTGTGTTAGTTTACCCAGTAAATTGACCCAACATTTTTGGTGCCGTTTCCAGGGAAGCATATTTCAAAATAGTCAAATAGGAAGATAAAAACAAAAAAAAAAACACATAAAAAACAACAAAAACATAGCTTTTCTTTTAATTTATGTTTCTTTATGCCTAGAGATAGAGATCAAAAAGGTAGATTCATTAAACAAAAACCCCCAACAATCCAATCATCCATAGGGGCAGGACCATCAGGACTAACAACACCAGTTTCTGGGAGACCTACTCTAGAGGAGTTAGAGGAAAAACAGAGATAAGGACAAAGATTAACTCTAATTGAAAGACAAACTTTTTTGGCCTTGGAGGTAAAAAGAAAGCAATCACCAAAAGAAACTCCTTTCACAGGAAGACAAAAGAAAACAAGAAAACCAATTGTCGAACAATTAGAACAACATGTCCTTGAACAAATTAAGAGAGTTTAGGAAACACCAAATCAAACTCATATTGAAACATTAAAAATTTCTGAAGAGGAAATGAATGAAGAAGGAGAAGGATCTAATATGCCACTTATGACTCCTGAACAAAGACTTGAATATGAGAGACAACAGAAAGAATGGAAAAAAAAAGAGAGGAAGAAAGAAGATTAGAAGCAGAGAGAAAGAGAGAGGAAGATAGAAGAATAAAAGCCCAAAGAAGAAGAGAGGAAGAAGCAAAAAGAGAAAATGATAACAAAATACTACATGATAACGAACAAGAAAATGATAATGATCAGGAAGCTAATTTTGGCTTCCCAATATTAAACACAAGAGAAATACTAGGAGAAGAAGTGAAAACGAAAAACATTCCACCTTTTGTATTACCCAACTTTTATGGAATGTCAACATAGGATCCTGACTCATTTATGTTCGAATTTGATATATTATGTAGAACTTATGGATACATAGATGACACACAAAAGCTTCATCTCTTTCCTACTACTTTGAAAGCAACAACATTAAAGTGGTTTATGGGTTTAAGAGAACATACCATTACTTCTTGGGATGATATGAAGAAATTTTTTCTTAAAAAGTATCAAGCCTACTGCAGGGCTAGAGACTCAAAAGAAGATATTTTTAGAATGACACAACAAGAATATGAAAGTTTGAAGGAGTACTTAGAAACATTTCTTTATAATCTGCAAAAATCCAAACAACATTCTCTAA
Organism: Pinus albicaulis; assembly: GCA_034641835.2. Classification (NCBI taxonomy): domain Eukaryota; kingdom Viridiplantae; phylum Streptophyta; class Pinopsida; order Pinales; family Pinaceae; genus Pinus; species Pinus albicaulis. Next base: position 929,637,715 of record CM076584.1, read on the forward strand.
ATCTTGATACCATTCGCATAATTTTTCTTAATGGTATGAGGGATGAATACTTAGACATTCTCAATGTGATGGGAAAAGGAGATATCTCAAACCTACCATTTGATGAGATTGCTGAACTTTGTCAAAAAATATTCTAGGGGAAGATCAAAAAGTGGAAAAAGGGATGTCACATTAAGAGCTTCCAAATCTACAACAAGTGGAGTAACATGAGTAGAAACAGGAAGTTTACTAGAAAATTTTAAAACTGATCTTTTAAGCTCTTTGGGAACACAAGTTGACGTCTTAAAGGCAAAGAAGAAGAAAGAATAACAAGATCAAATCTTAGCAATCTTTTTTCCAAAGCGTAGGAAGAAATATGCACTTCGATAATGTCCTTTGGAAGGTATACAAGTGTGTGGACTTTGTACAGAGAATAATGCGACTGAAAAATATCCAAAATTGAAAGAATTGAAAAAAAAGAAGTACAAGGGATATACAGTGAAGTCATCCATGTAGACCATATTTATTCTTCAGGAATCAAGGTGGACCCAATAAAAATACAAGTAATTGTGAATTTAATTCCACCCACAACACAAAAGGAAGTAAGAAGTTTCTTGGATATGCAGGCTATTATAGGAGATACATTGAAAATTTCAGTAAAATAGCTCTATCTCTATTCAATTTACTTGCAAAAGATGTTGAATTCCAATTGACAAATAATAGTCAAAATTCGTTTTAAATAGTAAAAGAAAAATTGTCAGTTGCACCCATTCTTCGAGGACCAAATTGGTCATTTCCATTTCATATATCTACTGATGCATCTGACACAACTACAGGAGCATCACTTGGACAGAAAGAGAACTAGTTTAATTATGCCATATACTTCATAAGAAAAAAATAAACACCGACAGAATTGAACTTTACGGTTACGGAAAAATAAATGTTAGCTTTAGTGCATCCAATTAATAAGTTTAGGCATTACATAACAAGTTATCAAATATTCATTCACACAAATCATTCAGCCATAAGATACTTAATGAACAAAGCAATTACAAATTGCAAAATTACTAGATGGTTGTTATTGATGCGAGAATTTACCATCATTGTAAATTCATCTACATTCATCTTTTCACTTTTACAAAAGTCAAACTAGGAATTGCCAAAAATTACACTCTGAAATTTATAATTAAAAACTTAGAAAATTGTAGAAGCGTAGCACCATATTGGAGGCTAATTTTAGGGACCTTCCTGAAGTCAAAATTGAAATATGAAAAGACGGTAAAACTAGCCTTGTCTGTCTAATTTCCAGAACATCTTTAATTTTTGAAAATGACCCTTTGGAACGCCTTCAAAAACTCATTCTCCCAAGGTGTCTCCAGAAGCGCCGCGCGTGCTCCAAAACGATGGCAAAAGCATAGAAATAAGGTGGTTTTTTCTTCAAAATTGATCTTTTCATGGAAAAAAAACTCTAGATATGTCATGTACTCATCAAAATCTATCCATACATGTAGAAAAATTTCATTTGGAAGCCCAGGGGAAAAAGGTCGCGCCCCTTGTGCGACGCTTCTATGTGCCAATTTCTGCAAAATTTATGGGTTTTCTAGAAAAATAGGTCTCAAATATGGAGCAATATCTCTCTACCCATGCGTTTTTTTGCAACACTGAGAGATTTTTTTATTATTTTGAATTTTAGGGACAAAAACCTCCTCCAGTTTCCTAATATGATTCTCTAATTATCCATAACATTCTCTGCAAAAATGTGGCTAAACCAGGAAATTGCACAGTTAGAACAATACACTGTGAATATGTGAATGGATATCTCATTTTGTAATACCTGTGTAAGAAATGAGAGAGGTTTTTTTTCTTTGGCATGTTAGGGACACAAAATCCTCCATTTTCTCAAAATTCGTCTCCACTTGTTGAAAATGTTCTCTGAAAAAAGATGTATAAAACAAGATTTTTTTCTGGAAAATTTCGCAGAAGGGTCGCGAAAGGGTCACGTCACTTTGAGAGGGATTTTTGAGGTCTTCCCAAAGTATTTTGGGGTTAAAAGTGGTATTTTTGGAAATATTAGGATGTATGATACAAAAAGGAGTCATTAAGCATTGCAAACCCCTTCTCAAAACCCCTGAAAAATTGATTTGAAGACAACGTGTCCAAAAGTGTCGAAAATGACATGGAGCAACTGTATTTTGAAAATTTCTCTAAAACCATAAAACTAGTGCATAAAATGAAGGAGGTTTTTGTTCTTTGGACTATGATGTATTAAAACCTCTTTCACTTTTGTAAAATTCATCTCCATTACTTCAGAAACTGTTTTTTAAGACGAATTGTCCCTGTGCGCACTATGAACCCTAACAAATGATCACAAAACTCTGAAAATGATGCCATGGGTTTAAGTTGACTCAAACCTTGAAACTTGCCCTCCTTTGTTGTAATTTTTCTTCTCAATATCCATGTTTTTTTGTATGATAGAAACCCTAGCTTGATGGGAAGGAAGGAAAGGGTGGAATCTCGGAAAATAGTGGAAAATGGGGCAACAATTTTAGGGAGGGAAATGGAGGGGATAGGAGTTAGGGAAAAATATGAAAAAAATTAGGGTATATAGGGGAGTGTTTTAGGAACATATTTCAAGTGGAATTCCTTTAAATGGATAAGGGAAGAGGGGAAAAAGGCTAAAACACAATCCTAACCCAAAATCTCTACAAAAACGCAGTGATAATTAGGGTTTGAGTGAAAATTGGAGTAATGAGAGGTATGAATGATATGGAATGATTTGTTAAGGCATATATGTGATGTATTAATGTTTTTATGTGATAAAACTAGGGGTTTTCCACCTGAAAGCAACCAAACATCTTAGTAATCCAAAAACTAGTTTGAAAACTGTAAAAGAGGGAATCCACTCTTTGCTGAAGAAATTCACTTGAAGGAGAAATAAGGAATGTTCACTTACTGCTTTGGAAGCATCTGAAACTTTAAGCAATGAGGAATTGGCCCTTCTTTCGCCTTCTTATGATATAATTTGGACATTTATGGTGGCAAAATGAAAGACACCTAGACACCGACCTAGGTGAAAACATGGTGACTAACCTAAAACTCTAGATGATAATGTTGGACACGACTCATGAAATTAAAATGACCATGAGTGAATGGAGGGAGCAGTGCTGAACTAGACAATAACCAATGATAAAATTTTATTTGAAAACTTATTTGAAAATATAAATTTGACTATGAGACCCTAACATGACATGATAAGTTCCGGATGCGGATGATGTTTAAGGTGGATGGGACGTTCGTCCCTGTGAGCTTCCCGACGTCAGGCGCGTGGTGTGGCCATATGGCCACCCACAAGCACATTAATCCTCCATTTAATGCTGCCAGCCCGCATAGCACTTGTGACTTTAACTCATTCCACCGCCAGAATTTGCCGCTACTCTGGTTTATAATGGCTCCGCTGCACCGAAATTCTGTTCATGCCCTCCCTAACTGTTGGTCTCCTGCTCCGCAGAGGTGCCACTATCCTCCTGCTTGTGCTGAGCCAAGTGTTCAAACGCACACAAGAAGACGATGCTTGTTGCTTAGCTGCATTGAAACTTTGCCGGATTTTCACTATACACAGAGCGCACTCTGTTGCAAGAATTCTTAGCCCCCTGCAACGCAAGCCTCGCCATTCCTATCTGAGCACTGTCATTCTCACCCTAAGCATAGCCACTATCACTTGAGCTCCACTGTCAGAATGCCTCGCCTTAGACAGAGGATGCGAAGCTGATGCGACAGCAGCCGGGGCAAAGCAATTCGCTCTCGGTCCACCTCCAGGTCTGATTCTTCCTCTGAGGACTTCTCTCGTGACCATTACCCTGAAACTCAGAGCAAACATGGAAGAGCTAGCCTTACTGCGCAGGCACATCCTATCCATGGCTCCCAGTCTCATGATGCTGTGTCTCCTTCGCAACCAGTCACTCAGCATTTTTCTACCCCTGTCTCCACTCCAATTGCCCAAATTTCTCTTCGCCAAACCTCCCATAGAGCTGAGTTCCAATTTTCTCGCACCATGGACCAACCTGTAATTACTACTTTCATCACTGTCACCCTTTGGAAGGAAGCTGCTGGTAAAGAGGACAAAGATGATTCCAAGGAAAAGAGCGCATCGCTGGGGATGAAAAGTGCTGGTAAGGAAAAGGAATCGATGAATGAGGCAGCTGGTAAAGCCACCTGTGCAACAACTGAAGATGAAGATGGGAGCAGCGATGAATACAGATGCCACATTGAGGAGGAACCTCCCTCTCCTGCAAAGGGCAAGTAAACACGGTAACCTCTGCAGGAACACGGATCTGAAGCCCAGGTTTCATGGGTCGTTTTTTGTGTTTTTGTTAATCTATCCTTTGCTGAGACTGAAAAATGTTGTTTTCATGGGTCCATTTTCTGAACTTAATGCTGGTTTCCCCTGTGAGGGCGGCAAGACAATTATCTAAGGGATTGGTTTCCCCTCCTGGGGGGCAGTCCAGAATTATGTATTTTTTGGCAATCATACCCAACTCTCAGGCTCACTTAGCTGAGGCTGTGGTTGCCACGTATTTTTATGTTATATAAATAGAAATAGAATTATTTAGAGAACAAAACATGACATGATAAGAGTCCATTAATCTCTGGTGACAGGATGTAAATATTGACACTAACATAGACGATCATGAACCCCAAGTCAATTTGGAGATAGATGGATTTACGCTGAACAATTAATGGTTGGTTTTGAATGGAAAGTAAATATACTTCCCTGAGAAAGATGTATTAATTTGGGAAGAACATCGCTTTACAAGATGGCTAACTACCTTAAGCTAGCTGATTAGAGGTTCATCGAGCAATTGGAAAGATGTGACAAGAAAAAACATCGATTATGGGAATTCCGACCTTTGTCGGCTTTGAGGTCATCAAATTAGTCAATGAAATACTGTGTTATACAACTTTAGTTATAATACCATGGGGTTGAAGGATGAAGTCCATTACATCTTTAGTAAAATATAGAATTAAACTAAAGAGTAATAATAGGAATATAATTTTGACCCTCACGAAAGAAAACCCTATGTTGAATAATGTGAAAAAGATTCAGAGACAAGTAGGTTGTATCAAGTCCTATATGAAGGTAAAGATATTGTGGAGCCCAATGTATTTAGAGAGATTTTAACAGACTCCCCACTTTCTATTGGACAAAATTTTGACCCTTAGTTATACAAATGGGAAATTGAGAACTATGAATATAAAGCAAAAGAGTGTTGGACAATTGAGGCTGTATTTGTTGGGTGCAGAGCCTGATTATTATCCTAATTTAGAGGTCTTTTTTTTCCTTCTTAAGCCAGACGTATACCCCAGGAAGACTATACACCCCTCCAGGGGGGGCCAACCGTCCCTCTGAGGGGGTTTGGGGGCAGCGCCCTCGAAGCTAAAAATAGATGTAAAATTGCCTTGTAAAATATTGTAATTTCATAGTCAATCTGGGCCGTTCATTAGGTGGATGATTTGATGGTAGAATTTATGTTTAATTTGGGGATTTTTTCCCTGGAAGGCAACCCATATGTTGTATGAGGGAATTGTATTGCGGCTGTGTGTTGAGGGTGTATTTTGAGTGAGAATGAAAAAGGGGGACTATGTGAGAGAGTAGAGGCTATTATAACGTATCTGTTGTAGGTTGTGTCTCTTCATTTTGCTGGATAATATAAAGGAAGGACAAGTTTTTTCTACTTGGAAATAGCCAAGTTGGGTGAACCACATATATTTGTGTCTTTCTTGTTCTATATGTTTTTTGTGTTTGTATTTCCGCATGTAATTATGTGTTCCATTGCTCTATAATAAATAATTTTCTAACAATATCGATGAAGAAGGTTCACCCATGTTTTGCCATAAAAGTCGTGCCTATAATCCAAGAAAGGAATATCAAAGAAACTTCCTCATTACTACCATTCGATTTAAATGAAGACTTTAGTAATCCACTTAGATTTAAGGAATGGTATTCTCATGTCAATCATGTTGAGCAAGTGACCAAAGCTATTGGAGATCAAGGGAGAATGCAGAGTCTAGTGCAAACTTTCACTAGTTAGGCAGCTCAATGGTGGCATATCCACTTGATCTGACTGCAGCCTTGGAGAACAATGACAACATATCTTATTGAAAGTTTTGGGGGGTGTAAAGTATCAAGATAAGAAAATATGCCAGTATTCAAGCCTAGACAAGACCCTTTTCTTCATATAAAAAATTGTGAGTCAAAATGACAAAGAATCAAATATAGGGATGAAAGAGTATGGGCTCACATGTTTCCCAAAAATCTGGATGATTTTCCTAATAAATGGTACAAATTGGAGGAATATCACAATCAATTGTTACAATGGAAAGAATTAAAAAACAACTTTTTTAAGAATTTTGAATTTCGAGCAGGAGAGCAGGAACTGATCGAGAAAACTGAACATATCAAAGAATTTTTGAAGCAAAAGTCCCCCAACAATTGTAAAGAAGAAGTAGCATTCGACTTCTTTTCAACTCCCATATGCAATCATGTGTCATGCTTATCAAATGACAAGTTTTCCAATCGCTTCGATATGGAAGGTACTCACACTATTGGACAAAGCTTTTGCTGGAAAAAAGAACACCGTGAAAACCTTAGAAAAAATAAATCATTATTTAATGTGCAAAAGTAGGAAAATGAGAAGTTTGATCAGTTATACTTTCCACACACATATCAGGAGGTAAAAGTCGGAGACCATACACTCGATGAGTCGAAGGCCTCTGACAGGATGGATGCAAATATGAATATAAAAGAAGTCGAACTATCAAATGATGAATAACCAAAGATGGCTCACCTAGGTGACTATTGGTTGGATATACACAAAACATAATTTATCGAATACTGAAAGAGTATCAAGATGCATTTTCCCCGCGATTACAAAGATCTCAAGGGATTTGTTAAATAAATGGGGTAAATGAAAATTGACCTCATTCCAGCATTTAAAATTATAAATAAAGTCATTTACAAGCTTGCGCATGAATATAAACCCATTGTGAAAAAATAGACAGGAGGGATGCTAATTGCTGGAATCATCTACCATATCGACAAGTCGGAATGGGCAAGTCCCATGGTCGTGCAACCTAAAATTCATGACCCTACTAAATTGAGAATATTGTTGAATTTCACGGACTAAATAATCTCATAATAACTGATCCATTCCCTACTTCATTTGTATATTAACTTATAAATGAAGTAGTGGGTCATGAATGTTATTCTTTCACAAATGGATTCTCATGGTGAAATCGGATACCTATTGTAGAGGAAAAATGGGAAAAAACCACATTGATTACTGAATTTGGGTCTTTTGGATACATATTATTGTTAAATATCTAGATATGAAAATTCCAAAGGACACTATGGAAAAAGTAGTTGAATTTTTCAGGAATGAAGTCAACATGCAAAAACCGACAAAGGATACTATACTAGAAGATCTTTTGGAATTATTGATAGAAGAGAAATCAATCAGTCATCATTTTTCAGGAATGAAGTCAACATGCAAAAACCAACAAAGTATACTATACTAGAAGATCTTTTGGAATTATTGATAGAAGAGAAATCAATCAGTCATCTTGGTTAACTCTTAAATATATGAAAAGACTAAAATGAAGGGAGAAATCAATATAAAAACTTGTGCCAATTCTTGCAAGGTAAATATCTATAGGATCATGACCCCCAATTCGATTTGGAAATAAATGGATATACGGTGAACAAGTCGTGGTTGATTTTGGATGGAAAGTAAATATACTTCCTCGAGAAAGATGGATTAATTTGGGAATACCATCGCTTCACAGGATGACTAACTACCTTAAACTAGTAGACTGTAGGTTCATTGAGCCAATTAGAATGATGCAACAAGTCAAAACATCAATTATGGGAATTCCAACCTTTTTCAGATTTGAGGTCATTAAATTAGTCGATGGAATACCACCTCATCCATCTTTAGTCGGACGATCCTGAGGTTGAAGGATGAAGGCCATTACATCTTTAGTAAAAGATAGAATTAAACTAAATAGTAATAATAAGAAGAAATTTATACCTCTTGACCCTCACAAAAGAAAACCCAAGGTTGGACCATGGGAAAAATATTAAGAGACAAGGAGGTTGTATCTGTTGAAATTCAACAAGAAAATTTTAGCACCCACACCTAGCACATTAAGCACCTACACTAGGGTGGGGCCCACAGGGCTAAATTTGGTGAATGTCTATTTTAATTATCCCTTAATTAAGATGGACAATAAAATGTTATCTAGTCTCAAAATAACTTGTAATAGTTAACTGAGAGTGATAAACTCAGTTAGCTCATGAACTCCGACTTAAAGGTAGCTGGTGAGGCATTCAGAGTAATTATAGTTGTAACAGAGTTCGAAGTGCAGTGGTGCATTAGTTAATGCAGGTTGTAATCAATTTAACTCAGTTAAGTGAGTTAAACTCAGTTGTGCTAGTTGTAACTGCTTGATACACTAGTGAGAGATCAAGTGAATTAAATAATAATTAATTCACAATCAGTGATCTCACATGCAACTGAGGATTTACTATTATTAGCTGCATGCATGTCAGATCCAGTCGAGACCCAGTTGAGATCTAGGTGAAAGGGAAGTTGACTATCAATTGTAGGATTATTGGGTTGCACATATGCAACCAAACACCCATTGGAGTTCCCATGATACTTGTGCAGTCAAGGAAGGCCAAAATTCCTATTCTTTAGGGATTGCATTTGTTGATAAATTCAGCCCCCATTGAATCTTTGACAAGCAATCCCTTCTTGTTGGGCCTGAAAAATCCATTTTCTGCCTCTCGCTAGCTTCTCCCAGCCTCAAAATTGCATAAAAAGACTGCAAAACCCATATTTGAAAATCTGTAAAGCCTAGCCCCTTCGGTCCTAGCTCCCTTGACATTTTCCTCCCACATGACCTAGCTCCGAGACCAAGGGCGAGTTCGATGGGCGCTTATCAAATATATGCATCAGGCACATTTTGAGCCGTCGATCTGTACAGATCGGATGGCGTTTGTTCATCTTCGTCATGCGCGTAGCCCGCCTGACTACCGTCCGATCAAACTATGAAATCAACGGTCCGCAGCCTATCTGTTCCGGTGGTCCTCGCCCCGCATCCACTGTTCAAAACTGCCCAGTTTTCATCACACCGCCTTTCGGAGGTGGGCGGTATTTCTCAACGTGGAGCGATGCCATACATTTTCTACCATGTGTCTCCTCGTACGACCCATAAACCACCCTCCATCACGCATTATTGTTCGACCGTAGAAACAGAGCGATATGCATATTAGCCATCCGATTTGAAGCTCTTCATCCAACGGTCATCGCGCTCTGAAACTGCACGAGTTTTAATCCACGACAAATACACCCCTGGCCCACTATCAATCGCTCCCAATGCCTTTTCAACCGTTGATCTCCCCCTGAGATCGGACAGTCCAGGTTTAGTCACATGCCCGCCATATCCACCATACCCATGCATGGTTTTCCTAACGAGTTTGCAGGTTTTGCAGGGTTACAGCGGTAGAAGATTGCCATGATTCACAACCTCCATTACAGAAGTAGAGAATATGTCACAGTACCATTTTTCAGAGGCTGTAATTATGGAGCAAGGCTTGAGAGGCTGTTGCGACATGACTTCCATTAAAGAAGCAGAGTTAGAATCTGCCAAACCCTCCAGGGTCATCCGAACGCACAAATTGAGCAGATCCAGATATTAATATTGCAGGCAAAGAGTATCAGTGGAAGTTAGAGAATTAAAGGAATGTAATTGAAGATTTTGGAGCCTGAACCTACCTTTTGAAAGCAGAGTACCAGATTGAAGATCTTGTAGACCACTCAAAAGATTTATGCACAAAAAACAACACCCTCAAGATTTATTTCAGCAGAGTTCTCTCTCCAGGAAAGGACGGAATGTCCATGTGATTTTAATTTTAAGCCGTGTTCTTGAAGAGACTTTTACCCAGTGCATTTACTTCAGAAAGTAGGCAACAGAGTAAATACAGCACTACAGAGCCATCAAGCAATATGGGCGGGCACTTTTTCGCCATCCTATCTTAATTAGGCAAATTAAATGTTCATCACCTACTCCCTTTACGAGCTTTCTTTTTCTCCTATAAAGCTCCCTCAGAACAGAGGATTTAAGGTTCCAGATTTTATTAGAAAATTATGCAGTGAAAGGATTTGGTATGCATTTTGTAGAACTTATGTAAGAATGCTCAGAGCCCATAGGGTCTCAGTGAGGAGGAGTTCCACCTGTTAAAGAGGATTCTGGTCTTTGGTATTTCGCAGTCTGTAACTTTCTCTTATGTGTTATTTAAATAGATCATTTCATTTCATCCATCTTTCCTGTATCATGTTTTGGAATGCGAGTGGCTCACTGATTTTTGGTATGGATTTATCCTAGTTGATACCCATGCTCGGATTAGTCAAGCGCTTTAAATATGGCTCATGCATGATATTCTGTTCCACTATTCATCTAAACCGTATTTCTGCTATATTAGTTTCTTTGGGAGGGTGTTTTTAAAACACTATTATCACGTATGGATTCTTAGATTGGTAAGCCCATGCATGGTGGTATTGTGTATCTGGATATCAGCTCAATGATAACTAATATTCTCTCAATATTCCATTCACTACATACACCTTCTGATAACTTATTTCTGTGAGGTATTTCTGAATCGGCCCTCTTTACAGTAAGCTGTCTCTGAATTGTCTATTGCTTTCATATTGGAGTTTTGCGTGTTGCCTCTGCAATATCCCTTTCTCCGTGTCAGATTCTGAAGGTCTTGGTCCCATTCAGATTAGTATTCCTTGTTTTACAAGAGATAGCATGAGAGCTTTTTATTGATAACTTCCTCTGTTATACCATATGCTCCTTGCTAAGATAAGATGTCCTAGGCACTGGTCTATCACAACTCTAGGCTGTCTCTAGGAATGACAACATCTTTTTGGCGCCGTTGCCGGGGATCGAAGTTGAGAAAATATAAATCCCCGGGCCTAAAAAAATCTAATTCACTCTTCAAGTAGGTGAGTATGGAGAGTTGAGAGTTGTAGATCCCTCACCTTGGCGACTCCACATTTGTTTATTTGATAAATCTATTTGCAGTCCTGGCTCCTCGTAAGCCACACCTGAGGTCAGATACGTCTCAGCCAAAGACACCTTCAGTGTCTGACCCTGAAAAGATCATACATAGAAGAAATTGGAGGGAAATAAAATCAGTTCACTCTGAAATTCCTGAATTGTCTATAGAAGACTTTCCATCCTCTTCTTCCCAAGAAGCTCAAGTGCCAGATCCCGACTCCACTATGGGAGATACCGATTATTATTACTCAGATAGTCCACCCCAAGGAGGTGTCAGAAATAAAGATCATTTTCACCCTACCCCTGAGGTTGAAGAAGTTAAAGAAGTCACTAAAGTATCTGCTGTTAACAGACCATTATTCCCCTCAACACCTCAGCCTGCTGTTCATTACATTCCTATTGTTATTCATACCCCACTTCCTCCTCCTCCTTTTACTCATCAAGCTATTGCACTACCCCCACCCCCTCCAATGGCCCATGTTCCAGGCTTTTTGTTAAATAAATATGCTCCTCTGGCATTACCCCAAGTGTTGAATGATATGCCACAAGATTATCTGAAGATTTTACCCCGATTCAATGGGGAAAATGAGATTGATACTCAGAAACATCTTGAGGTCTTCTGCTCCTTTGCAGAGAATTTTAATGTGGAACATTTAGATGTGGTCTTAAGGCTATTTGTCCAATCTCTTGATGGTGAAGCTCGAAAATGGTTTAAGACATTGGCAGGCCGTTCTATTACAACTTGGGAAAATATCGAAGACACTTTTCTTAGAAAATGGGGAGAGAAGAAAGACCATGGACATAGTCTTACTGAGTTTAATACACTCAAGAAAAGGCATAATGAAGGGGTGTCAGAATTTATCAAGAGATTTAACAAATTGTATTTGAGCCTTCCGGCAGATATGAAGCCTCATCAAACTGCTGCTAAAGTTGTTTTTGTAGTAGCATTTGATTCAGAATTTGGTTTCTCTCTCAGAGAAAGAAAGCCTGCTACTCTGGATGATGCTCAGACAGATGCATTAGAGTTGGAAGCAAACTTTGCCTCCACTGGAAAATCAAAGGGAAAATCCGAACAAGATACTAGAAGAAGGGGCAAAGAGGAGGTATCTACCTCTTATCAAGACAGAGACCCAGCCAATGACAGAATTGAAGAAATGAGAAAAATGATTAAGAACCTTTCTGGTAAACTGGTCAAGCTTGAATTGGAAGCCAAGAATGCAGCCTCCAAGATTTTCCACAATGCTTAAAACAGAGGTTACAATCCTCAATATAGGAAACCACCCCTGCAAATATTTCCAAGGGAAGCTAAAGAACAACAGGATCAGGTACCACACCCATTGTACTTGGAAGGTCCAGTAGATGATCCTACTGAAGACACTGCTTATGGACTGGAGGATGAAAACCTTTCTTTTTCAAATAGTGATGGGGAGGAATGCCCTGTGCAAGGAAATGATGAAGTTGAGTGCTCATTGCAAGAAGAAGAAAAGGCCAGAGACACAAAAGACGAAGAAATTGATCATTATTGTAAACAGTTTAATGATTTCATGCAAGCACAATTCAATAGAAGATATAATATCAGATCTTCTAGGAAGAGGACTCGTACTCAAGATCAAGAAGAAGAGCTACCCCAGAAGGAAGCCCTTGCTCAGAAGGAGTCTACAATGCAGAAAGTCACAGACAAAGGTAAGGGCCCTTTAAACAAACCTTTGCACTCCAATGATCAAATTCCTTCCTCTTAAAAAGTAGTCATCCCCCCTAATAATAAGTCTGTGTCAAAAGAAGTCAAACCCCTAGTTGAGAATAAAGAGTCAAAAGAGGTTGTAATAGAAAAATCTTCTCCTGTTTTCAGTCTCCAACAGGAACTTGAAAAAGTCAAAATCCCAGTTCCCTTGACCGAACTATTAAAGCAACGTGCATATCAATCCCAAGTCACCTCTTTTATGATCCCTCCAGAAGCTGCACTCACTCCAGATAGTCTCAACCTTCAGGAAGAAAGACCCATGGTTGTCTTTGGTCCACATGTTGAGGAATTAGATGCTTCTACTCCTCCCTTTTATGTGTCTCTAGTGATTCATGACCTGCTATTACACCATTGTATGTTAGATTCTGGAGCTTCCCATAATCTAATACCTCTGTCAGTCATGGAACAACTAGGATTACAAATCACCCGCCCATATAAGTACCTCTATTCATTTGATTCCAAAAGAGTTAAATGCTTGGGGATGATCAAGGATTTGGTGGTCAATTTGGCCCAAATCCCAGCAAAAAGTGTGGTGATGGACATCGTGGTGGGCTGACATCCCAGCTCGCTTTGGCATGTTATTATCAAGATCCCGGGGAAAAAAAATTGTTGGGTCTCTTAAGCTAGATTTAACATATGCCACTATCCCAATTTTTGGTGGCCAAGAGAGGAGGTTGTACAGGGAAACTAGATTTGTCAAGATGGTGACTAAGGTTGACAACTCTGTTAATTCACCAGTCTACAGTAAAGAAGGAGATTTCTCATGCTTGATGCTGGAAGAAGATCTAGATTATGCTCAAGAACCATATTTATGCCAGATCAAGACTGAGCAGCCCTCCGAGAGCCATGAAGCAGGAATCTGGACACTCCATTTTGATGGAGCAAATTCAAGAGAAGGTAATGGAGCTGGAATATTATTGATTTCTCCTGCAGGGAAATGGGTCCCATTATCCTTCAAGCTAGAATATGAAGCTACTAATAATGTGGCTAAATATGAAGCACTTCTGTTAGGATTGCAGACAACCAGGAACATGAATATACAAAGTTTAAAAGTTCTGGGAGATTCAGAACTGGTGGTTAGACAGGTCAGGTATCAGTGTCAGACCAAACATCCTCGGCTAAAGGCATATAGGAATGAAGTTTGGGACATGGTAGAGAACTTTTTCTTGGCATTAAATATCTAGTTCATGCCCCGAGAACAGAATAGGATGGATGATTCCCTTGATGTGGCTGCCAGTACATTTCGTCCACCTCAGAATCCTCTTTTAAGGTATGAAGTTGAGGTGCGTTATCGGCCGTCAATTCTAGATAACATCAAACACTGGCAGGTATTTGAGGATGAAGAACAGATGAAGAGATTCCTGGAAACAGTAGGTGAATTCTCTAATATGGAGATTGATGCTGATGAAGAAGGAGAGATTGAGGATACTTCAGAAAGAAATTGGGAGAAGACAATGGCAGGAAATAAAGTGTTGCATTTGAAGGGAAATGTCATACCTAGAGGGCTGGTGCCTCTAGAAAGATTATTTGACAAGAATGATGTCCCACTGCAGCCAAGCAAAGTGATAGAAGAAAATCAGGTAGAAGACCTGAATCTTGGTACTGAGGCTGACCCCAAAATTGTAAAACTGTCCAGGAAGATCCCTGGAGAATATAAAAAGCTATATCAGGAATTATTTCAGTCTTATAGAGATGTGTTTGCATGGTCCTATCAGTACTTGATATTTTTTAATATCGGTATTATGCAACACAAAATTCCACTAAAGGGAGATGCAAAGCCTCATAAGCAGAAGCTCAGACAAATAAATCCCTTGCTGCTTCCCTTTATTGAGAAGGAAATCAAGAAGTTGTTAAAGGAAAAAATAATTGTGCCATTGAGGTACTCTGAATGGGTGGCAAACCTAGTCCCTGTCCGAAAGAAGAATGGAGAAATAAGGCTGTGTGTGGATTTCAGAAATTTAAACAGAGCATCCTTAAAAGATAATTATCCACTGCCTAAGATGGATCACATCCTGCAGAAGGTGGTTGGAGCTTCTAGGATGTCAATGATGGATGGATTCTCTGGCTACAATCAGGTGGCTGTACTTCCAGAAGATCAAAAGAAGACCGCTTTCACCACACCATGGGGTACATTTATGTATGCCAGGATGCCTTTTGGATTGATTAATGCAGGGGCCACTTTTCAGAGGGCCATGGACATTGCTTTTGTTGGGGAGCAAGATAAATTTCTGGTAGTCTACCTTGATGATATCACTGTATTTTCAAAGAATGATACTGAGCACATTGAACATCTGCGTAGAACCTTTGAGAAATGCAGAAGGTATGGTCTCTCTCTAAATCCTCAAAAGTCTTTATTTGCATTAGAAGAGGGAAAACTTTTGGGACACATTGTAACAAAAGATGGGGTGAAGATAGATCCTAAGAGGGTAGAGGCTATAAATGGTATTGCTTTTCCCAGAAATAAGAAAGAGGTACAAGTATTCCTAGGGCGCATCAATTTCCTGAGAAGGTTTATCCCTAACTATGCTGAAATAGTTAGACATATAACTGACATGCTGAAGAATAATAATGAAGTTAAATGGTCCCAGGAATCACGAGAGGAATTTACCAGGATAAAAAATGCTTTTGCAGAAGCCCTTGTGCGAGTTGGACCAGATTATGATAAACCTTTCATGATATTTTCTTTTGCATCACCTCATACAATAGCAGGAGTTTTATTGCAGAAAAATGAGGAAGGGTATGAAAAACCCATCGCCTTCTTCAGTCAGGTACTCCATGATGCAGAATTAAAATATAACATCTTGGAAAAGCAAGCATACGCCCTAGTGAAATCCCTCAAAGCATTCCGCATATATATCTTGCAGTCTCATATCACTGCATTTGTGCCTACAGCTGCTGTAAAAGATATTCTTATTCAGGGGGATAGTGAAGGAAAAAGGGGGAAGTGGATTGCCAAGATACATGAGTATGAATTAGACATCCGTCCTACTAAGCTAATCAAAGGACAGGGGTTGGCCAAGATCCTGTCTGAATCAAACTATCAAGCTTTGGGCATAAATTTGTCCATTATAGCAGGTGAGGAATCTGAAGAGAAAGAAGAGCGACATGGAATTGGGGTAGCTACTCCTGAAACACATATAAAATACCTCACCAGTCAGTGGTACAAAGAGATAGTAGAATATCTCCTTACACTCAGCTGCCCTCCAAGCTGTGATAAAGCTAAATATAGATCGCTCACAAGATCCTAAAGGCTGGTTTCTATTGGCCCAAGCTTTTTGGAGATGTTTTTGCCCAGGTTAGAGCATGTGAGAAGTGTTAGAAATTTGCTGAAAGACAAAAGCTGGCACCTCTTCCATGATTCCCGTGCACATGGATGAACCATTCAGGCAATGGGGAATTGATTTTATAGGCAAAATAAATCCTCCATCAAGTGGTCAGCATAAGTGGATTTTAACTGCCACTGATTATTTCACAAAATGGGTGGAAGCTATACCTGCAAGGAATGCTACTGATGCTGTAATAATAAAGTTCATGGAAGAAAACATCATATCCAGGTTTGGTTGCCCTGCCAGAATTGTAACTGATAATGCCCAGGCTTTCAAGTCTGCAAAGTTTGTGAGCTTCTGTCAGCAATACAATATCACACTAAGCCACTCTACAGCCTATTATCCACAGGGAAATGGCTTGGCAGAATCTTCCAATAAGACCCTGGTAAGAGCACTGAAGAAGGCTATAAATGAAAATCAGAAAAATTGGGATTCCCAGTTGAAGTTTGCTCTGTGGGCCAATAGAATCACCAGCAAGAGAGCAACTGGGAAATCCCCATATGAATTAGTATATGGGAGGGAGGCAATGTTCCCTTTACAATTAGCCCTACCAGTAGCTCGATTCATGCAAGAAAGTCAAGAAGAGCCTGATGATATGACCAAGAGAATGAATCAGCTGGTGGAATTGGAGGAAGCACGAAGCCAGGTAAATTAAAGGCTGACAGAGTATTAGGAAAAGATGAAATATCTTTTTGATCAGCATGCTAAGGACAGGAATCTACAGATTGGTGATTTAGTACTCAGGTGGGATATCCGGAGATCCGAAAAAGGAAAACATGGTAAATTCGACCCACTTTGGTTTGGCCCTTTCAAAATCATGGAACAAGGAGGTAACAATAATTTCAAGTTGGAAAATTTACAGGGTGACTTGCTGGACGCCCCTGTAAATGGTCAATTTCTTAAACCTTACTTCTAGTTCTAATTCAGGCAGAGATATCCTGATGCATTATACTGTATATGAGTTTTCTGTTTCATCTTTATTTGAGTAATGTGGGTGTCGTGATGAATCATGAAAAAGAAAGGTAGAGGTGATGAAGGGCAGAGTTCGCACAGAAGAGTATCCGACAGTCTGCGAAGTTCTCGATACGTTCAGGGATGAACGTGCTGTCCCTAGATGGAGCCGATGTTGATCAATTCAGCCTCCATTGAATCTTTGACAAGCAATCCCTTCTTGTTGGGCCTGAAAAATCCTTTTTCCGCCTCTCGCTAGCTTCTCCCAGCCTCAAAATTGCATAAAAAGACTGCAAAACCCATATTTGAAAATCTGTAAAGCCTAGCCCCTTCGGTCCTAGCTCCCTTGACCTTTTCCTCCCACTTGACCCAACTCCGAGACCAAGGGCTAGTCCGATGGGCGCTTATCAAATATATGCATCGGGCACATTTTGAGCCGTCGATCTATACAGATCGGACGACGTTTGTTCATTTCTGTCGCGCCCGTAGCCCGCCTGACTATCGTCCGATCAAAATGTGAAATCAACGGTCCGCAGCCTATCTGTTCTGGTGGTCCCCGCTCCACATCCACTGTTCAAAACTGCCCTGTTTTCATCGCACCGCCTTTCGGAGGCGGGCGGTATGTCTCAATGTGGAGCGATGCCATACATTGTCTGACGCATGTCTCCGCGTACGACCCAGAAACCACCCTCCATCGCGCATTATTGTTCGACTGTAGACACAGAGCGATATTCATATTAGCCGTCCGATTTGAAGCTCTTCATCCAATGATCATCGCGCTCCGAAGCTGCACGAGTTTGAATCCACGGAAAATACACCCCTGGCCCACTGTCAATCGCTCCCAATGCCTTTTCAACCATCGATCTCCCCCTGAGATAGGACGGTCCAGGTTTAGTCACATGCCCGCCATATCCACTATCCCCATGCATGGTTTTCCTAACAAGTTTGCGGGTTTTGCAGGGTTATAGCGGCAGAAGGTTGCCATGATTCATAGCCTCCATTACAGAAGTATAGAATACGTCACAGTACCGTTTTTCAGAGGCTGTAATTATGGAGCAAGGCTTGAGAAGTTGTTGCGACATGAATTCCATTAAAGAAGCAAAGTTAGAATCTTCCAAACCCTCCCGGGTCATCCGAATGTACAGATCGAGTAGATCCAGATATTAATATTGCAGGCAAAGAGTATCAGTGGAAGGTAGAGAATTAAAGGCATGTAATTGAATATTTTGGACCCTGAACCTACCTTTTGAAAGCAGAGTACCAGATTGAAAATCCTGTAGACCACTCAAAATATTTATGCACAGAAAACAACACCCTCAAGGTTTTATTTCAGCAGAACTCTTTTTCAGGAAAGGACGGAATGTCTATGTGATTTTATCTCTTTGTCGTGTTCCTTAAGAGACTTTTACCCATTGCATTTACTTCAGAAAGTAGGCAGCAGAGTACATACAACACTACAGGGCCGTCAAGCAGTATGGGCGGGAACTTTTTCACCACCCTGTCTTAATTAGGCAAATTAAATGTTCATCACCTACTCGATCTTTCTTTTTCTCCTATAAAGCTCCCTAAGAACAGATGATTTAAGGTTCCAGATTTTATCAGAAAATTATGCAGTGAAAGGATTTTGTATACATTTTTGTTGAACTCTTGTATGAAGGTTCAGAGCCCATAGGGTCTCAGTGAGGAGGAGTTCCATCTGTTAAAGAGGATTATGGTCTTTGGTATTTCACAGTGTGTAACTTTCTCTCTTGTGTGTTATTAAATAGATCATTTCATTTCAACCATATTTCCTGTATCATGTTTTGGAATGTGAGTAACTCACTGATTTTTGGTATGGATTTATCCTAGTCGATACCCATGCTTAGATTAGTCAAGCGCTTTAAATATGGCTCATGCATGATATTCTGTTCCACTATTCATCTAAACTGTATTTCTGCTATATTAGTTTCTTTGGGAGGGTGTTTTTAAAACGCTATTATCATGTATGGATTCTTAGATTGGTAAGCCCATGCATGGTGGTATTGTGTATCTGGATATCAGCTCAATGATAACTAATATTCTCTCAATATTCCATTCACTACATACACCTTTTGATAACTTATTTCTGTGAGGTATTTCTGAATCGGCCCTCTTTACAAAAAGCTGTCTCTGAATTGTCTGTTGCTTTCATATTGGAGTTTTGCGTGTTTCCTCTGCAATATCCCTTTCTCCGTGTCAGATTCTGAAGGTCTTGGTCCCATTCAGATTAGTATTCCTTGTTTTACAAGAGGTAGCATGAGAACTTTTTATTGATAACTTCCTCTGTTATACCATATGCTCCTTTCTAAGATAAGATGTCCTAGGCACTGGTCTATCACAACTCTAGGCTGTCTCTAGGAACGACAACAACATTCATTGAGGATTACACAAGGTAGGTAGGCTATCTGGAGGTATTAAATTGGCTAAGTATTGGTTAGTTTTATGTGTGAAAGTGTGAGACAATTAGCTGAGTATAGGAGGGATCTTGTGAGAAAAGTTGTATGTAATTGTTTCATGATTCCATGCTGAATATTCAATAGAAGATAGTGGGGTTTTGAGCAGCAAGCTTTCCCCGAGAAATTATCTGTGTTGTGGCTTTATTGATTTTTCTTTGCTTCATGTGATTTGTGATTGTGTTTTTCATTCCGAAATTGATTTGTAGAAGTGATTCAATGTTTAAATTTAGTACATTGTTGTATCATATTGAATCCATGACATACATGCTTGTTGTATAATTTCTACATGGTATCAGAGCACAGGAAATCACAATTGTGAAGGAGGAGTTGACTTTGTGACTAGATAGAATTTGAATTTGCAGAAAGACTTTCTTGGTGCTACATCTAATTCAGGATCGAAATGGCTTTCAATGGCTTGAGGTTGGAGTATGCACTCGAGGGAAGATCAAACTATATTGCTTGGAAGGACATGATGGAGGCAGTACTCGAAGACAATGGCTTGAAGGAATTCATTCACAATGATGTTCCTAAACCCGCTGTGATAGATGCTGCAAATCTTGATGCATGGCAAAAGAAAGTGGTAATGGCAAGGAGGATCCTATTGGAGGGAGTACGAGACCACATTGTCTCAAGCCTCCATGGGAAATACACACCATATGCAATGTGGAAGGCTTTGATGGATTATTTCAGAGCAACAGGGACCATAGGAAATTGGCGCTCAAAGATAAACTCAGGAAGATCAAGATGGAGAAAGGCAACTCCATACCAAAATATCTAACAAAGTTTGTCCAATGTTGGGATGAACTGGGGAGCATTGGTATAATTGTCGCTGATGATGATTTGGTGAGCTTGGATCTCCTTGGACTTCCCAAGAGTTGGCACAGTTATCAAGACTCTGCCAATGGAAGGGAAAAGCTTCTAGATTGGGAATGACTATGGTCAGATTTGGTGCAGGAGGAGTTCAGACGGAACACCATGGATGGATCTTCATCTAAGAATGAAGATGAAGAACATTTTGCTTTGGATGCCAATGTGGAGAAGGGGAAGGGGAAGAAATTCCATTCCAAAATACGAGTCCAAAGATGGCAAGAAGTGGGATATGTCGAGGGTGAATTATTTTCATCGTCATGAGCATGGGTATTATGCTACTAACTCTCCACAAAAGAAGAAGAAAAATAAGGCTGGAGGATTTGTAGTTGGTGAGGCTTTGGCCTCAAAATTTGAGCTTGAATTCTCATTGATCGAATGCATGGTTTCAAGTGCATTGGGATCTGTGTGGTATTTGGATAGTGGCGCATCCTTTCACATGATGGGAGACAAGGAACTTTTCAGTAACTTGGAGGAGAAGGATCTCTAGATGCATATTGAAATGGGTGATGATGGGTGGTACAGTGCTACCGGGATTGGTACCATTACCTTCCAGAGGTAGTCATGTAAACCCTTTCAATTAAAATATGTAATGCATGTACCAGGTTTGAAGAAAAATTTAGTCTCAGTTGCAATTTTGGAGGATAGAGGCTATAATGTTGTTTGTAGTGAAGTATGACACAAAACGATATGAAAATCCAAGAGGATAGGGATTCGACTGAATATCTACAAGCTGGAGGTAGATGGACGCGTAGCAATGATGGGCAAGGCGGACAAAGTGGTGAGCTGGGATGAGGGTGAATTATGACACAAGAGATTGGGCCATCTTCATAATGGAGCCTTGAAATTTATGAAATAGATTTCTACTGGTCTTCCCACAGGCACACTTGGACAGTCAGACACATGTAAGGGATGTAATATGGGAAAATATGTAAAGGCAACCTTTCATGAGAAGGAGAACTGAGCTTCGGGGATCCTTGAGAGAGTTCACACAGACGTGTGTGGACCGTTCTCTGTTGCTTCGACAACAAAACATAAATACTATGTGATATTTGTTGATGAATTTTCTCATAAGTGCTGGATCTTCTTCATGCAGAAGAAAGATCAGGCGTTCTCTAAGTTTCGTGAGTTTAAAGCACTGGTGGAGAAAGAGTCGGGGAAGTAAGTGAAGGCTCTTAGGAGCGATATTTGTGGTGAATACATCTCTAACGAATTCAAGATCTTCTATAGAAAAGAATAAATTCGAATAGAAATGATAGCGCCTCATAACCCACAATAGAATGGGGTCACGAAAAGAAAGAACAAAATGATCATGGGTGAAACAAGAGCAATGTTGCATGATTAAGGCCTACCGATGCATATGTGGGTGGAAGCATGCAACACTGCGGTATTTGTGCATAACCGTTGTCCTCATAGGATACTTGGCATGAGTACACTTGAAGAGGCTTTCACTGGTAAGAAACTTGATGTTTCATGCTTTAAGATTTTTGGCTCATCTGTTTATGTGCATGTGACCAAAGATGCCAAGAAGAAGCTGGAACCGACTGCTGAGATCGAGATTTTTGTGGGGTACACTGAAATAGCCCACAACTATCGAGTGTATTCTCCTAATAGCAAAATGATTGTTGTGTGACAGGATATAAAATTTGATGAGGAGAAATCCATGCAATTTTCCCTTGAGAGGGAGTTGGACTTGCATGCAGAGGAGGAACTGTTGGTTCCCAAGGATGAGCCTGAAGATGTGGATCAACCAGATGCGAAGGATCATGGAGTGGAGGTAAACACTCATGCAGAGCCATCCATCAAAAATGGCAGAAGGCGAACCACGAAAGCTAATAGATTGAGACTTGATGCTGCAAAGAGTGTAGGAGCCCGTACTTCACAGCGTAGAGAAAGACAGTCTCCTGACAGATTTACTGGATACATGGATCTTATGCGAAAATGTATTGTGACTGAACCGTCTTCGTTTTAGGAATCAGTGCATCAATCAACTTGGGTTGTGTTGTACTGTACAACAACCCTCCCCATTTCTAAATTTTTAGAATAAATTTCATTTAGAAATAGGTCCCCTTTTTATCTTTCTTTCTAGATAGAAATAAAAGATTTAGAAACAATCCGATCGTTTTTATTAGGAATAAGAGGTTCATTGATAAAAGGACATATTGCATATTTTTATTTACAAGTGTGTATAAACAAATACAACCTTAAAAAACTTTTCGATTCGATGAGATACAAAGCTTTTATCATATCAAAATATTACATAAAGTTTTTATATTTAACAATATTTGATGTGTACAGTAATCGGAAATCGGAAATAAGAGAGATCTTTAAGTTCTATATTCACTTTGTAAAACTCCAATGCGATGGAACTTAATCACAATCACAAATCGAATAAGCTTTAAAGTGTTATATTTGTTTTGCATACTTCTGATGCGATGCGATTCATCGCAATCGCATTTCGGAGAATTAAACGTTATATTCGTTTGATTGAAAGATTCCGACGCGACAGACCCCACCTCATCGCAATCGGAAATCGGAGAAACTCTTTAATGATCCACTCCATTTGAAAATCCCCGATGCAATCATCGAAATTGGAAATTGGCAGAAATCATATTATGTTATTTCATTTACCTTTGAAAATTCGTGATGTGATTATTACTTAATGTTCATATACTATTTATTCATCGCATCCCAAGTATTCAAAAAGTAATTTTTAACACTTATTTCAAAATATGCTGATCTTTGATTGTACGTTTACCATTAATTTAAAATCCAACAAATAATAATGATTTATTTTGTTTTGAATGCATGAGTGTGACTCTTTAGAGGGCATTTAAGTTTTAACCACAGAGATAATAAATGCAAATCAATGAATAAACCTTATGTATAGCTGTTTTCATTATTGCATTTTCATCTCGGCTGAAAGCTTTTCTTCATTGTAGAACAATAGAACGTCCAATTCTTTCATTCGAAGAACGAGGGAAACGTTTCCTAATACCGAAATGTCAAAAAGATCCAGCAAATCAAAAGCTGTCGTCGCTGCAAAAGCTCCTATGTTTACCATGCCGCCTAAAGAGAAACCAACAAAGCTTAAGCTGGTTACAGATACCTCATGCCAGGGACTTGGTAAGATGACATGGGAAAATGTATATAACTTGCTTGAAAAGGAAAACCCTAAATTTTTTGAAGCCAAGGCAACAGTTCCCGATGAAGACAACTTAGACTCTGATTCTGAGACTCTTCTTAGTGTATTAGCAAACTCATTCCTACACCAAATTGTAGCTCGGGCAAACATTTTTCCATATTATGATGTTATTCGGTAGGTAATTGATATGTGGCTATCCAAAACAGAACCTTTGTTTAAGCTTCTGGAGCAATATTCGGGTCATTCAAAGCAGAGGACATTAAAGCAATGTACCACCTTCCGGACTCGCAAAAAATCTATAACAAAGACTTCATCAAGGAATTCGCTGCGAATCATGAAAATCAGTTAGAGTCGATTAAAGAATGGAGAAAGGCTCCTGAAAAGCATAGACACGAGGCATCAGGTATGTACTCTGTGGAGTCTCTTTTGCCTCCATATTGTTATGCCGCAACAATGATGTGCAGATTGTTTGGGAATGATAACTCAGCTAGATTTTCTATACAAATGGTGCCATTAATACATTTTGCTATTAATTCCGAGATAATGGACTGGGCTGTCATTCTTTCTGATAAGATAGCTAACAGAATTCTTGAGTATAAGAAAGACAGAAACTCAGGAAATACCACTCCTTTTTATTTTTGTGCTTATATCCTAGATGCCCTTTATTTCAATTTTGAATTTCCCATGTTAGGATGGAAATGGACCCCTAAAGAACCTGTTCCTATTCATATATATCACAAGTTCTTGTGGAAGGGGCATTTCAAAAGCCATGTTTACAGAGTTTGTCACGATTTTCTTATCCCGATTTATCAAACTATTTTTGGCCAATTCCCTCCTAGGCTTTCTGGGAAGGCTAAAGTTGATTTATCCTCGATTGGGGATTGGTTTTGAGAGGAAAGGTTCACATATATCAGAGTTTTCGGAAGTATTGTAGAACCACAAATTCTTCCTTTGTATGTTCCAAACAAAATGTTAGCATAAGAAATTTCGTATCAGCTGACAGTAGAAGGCATGTCTAGGACTTTGAAGAATAACAAGAAGCTTATGTGGCCTACTTTTCCTTTTAAATGTGGTGACTATACTCTCAATAATTTTGTTCATGTTGAAAAAGAAGTTGGCAAGCTAACCAATCTCAAGCTTCCAACAATCCCAGGGAGACAATATGACCCAAGGAAAGTGGCATTTGATTTTACCACTTCTGTTTCAATTGCTCGGTTCGAACATGAACCAGATATGTTTGATGATTTATTTGTTTCTGTAGATAATTTGTCCCAAGTTTTTAATTTGGCCAAGTCCAAATTTCAGGCCGAAGAAATGAATAAGTTTTTGTTATTTAGAAGCCAAAGGTTACTAAAAGTTCCTCTGGATCAATTGAGAGTTCCTATACAGGAGAATGAATCACAACAGAAGGAAATAAAAAACACATCTGGAAAAAAAGTAACAGAAACATCTGCCAGCAAAATCATCATACAAACTCAGAAAGAAGTAACAGGAACTAATCCTGTTTTACAAAAAGAAGATATAAGTAGCAAAGTTGATACTGAAAAGAAAGAAATAACTGCTAAACTTGATGTAAATATTGATCAGCAGTTTTCAGCCCAGACAGGAAAAGAAAGCACAAGTACTGATGCCAACGTGCATACTGAAAAAGAAGGCACAAACAGTAAGGCTACTGAACAGGCACCAAAAGGAGATATAAACAACAATCCAGATTCTCAACTTGGAAGAGAGGAAGCTGCTAAAAAGGTAGTTGAATCTGCTAAACTTATAGTTTCTCCTCATTTGCTGAGCCAATATGAACAATTTGCCCAGCAAATAGGACAACAGAATAATCCTCAAGTTAATGTTATGGAAGACTAGGATATAGAAGTTATTCCTGAAAATCCCACAGGTGAAATTATGTTGAAGATAGAAGAAATCCCTCCTCTGGATGTATTTTACAGTCCTAAGCACAAGGATGTTGTGAGAAAACAAAGGAAAAGGAGGAGAACTGATCAGGATGCACTTTCGACATCACAGGTGGAGTTTATGAATATTGTTTATAAAAATGTTGAGGCAAATCCATCTAAGGATCTCACCAAATTATCCCAATACGCAAGTGCCTATAGTGCTGCAACTATAGACAAGGCCTCTGAAGTCACACAAGTAATGAAACAAAAGGATTTGCAAATAACTATGTTGGAAGAATAGGTTATAGAGAACAGAAAATTATTCAGTTAGAACAAAAATTGTAGGATGGAGAACTCAAATCCAAATAGTTAGAAGAGTAGCTTGCTGTTGAAAAGAAAAATATCGATCAACATACTTTAGAAAAGCAACAACAGCTAAATCAAGAGATAGAAAAATTACAAGCTCTTCTGCAAAATGAGAAGACTTCAAAGATTGAGCAAGAGAAGATGTTTCAATCCAAATTGGACAAGTTTAAAACTTATCCTAATTTGGATCAATTCAAAAATGAAGCCCTGGAGACAAATAGGTTATTGTCTCAGCAATTAAATGAATTTTGTCTAAAGGTTGCAGAAGCAGAATCCTTGTGTGAAATTACATCTTCCTTAGTAGATGAAGGAGTTAGTCTTAAAATTGAATTTGATGAAGCTGATGAAAAAATTTCTGAATTTCTTTTATGGCAAGGCTCGGAGTCAGGAAGAAAAGCAAACCTTCCCAAGATTATGGAGAGACATAAGGAAATTATTTTTGCAGAATGGGAACAACGTTTAATCAAAGCAGAAGGAGCTACATCCAGAGCTAAAAGTATGATGAACAATGTAACACAGTTGGTGAATAATAGCCTATATGCAATCACTTTGATTTCAGATTGTACCCCTAGAAAGTTACCTGGGGTAAAATAAATTGATTACAGATGGAAACAAGAAATAATCAATAAAAATCAACAAATTGGCCAACTGCAAGGAATATCGTGGGATATGATCTGGACCTACCTTATCAAGCCTCATAGTCAACAAACAACAATAAAATTTCTTTCAAATGCCATCGATTGCATTATTCCTGAATTCTCTGATGCCACATATATAGGGAAGTTGCCTTCAAAGCTTAGTCATCTAGAAGAAGTGAAAGAAATGCTCAAAATCTGCCATCTGGGCACATCAAACACAACAAATAATCAATGAATCGGTTCACTTCAAGATCGCATTTCTGTTTCTAGATTTTTTGATTTAGATAGATTGTATTAACAATTTTAGTTATTTTGTTTTATTAAGTACCTATTTAAACCCCTTTCATGCATTTAGAAATGGGTCCGGAATTTGTAATATTTTGACTTGGAGATTACATTTTTGTACTCCATTGACTCTTGTATTTTTATAAAGGATCACATCTGGTGATTCTGTGCAAAATTGCCTTTAACAATTGCATTTCTGTATCTTGGAGTCTGTTTTACATTGAAGTTGCTGGATTTGGATATCGGATTGCATTGGAAAGTATCAATATGGATATGGTATTTCTATCTATTCACTATTATTTTTCTTATGTTATGTGATATTCTCTTTTAAATTGCTATCGTTTATGTATACTTGTTTTACAATATTTCTTTATACATATCATTTCTGAGTGTGTAGAAATATTTATCTTTTATAGTATATGCAAATGATATATGAATGATGAATGCAATATGTTATTATAACTCTCTTTAATTTATTAAACAGAGTTATCTTTATTTGTTACTGCATATTTCAATTAAGCTATAATACATTTTCATGGTTATTGGTCAATTGAAACAATTTAAAGTTGTATTCACATTTGATGCCCAGGTTAGTTTTAGAATTATTTTATCAGTTTTAAATTAGATTAGATAGTTTTATTTCAATCATTTAGTCCCATTTTCCCTTCATCCAATTATTCCATTACCAACCCATTTAATTTATTAGGAAACTATTCCTATCAATCCAGTTGGAGCCACCACACCAAACGAAAAAGGAGTTGTCCTAAGATCCCGACTGGGTGGTTATCCCCCAATGTTTGAAGCAGCGATTTTCGAGGCTTCAACAAGTTGATGCAATGGTGGAGGAGTATGACTTCACTGTCAAGAACAGTGCATGGGAGATTGTCCCAAAACCAATCGACAAATTAGTGGTTGGATCGAGATGGATCTACAAGGTAAAGAAAGCTGCCAATGGGAGTGTGGAGAAATACAAGGCCAGATTTGTGGCCCATGGATTCTCACAGATTGAGGGGATCGATTATGATGAGACTTTTGCACCTGTTGAAAGGTACTCTTCCATTAGATCCATACTTGCACTCTCATCGCAGATGGGCTGGCACATTCATTAGATGGATGTGAAAACTACATTTATAAATGGGATCATTGAGGAAGAAGTGTACATAGATTAGTCTGAAATTTTCAAGATATTAAATAGTGAGTCGCATGTGTGCCGACTCAAGAGAGAACTGTATGGGCTGAAGCAAATAGATAGCTATTTCACCAGACTGGGCTTCATCAAAAGTGAAGTGGATGTAAACCTGTACCAGATTGTGGTTGAGGGTAGGCTATGGATTATTTTTCTTTATGTTGATGATCTAATTTTTACTGGTGATGAGTAGCTGATACACTCATGCAAGGAGGATCTTGCAGGGGATTTCGAAATGAAGGACATGGGACTCCTTCATTATTTCCTTGGCTTGGAAATATGACAACGAGATGGTGAAATTTGTGTGTCTCAAGGCAAGTACGCCAAGGAGATACTGGGTAAGTTTAACATGGAGAGATGCAAACCCATGGATACTCCACTTCTAGGAAATTGGAGGAAAGAGGATGCTACTTCAGCAGAGGTAGTGGATGCTACTATCTACAGGCAGTTAGTTGGTTCACTGATGTATCTAGTGAACACCAGACTAGACATTTGCTACGTAATTAACTAGATGAGTCAAGCTATGGTTAAACCTACCAAGATCTTTTGGAAGGCGAGGAAGCATGTCTTGAGATACATGAGGGGCACATCAGAGTATGGTCTATGGTACAAATGAATAGAGGGAGTGATGCTTAAAGGCTTCACGGATGCAGATTGGGTGGGCATTCCATCAGACGTAAAGAGCACATCAAGAGGGATCTTCAACATAGGATTGACAGTAGTTTCCTGGTACAACAGGAAACAACTATTTGTGGCACTCAATTCAACGAAAGCAGAGTACATGGTAACAAGTTAAGATGCATGTGAGGCTATTTGGATGAGAAAGATCTTGGTTGGTTTGTTTGGTTCTCAGATGGATCCGACATTGATTCATTGTGATAATCAGAGTTGCATAAACTCTCGATTAATCCTGTGTTTCATGATAGGTCCAAGCACATAGATATCTAGTACCATAATCTCAGAGATTATGTGTAGAGAAGAATAAAGTTGCTTCAGTACATTCCCACGGAAGATCAGGATGTAGATATTCTGACGAAGGCGCTCACCAGGAGCAAATTCAAATACCATAGAGGCAGGATCGGGGTGAAGGATAATCCCTTTCTTGTTGAGAGGGAGTGTTGAAATTCAACAAGAAAATTTCAGCACCCACGCATAGTGCATTAAGCACCTACACTAGGGTGGGGCCCACAGGGCTAAATTTGGTGCATGTCTATTTTAGTTATCCCTTAATTAAGATGGACAATAAAATGCAATCTAGTCTTAAAATAAATTGTTATAGTTAACTGAGAGTGATAAACTCAGTTAGCTCATGAATTTTGAGTCAGAGGTAGTTGGTGAGGCATGCAGAGTAATTATAGTTGTAACAGAGTTTGAAGTGCAATGGTGCATTAGTTAATGCAGGTTGTAATCAGTTTAACTCAGTTAAGTGAGTTAAACTCAGTTGTGCTAGTTGTAACTGCTTGATACACTAGTGAGAGATCAAGTGAATTAAGTATTAATTAATTCACAATTAGTGATCTCACATGAAACTAAGGATTTACTATTATTAGCTTCATGCATGTCAGATCTAGTGGAGACCCAGTTGAGATCTAGGTCAATTTAGGGAAGTTGATTGTTAGTTGTAGGATTATTGGGTTGCACCTATGCAACCAAACACCCATTGGAGTGCCCATGATACTTGCGCAGTCGGGGAAGGCCAAAATTCCTATTCTTTAGAGATTGCATTCATCAGGAATTGCGCAAGCAAGGCAGACTGTCTAGAGGCAGTAAATTGGCTAAGTATTGGTCAGTTTTATGTGTGACAGTGTGAGACAATTAGCCAAGTACAAGAGGGATCTTGTGAGAAGATTTGTATGTAATTGTTTCATGATTCCATGTTGAATATACAATAGAAGATAGTGGGGTTTTGAGCAGCAATATTTCCTCGAGAAATTATCTCTATTGTGGCTTGATTGATTCTTCTTTGCTTCATGTGATTGGAAATTGTGTTTTTAATTCCGCAATTGATTTGTAGAAGCGAGTCAGTATTTAACTTTAGTACATTGTTAGATCGGATTGAATCCATGATAAACATGCTTGTTGTATAATTTCTACAGTATCATGTC
The DNA here is from genome assembly GCA_034641835.2 of Pinus albicaulis. Lineage (NCBI taxonomy): Eukaryota > Viridiplantae > Streptophyta > Pinopsida > Pinales > Pinaceae > Pinus > Pinus albicaulis. The sequence continues at coordinate 929,667,791 of CM076584.1, forward strand.
CTGCATGAAGATAAAGATAATGTGGAGTCCGATGTATTCAGAGAAATTTTAACAGGCTCCCCACTTTCAAATGGACAAAATTTTGACACCAAGTTATACAAATGGAAAACCGAGAACTATGAATATAAATCAAAAGGGTGTTGGACAATTGAACTAGTATCGATGAAGCAAGTTCACCCATATTTTGCCATAAAAGTCGCGCTTATAATCCAAGATAGAAAAATAAAAGAAACTTCCTCATTACTACCATTTGATTTAAATGAAGACTCCAGTAATCCAAAAAAATTTAAGGAATGGGCTTCTCATGTCAATCATGTTAAGCAAGCGACCAAACCTATCGGAGATAAAGGGAGAATGTAGAGTCTAGTGAAGACTTTCACTAGTTAAGAAGCTTAATGGTGGCATATCCACTTGATATAACTCCAGCCTTGGAGAGCAACGACAACATATTTTATTGAAATGTTTTGGGGGTGTAAAGTATTAGTATAAGAAAATACCCCAATATTCAAGCCTAGACAAGACCCTATTCTTCATATAAAAAATTGTGAGTCAAAATGGAGAAGAATAAAATATAGGGATGAAAGAGTATGGCCTCACATGTTTCCCAAAAATATAGATGATTTGCCTAATAAATGGTAAAAATTAGAGGAATATCACTATCAATCGTTACAATGGAAATAATTAAAAAATAATGTTATTAAGGATTTTTAATTTCGAGTAGGAGAGCAGGAATTAATTGAGACAACTTAACATATCAAAGAATTTTTGAAGAAAAAGTACCCCAACAATTGTAAATAAGAAGTAGTAGTTGAATTTTCATCAACTTCCATATGCAATCATATGTCATGCTTATCAAATGACAAGTTTTCCAGTCGCCTGGATATGGAAAGTACCCACACTACTGGAAAATTTTTTTGTTGGAAAAAAGAACATCCCGAAAACCTTAAAAAATAAAAATTAGTATTTAGTGTGCAAACACAAGAAAATGATAAGTTTGATTAATTATACATTCCACACGAATATCAGGAGGGAAAATTCAGAGACCAGACACTCAACGAGTCAAAGTTCCTTGACATTTTGGATGCAAAGATTAATATAAAAGAAGTCGATATACCAAATGATGACTAACCAAATATGTCTCTCCTAGGTGCTATTGGTTGGATAAACAAAAAACATAATTTATCGACTTACTGGAAGAGTACCAAGATGTATTTGCCCCATGATTAAAATGATACCAAGGGATTTGTTAAATTAGTGGGGGAAATAAAAATTGACCTCATTCCAGGAGCTAAACCTACAAATAAAATATTGTACAATCTTGCATACAAATATAAACCTTTTGTACAAAAAGAGATATGACGTATGCTAATTGTTGGCATCATCTACCCTATCCACAAGTCAGAATGGGCAAGTTCCATGGTCATGCATTCTAAAAAGCATGACCTTGCTAGATTGAGAATATGTGTTAACTTTCATTGAATAAATAAGCTCAGCAAAACTTATCCATTCCCTACTTCATTTGTAGATTGGATTATAAATGAAGTAGTGGGTCATGAGTGTTATTATTTCACAAATGGATTCTCATGGTGCAATCAGGTACCTATTGTAGAGGAAAATTGGGAAAAAACCACATTCATTACTGAATTTGGGTCTTTCACATACAGTGTAAGTCCCTTCGAATTAAAGAATGCATCTATAGTGTTTTCAAGGATGGTAGTCAAATCCTTTCAAGAGTATATCTATAAGACAATGGCAATATAATTTGATGACTAGACAATCGATACATTACTTAAAGACCACATAAAATGGCTACACATAATGCTAGAAAGATGAAGACAAATTCAATTATCCCTAACTATCAAGAAAATCATCTTTACTACACCAATTGGAACACTGCATGTCATGTAGTATCCAAGGATAGAATAAAAGTAGCCATGGAAAGATTAAAGTAATTTTGGATCTAAAGCTTCTTGTTAATAAAAAAATAGATAAAATATTCTTGAGGCACATATGATACTACAGGAAGTTTATAAGGAATTTCTCTCACATTACTTTTGCAATAGACGAATTACTAAAAAAATATGTTCCCGATGTACAGACAACAAAATGTGAGGAATCATTCCATTTTTTGAAGAATAAGTTGGTTGAAGCACCTATTTTAAAGCTCCCATACTGGTCAAAGAAATTTCATGTGCACGTCGATGCTTCTAAGATGGAATTCGAGGTTGTTTTAGAACAACCATACAATGAGTCCATTGACCATCCTAATGCATATGCCAATAAAAAGTTAAATGAGGCTGAAATAAATTACTCCACAATAGAAAGAGAAACACTCTCCATGATCTTTCAACTTCAAAAATTATGTAATTGTCTCCTTGCTAACCCATTCATATCTTTCACATATCACCAAGCTTTGAGATATATTGTTAATAAGCCAGTCCATCAAGGTCAGATCTATCGATGGCTATTATGATTTCAAGGATTATGATTTGAATTCATTGTCTAACCCAATAAGAAAAATGTTTGGCCTGATCATCTGTACCGACTAGATACATGGGAGGAGCCGATTGATTTGGAAGATGACTTACTGAATGCTTGTATGTTTAAAGTAGAAGCAATCCCTTTGGAGTTTGCATAAATTGCATAATTTTTACACACAAGGAAGGTACATGATGGACTAACAAAAAGATATACATGGTAACAATTAAAACAAAACCATTTATGATTAATAAGTGGTCAACTATAAAATCTAGGAGCAAATGTGTTACTTAGACGGTGTGCATTGGAACATGAAAGGGAATCCATTATTGATTAAGCTCATAAAAGAGTAGCAGAAAAACATTATCAAGGTGATACAACTGCGAGAAAAATTATTAAGGCAATATTATGGTGGTTGATTCTATTCTGGGATTGTCGGTTGCAAGTCCAAAAATGTGATATATGTGCTAGGTCGATCATTGGAAAAGAACCATATTCCACTCCACTCAATAAGCCCAACGCTACCTTTTGAGATTTTGGCAATCAAATTGTTTGGGCCATTTCACAAAAGAGCTAGATGGACAATAGAAAAATACATTATAACAATAGTGGAGTATTTAACGAAGTGGGCGGATGTAGAGCTAGTCAAATCATGCAGAAAGGAAGTAACGACTAAATTTATATATGAGAATATATTAACTCGATTCGGCCCACCCTAAATATAATCAATGATAGGGGAACCGGTTTTATCAATGCTACAATCTAGACGTTAATGAAAAAAATAATGATTGAGCCCAAAAACAAATGCTTACCAACCACAGGCAAACGACACTGTAAAATGCTTTAATAGATTATTGCATAAAAGGACTAACCAAAATATTCAACCTAGACATACAATATTGGGATGAAAAAATACCAACTATCTTGTGGGCATATCGTACGACATGTAAGCAATTGATTGGGTTTACACCATTAAAATTGGTCTATGGGCAAGAGGTAGTCATACCACTTCACTACACATAAAATGCTGCAAGTGCGTCGATTGTTCTAAAATATAATAAGAAAGTTGAAAAGGAACAACTCCATCGATTGCAACATTTAGAAGAAGATATACTTCATGCGATCCAATAACAACAAGTTAGTAAGAATGAACAAAAAACATGGCATGACATAAATCTGCAGGCCAAGAATTTAAAAGTCAAATACTTAGCTTTGATTTATGACAGTAGGGTGAAGGGAAAGCCTAAAAAATTAAAATTTGCATGGCTTGGACCCTTTTACATTGAACATATACATTCTTGAGAGGTTGTACAATTAAATATATTACAAGGACACCTATTTAAATCACTTGTAAATGGTGCTCAATTGAAAAGGTATATATCTTGATAACATTGGCATGTGATTGGTGAAAACCTCTACGAGGCACTATATTGGCTTGAGGGCTCCTGACCTAGGTTCAGAGTGTTCTGTGCAACCAACATAACCCTCCAACAACTGGCCCTTTCGGCAGTGATTTTCTTGCGCAGACCAAACTCTCACCCGAAGCAGTATGGGGGAGTGATGGAACCAGGTTTCCACACTCTGAGGTAGCTTATGATGTGGATCTTATCGCTTCCTAACATATCTAATATGATTGACGCTCTGCATAATGAATTCCTTAACCCAATTCAGATCTAACACAAGAAATCCTTATCTTTAATACAATCTTGCGCAAAAAAAACAATTATCCTTGCTCAGATCTACTCAACAGAAACTGGAATAACATATTTGCATTTACATAGATCTATTGATCCAGGTGGATATTGGTGGCCACCCGCCTATTCCACTTGGGTCCCCACCATTGTTTCTTTCAGTTTTTAAGTTTCCTTAATTATAACACAATTTACTATTTTTAGAATCTTTTCGGGTCTTGAACATCCGGAGCTGTTTTGAGGCCCTAGACGACGTTTTTTGGGCATCAAACCTTCGAAAAATATGATTCTGGAACAATAGTAAACTTTGCTATAATTAAGTAAACTAAAAAACTGAAAGAAACAATGGTGTGGCCCCAAGTGGAATAGGCGGGTGGCTAACAATATCCACCTGGATCAACTATCCTTAACATAAATCCTAACTAATCATGCAATACTTGCGCGAATATAGGAATCTATATGCGTAACTTCAGATAAATGTGCATTCATGAACATCGACAGATCTACATGTAAATTGATGCATTAAGACATACATATAGAAATTGTACAAGTAGATCAGAATTCATCAAACTCTTCTCTTTATTGATAGATCTTCAAGTAGTACAATAATATTCTCCCGCGCACACAACAACAAGGTCCTTGCACACAACTTAGGACTAGGTCTCCGTGCATGCAACCAGCAGGAGCCTATCCAACCTAGATTAACACAAAATTTTCCCAAAATCAGATCACATTCACATAAGATATTTTTGATACTTCCTATCATATTCAACTTGACTCGAATCATACATATTTATAGGACTAATACGCACAAATACCATGGTCTCAAACCATGGTTTGAGTTGCATGTTTTCCATTTTACTCGTTACAATGATAAAGGAACTTTGACCCACCCCAAATTTCCTTGACTTTGTGCACGCATCGCGTTTTAACAAAATTTAACCAAAAATGTACTCAAAACTTGACCTTAGGGGACCTTAACCCAACACACTAGTCACATGAGCTAATCTGAAAACCACATTGTAGTATACTAAGTTAACCAGTCAAATGTATATTAGTATTATTCTACTCAATTTTTCATTAAATGTTCTAATTCAGTATGTTGGGAGAAGTAGTTACAAAATCTTGGAGAGGAATAATTGTACCAACAAAACAAAAGGTTCACTTAGACAAAGAAACAAGCCTATGGAAAGACGGAGCTAGGATCATATTTGAGGAAATATATAAACAACAAAGCACAACAAAGGAATTGACATTATTGTGAAAGAAGGGAAGACCGACGAAGGAAATTTAGAGAACATCATCACAAAGAAACTGACTAAACTAGACGGAATAAAGATCAAATCAGAAGTTGGATCGACCAACCAATCAACTCAATGAAAGAATCAACGATAGATATGAAGTTAACAATATCAACCAAACGAATGAATTTGACTCGACCAAGGAAAATAAAAAAAATTAAAAAGTAAAAGTCGGGAAAACCAAATGAATATATTCAACCTTCATACCTTGTTTGACAACACAATCACGTCACATTTAAGACTTTGCAAAGTCACATCTAAATTTAAACCAAAATCGTCTGCAAAATATGAAAAAATAAGCGAGCCATGTGTGTTGCACAATATGATAAATATACAAAACTCAAGCGTTAATTCGAGGAGATGTCTCCAAATGGAGCAATAGGCTGAAATTAATGAAGCATTTAATTCAACAACTATAAACACAGACATACATTCAACATTAGCTATTTGATTTCTCAAACTATCACTAAATAGAGCAGTCAGACTTGTTGAGCCCAACCATTTCTGACCCTAAATTGCTTGAGTGTTTGAGAATTGAAGAATTTCAAGAAGATTTAAAAATGGGCAAACAGTTAGTGCACTTTCAGGAGCCAATGCACTATAATCGAGAACCAAGGCTCGGTTTGACTAGTCTTTTTTCATAAAGAAAAAAAAAACTGTATATATTAAATATAGCACTACATAAACCCAATTACATTCTCAGCTGAAAGTGAAAACAACGAGAAACACAAAAATCCCCCAGCCACATACATTAGATACCCTTCTAAGCAAGAAGAGCAGACTGTTGATCGCGGCGAGCAAAATTACAGGGAGAATTACCCAAACCCAATCTGATTTGTTGCTGTACATCCCTGTAAGATGAGAAAAACAATACCATATAGAAATAAAGACATAATTGAAATGTACATTCAGAGCGCATCTGTTATGCAAAAGAAAATGAAATTGTTGGGTAGGATATAATAGTAATATATATGGCCATTGCCGAAGATGAAACGTAAACCATTTCCTGTTGAGTCAGGCTCGCTTGATGTAAAAGCAGATCAGGCTCGCTTGATGTAAAGGTAGATCAGGCTCGCTTGTAGTCGGCGAGGTTCTACTAGTCGACTGCAACAGAGTTGCAGATTTGAACTAGTAGTATCAAATAGGAAAAAATGGATGAGCACTCTCAGGAAAAACATGTTGAGGCATTCAAGAAGTAGGGGAAAGTAGATAACAAGTGGATTGCAGGGTTTGAAATATTACATGCAACTAGCATCCACAATATCCTGAGTGCCCCATTAGTCGCAGACTTGCAAGGTCTAAAAGAAGAAGTTGTTAAGTTTATCGTTAGTTGGTATCACAATGGTGTTCTGTGGCTAGAAAAATCACTAACTATTTTAGTGATGGCTATTCACAACATCACTGACCTACCACATCAAGGAGACAAGATCCAAAAAATAGTCAATATGATTGCTTGGATCTGTAAATTTACAAGTGGAACGATAACAAAGAACTCTAAGGGTTTAATTATCAGCCAAGGCAATGTTTTACAAGCTAAGTGGGCATGCATCATTACAGCCTTGCCTCACTCTAGCAGGTAGAGACTCTAACATCAAATTGGATATGCTAGAAGAAATTAGTCAAACTATTCAAGCTGGGAAAGTATATAATTGGGCACAACATTTAGCTGACATGGTTAGAAGCTAACTACCAGTAATGCCAAAATTTGGGTAAGGCAACTCGATTCTCATCCTTCCTAATTTAGTTAGCTATGAGACAAGTCTCCTCAGTCAAGGAAATTGCATTTGCGAGGAAGTCAGTTCCCCTTATGAGTAACTTCAAAATATTTTCATATGGGTGGTTAGGGAAACCACAGTCGGTTAGCCCCCATGAGATATTTATAGATTCGTTATTAAATTTAAAGTCGTTGTCAAATAGATGGAGGGTACACTATCACATTTGATGTTTGTTTCCCACTATGTCGCATATTCAATTGTGTTTAGATACAACTAAGGTATTGTATGTCTACTCTAGTGATACCCCCAGGAACTACCATATTAACCTATTGTCGATCAAATATTTTTAGAATTAAGTCGAAAAAATAATACAAAGTTTCCAATTCCATCACCAAATAGAGAACCCAAAACAAATTTAATTTTACCACTTTTAGATGCAGAGCAAGAAGATGAAAGAGAAACATAGTTTTACACAGAACAATTCAAAGTCGATTTATCAATGCCTTTGTGAGAATTCCCTCAAAGTCTCGAAAGTAGAGAAACACACAATTTCTCATGTCAAAACGCTAGTGGCTGGGATAAACTGGTAATAATTCGTTACCAATATCAGATTTGATGATCCACAAATGAAATATAGATTAGACACAATTGCAAAACAAGTCTTAGAGGACACTTAAGCAAAATAAAAAGCAATTAAGAAGCCAAGGAGATCATTGCAATTTTTAAGATCTTTTATTGGACCAAATATTTTACGGTCCTTAGGTGACACCAAGGACATATTTATTGAAACATTCGAGCAAAAATTAATGGATGAACAACAAACATAGGTACAAAAATAGCCGAATTCAACAAAGTCAAGCACCCCACAAGAAATTCCAACCCAACAACAGACTCAAGGCCAATCAAGTGGGGTTGAGAAGCAAAAGGAAGAATTCCCATAAATGAACCTCTCTTCAAACTCCCCTCCTTACTCTCAAACATTTGTCGATGAGGAATTGAATGGTGAAAAAGGGAAAACAACCACCCATTAGGCCGACACACAAACGACTCAACAGGTCAACACACAAAAATAATTTTCAAAGCACACTAAGTCGGATGATATAACTAAAGATCTATCAATAACTATTGATCCAGAAACAACAAATATGTTAAGTACACTGACGACTGAGTGACACAATCCATAGGAAAAACTAACTACAACAGGTACTTCTAAACTATTGGCACAAAATCCTTTATTAAAGGATACATCTGGTAAGGCATTTGAACTTGAGTATGCCTCTGAACAACAAGTTTTTTCTTTCTTAGAAATTTGTATCCAAGAAGCTAGGAAAAAATGGAAGAAGAGTTCAATGGATAGTAAGAAGCTCAAATAGAGAAAGCAACAACAAAGGGAGGTTTGGTTAGACTGCAGGAAATGGGAAACAACATGAATGTGATTAATCTGGAAAATATATTACAACAAGCCAACAATCCTAGAAATCTTAAATAAAAAATTAATATGACATTCTGACCAAAGTCGGTGATCCACTTGCTACAATAAAACAACTAGTGAAGGGATATAAAAGGGAAAATACATATTCATGGTTTCTCCACTGCAAAAGGAATTATTCTGTGTTCCCATTTATATGTTGGTATATAAGGGGGCTTGAATATGTGGTATTAAATCCCACTTAATATATCGAATGACAAGAATTTGGTGTAGGATTGGTGTAATTATAAGGTGTTGGGGGACACCCTACATAGGTAGAGCTAATCTAGAGATACAAGCGTCACCATTGGATTCTTGTCGCGAAATCGTGAAAAATTGACTATAAATTTGTCAAAGTCTGTCACCAACACCTCTAGTCCTCTAAGGGAATATTTTTTGCATCTGGCATATTCCCTGGCTCATGGTTCTGCTCCTCCTCCCCACAGGGTTTCGTGCCCATCCTCAGCTAGCCTCCCCTGTCGAATGAAAAACTTGGGTTCTTATACAAATCCTTGGGTGGATAAAACAAATTTTGGCCCACTTGGTGCATTGGTTAGCCTGTCGGGGATAGGGCATTGGGCACCCTGTGGGTCATGGGTTCAAATCCCCGTCCATGTTTGTTTTTATTTTGGGAGCGTTTAAATTAGGTGTCAGTTTTATTTGGGTATGGTGGTGCATAACCGTTTAATGTTGGTCGACTTATATGTTGAACGTGTCGCGTTTTGGAATGCAGTTATAACATGGTCATGGTAATGTTTTGGCATATGTGATTGGGCGCTTGCCATTTGGTTTTGTCGGTTAATGTTAAATGGGGCCGCCTGTTGGGGCCCGACCCACGTGGGCCAAGTGGGTTCAACCCCAGCCGACCCCCTCATATGTGTTAAGGCATGACCACGGGGGTTGGGCGGGTCTGCCAGGAGTGGCCCACCCACCACTTTTGTTTTTAATATAATACCATCGTGGGGTGTGGTGACCCGCCACCCTCATTATTTGAATTATACATACACACACACACACACAACGATGTGGTTGTGTGGGGTGGCGAGGTGGATGGACCGCCACCCAATTTTTTTTTTTAATTTTAATTTTTATAACACAGTGGTTGATTTTCTATCGCTAGAAAATAGGGATCATTGGGAAAATTAGGTAGGCAACAAATTCGCCCATTCCAATGGCCAGATTCTGTGCGTCGGGTCACTGCCAAATTGTTTCCTCGTTAAGCCTGCCACTTGGCCGAATTTGACCAAAACTTTTACTAGCTATAACTTAACCATATGAACTCGGATTTGAGTGTCGTTCACACCATTGGAATCAGGGTGATAAGCACTATGATCTAGTCTTAGTTTTACTTCCAATTGACGAATTTGATTTTTGAGCTATTTTCAAGGCCACTTGTACTTCTGGATCCTCCTGGATTATTCCTCCCCACTGAGTATATTTTGGTCCTCCAAAAGCATGAACACATCCTACACACTGCTTGTGTCTTCATCAAGCCACACTTTCAACATCTGCATTGTAGGAAAATCTGGTACATTCTTTGTAATCACATACAAACCCACACATGGCTCAAACATTCCGATACTTGCCAAGAGTTTATAACACACACTCTTTAGTCAAGTTTACATTATAATAGAAACCAATACCGCAACTATCAACAAAAGGCCAAAACATCATCGTTGCTTCAATAAGCGATGGAAAACACATTATCACTTTTACAATTTAGTCACAACACATGATTTACAAACTGTGGCCATGAAAATCAACTATACCTAGTAAAACCATATATTATTTAATAAGGCGAATGGGTCATCTCTCTGTGGCGGATTCGCTTGTTGAATATCTTCACCAGCTAGTTTCTTCATAGGTGCTTCTTGGGCCTGGAGTGTCTGACACACTAATTTTTGGTGTCCATCCTCGTTGCACTAACTACAATGATTCTTTCTCCTCAAAAATTTCTGAATCGTCTTGGAACTCTTTCTCCTGGTGCACCTTTGACATGTGCTCGTGGAATCCTCACTATCACTGGAATGTGATGATGTGATTTAACCATCTATCCTTGGTTGGTCACTGGTTGTCTTGGAGCATTCCCCAACCTCTTTTTTGACATATCCAAGTCCTGCATATCGAGGCAATTCCTCCGCTTTTATGAGGTTAACAATTTCTTGGCCATTAATGTCGAGGACCTTTCCTTTATACCACATTTTCTTCAAAAATATTGATCCAATTCTTGTAGTATGTTTATTAAAAGCAGCAAAATCATCATCATAAGTACATGAAATTTATGAAGCACTTTTTACCTTAGGCTTGTTATGCTGCAACTTCTTTAAGGCCTCCTCCTTGACTTGTAATTGATGCTTCAAGCTTTGTTTCTCCTTCTCTGCTTCTTGTAGGTGTCTCCTTAGTTCAACATTCTCCGCATGAATTATTTGGTTGATTTCTTCGAGTTCTTGGAGCCATGCCGCATTTGGTGCCATTTTCATCTTTGGCACAACATCTGCTGAATTTGTCTCATCACCCAAATCAGAGCCCAAGTCGATGGTTCCAACTAGTGTAATCCCAAGAGTTGCAACCTTCATTTCGTCACGTGAGTCTAATCCTAGGTTAATTGGTCCAATATCACTTGCAAATCCCGCAACTGTGATCTTCTCATTATCCTATGATTCATATTCTTGGTCTTGTTGCACGGTTGCAATGGTCTTCTGCTTCTCTTTTCTATTGTTCCTCTTGGGTCTCAGTTATGGATGCAGTTTCCAACGATTCTCCTCATCACGCCCCTCTTTATCACAATGAGTACAAGATGGCCTTTCTTATCTCCTCTTAGATGTTGTTGCCTTCTTTGGGAAGTCATCTTGCTCATGCTTCTCCCTCCTTTCAATATGTACAACCTTCACACTAGCTTCATCAAGAGTTTTAGGTTCAAATAATAATAATAAATGATGCAAATAACTATGCAAAGAGCTAATGTATTTCATCAACCTCTCAGGAGTGTCTTGTGGAACATTAAATGGTAGTTCTTATTTCCTAAACTTCTCTGTCAAAATTTTGAACATTTTGTCCTTTACTTTGTTTCAAATGTTTCCATTCCATCATGGATTTATGTTTGTAACCCAATGGGTAAAATTGTCCCCTTAAAGCCCAAATGAACTCAGACCAAGATGAAATAAATTTATGACTATTATTACCACCTTGATGCAACTTTCCTTCCCACTAGACGAGAGTGGTGCCACTCAATCGAAGGGATGCCACCTAAATCTTGGCCTCATCCTCATTGATTCATTGTATGCAGTGATACAATGCAACTTGTCTTATCTAGCTATCTAGATTTTCTACATTTGATTCTCCACTAAATATAGGTAAATCAAATTTGATATCCATATTAAAAAATGGTTTCTTAGATGCGTTTCTATGATGCTTTTTAGAACGATGAAAAGAGGAAGAAGAAGAACAAATTTTACTGGTGGATGGAGAGGGAGGTGGTTCTCCTCCTCCACCTTCATGGTGTACCGATGCATGATCCCCAGGCTCTTTATTCTCGTGCTTGATTGTCTTCTCATATTCTGCAAATAGATTGTCAAATTTTTCTGCCATGTTGAAGAATATCTTGCGATAATTTCTCTCTTCTTCTACGAGTGAATCATCATCTGATATCTTTCGTCTTCGTGGTGCATGCCTGCTTCGAGATCAAAGGACTTGAGTTTTCCTTCACCTCTTTGGAGATTGTTCCTAGTTAGCATATACTCATGCAATTCAGATCAAAAAATACCTGCTCTGATACCAAACTTGATCCAACATATTTTACTTTAAGGATGCATTTAGAATGACATATAATAGAGCATGTTAAATAAGAAATTTAAACCACACGAAAATAAGCAGAAAACATAAGCAATTGTGATATAAATGAAAAAAATATTTTATTACTGAGTTCACCCAATGTGGCCTATGTCTTTGGGCCTTTCTCAACAGTGGGGAGGCCTTATTTATTTAAGTGGCATCAAAGAAATTAATTACAAGCAACTTTACAAAAATGACCCTTGTACCTCCAACCCGTACGATGGCCTAAAAATGGAGAGCTCAGCTAGAGAAATAGACGTCACCACTGGATTCATGTCGCGAAACTGTGCCAAATCAACGATAAATTTGTCTAATTTTGTCGCTGATACCTCTGGCCCTCTAAGGGAATCTTTTTGGCATATAGAATATTCCCTAGCTCATGGTTTTTCTCCTCCTCTGCTTAGGGTTCCATGCCCGTCCTCCACTGGCCTCCTCAGTCGAATGAAAAACTTGGGTTCTTATACAAATCCTTGGGAGGATGGCCCACTTGGCGCATTTGTTAGTCCACCAGGGATAGGGCGTTGGGCCCCCTGCAGGTCATGGGTTCAAATCCCCATCTTGGTTTGGTTTGATTCTGGCTGTGTTTAAATTAGGTGTTGGTTTTATTTTCTATGGTGGCGCATAACCGTTTAATGTTGGTTGACTTCTATTTTAAACGTGTTACATTTTGGAATGCGATTATAACATGGTCATGGTAATTTTTGGACATGTGTGGTTGGGCACTTTTCGTTTGGTTTTGGCGGTTAATGTTAAATAGGGCCACCCGTTGGGGGCTAACCCACGTGGGACGGTCGGGTTCAACCCCTGCCGACCCCCTCATATGTTTTAAGGTGTGACCATCGGGGTTGGGCGGGTCCGTCAGGGGTGGCTTGCCCACCCTTTTTTTTTAATATAATACCATCACGGGGTGTGGCGGCCCATCACCCCGATTATTTGAATATATAAACACACACACACACACACATATAGATATAGATATAGATATATGTATATATGTATACACACACACACTCACACACACACGCACATACACACACACACACACACACACACACACACACACACACACACATATAGTTAGAGGCATCTATCTCGATCTCAAATGGTTGTTTCAAGTTTGGTATTTTGAGCATTGGGGCAGAGTAGAGGCAATGTTTCACCTCTACGAACACATTCTGTTGAGATTCAGACCAAAATAATTTTTCTTTCGCTGCTCCTTTGGTGACTTGACTCAATGGAAAAGTGATATAAGATAATCCTAACACAAAACTGTGGTAGAAATTAGCAAGACCTAGAAAGATGTGAAGCTCTATTAGAGTGGTTGAGGCCGGCCATTCCCAAATGGCTTGGATATTGGCTGGATCCACATGCACCCTGCACTCATCAATAATGTATCCCAGATACTAAACCTGGGTAATACCAAAAGTGCACTTCTCCAAATTGGCACACAATGTGTGTTGCCGTGGTTTTTGGAGGACCTGTCGGATCATGGTGGAGGTGCTCTTCCAAAGTCTAGTCGAAGATGAGGATGTCATCCAAGTACACTACTACAAATGAGTTTGTGAATGGTTGCAATATATTTCCCATCATCCTCATGAAGGTTGCGGGAGCATTCATTAACCTGAAAGGCTTGACCAACCATTCGAAAAGGCCCTCCTTGGTATGAAGGTAGGCTTCCACACATTAGAGCTTTTGATTGGTACCTGGTGAGGAAATCCGCCAAATGTGACCTTTTTGTAGCAGCACTTGAATCTGCCCCTTGATTTCGTCGTTCTAAATAACAGAGCAATGATAGATTGGCCTATTGGGCACCGATGCACCTGAGGTCAGATCAATGGGGTGCTTGACCTGTTAGTGCAGAGGCACCCCTACGGTGAGGTAAATATTTCCCCATACTCCTCCACGACCTTGTCGATCTGTTGTTGTCATGCAGAGGAGACCTGTATGGAGGTCGTGGCCACAATATTCTTCTTGCCCTCAGGGTGGATCACCAGGAATTTTTTTTTCCTAGTTTTGGAAATGAGCTTATTGCATTGTTTTGCAGTAACTAAAGAGAGGGGGATAGGTGGTGCTACTTCTGGTATCCTGTACAAATTATTGCCCAAAGTAACAATAAAAACGTGAGGCCTGAACTCATACACAACATGTCACTTCCACAAGTATGGTTGGCATAATAATACATCATAAACATCAAGAGGAGAAATTTCACATAATACCTCATCCATGAAGGGCATGATGTTGTAGGGAAGGTGACACTGCTAACTGACGTAGAGATCTCGTCCTTGGTGAAGCCACCCGATGGCGTACGATTGTGGGTGTGCTATGGTCGGGAAGCTCAACTACTTCATGACCTCTTCTGAAATGAGGTTCTTTTAGCTCCCGTTGTCGACAATGAACTATAGCAGGGATCCCTTTACCCATGTCTAGGAATGGAAGAGGCGCTCCCCATCCTCTGGATCTTCCGGTTCCTCCTTCTGGACCTTCGTGGTGACAACAATGGCATTGGGTACACATTGATAAACTACTTCCCTTTGTCATTCCCCTTGTTGGGTTCTGATTTGGAGTTAGAGCATGCATTTGATTCAGAACCCTTAAGCTTAGCCACTAGTGTCTGCTTGGTCCGACACTCACTTGTGTTTTGAGTGGAGCTTTTATGGATCTCACACAAATTTTATGTGTACTTCTTTGGCTTCGCGGTTTTTTTATTTCCTTGCAGATTTTTTGGGATTTCTTGGGCTGCCCTGCCTTTGATTTGTTTTTTGTTTTGTGGTTTTGGGGCACCTTTCCCTTGCTTCCATTTCGAAGATCCAAAGTCTAGCTTCTTCTGTTTGAACTTCTGCTCAATCTTGGCAGCATACCAATATGCTGCACCAAGCTAGGAGATGTTGAGGAACTCCATTTCCTCCTGAATGTATCTGTGCCAAAAACTACATTACTTCAGCACCATATGTTTCTTCGAACCTTTGATACCCAATTTTGTGTGCAGGGTATGGAACAAATTCATTAGCTCATGCACATCTTGATACCTTTATTATTGCAGCATAGTCTATTGTATGTACTTATCCTCATAGCTCCCCACTGGATAGTATTTTTCCTTGATGACGTCTTGGAAAGATTCCCAAGTGGGTGTGGTTGAAAACGAAGAGGGTTCCCTCTTATCCTTTTTCTCACAGTAGGTTTCTCACCATTCCTTGACATGGGGGGTGTCTTTGAGGAGTGCAAAAGAAATATTTTCCGTGTTGCAAAATTCATGCACTGAAAAATACCCTTCTAATAGATTCAACCATCTATCTACGATGCCTGCATCTATTTGGCCCTCAAATATGGGAATGTCAAAATTTACTTATACCTTAAAATGAGTTGCGCCTTTTGGAGTGGCTGTTGGATGCAGATGCGCCGCTGGTGGGAATTCATTGAAGAATATGGAAAAATTTATCCATCATCACATTCCTTTGTTTCTCGAGGGCCTAGAGCAATATTTTGATAGGATCTCCTACTCCCTCTTCTTTATTTTCGCCCCCCATGGGTGGTATTCTGGGTTTGCGAGGTCGATCTTGCAAAGGTTCAACCAAATCGAGTCCTCACTCCTTATACCCTGATCTAGACTTATGCAGGAACGTAATAAAATACAAAAATACACATAAACGCAGAGATGCATTAGAAATAAAACTTCATTTCATTAATATCACATAATTGAAACACACTTATAGATAGAATGGAAATAAAATAGCTAAGGCACTGGTAGCTTATCTATGAGAAGAGATGTGGTGGCTACAGACCTCTAAAATATGTTACAATGAGGCTTGAAGGTATATTTATTATTGAGAAATAATGGAAAACCATAAACATACAATAACCTAACCCTAGGAGATGAAAGACCAAATTATGGGCCCCGTTGGGGTAAATTGGTACATCAATTTCCCAGGGTCGTAACTTTGCCATACAATCTCCGTTTCATGCACATGATACCTCGTTAGAAATATCTATATGAGTAATACAACTGCTAATAGTGGATGTCGAGTCAAAGACTCACATTCACCGAAAAATTCTACTGAACTTAGTCCCCGATGAAGGAATTGGCCTGCTTTGACAACTCGATATAGTTGGATCCTTTGCTGGCAGGTGTTCTTAATCTATGTGTCCATGATCCGATCAGTTGCGTCTTGTTCCATGCAGTCTGGGTTTAACTCTATTGGTGTGAGTTGTTCTACTATGTCAGATGTGTCCAGTAGAGGTGGAAATTAGGGCTGAAGGCGGTCCACATTGAACACTGGGTGCAAACCAAGGAAAGGTGGAATACTAAGCTCGAAGGAAATTTCCCCTACAGCCTTGGTGATGGTGTATGGCCCATATCAGAGTGGGAATATATTGCGGTGGGGTCCACCAAGGTGCTTCTTATACAAATGTAGAAACTTTTTGTCGCCAACCTGGAAGTTGTGTGGCCCCCGATGCAGATCATATCGCTACTTGTAGTTAGCATTGGTTCTGTCCAATATGTCATGAAATTGTTGGAGGATGTGATAAATACACTCAATGAAGCTATTTGCCTTGTTAGCTTCGGAATGGACATGAGTTGAATCAACCTGAGTAGCCCCAAATGGTATGGCTACGTCAATGGGACATAACGACTTGAATCCACCTGAAAGGGGTTGTGGTCGGTTGAGATGTGGAGAGCCCAATTATAGCTGTGTTGTACATAGGGGAGGCTCTCATCCCATGTGCGTGGATGATTTAAATTGTACATGCATAGAATGTGTACGATCATCCTGTTGATGACCTCTGTCTGGCCATCAGTTTGGGGATGGAAAGTTGTGGACTTGGTGAGCTTGGTGTCTAGCATTGACCAAAGGCTAGAACAAAATCTACTAAGGAAACTGATATATTATCTGAGATGATACACTATGGGATCCCAAAGTGTACCCACACTCATTCAAAGAAGATTTTAGCAGTGGTTTTTGCAATGATATTCTTTTTGCAGGCTGCCATAATGGCCATCTTCGAGAATCTGTCAATGACCACAAAAACACAGTTGTTGCCATGCTCAGTAGAAGGAAGGCCCGACATGTAATCCATGGAGATGGATTCCCAGGTTCGACTAGGGTTAGGCAACGAAGTATAGAGGCCTTGCTTCTTGGTGGATGGTTTGGCAATGACATAGGCAGTGCAGGCCCAACAACCTAACTGTAGTGTGTTTTCCAAATCATCTTGGCACACTCGCTTGAAGGAACACAAAGGTGTCCTAGGTGACATAGAAGTGCATCCTGGAGGTGAAAATTTGGAACTTTATTACCCTCTAAGAGTGTCTTGTATGTGTGGCTGAATTCTGGACCGGTCTTGTAGAGAAGCGACCAATCAGTAGTCTCGTGCCCACAAAAGTTGAGCACAGTGGTTAGCGCCATGATCGGTGGTCAGATAAGGAATTCTGCAACATTATTGGTGCTGCCCTTATTGTACTTGATGTTTAAATGAAATTTTTGCAGATATGGTGATCAAACATAGTTTTTCATGAAAGAGAAACTACAATTATAAAACAACAGGCTAAGTGAGAAAGTACAAGATAAGGAGGTACAACTTGCCACCATGGCACATTTGTCCATGGAAGCCATCAAATGCAGGAAACCATACAAATCATATTCCATTGAACCAAGGAAGGGAATTGCATGAAAAGACATATGAGGCATAAAAGAAGGACAACATGGCAATAAGTTGGATAGGTTGCTAAGAGGATGAGTACCATTTTCAGTAGGGTGTATGATGTGCCTCCAAATTAGACACAAATTAAGACCCATCTAACATTTCGTAGGTAAATAAAGGCTATATTAAATCTCTCCTTCTACACTTAATAATGCTTTTTTAACTTTGATATGTTCTTTTAAAGGTTTAGAGATAATTACATATTATGTGCCTAATATTATTTATTTTTGTAGAATATTGTGAGAATATTGGGAAAATTATGAAGATTTGGAGGAGGAGATAATTTAGGGACTTGCCCCTTGCTACAAGAGGATCAATATTGGATAAGGAATGAACAAAATATCATGAAATTATTCACAAATTATGGAGCTCCACTCATTGAGAAAATCTAGGAATATGTTCCCTGTCATTTAATAAAGATTCCAAGTGTTGGGAACCAAATCCAGCTTTTGAGGGGTTTTTGGAGGGGAAAGCTGCCTCCTTTCAAGGAGAATCCTTCCTCATATATTTTTATAAGTACCAATTCGAATTTTCATCTAGGGCATGCATTTGTTAGTCTTCTTATGGAGAAAAATTGTTATTTAACAATTCCACTTTCATTTCTAGCAGGGATATACTTCGATTGATTCAAATAATGAAGTTTGTTTCCATTTTTAGCTTTTGAAGCTTGGTTTAATTCATAGGAATCTGAGTTTCCTTGGGCTTGGCCAGCCCAAGATCCTCAGAGCCCTCTTGTGCAATTTATTTATTTCCTTTTAATGTATTTTGTATCTCTTATTTCAACATTTACTATTCATGCTTCTTTTATTGTAGGTCATATTGGTTAAATTATTGAAGTGAGTTATTTTGCAGGTTATTTAAAGAGTCACAATCATGATTCATCCTTATAAAAACTTTGAAAAGTCATATTTATCATTTATCTACTTGGATTGGTTTACTAGTTCACAAAACTAGAATTTCTCGAAGTCCCTTGAAGCAAAATAGTAGTAATTTTCTACTATTGTTTAGAATGTGTTAATGAGCTTCATTTGAGTTGATTCCATTTGTATTGGGTCATATAAACATTCAAGTTAATAAAAAAATTTACCCCATATCATTTTCACTTGATTAGGCTAGGCATTTGGTAGGTTAACTAGCTCACTTCTTTTTGAATTTTAGGTTTTTAGAGTAGTATTTTTTCTGCTATTTTTTAGCACGTGCTAACAAGAGATTTTGGAGTGATTCCACTTGAAACGAAGTCCATCCTACTTAATAACAAATTTTTTTCCATATCATTTTCATTTGATTTACTTGGGCATTCGACAAGTTATCTCACTCTTGTAGCAATCCTACCCATCCTGTAGTATCTCCTGTAGCAGCTCCTGTATCACGTGTAAACTTGACCATATTTGCTCCAAAAGCTTGGTTTTTTCTTCTTAGGCTTGAATAATGACCCCTAGGATCTGAAACCATGATTGAGTAAGATCAAAAAACTCTTAATCTTTACCTATTCTCCATTTCAATTCACCTCTGCAGTTATGGTTAGTGGACAGATTCATGACTTGAAGAGCATAATGATGATTGATTTATGAAGCACCTTATGAACTTTGTTGAAAAAATATCTCTTGAATGTAGTGATTGAAGAATGATTTCATTTTTTTTTCATACATCTTAAGCTATGGTTTCCATTTCTAACATTGTTATTTCTATTTCATAGACTAGGCTTCCTTTTGATGTACCATTCACACTCTTCAAATGGGTTAATGTTTACATTTATGCAAGTAAGATTATCATTTACATTCATGAAAAGTAGAATAGTCTTTCCTTTCTGCAAAAGTAACTAGGATTTCCTCTCTGCAAAATTAATTAATTTTCCTTTTTGAAATCATAGTAACATTTCCATTTCTGCAATTAGTTTAGGCTTGGATTTCATGAAATTCATTTCATTGCATCAAATCAACGAAAAGACACATTGCATGCTACACATATAGCGCTGACATCTCTTAAGTTTTTACGGACCCCAGGTTGATAATTTAAGATGGTAGCCTCGAGATTGGAAACATTCTTGTTGCAATACTTAGGCTCAACAATGCCATTGATCCATATTTATGAAGGAAAAAAATTATATATATATATATATAGAAACACAAAGATGAATTGAAAACAAAACTTCATTTTATTAATACGAAATACTAAAAATTGTTTACATGCATGATGGAAATAAACTAGCTTAGGCGATGGTAGCTTATCTCTGAGAAGAGATGTGGCAGATACATGCCTCTAAACTTTGTTACAATGAGGCACAAAGGCCTATTTATTATTGAGAAACAATGGAAAACCATAAACATCCAAAAACCTAACCCTAAGAGATGAAGCGACAAAATTTTGTGGGCCCCCGTTGGGGTAAATTGGTACATTAACTTCTCGGGGTCGTAATTTTTGCATATGTTGTTCATTTGACATGTACGATACCTCATTAGAAATATTTATCCAAGGACTACAAATTTTGATCAATAAGCTCTCGTTTTCCAAAAAATCATCGTTTAGGGCCTCAAAACGGATCTGGAAGTTTAGGACCCGAAAAAATACAAAAAATAGTAAAATGTGCTACAATTAAGGAAATTGAAAGAACAATGGTGGGGGGTCTAAGTGGAATAGGAAGGTGGCCACCAATATCCACCTGGATCAATATGACATAGTAACAACGATTTCATTTTTATAATCTTACAGGGGACATCTTTGTTCTGTTGTGACAAGGCTCTAGGAGCAGAGTCCCCCACCCTCTGTTAGGTTTGATCTTAGGACTCGTCAATGTTTTATTTTGCAATGTTGTTCGATCATGAGTGATTATCATCGGGAAAGATATATGTATATCATACTCATGGAGAGAGTTAATTTGGTCTTTGGATTTCAATGGAAAAATGTTTTGTGCACCTTTATTATGAATTTTCAAAAGTTGCATATTTAATGGGTTAATATTTCCATCATGGCAAGTTAAATATGAAACTATTTAACGGAAGGGAGTGGGGGTAATTACACAATGTTATGTTATTCCTTTATTAAAAAAATAAATAAAAAATTATAAAAGTATTTATTTTAATTGACTATTTATATCATTTTAATAATTAGAAAAATAATAAAGAGAATATATAATATTTTAATGTTGTGGTTGTAAACTTCTGGTAAACTGTGTATTGTGTTAATTGATGTGCCTCACGTTTTGAGTGAACACTTCACCCATATTTAGGGACATTAAGCTGTTGTGATGATGTGAAGAGTGCTAGATTGAATTAAATAGAGGACAAAGTTCGAATAGAACCATTAGGCTGGTAGGTAAGAAAGTTGAGACTATAATGAAAAAAAAAATTAGAATGTTTAGAACTAAATTCAGATTAAAGAGATCAGTTTGAAAAGGCCATTTGGATAAATTATTATTAATTCGTCAAAATTAAAATAAATTAAAATAAAATTATTGATAATATTCAATTTTTTTATTTTATTTTAAATAATTTGCTAAGGAAAAACATTATATCTTCAATGAAATGAAAAAAAACCTATCCAGCCTTGAAAGGAAAGCAAACACAATGCTGCAATAAAAGCTTGCAAACAATAAACCCTAATTTTGTAGGAAAAAATCAATTTCTAAAACAATTACATACATGATCTCTCCACTTCTAAATTCCACTCTTAGGGTTCCAAGAGTGTTGTAATATATCAAAGACGACAAATCATGAGTTGGGTGCAAATATGAGCGAGTTTAAGAGGCGAGTTGCAAACAAATAAAGAGTCTCTGTTTTTCCACAAGACACAATACATGGAGCAGGGGAACACACTAAATGAAAGGTTGGAAAGAAAACAAGCTAAGAAAAATATTTAAGATGATAAAACACACATGTACAAGGAATCAAATAAATTCGATGTAGTGTTAATCTAATAAAGTGCACAGTTGCGTGGCTTCATGTAGCTGTAAAACAAGGGATAGTGAGAAAACAACAAACAATGAATGATGGACAACAAATAAACAAAAATAAATAAGGTGAATACAATGCAGAAATAATAATTCTATTTGGACAATGTAACCACTACAAATATCATCACCTAATGCTAAGATAAATTTCAAGGAAATACTGCTTATAGGCTATCTAAATCAGCATGCATAATAGTAATGTTCAAAAATGAATAGTAGAGATAAAAAAATTCACGAGAAGAAATGGTACAATAGGGATATTGAGCACCTATAGTGGGCCCTAACCTAACGAAGTTGATCAGAACCCTTAGAATAAATCCAGGCTAAGAATTGAAATCAAATATCACTTCCATTAATTGAAACGTTGCTTGTACATGAAAAACGTTACAAAACTTGAACTCTTAAATCCTTTGAATGATGTAATATATTCATTTGTTGCTCCTACTTGTTCTAGTGTGTTACTCAAGCCCTCTATTTATACAATATGGGTAGGGGGAAACCTCCTTGAGGAGAGGATTTCTTTCCCCATGAAATCCTTAAAAAATTGGATCATATTTCCTGGGTCACCACGTAGTAGCAGGAAGGAGTATTTATTGCCCTCAACTAGTCAAGTTGGGAGTAATATATAGCAAGGAGTAGGCCCCATTAATATCTCTATTTGGACATCCTCGAAATATATGCAAAATCCCTTTAATATATTCCACAATAGTCATATTAGTCACATAAAAAAAGTCCTTGACCCTCCTAAGAGATCATTAATCTAGGAAAGAGTTATTAAGTGCAAAAGAGAAGGTGTAATGTAGTATTTATATGTCTAGGAGTGGTTATACGGGCCTTCCATTTTACCTATTTGGGAGGGTCATCATAACCCCCTACTAGAAATGTTTCTCACCTTTTTAGCAACTTACTCTTCTTCCCTCCTCTGCTCTTTTTCATTCATTTCTATGACAACTTGATTGACATTCCATGTTGAGATAGAGGTGGCTATGTTTGTTGAGTGGAAACCCACATTCCCTTCAATATATTACCATTCCATGGAATCCTATTCCTGAATACGATGTTGTTGGAGCCCTAACAGTAGGGGTGGATTGAATATAAGCCTAATCCATTGGACTCAAAGCCTTTGAATAATCCTCTTGTGCATCGAAGCCTTGGCAAGTGCAACTTGTAATCTATTAGGATAATGATACTCTCTAATTTTCATGCTATGGGGTAGTCCTTGCCATCTCCTTTGGAAATATTGTGGACTTTCCTCTCCTAACAATATTAAAGTATCTTCAAAGTGGAGGATAACCTCCACACATTTGTGCTTGTAAAATTCCACTACTTTATGATATTTTTCCAAAATTGCATGAGTGGAGATGAGAATGGATGGGTTTGGGTGTTATGAGTCTAATCCACTGTGGCTCTTTCAAATAAATATTTTTTAATGCATTAGTGAGTAAAAATTTGATTAGGTTGTGATGGGCCAAGTAATTCTTCTTACCCTCCTTGACCTTGCTGTTCATCTCCTTAAGGGATTGGAGGAGGAAGTATGAGATGCTTAATAGTTCATGAGTTAGTAAGTCAACTTGAAACCTCAGCTAGTAGAGGAGTCTAAATTGGTAGGAATACACTATGCTTAGACTACCCTCACAAGAGATGTATTTGGGAATATGGTAGGATACATCTTCCAAAGGGCAAGGAAATATTTCCCTTATGATTCCATTATTTTCCTCATCTAGTTGTTCACTTGGGAGGAAGAAACCTATATTGGGATTGATGACCTTTTTTCTTTCTTCGTTACTCCAATTTACTCCTTTTGGGAGAGTGGTGACCCTATTGATGGAGTTTTCATCAACATATATCACTATTCCTTTGATTGTAGTGATCAATTCCTGGCCTTCAAGGTTTTGAAAGTTCATGACAAATTGTAAAGAAACTTCATCATCATATCCTATGATATTTTGAAAGAAGGCGAACCATTGAAAATTTTATGGGATAACCACTTCAAAATTTCAGTCGATTCTAGTGGTATGATATTTTATTTTGTGGTACCTGCACATAAGTCAAAGTGGGGCATAAACATTTTTTCTTCATTTTTTCTCTATGTTTTTTTGTAGGCCTACTAATTGCCTCATGGACATTTTAATCCAGCGGACTTGCCTAGGTGCCTTGGATGAGGTTTTCACCTGAATTTATTATCCTTTTTTATTTCTCCCTTTTCTCCCTTTTCAGACTTACATGCTACCTCATAGAGGTTTTCAACAGGCGAGACTGCCTCGAGTACCTCGAAGGAGGTTTTTGTTTGAGCTTATTTTTTCTTTTTATTACTTTATTCCTTTTTCCCTTGTTGGTCAGGGACTGAATGGATTAGGAGATATCATTCTCTCAACCAAATTCAATTCCTTACTTATTGAAATGGTAAATTTAGCCCTAGAGAGGGGCTTCTTGTAGAATTGCGATTGGTATCCATTAACTAAGAGTGGAAGTTGTTCCTCATTGATAGTAATTATTTTGACTGAGCCATTATCATAGCACTTCTCCACTAGACAAGGCCCTAGCCATCCGATCATGGGATTATCCTTGAAATCCTTAAACTTGGAGTCATATAGGAGGGCCCAATCACCCTCTTGGAAGGATATGGTTTTGATGTACTTTTGATTCCAGAATTTTATTTGTAGTGGGACTACTTCAGTGTGCAATAAGGCCTGCATTCTGTACTCATCTAATGTATTCAATTGCTACAGTCTCTCAACCTATGCTTTAGTTAAATGCATATCAATTTGGGTTTTCATCCTCAAGGTGTTATATTAAAATTCAATTTACAAAAAATATTTCTTGTTGTAGAATAACTCATATGGGATAAACCCAATAATGGTATTTAAAGTGGTGTTGTAGGCCCAAGTGGCCTAAAAAAGTATTTCTTCCCAGTTCTTTTTGCTACTATTGATCACCTTGGTTAGAGTGTTCTCCATGCTCTATTGATAACTTCTTATTTTATATTTTTTTGAGGTAACTTTGGGGTAAACCTTTGATGTTTAATGTGGCATTGTTTCATAATTCCCTTGTTCAGATTGGAGGTGAACTAGGATCCTTGGTCTGTCACCAATTATCTTGGAAAGT
The DNA here is from genome assembly GCA_034641835.2 of Pinus albicaulis. NCBI lineage: Eukaryota > Viridiplantae > Streptophyta > Pinopsida > Pinales > Pinaceae > Pinus > Pinus albicaulis. The sequence continues at coordinate 929,693,020 of CM076584.1, forward strand.
CAAACTTGTAGAATACATTTTCCCTTAAAAAACTCAGCCACTCTCTATTCTATTACTACTTTTACTTGTTCCACTTCAACCCACTTGGTCAGGTAGCTTGTTGTTGTGGTAAAACGCAACCCCCCATTTTTGATTTATGTACTTCAAATAATGGGGACCCTTTCTACAAAATTTTGGCCAAACACCTTTTAAGATTTTGATTAAGTTAATTATTTTGCAATTTTTTCATTTTTCATTGTTTTATCGAATTTCCATTTTGATTGTTTCATTGAATTTGGTTTTTCATAAGCTTTTCAACGATACTTATTTCGCTTCATCTGGTCAACCAGTTTGTAAACGACACTCCTTTGAAGTTTTGATCATTTTCTCGCTTGGGTTAAAAAATGTATAAAGTGTACCGATATTTTAATTCTCGTAGTTAAAATAGTCATTCATTGTAAATATTAACTTTTACTTCCTTTTTTACTATTTTCATCTTTTTCCCCAATATCCAAACTTTTCATTTCATTAGTTAACTTATCCATTTAATCGCCAAAATCCATAGACATAAACTTTCAGGACTTATTTCTTTATAAACCCACTTATATTAAAGTCCAAAATTTTAATGATTATAGCTCCGCCCACCCATCCAACAACTGCATTATATATTATATATCATATGTATAACAAACTGTCACTTAAAACCTTTGGTAGGACCCCTTACCTTTTCGCATACCGGCCATCGCAAAAATCTTCACCACATTCATGTGTTATCCTTCCGAAACACCAATGCGATATTATGTGGGACCCTTACCTGCCTACCACCACATCACTCCCATCGCACGTCACGTGTCTCACTATGTTATTGCCAAACATTCATCGCTACCCATCTCCAAATGCGATTTGCGATAATACCTAACACCGATCCCCGATATTGTGATAATAAGCCTTTGACTACTATTTGCGATAAGCCTTTCACTTTGCGATTTGCGACATCGCAAGTCGCAAATCGCAAATCATAAGTCTTACCCCATGTTTCTCATATTAAAAAATATGCTCGATTGCGATTTGAAATTTACAATTGGCCTCACCTCTGAAAAAATATGCTCGATTGCAATTTGCAATTTGCAATTGGCCTCACCTCTGCTTGCCACGTCACTTGATTTTATCGCCAGTCCCTCCACTATCTTCCGCCAGTTCTACTCAACGTTGCTTCCATATCTATTCAAAAGGTTTGGCTATTACTCTCACTCCACTCCTCCTCTCTCTCTCACCTAGTTTGAATTATCATATATTTTGAATTAATTATAATATATATTATATTATATAATATTATAATCAATATTATATTTTAATTAATTTTATTATTATTATAATTTTAATATAATTTAAATTATAATATTAATGTAATATTTTAATTAATCAATAAATCTTCTTCTTCTTTCTCTCTCTCTCTTTTATTTTTTTAAATTAGTTTAATTTTATTTTCAAATAATTTTTATTAATTAAAATTAATAATGTAATTATAATTAATTAATAGATAATTATAAATTAATTTAGAATTATATTATAACTAAATTATATGAATAATATAATTGCAATTAATTAGTATTAAATATTATAATCTAATATAGGATTAGAATTTAATTTAAAATTTCTGATTTTTTAGCCCAAGCAACAAAAATTCTAGATTTTTGGCAATTTTAATATACCAACTTTAGAAGCTCATAAATAGAGTTTTACTTGGCCAAATGAGGCCTAGGATAGTTCATTAGAAAGATAAAATCATGGAGATTATTCCTTAAGTGGCTTCATTTCCAGATTTGATCATTTATTGTGTCTAAAATTCAACGAAAGATCAAGTTTCGATTTTTTAAACAAAACTAATTTTCTGAGTTTTATTTTTTGCATTTTCAATTGCCACAACTTCTTCTGAGTGCAGATCCATTCTTCTATGTTCTTCTTGACCAATAAGATCAGCACATGCATCAAAAGAAAGCTTAGATTTCCTTTTCAATTATTTATTTAATTAAGTTTTGATTGGATTTATTTTAAATTCTAGATTTGACATTTTGATTTTATTTTTACATTTTAATTTGTTTTGATTTATTTTTGCATGAAAGCACTTGAAGAGATGAGAAGACGAAGATTTCAATCAATAATAAGGCTCCAGTAATTGAATAATATGATTTGAACCAATGAAAATTGATTGAGAAAAACTACTCTTCAATAAACTTTCCTAAGAAGAATTCCTTTGTAAATATTATAAATAGTAGATTGTAGAATGGAAGAAGTGCTTCTCTCCTCTGCAATTCTAGAATTATAAAAGCACTTTTGTAATAGGAATTTAGAGTTGTAGGTGGGAGGAGAGGAATATCAGATCTGGGGATTTTTGAGGTTTTTCTTTTACATTCTGAGTTATGTAGAATGAACAGAGTTTGCCCTATTGTAGCTCTGGTTTTGAAAGCAGAAGTTTAGGCATTGTAAAAGACTATTAGAGACTAGAGTTGGAGAAATAGACTTAATAAATTGGTATTTATAATACTATTATTTTAAACGTTGGTTTCATTTTATGATAACATGAATATGTCAATTTACTTCCATATTTGTGCACTTTTGTCGGTATGAGTAATTTGCCTCAATTTTATGTTATTATTTATCTCTACTCTTATGGGCTGAATTCTGATTTCTGAATAACTATTTACTCAAAAATCTGTCTTATAAAATTGATTTATTGAATAGTGATATGTTGTGAATTTTTTCTGCATATTATTGTTTAATTATTCAAGTTACTGATTAATTGATCAATATCATTTCGAGAACTTCTTCCTAAGTGTTGTTGATTGATTATTTCAGTTAAGAGGTATATAGATAGGATGTGTTTGGTATTCATAATGTCAGTTAATTGAAATACTTCGTTAGCTTGATATTCATTATAAGCCAGAGATATTTAAATTCCAACTATTTTAAACATTTTTCTCTCGGTTGGGATAGATCTATATCTACCTAATTGAGATAGGATTAAGATAGATCTTTTTTCTTGCATCTTAGAATAATTTTTCATATAGATTAAATTCTACATCCTTAAAAATTCCTCTTCCCGAAGAGGCAAAAATTTAATTGTGGCTTGGCTAAGCCCAAATTAGCTTAAAGATCACTTTCTTTCCAGACATCAACAAGAAAAATGATCTGATGTGTCTTTCCCATTGGTAAAAAAAAGTTATATTCTAAACCATCAAAGATGAGAGAAGGTAACTGGACCTATTTAAACCAGTCAGAGCCACTATTCCAAATGAAAAAGGAACTGCTTTAAGGTCCGGACCAGGTGGTCATCCACCATGTCGTTGCAGCGAATTTCGAGGCCTCAACACTTGTGTAAAAAATCATGTACTTCTTCCGCCTAGAAGGAGGTTCAATGGGACTGATGAAGTCCATTCCCCACTTCTCAAATGACTTGAAAGACACTTGAGTTTTCAGGGTCATCTCATCCTTTCGAATAGGTTTCCCCATCCTTTGTTATTCATCACACTAGGAAGTATATCTCCAGGTATCCTTGTGAAGGGTTGGCCAAAAGTATCATGCTTCTAGGATTTTTTAGGTTGTCCTCTATACAAAAATTTTACCCCTACAAGGTCCATCATGTTAAGTGAAGAGGAAGTTAAAAACTTGAATAGGTTTTCCCCAATATAAGTGTAAGAGGCACTCTTTTTGATAATACTGCTTTTCTCCAAAGATGGGCGGGGAGGGAAATGGCTAGTAGATAGGAAATTGGAAATGTTAATGAACCATGGAGACACGAGTGATATGGGAAAGAGATGCGCATCAGGAAGATGGTCATCTACCACTTCTTCATCTGTAGATAAAGGGAGTCTTGATAGAAAATCTTCAACAACATTCTCCTTCCCTGATTTATCAACAATTGTCAAGTCAAATCGCTGCAAAAATAATAAACACCTAATTATGTAGGCATTCACATCCGGTTTATTCATTAAGTACTTGATTGGTACATGGTAAATGTGCATGAAGAATTTATACCTAGTTATGTAATGTCTGAATCTATTTAGGAAATGTACAAACGAAAAAACTCTTTTTTATTTACTATATAGTTTAACTCATCCTTGGAAAAATTCTTGTTGACAAAATAAATTACATAGGGGATTTTACCTTCAAATTTTCCTACAGAATTCCCAATCAAACTATCTAATATATTTGTATGGATATGGAAGGGTAGGGTCCAACTCAAACCTGTGAGGACATGCATTGTAAGTATTTTTCTCTAATTCCTTTAAATGCTTCTTGACATAAATATTTCCAACAAAACTCGACATCTTTTGTTAGTAATGAAAATACAGGAGAAGAGATTTTGCTATTTTTTTTGATGAATCTTTGACAATATCCAGTAAGGCCTCGAAAACTTCTAACATCCTTTTGTTTTTGAGGAACAAGAACCTTTTTTATGATGGATATTTTGCTACGGTCCACTTGGGTTCCTTTTGAAGAGAGGCAATTATCTAAGAAAGTACCTTCATTCATTAGAAATAGGAATTTCTCATGGCTCATGGAAAGGTTCACATCTTCACACATTTGCAATACTTTTCTAAGGTTTGAGGGAGCCTCTTGGAAATCATCCCCATAGTGTGTAAGTTAATCCATGTATATTTCTACTGAATCATGCATAAGCTCAGAGAATATACTTAGCACAACCCTTTGGAAGGTGATAGGGGCATTGCATAGGCTAATTGGAATAAATCTAGAAGAAAAAGTCTCCCACAGACATGTGAAGGTAGTATTGTCCTGATCCTTAGGATTGATCTACATTTGGTTGTACCTAGTGAATCTATCTAGAAAAGGAGAAGATCTTCTTCCCTACAAAGACATCAAGAACTTGGTCAATAAAAGGAAAGGGAAAATGATCCTTCCTAGTGGCTTTGTTAAAATCTTTGTAGCCAACACAGATCCTCCATTTTCCATTTTTCTTAGGGACAATGACTAGGGGGGACACCCATTCACTATCCAAGATTGGATAGATGAATCTTGTATCAATTATTTTTTTCAATTTTATTTTGTAGTTGGTGAACATGTTTATGATCCTCCTTAATATATATATATGGTGATTCCACACAAAAGGATGTACTCTTTTCATTCCCTTGTAGTCTCAAGAAAATGCATCAATATGATATTTTAATAAAATGATCAATTAGTTTCCATGATCAACTGAGAGAACATGGATGATTATCAAGGTATTATATGGTTTGATTTCTATGGTTTTCAAATTATTTGTCTCAGAATAAAAAATTAGCAAATTTTCCCATGAACTATCTTGAGAACAACTAGACTTCCATATATATGAGTTTAATTTTAAGCCAACAATACTCATGGCAACAAGATATTGGTTTTGAAAAAAAATTATCAATCATATTATCTTCATCAATTTATTTTCTTCCCCCATGGACATGTGAAGGTAGTATTTTCCTGATTCTTAGGACTGATATGGATTTGGTTGTACCCACTGAATCTATCCAAAAAAGGATAAGAAATTCTTCTATGTAGGGACATCAAGAACTTAGTCAACAAAAGGAAAGGGAAAATTATCCTTCCTAGTGGCTTTGTTGAGCTCTTTGTAGTTAACACATATCTTCCATTTTCCATTTTTCTTAGGGACAATGAATAGGGGGGACACCAATTCACTATCCAAGATTGGATATATGAATAATGCATCAGTTAATTTTTGCAATTCATCTTTCACAATATCTTTTAATGCAGGGTTCATTTCCTTTTATAGTTGGAAAATAGATTTATGATCCTCCTTGATATATATATATGGTGAGTCCACACATAAGGATGTACTCTTTTCATCCCCTTGTAGTCCCATGCAAATGCATCAATATGCTATTTTAATACAATGAGAATTTTGTTTTATTGACCAAATGCGAGAAAAGGGATGCTTTTAAATGTTTTAGAGGGGTCAATTTCTATGGTTTTGACATTATTTCATTCAGAACCAACATTTATCAAATTTTCCCATGAAATTTCTTGAGAATAACTAGACTTCCCTATAGATGAGTCTCTTTTAAGCCATCACTAATCATGGAAATAGGATATTGGTTTTGCAAAAAAATATCAATCATATTATCTTAATTAATTTATCTATTGCTAATGTTGGTTTCTAATGTACATACAGGGTAGGATGATGAGAGACAAGATACATATTCTTCTTCTTATTCCTCTACCCATGTTAGAAAGTCATCCTCAACAAGAGGTGGTGGCTCCAATGCAAGTTGTTTTCATGATTTCCCATTGGTGATGTCATGTTCCCTTCCCTACGGTTGATGTATGCATCAGTAGTGGTTAGCCAAGGTATTCCTAAGATGATAAGATATCCATTAAACTTGGTATTGAGTTGAAGGACAAGGAAATCAATGGGATACTACCAAGAATCAATAGAGACCATTACATATTCTATGATACATTAAAGTGTTACTGTATATTTATCAACAAGTTTTAGCACAATAGAGGTCCTCCTTAGATATCCTCAAACATTAATTTTAAGCATGGTTTCCTTGGTCATGCCATTGATTGTAGCTCCTAGAACAACGAGATTATTTGGAACTAAAATGTTGTTGATGTGCACATCTACTACTAGGATCCTAGGATCTAAGTACATGGGGATGATTACTCTCCCCGACATAAGATCAGCTAGCTACCCTATGCCATTGATAGGGTTCATCCTTATTCTTTCTCCCAGGCCTTCTGAGACATTCCTATTTAATGGAATTGTTATATATATGAACATTATTGATGGATTGAAGCAGAGGGATTTTGACACATATTTTTCAGTTCTTTTTATGTAACTAGATCACAAAAAAAAAAAATATAGATCGACGACTTGAAAATAAGCCTCTCTGAGGTGTAAACCTCCTTTTCAATCACATAAATGAACAATTCTTCAATGATAAAAATGAAAATACCTCCTTGGTATATATAGGAGTCTAAATGGTCACAATATAATCATGGCCTACATAACAATAATAATGTAAGGGCTCAACAATAACAATAATGGGCTTCTATGGGACACAATTATAACAATATGGGGCCTACATGGGGCACACCAATAACAATATGGGGGATGCACTAGTATTATAGGGACCTAAAATTACCCTATAATTTTAAAATGTATTGTCCTCAACGCTTGAGTAGTTTTGGATGCTCCTATATAAAATTCTCATCCTCCCATGTGGAACCTTCAGCGGGTAAGTTCTTCCACTTAATGAGATACTCTAAAATTGATCAATTCTATAGTTGTCGGGTTCTTGTTTCTATGAATTCTTCAGGCTCCAATATGATTTTCCTTCTTCTTCAAGTTATGCAAATATTGTTTGAATTGGGAGCTTGTCACTTATAACCTTCATTAAGCATGAAACATGGAAAACTCGATGTACTCGAGAAGCTACATGCAAATCCAATTTGTATGCCATAATATCAATATTTTGCAACACCTTGTAAGTATCATAGTATTTGGGTGATAATTTATTATCCTTCTTAGTTTTCTTGAGGGAAATTTGTTTGTATGGTTGTAGTCATAAAAATACCCAATTACTTATGTAAAAAACTATTTCACTGTGATGTCGATATTCTTTTTGTTTCATTTGATTATGTGCCAGAGTCAGGTTATCCTTTAAGAGTTGGAGAACTTGTTGTTGATTCTCGATGTGATCTTCCACTGCTGAACCTTAGAATTTTCTCTTAAATATGATTTGATGGACGATGGATGATATCAATAAAGTGACATAAATGGGATCATTTTTGCTAAAGTATGGAATATAATGTTATACCACCATTTTGCTAGAGGTAACCACTTGACCCATTGTGTTTGTTTAACAGATACAAAGCAACGAAGATATCCTTCTGAAAATTTTCTCACTATCTCGGTTTTCCCATTTGATTGAGGATGGTAATATGAGCTATGAGCTAATTCATTACCAAGAAAATAAAATAATTTTGTCCAAAAATTTCGAGTGAAAATGGTATTTTTGTCACTTACAATAATCTTTGGGTTTCCATCTAGTTTTTGAATTGTTTCTGTAACTGCAGTAACAATTGTACCGGCTTTGAAAGTATGAGATAGTGCACAAAAGTGTGTATAATTGGTAATTATATCAACTACCACCATGATTCAACTCTTTCATTTATACTTGGGTAAACTTGTGATAAAATGTATTAAGACCTCCTACCAACTTTGACTTGGAATGGATAATGGTTGTAAAAAACCCGAGTTCTTAGCTGTCTCAACTTTATTTTGTTGGAAAACCAAACATTCTACCAAAAAATTCTGAATATCATATTTAAGCCATCCAAAAATAATTCCTTCTTGACCCCGTGGTAAGTTTAAAAAAATCCCAAGTGACCTCCTACAGGGGAGTTGTGCAATTCCAAAATAATCTTTTGTTTGAGTTGGGAGTTCTTACATAAATATACGCGATCTTTGTACCATAATGAATCATTTTTCCAGATATATCATATGTATTGGTATCTTACTGCAAATTTTGAATGAGTGTCCATACCTCTTCATCATTCTTCCATTCACCTCTTACTTCAATTATCTAATCATGTTGGATAATAGAAAAGGCCCAAAGCAATGCTTCCACATCCTCATCCCTTCTTGAAAGTTTATCTGCAACAACATTTTTCTTCCATTTTTGTTATATGATTTCAAAGTCATAAACAAACATTTTTGTGACTCATTTTTTCTACTCTTCTGAAGATAATATTTGTTCCAAAAAGTATTTAAGACTATTGTTGTGGCTAGTTTTAAATTTCTTGTATGTTGTACGTAGGAGAATGTGTACTTTGAAAAATAAATAAATAAATAAATAAATAAATAAATAAATAAATATATATATATATATATATATGAACGAAATTAAATTTTGAAAAAAGGCACTGCTCTGTGATGGAGCCCATATTGTGGAGTCCCCCACAATGACGACATCATGAAGACAGCCAAAGGACCCCATGACGCCATCAAGCGAGCTAGGTTGCCTTCCATGTCATCCTCCACATCACCTCCAACTGTCTTGTTAATCACTTCACCATTTAACTCATTTCCATATGATTTTATCTCGCCCATTCATTTTATTTCACTATAAAAGGGATGTTTTTCCTCATTTGCATCCACATCTGCCTCCCGAGCCGCTAAAGCCTTCCAAGTTTTGTACACGTGTCCAAATTAATAGCCACTCCGACACAACCAGGTAACCCGTGTAACTATTTTTGTAAAATTGTTTAAAATGATGAAGAAAGATGTCATTGCTTGGTCTTCCACTCATATCCCACTAATGGATAAAGAACCAGACATTGTGGATACTATCTACACAACATACCACTCTATTTTCTATCAGCATGTTATTTTAAACCAGTCAAAGTCCCAAATTTATTCTGCTTTAATTATGTCTGGAGTCCTATCAGTAGTTGTTCCACATACCTACTTGTTTCCGTAGTTAATCCATTGGTTGGTTTTCGCCATGTACCTTCAAAAATACTTCATCATGAATAAAATCGGAGAAAATGTCTTCCCAGTGTCAGATATGTTGATAAGGAAATCATTTTGTTACCCCTCTGTAGAGTCATGTGAGTTTTAATGATGCAATAATTGTCAGGGCTTGGGTTTACCCAAATTGCATTCTATCTCATACCTGAAAAGGAAAAATTCTCCTTGGAGTTAGGTAATTTTCCTTTAAGTACCTTTGCGGAAGATGTACGACCAATTCTTCAAATTTTGGCCAAATTCCTAGGGAGAGAAGATGCCATGGTGGTAGATAAGTCAATTCTTGGGAATTTTTGCTTTAATGAAGAAGCCTGGAGTAGTTTTGGATATTCCCACTTATCTGAAGAATGTTATCAATAATCAATTTATGAGTTTGTCAATCACTATCAGTTTCAGGTTTCATTTTTGATCACCTATTTGCTTCTTTACAGTAATGTGGATAAATTTACTTAGTTGGGGTTGAGTATCATTGATGTGAATAAAAAAAAACAGTCAGTGGTATTTTGGACAAAACAGGTGAGAAAGGAGGTGGGAAATGAAGGACTGTTTGAATTTACCTCCTCTTTCCTTCCTATTTTATATGCAATTTTGAATGGAGTGTCTACACCAAAGTTATTTCTTGAAGCTCAGTCCTTTTTCAAGTTAAGTAAATATGTGAGATATGGAGATTGGTTTTCTCATTTAGATTATTTGTAGCTGATATAGAGCCTTTTAGTTTGCCTATATTTGTTCCTATGAGGTTGTTTTCCTTGAACTTCATCAGGCAAGGTCTTAATTTTGATCAGGGCCATTTTATACCAGTAAAGAAAGGTCATTTTTTTAAAACTACCCAGGACAATAGGGCCATTTATTATAAAAACTAGACAGGACCTAGAAGAAGCTCACAAAATGTGAACATACTTCCATTTATCTTTGGAGGAGAAATGGGCATATGATCCATACCATGTGATTTCAAACCACAGAGTGGAGAATTGATATTCTCCATTTATTCATGAATCAAGGCCAAAGATGGAGAAGATGGAAAATGGAGGACAAAATACTGTGTCTGAGCAGATGGAGGTGGAAACCCCTCACCCTACTGAGAAGGGACTTAAAAGGGGAAGGGAGAAATCAAATGATTTGGAGAGTGATACAGAAAGAGAAGCTAAGAAGGCAAAGGCCATGGAGGAGGGAAACTCTTCAGATTTTCCTGCATTTTCCTTGCAATTGGGAGATATATCTTGCACTCCCTCATCTCCTCTTCTAGAGGGTACAAGTCACGACTTTCTATCAAACATTAAGTAATTTTTCTTACAGATTGAAGAAAGAAATAAAAGGATAAGAGAAAACATTGAGTCTCAGCCTGAGGCTCAAATTTCCCTTGAGCAGACAAGATTATTGACAACAATGGACTTAGAAAAGGATAAGCTGAAGATAACTTTCTGTCATCCTTCAGCTATGAATGTAACTTCTACTACCTCTTTCAAAACTGTTAACTTAACAATGGATGCTAAGAAAATTTCTCTTCCTGATAAGATTAATTTACATATGAAAACATGACAATTAATCTTTAATGATTTAAATAAGACTACTTCGGCTGCTGCCAAGCTGAAAACATGTTAAGCAAAGTGATCAAATAGATGAAGTTGGAAAAAGAAAACTCAAGGGATTTCTCCATACAAGGATGAGGAATTTAATAATATAATTGTTAAAATTGGTGTTGATCCTAAAGAGAGATCAACAATTCAAAAATTGTTGTAGTCTGCTGAATCTGAAATTCAAAGTTTGAAGAATAAGCTTAAGCTTCCAACGGGTGAGCATCCTATGGCTACTGAAGTAGCCCAAGTGGAGATAGAGAAAGAGTAACTGTTGCAAGCTCTGCTGGCCAAAGATCAAGAAGTAGCTAATATGAAAGGGACTGGTGAGATGTTGCAGAGAGGAATAGATTGTCATGTTTGTATAGTGGTTATTTCATCAAATTCAGAAGACCTTGCTGCCCAATTAACTCAAGTCTCAACTGGATTAATATTGGTAGAAATTGATTTAAAGAAAGCTTAGAGGGATTTGGAAGGTTCTTATAAAATACTCAAGGTTACAGATAATGAGTTACATATGACCAAGGAAAATGCAGAAAAGTATAGGCAGGATTGTCAGAATGCCTATTAGGAGATCAAAGAGCTGAAGGAGAAAGTGAGGGGAAATTTGTCCCTTATAAAAGCCAAGGAGATTATTTCGAATGACATAGTTGATGCTGTCAAGAGCATATGGGATTTATTGATCATTGTTGGGGAAGAAAAAAGTATTGTGAGAGACCTAGAAAATGTCATTGTTTCAAATAAAGAGAAGTTGCAAAACAAGGCCTCATATGCCAAGAGATTGATTGATTTTATTAATTCTAAAACTTCTCAAGAATTGAAGGATTTAAAAATTCAAGATAGGACTCGATGTGTGTTGGATTTTAACAAGATGATCATGAAGAATTCATACATGAAGACTACAGAGAAAAAGTTGAAGGAAGTCAAAGAAGTAGTGGTAAGATTTTATGTGTTATTTGATAAAAGAATCAGAGCTGGTTTTCCATCTTATTGGGATCAACAAGGAAATATTCTCCCTTGGGAAACATTTGAAACATTACTGGTAGAGGCAAAGAGTAAAATTTGTAACACACATGAAAAAAATACTATCCTGAAGAGAGCCACTATTGTGAATTTCCTACATAAAGACTTTAAGCAATTATGGATGATGAAAACCTTGTTTTCAGAAAGACCTTAATATTCCAGGATCATAGATTTCAGAATGGCTCATGTCAAGCCTTCTAACTGTCCCAACCTGAATGTAGACTTGTGGAGAAAATGCAAGGAATGGATGTCTCCACAAGCTAATGATGCAGGTGCATGAAATTTTTCCATTCTAGGATCTCAGGCCGCTGCCACCTCATGATCAAATGATAATCCAAATTTACTTTACTTTTTTCTACTGTAGATGTTTTAATTTTATACTTTTATTGTAATGATAGAAGAAAATAGTTTGGGAAGTTGACAGTTCCATACCTGTCCATTTTGTAAAAATATATTTAAGTCTCTTTCAAGAAAGAAATGGGGTTCTGGACTTTGGGCCTTAGAAGTTTTGGCAATTTTGTACTTTGTCTTTATGAAATTAATAAAGCTTTTTAGATAATTTTCTAGCTTATGTATGTCGCTTCTGTTGGAATAAAGTAATGAAGCTGTAGGTGTCTAATTTACATTTGTGAGTTAGAGTAAATTTCCTTAATAATGTGCTCCTTTATTATGAAATCATTTTTTGCAACCATTTTCTTCTAAAACCAGAGATAATAGTTTATGTGATTTACAACATATTGTTAATGGTTTTTCACTATCATTTCATCTTCTCCTATCCATGCACATTTATCATTTAAAGGTGATTTAAAGAGTTGTGTTATAAGTAAAGATTAAACGGTTTAAGATATAAATCTGGTGTTAGAATATGAAGGGACAAAAATTAAATCTATTTTCAAGTGATAGTGAATGTCTTAGGCATTGATCTCCTTACAGAGAGAGATTGTTTCCCAAGGAACAACATTTTTTGGTGCCGTTGCCAGGGAACGAAGACACAAAGCTATTTTTCCCTGGGTTCTGTTTCAGAAATCATTTCTTTTATTGCTGAACAAATAAATTGATTTGGCTGTGTTTTTCATCAACATAGATCTGGATTCCAGAATACCACACACAAGGTCATATACCTCATAGCAGAAGTTTCCAATCTTATCTAACCCAAAAAAACTAGTAACAAGAAGGGTTTGGAAATCCAAATCCATAATTACTCTTAGTCTTACCCTTTCTGCTCCAGGAAGCAGTTCTAATGTAAAAACTCAAGTTTTCCACTAAGAAGAAGCAGCCAGAAACCTTCAATTCTTGGAAGAGGGACCCGTGTCCTCTCATTCAATTTTTCTTGAACCTACTTTGGAAGGAGAATCTTTTGAGTGAGTTTCTTTTACATTCCTTGATTTTCAAGAAGTCTCAACACTTCATTTTGGAACTTAACAATCTATTTCTACAATAAGTCAGTGTGTCCCTATATCAGTATTACCTCAGAAGGGCTTATCTCCTCTGCAATTTTGGAATTATAAAAGCACTTCCTAATAGGAATTCAGAGTTGTAGGTGGGAGGAGAGGGATCTTAGATCTAGGGATTATTGAGGTTTTTCTTTTACATTCTGAGTTATGTATAATGAACAGAGTTTGCACTATTGTAGCTCTGGTTTTGAAAGAAGAAGTTCAGGCATTGTAAAAGACTATTAGAGATCAGAGCCGGAGAAATGGACTTAATAAATTGGTATTTATAACACTATTATTTTAAATGTTGATTTCATTTTATGATAACAAGAATATGTCAATTTACTTCCATATTTGTGCACTTTTGTCGGTATGAGTAATTTGCCTCGATTTTATGTTATTATTTATCTCTATTCTTATGGGCTGAATTTTGATTTTTGAGTAGCTATTTACTCAGAAATCTGTCTTATAAAATTGAGTTATTGAATAGTGATATGTTGTGAAATTTTTCTGCATATTATTGTTTAATTATTCAAGTTACAGATTAAATGATCAATATCATTTTGAGAACTTCTTCCTGAGTGTTGTTGATTGATTATTTCAGTTAAGAGGTCTCTAGATAGGATGTTTTTGGTATTCATAATGTTAGTTAATTGAACTACTTCATTAGCTTGATATTCATTATAAGCCATACATATTTAAATTCCTATTATTTAAAACATTTTGCTCTTGGTTGTGATAGATCTATATCTGCCTAATTGAGATAGGATTAAGATAGTTCCTTTTTCTTGCATCTTAGAATAATTTTGCATATAGATTAAATTCTACATCCTTAAAAAGTTCTCTTCCCAAAGAGGAAAAAATTTAATTGTGGCTTGGCTAAGTCCAAATTAGCTTAAAGATCACTTTCTTGCCAGACGTTAGCAAGAAAAATGATCTGATGTCTCTTTTCTATTGGTAAAAAAAAGTTATATTTTAAACCATCAAAGATTGAGAGAAGGTAACTGGACCTAGTTAATTCAGTCAGAGCAACTATTCCAAACAAAAAAGGAATTGCTTTAAGGTCCAAACCGTGTGGTCATCTGTTAAGATTTTACGACAGAAATAATAAATAATTTTACTGAGAGAAATAAACATAAAGAACCCAACAACAAATCATAAACATAAACACAATGTTTAACCGGGAAAACCCCAAATCCGGGGAAAAACCCAACCAATGAAATTTCATTAAACATTGGCCAAAACCCTGGCCAATCCAGCTAAGTGAGCCTTCACTGCTCACCTCCAGGATTTCCTTACAATGAAGTATTCTTAGCCTCTTATAGGCTCCATTACATGCAATACCATGGGCAAAAACCATGGGTGCACAAAACCATGTGCCCCAAAACCGCTACTATCTACCCTAGTCAAGTTTGACTCTATCTCGAGTCAAGTTTACCTAACATCATCCACCATGTTGTTGCAACGAATTTCGAGGCCTCAACACTTGTGTAAAAAATCATGTACTTATTCCGCCTAGATGGAGGTTCAATGGGACTGATGAAGTTCATTCCCCACTTCTGAAATGACTTTAAAGACACCTGATTTTTCAGGGTCATCTCATCCTTCCTAATAGGTTTCCCCATCATTTGTTATTCATCACACTAGGAAATATATCTCCGGGTATCCTTGTGAAGGGTTGGACAAAAGTATCATGCTTCTAGGATTTTTTAGGTTGTCCTCTATACAAAAAAATTGCCCCTACAAGGTCCATAAATTGAAGTGAAGAGGAAGTTACAAACTTGAATAGGTTTTCCCCAATATAAGTGTAAGAGGCACTCTTTCTGATAATACTACTTTTCTCCTTCAAAGATGGGCGAGGAGGGAATTAGATAGTAGGTAGGAAATTGGAAATGTTAATGAACCATGGAGGCAAGAGTGATATGGGAAAGAGATGCTCATTAGGAATATGGTCATCTACCACTTCTTCATCTGTAGATAAATGGAGTCTTGATAGAAAATCTTCAACGACATTCTCCTTCCCTGATTTGTCAACAATTGTCAAGTCAAATCGCTGCAACAATAATAAACACCAAATTATGTAGGCATTCACATCCAGTTTATTCACTAAGTACTTGATTGGTACATGGTAAATGTGCATGTAGAATTTATAACCAGTTATGTAATGTCTGAATCTATTTAGGAAATGTACAAACGGAAAAAAACTCTTTTTTATTTAGTGTATAGTTTAACTCATCCTTGGAAAAGTTCTTGTTGACAAAATAAATTACATAGGGGATTTTACCTTCAAATTTTCCTAGAGAATTCCCAATCAACCTATCTAATATATTTGTATGTATATGTAAGGGTAGGGTCCAACTCAAACCTGTGAGGACATGCATTGTAATTATTTTTCTTTAATTCCTTTAAATGCTTCTTGACATAAATATTTCCAACAAAACTCGACATCTTTTGTTAGTAATGAAAATATAGGAGAAGAGATTTTGCTAAATTTTTTGATGAATCTTTGACAATATCCAGTAAGGCCTCGAAAAATTCTAACATCCTTTTGTTTTTGAGGAACACAAACTTATTTTATGATGGATATTTTGCTAGGGTCCACTTGGATTCATTTTGAAGAGAGGAAATTATCTAAGAAAGTACCTTCATTCATTAGAAATAGGAATTTCTCGTGGCTCATGGAAAGGTTCACATCTTCACACATTTGCAATACTTTTCTTAGGTTTGAGGGAGCCTCTTGGAAATCATCCCCATGGTGTGTAAATTAATCCATATATATTTCTACTGAATCATGAAAAAGCTCAGAGAATATACTTAGCACAACTCTTTGGAAGGCGACAGGGGCATTGCACAGGAAAAATGGAAAAAATCTAGAAGAAAAAGTCCCCCATAGTCATCATGTGAAGGTAGTATTGTCCTAATCCTTAGGATTGATCTACATTTGGTTGTACCTAGTGAATCTATCCAAAAAAGGAGAATATCTTCTTCCCTACAAAGACATCAAGAAATTGGTCAATAAAAGGAAAGGGAAAATAATCCTTCGTAGTGGCTTTGTTAAACTCTTTGTAGTCAACATAGATCCTCCATTTTCCATTTTTCTTAGGGACAATGACTAGGGGGGATACCCATTCACTATCCAAGATTGGATAGATGAATCTTGTATCAATTAGTTTTTTCAATTTTCTTTTGTAGCTGGCGAACATGTTTATGATCCTCCTTAGTATATATATGGTGATTCCACACAAAAGGATGTACTCTTTTCATTCCCTTGTAGTCTCAAGCAAATGCATCAATATGATATTTTAATACAATGATAAATTAGTTTCCATGATCAACTAAGAGGAAAAGGATGATTATCAAGGTTTTATATGTTTTTATTTCTATGGTTTTCAAATTATTTGTCTCAGAACCAACAATTAGCAAATTTTCCCATGAAATATCTTGAGAACAAGTAGACTTCCATATATATGAGTCTTATTTTAAGCCATCAATACTCATGGCAACAAGATATTGGTTTTGCAAAAAATTATCAATCATATTATCTTCATCAATTTATTTTCTTTCCCCATGGACATGTGAAGGTAGTTTTTTCCTGATTCTTAGGACTGATATGGATTTGGTTATACCCACTGAATCTATCCAAAAAATGATAAGAAATTATTCTATGTAGGGACATCAGGAACTTAGTCAACAAAAGGAAAGGGAAAATTATCCTTCCTTGTGGCTTTGTTGAGCTCTTTGTAGTTAACACATATCTTCCATTTTCCATTTTTCTTAGGGAAAATGAATAGGGGGGACACCAATTCACTATCCAATATTGGATATATGAATAATGCATCAATTAATTTTTGCAATTCATCTTTCAAAATATCTTTTAATGCAGGTTTCATTTCCTTTTATAGTTGGCAAATAGATTTATGATCCTCCTTGATATATATATGGTGAGTCCACACATAAGGATGTACTCTTTTCATCCCCTTGTAGTCCCATGCAAATGCATCAATATGCTATTTTAATATAATGAGAAGTTTGTTTTTTTGACCAAATGCGAGAAAAGGGATGCTTTTAAATGTTTTAGAGGGGTCGATTTCTATGGTTTTCACATTTTTTCGCTTAGAACCAACATTTATCAAATTTTCCCATGAAATTTCTTGAGAATAACTAGACTTCCCTATAGATGAGTCTCTTTTAAGCCATCACTACTCATGGAAATAAGATATTGGTTTTGCAAAAAAATATCAATCATATTATCTTATTCAATTTATCTATCGCTAATGGTGGTTTCTAATGTACATACAGAGTAGGATGATGAGAGGCAAGATACATATTCTTCTTCTTATTCCTCTACCAATGTTAGAAAGTCATCCTCAACAAGAGGTTGAGATGGTGGCTCTAATTCAAGTTGTTTTCATGATTTCCCTTTGGTGATATCATGTTCCCTTCCCTACAGTTGATGTATGCATCAATTGTGGTTAGCCAGGGTATTCCTAAGATGATAAGATAGCCATTAAACTTGGTATTAAGCCGAAGGACAAGGAAATCAGTGGGATACTACCAAGAATCAATAAAGACCATTACATATTCTATGATACATTCAAGTATTACTGTATATTTATCAAAAAGTTGTAGCACAATAGAGGTCCTCCTTAGATATACTCAAACGTTAATTTTAAGCATGGTTTCCTTGGTCATGACATTGATTGTAGCTCCTAGAAAAATGAGATTATTTGGAGCTACAATGTTGTTGATGTGCAAATCTACTACTGGGCTCCCAGGATATAGGTACATGGGGATGATTACTCTCACCAACATAAGATCAGCTAGCTACCTTATGCCATTGATAGTAGGTGCATCCTTCTTCTTTCACCCAGACCTTCTGAGACATTCCTATTTAATGGAATTGTTATATATATGAAAATTATTGATGGATTGAAGCAGAGGGATTTTGACACATATTTTTCAGTTCTTTTTATGTAACTAGATCACAAAAAAAAATATAGATCGACGACTTGAAAATAAGCCTCTCTGAGTCGTAAACCTCCTTTTCAATCAAATAAATGAACAATTCTTCAATGATAAAAATGACAAGACCTCCTTGGTATACATAGGAGTCTAAATGGTCATAATATAATCATGGCCTACATAACAGTAATAATGTAAGGGCTCAACAATAACAGTAATGGGCTTCTATGGGGCACAACTATAACAATATGGGGTCTACATGGGGCACACCAATAACAATATGGGGCTACACTAGTATTATAGGGACCTAAAATTACCCTATAATTTTAAAAAGTATTGTCCTCAACGCTTGAGTAGTTTTGGATGCTCCTGTATAAAATTCTCATCCTCCCATGTGGAACCTTCAGCGGGTAAGTTCTTCCACTTAATGAGATACTCTAAACTTGATTGATTCTATAGTTGCCAGGTTCTTGTTTCCATGAATTCTTCAGGCTCCAATATGATTTTTCCCTCCTCTTAAAGTTATGGAAATATTGTTTCAATTGGGAGATTTTCACTTATAACCATCATTAAGCATGAAATATGGAAAACTCGGTGTACTCGGGAAGCTACATGCAAATCCAATTTGTATGCCATAATATCAATATTTTGCAACACCTTGTAAGTATCATAGTATTTGGGTGATAGTTTATTGTCCTTCTTAGTTTTCTTGAGGGAAATTTGTTTGTATGGTTTTAGTCATAAAAATACCGATGACACCATCAAGCAAGCGAGGTCACTATCCACGTCATCCTCCACATCTCCTCCAACTGTCTTGTTAATCACTTCACAATTTAATTCATTTCCATATGATTTTCTCCTGCCCATTCATTTTATTTCACTATAAAAGGGATGTTTGTCTTCATTTGCGTCCACATTTGCCTCCTGAGCCGCTAAAGTCTTCCAAGTTTCGTAAGAGTGTCCAAATTAATAGCCACTTCGACACAACCAGGTAACCCGTGTAACTATTCTTGTAAAATTGCTCAAAATGACAAGGAAAGCTGTCATTGCTCGGTCTTCCACTCATATCCCACTAAAGGATAAAGAAGCAGACATTGAGGATACTGTCTGCACAACATACCACTCTATTTTCTATTAGCATGTTATTTTAAACCAGTCAAAGTCCCCAATTTATTCTTCTTTAATTATGTCTGGAGTCCTGTCAATATTTGTTCCGCATACCTTCTTGTTTCCATAGTTTATCCATTGGTTGGTTTCTGCCATGTACCCTAAAAAATACTTTGTCATGAATCAACTCGGGGAAAATATCTTCTCGGTGTCAGCTCCGTTGATAAGGAAATAATTTTGTTACCCCTCTGTAGAGTCATGTGAGTTTTAATGATGAATCTCTGTCTACATATTTTCAAGAATTTTCAGGGCTTGGGTTTACCCAAATTTCATTCTATCTCATATCTGAAAAGGAAAAATTCTCCTTGGAGTCAGCTAATTTTCCTTTAAGTACCTTTGCAGAAGATGTACGACCAATTGTTCAAATTTTGGCCAAATTCCTAGGGAGAGAAGATGACAAGGTGGTAGATAAGTCAATTCATGGGAATGTTTGCTTTAATGATGAAGCCTGGAGTAGTTTTGGATATTCCCACTTATCTGAAGAATGCTATCAATAATCAATTTATGAGTTTGTCAATCACTTGCAGTTTTAGGTTTCCTTATTTGATCACCTATTTGTTTCTTTACAGTAATGTGGATAACTTTACTCAGTTGGGGTTGAATATCGTTGATGCGAATAAAAAAAAATAGTCAGTGGTATTTTGGACAAAACTGGTGAGAAAGGAGGTGGGAAATGAAGGACTGTTTGAATTTACCTCCTCTTTCCTTCCTATTGTATATGCAATTTTTAATGGAGTGTCTGCACCAAAATTATTTCCTGAAGCTCAGTCCTTTTTCAAGTTAAGTAAATATGTGAGATATGGAGATTGGTTTTCTGATGAAGACCATACTAAAATTAGATTATTTGTCGCTGATATAGAGCCTTTTAGATTGCCTGTATTTGTTCCTATGAGGTTGTTTTCCTTGGAGTTCATTAGACAAGGTCTTAATGTTGATCAGGGCCATTTTGTACCAGTAAATAAAGGTAATTTTTTTAAAACTAACTAGGACAGTAGGGCCATTTACTGTAAACACTAGACAATACCTGGAAGCAGCTCACAAAATGCGAACAGACATGCATTTATATTTGGAAGAGAAATGTGCATATGACCCATACCATGTGATTTCAAACCACAGAGTGGAGAATTTCTATTCTCCATTTGTTCATGAATCAAGGCCAGAGATGGAGAAGATGGAAAATGGAGGACAAAATACTGTGTCTGAGCAGATGGAGGTGGAAACCCCTCACCCTATTGATAAGGGACTTAAAAAGGGAAGGGAGAAATCAAATGATTTGGAGATTGATACAGGAAGTGAAGCTAAGAAGGCAAAGGCCATGGAGGAGGGAAACTATTCAGATTTGACTGCATATTTCTTGCAATTGGGAGATATCTCTTGCGCTTCCTCATCTCCTCTTCTAGAGGGTACAAGTCACGACTCTCTGTCAAACATTAAGCAAGTTTTCGCACAGATTGAAGAAAGAAATAAAAGGATAAGAGAAAACATTGAGTCTCAGCCTGAGGCTTAAATTTCCCTTGAGCAGACAAGATTACTGACAAAAATGGACTTAGAAAAGGACAAGCTAAAGATAGCTTTCTGTCATCCTTCAGTTATGAATGTGACTTCTACTACCTCTTTCAAAACTGTTAACTTAACAATGGATGCTAAGAAAATTTCTCTTCCTGATAAGATTAATTTACATATGCAAACATGACAATTAATATTTAATGATTTAAATAAGACTACTTTAGCTGCTGCCACAGCTGAAAACATGTTAAGTAAAGTGATCAAATAGATGAAGCTGGAAAAATAAAACTCAAGGGATTTCTCCATACAAGAATGAGGAATTTAATAATATAATTGTTAAAATTGGTGTTGATCCTGAAGAGAGATCAACAATTCAAAAATTTTTGTAGTCTGCTGAATCTGAAATTCAGAGTTTGAAGAATAAGCTTAAGCTTCCAATGGGTGAGCATCCTATGGTTGCTGAGGTAGCCCTTGTGGAGACATAGAAAGAGCAACTATTGTAAGCTCTGCTGGCCAAAGATCAAGAAATAGCTCATATGAAAGAGACTGGTGAGAAGTTGCAGAGAAGAATAGATTCTCATGTTTGTACAATGGTTATTTCATCAAATTCAGAAGACCCTGTTGCCCAATTAACTCAAGTCTCAACTGAGTTAATATTGGTAGAAATTGATTTAAAGAAAGCTCAAAGGGATTTGGAAGGTTATTATAAAATACTCAAGGTTACAGATAATGAGTTACATATGAGCAAGGACAATGCAGAAAAGTATATGCAGGATTATCAGAATGCCTATTAGGAGATCAAAGAGTTGAAGAAGAAAGTGAGGGGAAATTTGTCCCTTATAGAAGCCAGGGAGATTATTTCGAATGACATAATTTATGTTGTCAAGAGCATATGGGATTTACTGATCATTTTTGGGGAAGAAAAAAGTATTGTGAGAGACCTGTAAAATTTCATTGTTTCAAATAAAGAGAAGTTGCAAAACAGGGCCTCATATGCCAAGAGGTTGGTTGATTTTATTAATTGTAAAACTGCTCAAGAATTGAAGGATTTCAGAATTCAAGATAGGACTGGATGTGTATTGGATTTTAACAAGATGATCATGAAGAATTCATACATGAAGACTATAGAGAAAAAGCTGAAGGAAGTCAAAGAAGAAGTGGTAAGATTTTATGTGTTATTTGATAAAAGAACTAGAGCTGGTTTGCCATCTTGTTGGTATCAACAAGGAAATATTATCCCTTGGGAAACATTTGAAACATTGCTGGTAGAGGCAAAGAGTAAAATTGGAAACACATATGAAAAAAATGCTATCCTGAAGGGAGCCACTATTGTGAATTTCCTGCATAAAGACTTTTGGCTATTATGGATGATGAAAACCTTGTTTTCAAAAAGACCCTAATATTCCAGGATCACAGATTTCAGAATGGCTCATGCCAAGCTTGCTAACTGTCCCAACACGAATGTAGACTTGTGGAGAAAATCCAAGGAATGGATGTCTCAACAAGCTAATGATGCAGGTGCAGGAAGTTTTTCCATTGTAGGATCTTAGGCCGCTGCCACCTCATGATCAAATGATGATTCAAATTTACTTTACTTTTTCTACAGCATATGTTTTAATTTTATACTTTTATTGTAATGATAGAAGAAAACAATTTGGGAAGTTGACAGTTCCATTCCCGTCCATTTTGTAAAATTGTATTTAAGTCTCTTTCAAGAAAGAAATGGGGTTCTGAACTTTGGGCCTTAGAAGTTTTGGCAATTTTGTACTTTGTCCTTATGAAATTAATAAATATTTTCAGATAATTTTCTAGCTTATGTATGTCGCTTCTGTTGGAATAAAGTAATGAAGCTGTTGGTTTCTAATTTATATTTGTGAGTTAGAGTAAATTCCTTAATAATGCGCTCCTTTATTATGAAATCATTTTTTGCAACCATTTTCTTCTAAAACTAGAGATAATAGTTTATGTGATTTACAACATACTGTTAATGGTTTTTCACTATCATTTCATCTTCCCTTGTTCATGCAAATTTATCATTTAAAGGTGCTTTGAAGAGTTGTGTAATAAGTAAATATTAAATGGTTTAAGATATAAATCTGGTGTTACAATATGAAGGGACAAAAATTAAATTAGTTTCAAGTGACAACGAATGCTTTAGGCATTGATCTCCTTAGAGCCAAAGATTGTTTCCCAAGGAACAACATTTTTTGGTGCTGTTGTCGAGGAACGAAGACACAAAGCTATTTTTCCCTGGGTTAAGTTTCAGAAATCATTTATTTTATTACTGAACAAGGAAATTGATTTGGCTATGTTTTTCATCAACATAGACCTAGATTCCAAAAGACCACACACAAGGTCATATACCTCATAGCAGAAGTTTCCAATCTTATCTAACCCAAAAAAAATAGTATCAAGAAGGGTTTGGAAAGAAAAATCCCTAATTACTCCCAGTCCTAACCTTTCTGCTCCAAGAAGCAGTTCTAATATAAAAACTCCAGTTTTCCACTAAGAAGAAGTAGTTAGAAACCTTCAATTCTTGGAAGAGGGACCTGTGTCCTCTCATTCAATTTTTCCTAAACCTACTTTGGAAGGAAGATATTTTGAGTGAGTTTCCTTTACATTCCTTGATTTTCAAGAAGTCTCAACACTTCATTTTGGAACTTCACAAAAATCTATCTACAATAAGTCAACCTGTCCCTATATCAGTATTACCTCCTCCACCATTTGTTTTTCAAGAGTGAATTAATCAAAACCCCAATATGGTTATTCCCACTTTTCTTCGAAGATGATATGATCCATTAAATTTGGTCCAAATGATGAATGAAATGTCACAAGATTACCTTATGTTATTGCCTCATTTCACAGGGTAAGATGATATCTTAGTAGAGAAACATATTGCTTATTTTTTTGCCTTTGCATAGAATTTGAATGTCGAGTATCTTGATGTTGCTTTAAGGTTTTTTGTGAAATCTTTATATGGAGTGGCTATAAAGTGGTTCAAGACACTTCATACCATTTCAATTAGTAATTGGGAAGAAATGGAGAAAAATTTCACTCAGATATGGGGTGAAAAGAAAGATCATGGATATTTCTTAACTGAATTCAATGCTCTTAAAAGAAAACAAGATGAAAATGTCATTGATTTTATTAAAAGGTATAATAAATTGTATAATAGCCTTCCAACATAAATAAAGCCCCCACCAGCTGGAGCGAAGGTTGTTTTTGCTGGAGCTTTTGAATAATACTCTGGTTTCACTCTAAGGGAGAGGAGGTCTCCCACTTTAGATCAAATTCAAACAGATGACTTCGAGATCTAGGCAAATTTGACTGCAACAAGAAAATCTAAAGGAAAGCAACATGCACAAGAGAAGGGGAAAGGAAAGGAAGAAGTTTCACATAACCAAAGATTGGAATATATGAATAAGGTCCTAAAAAATTTATCAAATAAATTAGTAAAACTGGAAATGGAAAATAAAAACCCCCCTAGACAAGGGCATCAAGCCCAAAATCAAAATTTTAATCCACAGTTTAGAAAACAACCCTTGCAGATCTTGCAAATGGAAAAGAAAGATAAAAATGCGATCCAAACTCCTTTGTATATAGAATATGGAAATGAAGAGGCAGAATAAGAAAACACAAAGGAGCAAGACAACCAAATATCATCATTATATGCATGTGAATTAGAAAATGATGATAATGAGCAAGTCAATGCTGAAGCAAAACAATATCTAATTGAAAAATAAATTGAGAAATACTGTAACCAATTTACTGATCATATGTAGGCTGAAATACATAAAAAAATATAATCAAAGATCAAGGAAGAGATCTAGATCGTTGAATAATGATGAGGTGTCAGAAGATCCAGTACGTCAATAGATGTTGACTCCACAACAACCAACAAAACAACTTGACAGAGGGAAGCAACAAATTGATTCAACAACAAAAACTACTTTTCAACAAGGGGAAGTTCACAAAGGAGGTCAAAAGGTGAGAATTTAAACAAAATTATTGTTTCATCTGAACAAATTTCACATTTGAACAAGAAAAAATGAAGATCTTGAGAATTTAATAAAACCAAGTAATCCTTTTTAATTTTTCAAAATAATTCGAGAAGATAAATATACTAGTCCCCTTAACTGAGCTGATTAAGACTCCAATGTATAAAAAGAAGTTTGCAGATTTTATTAATCTTTCTCAATGTGACAATGTGGTAGACACTATGAATTTGCAAGAAGATAGACCAGTAGTGATGTTTGGTCCTCATGTGGAAGATTTGGATTCATCTACTCCTCTTTACATTTCTTTATTGGTGCATTATTTCATGTTACACAACTATATGTTGGATTCAGGAGCTTCTCATAATTTAATGCCATTATCTGTAATGAAGCAGTTGAATTTACAAATCACCAAACCTTATAAGGATCTTTACTCATTTGACTCCAAAAAGGTTAAGTGTGTAGGGTTGATTAAAGATATGGTTGTGTCTTTGGGTCAAATTCCAGCGAGGAGCCTTGTGATGGATGTGGTGGTGGAAAACATCCCATCTTGTTTTGGGTTGCTTCTTTCCAGATCTTGGGGGGCTAAGTCGGGAGGTGTTTTGAGATTGGATTTCACTTATGCCATAATACCAATTTTTGGGGGAGAAGAGAGAAGATTATACATAGAAACGAGGTTTGTAAAAAATATTACTAAGGAGAATGCCAATAATTCTCCTGTGTACAACCAGGAAAAGGATGATTTTTCTTGTTTCATGCTGCAAAAAGTTTCATAAATTGCTGAAGATACTCAATTTTAGCTCCCTTCAGTAGTTGAGAATAAAGAGCTGACAGAAAATGGAGTCTGGAAACTTTATTTTGATGGTGCTTGTTCGAAATATGGTACTGGGGCAGGTATTATTTTAATCACTCCAAAGGGTAATTTAATGCCATTTTCATATAAATTAGAATTTTATTCTACAAACAATATCTCAGAAAATGAAGCTCTCATTCTTGGGTTGCAAAATACCAAACAATTAGGACTACAAAATATATTTGTTTTTGGAGATTCTGAACTAGTGGTAAAATAGATTAAAAATCATTGTCGAGCAAGACATCCAGGATTAAGAACTTACAGGAATGAAGTGTGGGATTTGGCAGATAATTTCTTTCTTGATTTTAATATAAAATTTGTCCCTAGGGAAGGGAACATACTGGAAGATTCTCTGACAGTTGTAGCCAAAAATTTTAAATCCCCTCTAAATCCAAGGCTGAGATATGAAGTAGAAATCAAACAAAAGCCTTCAATTCCTGATAATGTGAAGCATTGGAAATTTTTTGAATATGAAGAACATATTAAGCAGTTTTTGGAGATGGTAGGAGAATTTTCTAATTTAGAAATTGAGCAAGATGAAGATGCTGGAAAGCAACAGGAGGGAGTAGTTTCTTTCAAAGATTAAATTGGTAATCAAAATATTTTACAACTCAAATATAATATAATACCAAAAGGATTAGTACCTGTGAAAAAATTATTTAATGTTGATGATGTTGCTAAGAATCCAAAGAAAGAAAACCTTGAAGAGGATTTAGAAGATTGTAAATTGGGTACATATCAACAACCCAAGATGGTGAGATTATTTAAAGGTGTGCCTGAAAAATTTAAACAATGATATATAAGCTCGTTTAAGAAGTTTTTTGATGTTTTAGCATGGTCATATGGATACTTGAAGACATATGATACTAATATCATCCAACACAAAATCCTTTTGAAGCCAAGACTCAAAGATTTTAAACAAAAGCTAAGGCAGATCAATCCCTTGCTGTTGCCTTCAATTGAGAAAGAAGATAAGAAATTAGTAGAGGCTAAAATAATTGTTCCTTTAGGGTATACAGATTGGGTGGAAAATATTGTACCAGTAAGGAAAAAGAATGGTGAAATAAGGTTATGTGTGGATTTCAGGAATTTGAACAAGACATCTTTGAAGGATAATTATCCTTTGCCCAAGATGGACCACATTTTACAAAAAGTAACATGTTCATATAGATTGTCCATGATTGATGGCTTCTCTGGCTACAATCAGATTGTAGTAGAGAAGGAGGATAGAAAGAAAACGACATTTACAACTCCTTGGGGCACGTTTGTGTATGCCAAAATGCCTTTCGGATTGATGAATGTTGGTGCCACATTCTAGAGAGCTATGGATATAGAATTTGTAGGAGATTGGGATAAGTTTGTGGTGATTTATCTAGATGATATAATTGTATTTTCTAAATCAGATGAAGAACATTTGGAACATCTACAACATACCTTTGAAAAGTGTAGGAGGTATGTTTATCTTTAAACCCAAAGAAATATCACTTTGCTTTGAAAGAAGGAAATTTGTTGTGACATATTGTTTCAAAACAAGGAGTGAAGATAGACCCCAGGAGAGTGGAAGCAATAAGTAAGATACCTTTGCCAAGAAGCAAGAAAGAGATTCAGAGTTTTCTGGGGAGAATTAACTTCCTCAGGAGGTTTGATCCAAATTATACTGAAATTGTGAAAGAAATCAATGATATGATGAAGCAAGGGGAGGAAGTGATGTGGTATGCATCTACAAGGGATTCCTTTTCCAGAATTAAAGTATGTTTGCAAGAAGCTCTAGTGTTGATAAGTCCTAATTATGAAAAGCCTTTTCAGATTTTTTTTTCTTTTACTTCTGACTATAATATTGCAGTTGTACTTTTGCAGAAGAATGAGGAGCAGAGAGAACAACATGTAGCCTTTTTCAGTAAAGTATTGAGATATGGAAAGATGAAATATAATATTTTGGAAAAGCAGGTTGATGCCTTGGTTAAATCCCTCAAAGCTTTCAAAGTTTATGTTCTTCAGTCCCAGGTGGTTGCATATGTGCCAAATATTGTTGTTAAGGATGTTTTGGTTCAAAGTAATGTAGAAGGTAAAAGAGGTAAGTGGATAGCCCAGATACAGAAATATTATTTAGACATAAAATCAACAAAACTAATAAAGGGTCAAGGTTTGGCTAAAATTCTGACAGAAAGAAATTTTCAAGCTTTGGGGATTAATCTGTTGGCTGAAGTTGAAGAGAAATAAGATGTTGGAAAACAAACAAATTATGAATCAAGTGATAAAATTCAATATAATTATTTTGTTCTGAATGGTACAAATATATTTTGAGTTACTTATGTTTTCTTTGTTGTCCTCCTACCATGAACATGACTAAATATAGGGCTCTGAAAGTAAAAGATCAGAAGTATGTGATTGTAGATGGAAATTTATATTGGAGAGATCCTGTAGGTATCTTGCTGCTTTGTCTGACAGAGGGAGAAGATGTTGAGATAACCAAAGAATACCATGATAGCCTTTGTGGAGGCCATTATAGTTGGAAGATTACAACTCATAAATTTTTGAAAGTTGGTTTCTACTAGCCTTCTTTATTTTCAGATGTTTATAAATTAATGAAGAATTGCCAAAAATGCCAAACTTTTGTTGAGAATAAGAAGTTGGCTCCACTTCATTTCATTCTTGTGTTTATAGAAGAGCCTTTCAAGAAATGGGGACTAGAATTTGTTGGAGAAAATAAACCACCATCTAGTGGTCAATGCAGGTGGATTTTGATAGGGCCATATGATTTTAAAAAGTGGGTTGAAGTAGTGTCAACAAGAAAGGAAAATGACTTGGTGGTGATGAAATTTCTAGAAGAATTTTTTTTTAGTAGGTTTGGTTGTCCAAAGAAGTTAGTAAATGATGATTCCCAAGTGTTTAAATCTGCCAAACTGATTGATTTTTTCGAGAAATACAATGTTATTTTATCACATTCAAATGCTTACCATACTGAAGGGAATGGGTTGGTAAAATATTCAAATAAGACATTGGTAAGGATTTTGAAGAATACAATAAGAGATAAAAATAAAGATTGGGATTCAAAACTGAAGTTTTCTCTCTGGGCAAGTCGAGTAACTACTAGAAGATAAACTAGCAAGCCACCATTTGAGTTTTTGTATGGTACTGAAGCATTGTTCCCAAGTCAGCTGATTAAGCATATGGTAGCATTGATTCAAGATGTCCAAGAAGAACCAAGTCCTCTAATCAAAAGGATGAACAAGTTGGTGGAGCTGAATGAAACTAGAGATAAGGTCAGAGAAAACCTAATCAACGATCAAAAGAAGATGAAAACAAATTTTGACAGAAAAGCCCATACTGTGGAGTCCCCCTATAGTGAGGACATCTTGACGACAACTGAAGGAACCCATGATGCCATCAAGCAAGCCAGGTCACCTTCCACATCACCTCCAACTGTCTTATCAATCACTTCACCATTTAATTGATTTATGTATGATTTTCTCTTGCCCATTCATTTTATTTCACTATAAAATGGATGTTTTTCCTCATTTGCGTCCACGTCTGCCTCTTGAGTTGCTAAACTCTTCCAATTTTCGTACTAGTGTCTAAATCAACGGCCACTTCGAAACAACTAGGTAACCCATGTAACTATTCTTGTAAAATTGTTCAAAATAAGGAAGAAGGTTGTCATTTCCGGGTCTTCCACTCATATCCCACTAATGGATAAAAAAGCATGTGGATACTGTCTGCACAGTAGACCACAGTATTTTCTACCAGCATGTTATTTTAAACCAGTCAAAGTCCCCAATTTATTGTGCTTTGATTAAGTCTGGAGTCATGTCAGTGTTTGTTCCACAGGCCTAGTTGTTTCCAAAGTTTATCCATTGGTTTGTTTCTGCCATGTACCCTAAAAAATGCTTCGTCATGAACCAATTGGGGGAAAATTTCTTCCAGGTGTCAGTTCAATTGATAAGGAAATCAATTTTTTACCCCTTTGCAGAGTCATATGTGATTTTTACTGATGAATCCCTGTCTACATATTTTCAAGAATTGTTAGGGCCTGAGTTTACCCAAATTTCATTCTATCTAATCCCTAAAAAGGAAAAATTATCCTTGGAGTCAAACAATTTTCCTTTAAGTACCTTTGCGGAAGATGTATGACCAATTATTCAAATTTTGGCCAAAGTCCTAGGGAGAGGAGATGCCATGGTGGTAGATAAGTTAATTTTGGGAATGTTTTCTTTAATGATGAAGCCTGGAGTAGTTTTGGATATTCCCACTTATCTGGAGAATACTATCAAAATAAGTTTAAAATTTTGTTAATCACTTGCAGTTTCAGGTTTCCTTCTTTGAACACTTGTTTGTTTCTTTATATTAATGTGGATAAATTTACTCAGTTGGGGATGAATATCATTGATGTGAATAAAAACAAACAATCAATGGTCTTTTGGACAAACCAAGTGAGAAAGGAGGCGGGAAATGAAGGACTATTTGAATTTGTCTCCTCTTTCCTTCCTATTGTATATGCAATTTTGAATGGAGTGTTCACACCAATATTATTGCTTGAAGCTCAGTCCTTTTTGAAGTTAAGTAAAGATGTGAGATATGGAGATTGGTTTGCTCATGAAGACCATACTGAAATTAGATTATTTGGACTTGATATAGAGCCTTTTAGATTGCCTGTATTTGTTCCTATGAGGTTGTTTGCCTTGGATTTCATCAAGCAAGGTCTTAATTTTAATCATGTCCATTTTGTACCAGAAAACAAAGGTCATTTATTTAAACTACCCAGGACATTAGGGCCATTTATTGTAAACTCCAGACAGGCCCTAGAAGTAGCTCACAAAATGCTGACAAGCATGCATTTGTATTTGGAGGAGAAATGGTTTTAAGACCCATACCATGTGATTTCACATCGCAGAGTGGAGAATGGCTATTCTCCATTTGTTAATGAATCAAGGGTAGAGATGGAGAAGCTGGAAAATGGAGGACATAATTATGTGTCTGATTAGATGGAGGTG
The DNA here is from genome assembly GCA_034641835.2 of Pinus albicaulis. Classification (NCBI taxonomy): domain Eukaryota; kingdom Viridiplantae; phylum Streptophyta; class Pinopsida; order Pinales; family Pinaceae; genus Pinus; species Pinus albicaulis. The sequence continues at coordinate 929,724,047 of CM076584.1, forward strand.
AAAACCCCTCACCCTAAAGAGAAGGGACTTAAAAGGGGAAGGGAGAAATAAAATTATTTTGAGAGTGATATAGGGAGTGAAGCTAAGAAGGCAAAGGCCATGGAGGAGGGTATATCTTCAGTGTTTCATGCATATTCCTTGCATTTGGTAGATATCTCTTGCACTCCCACATCTCCTCTTCGAGAGGGTACAAGTCATGACTCTCTGTCAAACATTAAACAAGTTTTCTCACAGATTGAAGAAAGAAATAAAAGGATAAGAGAAAACATTGAGTCTCAGTCCGAGGCTCAAATTTCCCTTGAGCAGACAAGATTATTGACAACAATGGAATTATAAAAGGATCAACTAAAGATAAATTTCTCTCATCCTTCAGCTATGAATGTGACTTCTACTACCTCTTTCAAAACTATTAACTTAACCATGGATGCTAAGAAAATTCCTCTTCCTGATAAGATTAATTTATATGTGCAACCAAGGCAATTAATATTTAATGATTTAAATAAGACTACTTCAGCTACTGCCAAAGTTGAAAACATGTTAAGTAAAGTGATCAAACAAATGAAGTTGGAAAAGCCAAACTCAAGGGCTTTCTCCACACATAATGAGGAATTGAAGAAGATAATTGTTAAAATTTGTGTTGATCCTGAAGACAAATCAACAATTCAGAATTTTTTGTAGTCTACTGAATCTGAAAATCAAAGTTTGAAGAAGAAGCTTAAGCTTCCAACAGATGAGCATCCCATGGATACTGAAGTATCCCAAGTGGAGATGGAGAAAGATCTGCTGTTGCAACCTCTACTGTCCAAATATCAAGAAATAACTAAACTGAAAGAGACAGGTGAGATGTTGCAGAGAAGAATAGATTCTCATGTTTGTACACTGGTTATTTCATCAAATTCAGAAGACCCTACTACCCAATTAACTCAAGTCTCAACTGAGTTAAGACTGGAAGAAATTGATTTAAAGAAATTTCCAAGGGATTTGGAAGGTGCTTATAAAATACTCAAGGTTATAGAGAATCAGTTATACATGACCACAGACAATGCAGAAAAGTATATGCAGTATTGTCAGAATGCCTATCAGGAGATCAAATAGTTGAAGGAGATAGTGAAGGGAAATTTGTCCCATAAACAAGCCATGGAGATTATTTGGAATGACATCATTGATGTTTTCAAGAGCATATGAGATTTACTGATCACTGTTGGGGAAGAAAAGAGTATTGTGAGAGACCTGGAAAATTTCATTGTTACAAATAAAGATAACTTGCAAAACAAGGCCTCATATGCCAAGATATTTATTGATTTTATTAATTCTAAAACTGCTCAAGAACTGAAGGATTTTGAAATTGAAGACATGAATCGATGTGTGCTGGAGTTTAACAAGATGACCATGAAGAATTCATATAGGAAGACTACAGAGAAAAAGATGAAGGAATTCAAAGAATTAGTGGTAAGATTTAATGTGTTATTTGATAAATGAACCAGAGCTAGTTTTCCACCCTGTTGGGATTAGAAAGGAAATCTTATCCCTTGGGAGACATTTGAAACATTGCTGATAGAGGCAAAGAGTAAAATTGGAAACACACATGAAAAAATGCTATTATGAAGGGAGCCACTATTGTGAATTTCCTGCATAAAGACTTTCAGCTATTATGGATGATGCAAACCTTGTTTTCAGAAAGACCCTCATATTCCAAGATAAAAAATTTCAGAATGGATCATGTAAATCTTGCTAACTATCCCAACCTGAATGTAGACTTGCAGAGAAAATGCAATGAATGGATGTCTTTGCAAGCTAATGTTGCAGATGCAAGAACTTCTTCCATTCTAGGATCTCAGGCCGCTACCACCTCATGATCAAATGATACTTCAAATTTACTTTACTTTCTTCTATTGCAAATGTTTTAATTTTCTACTTTTATTGTAATGAGCGAAGAAAACAGTTTGGGAAGTTGACAATTCCAAAACTGTCCATTCTGAATAATGTATTTAAGACTCTTTTAAGAAATAAATGGGGTTCCAGACTTTGGGCCTTAGCATTTTTGGCAATTTTGTACTTTGTCTTTATAAAATTAATATAGCTTTTCAGAGAATATTCCAGCAAGTGATGAGTGTGTTGAGTTCTTCCTGTTCCATCTTATGTATGTCTCTCCTGTTGGAATAAAATAATGAAGCTTATGGTGTCTAATTTACATCCGTGAATAAGAGTAAATTTCCTTAATAATGCGCTCCTTTATTCTGAAATCATTTCTTCCAACCATTTTCTTCTAGAACGAGAGATAATAGTTTCTGCGATTTACAACATATTGTTAATGGTTTTTCACTAGCATTTCATCTGCTCCTGTTCATGCAAATTTATCATTTAAAGGCAATTTGAAGAGTTGTGTTATCAGTAAATATTAAAGGGTTTAAGATATAAATCTGGGGTTACAATATGAAGGGACCATAATTAATTTTATTTTCAAGTGACAATGAATGTCTTGGGCACTGATCTCCTTACAACCAGAGATTATCTCCCAAGGAACAACAATTATCATGGTTTGTTTTTACCTTGAAGTATATTCTTATTAGGTAAGAGCGCTATTTATTCAGGGCATGTAGTATTGCCAAAATTTCCTTCTCATAAATAGGTTTGTGTAAATACTTTCCCTTGATTGAATGAATTTCAAAAGAAATGGGTCTTCATTCTTGCATTTAAACAACACCAATTCCATTTGCAGAGGCATCACATTCCACAATAAAGGTTTTTGTGAAGTATGGTGTAGCTAAGACTGGGCCTTGGGACATTTCCTATTTAAGATGTTTAAAGGTCTTAGTTGCTTCTGGAGTCCAAAAAAATGCATCTTTCTTTAGTAATGTTGTTAGAGGTGCTGATATTTTCCCATAATTGTTAAAAAACTTGCGATAATACCTTGTCAATATGAGAAATCCTCGAAGATGCTTTAGGGTTTTGGGGATTTTCCATTCCTTGATGGATTTAATTTATGTAGGGTCTACCTTAACACCCTTATGAGATACAATATGACCCAAATATTCCACATCCTGTACCCCAGAGAAACATTTGGAGGGTTTTTCATACAATTGTTTCTCCTTCAATAGTTTAAGAAACCTGTCAACATGTTGAACATTATCTTTCTAAGATTTGTTGTAAATTAGCATATCAAAAAATACTAACTTTTCTAATAAATGGTTTGAAAGTGGAATTCATCAAACATTGAAATGTGGAAGGTGCATTGGTAAGGCCAAAAGGCATGACCAAAAATTTGTAATGTCCCTAAAGAGTTTTGATTATTGTTTTTGGAATGTCTTCTGTCTAAATTCTAATTTGATGATATTTGGAATGAAGATCCAACTTGGTGAAGTAAATTGGTCCATGTAATTCATCCAAAAAATCATCAATGACATGAATGAGAAATTTTCCTTTAATAGTGAGCTTATTTAGGTTTATATAATCTGGAAAAAAAATCCATGATCCATCCTTTTTGTGCATCAATACTACTGGAGAAGAGAAAGAAATTTGGCTAGGTTGAATTGTACCTGCCTCTAGCATTTCTTCCACCATACATTCAATTTCACTCTTTTGGGAATAGGGATATCTGAAAGGTTTGATGTTTGGAGGAACACTTCGTAGAGACAAGTGAATAGCATGATCATGATCACAAATGGGTAGGATACCTTTGGGAGTTTGAAATACCTTGGAGTGATTGTCCAGGAAATTTTAAGATATGGGGAAATGGATGATTTCGATGTTTGAACATCTAGTGAGAATAATTTCTTCAAAAGCCTTGTCATGGCACTGCTGACAATTACACCACATTTTTCTTTCCTCTATAGCTTTGTTTCTCTTTTTGAGAGCGAAATTTGTTGCACTTGGTCCCGTAATTTTGATATATCATGTTGCATTTTTTCCTCTCCATGCATCATAGTAGAGATTTCTGAGGGATTACTAGGTGTATATTTATTTTTTTTGGGAGGAATTTTGGAACTAATCAATGATATCTATGTTTCATTATTCCCTTTGAATCACTTTAAACTATTTTTTCAAACAAAATTTATTTTGAGATTTTTTACTCGGATGAACTTGAAATTGACAAATCTATGTAATTTCAGCCTTCCAAGGTTTGAAATTTCGTTTTTCATTAGCCCTCCATGTCCTCTTTCCAACTTCATCAGTTTGACTGAGATTGGATTCTTCAAGATAAAGTTAGGCCAAATATCCCAAGATGACCTCCTTATGGATTGGTTTAGTATAATGAACCTGTACGGAATTCCACACGTTACTGTTTCAACCTTTGACTCTAAAAATAGTACAAGAAACTACATTTTGTTCTATTTTATCATTTCTTTATGAAATTAAATTTGGATTTTTAAATGAAAGTTATGACGATTTTACCTGAGACACTTTTTTGAGACTGAATTCTAGAGCACATCGAAACCCTACCTTTATTATACCATATATATGAAAATATAGTGAAAAAAGGTATGAAATTTCATCCATATATTCATCAAATTTTCATATCCACGTGGTAACAATTTTAACTTCTTAATACTTGCAGAAAAAAAGTTATAACAAAAAATCCAAGCTAGCCTGTTTGAAGCAGCGAAACCCTAGGCTCCAAAGTTCTGATACCAGATGTTATGTAACCAAATCACAAAAAACATCTGAAAATATAGATCAAATACTTGAAAATAAGCCTCTTCAAGGGGGAAACATCATTTTAAATCACATAAATGAGAAATTATTTGAGGATACAAATGAGAATACCTCCTTGGTATATATATGAGTCTAAAGGGTCATAATATAATCAAAGCCTACATAAAAATAATAATGTAAGGGCACAAAAAAAAAATTAGTTGGATTCTATGGGGCACAATAATAACAATATGGGGGCTACATGGGGCACAACAATAGCGATATAGGGGCTATACTAGTATTATAGGGACCTAACAATTCTCCCATAAGTTTTAACTTTTTCTAGGGTGTGTTCTTTTCTAGTTACCAACCTTTTAGGATAGGGAGGTTGTGTTGGGTGATTTGAGGCACGAATTCTTCCTTATCTTCCTTGATATTTTAATTGGAGGAGATGGATGAACATATGGAAGGACCTTCCCAAACCCGAGGTTGATTTAACTATATTTATATAACATGATTTTAGTAAGTAGTTTCTTCTATGTAGACTGGTTGAGCCTACTTATTATTGGGATTTGGATTTGATAGCATAGGGATTTGTTGCTGCCGTGAAGGAATTTTTTGGGGTGCTTGAGATTGGTGAGGAGGAGGCATTAGAGTAGGTGGTTGGGCCACCTGAGGCCTCTGTCCTTGTGATAGATTACCCCATTTAGGAGGTTGAGTAAGCTATGGATGAAAGGAAGGAGTAAAATTTTGAGGAGGTTATGGAAAAGGTGAAGGGGTAGGAGGACACCAAGGTTGATAATGAGCATTCTAATTAGCATTGAGATGAGAGGGGAAGTTCATACCTTATTGGAATTTCCTAGGGACTTGTAGCCATGTTTTGGTTGACAAAATTTTTTTGCTCCATGCCCCCTTCTGATCCTTGGTATATAGCCTTCAAACCAAAAAAATATGGGCACTTATTAGTGGAGTGGTTCTCCTTGCATACAAAAAATATTTCTATGACATTTAAAGGAAATTCGTTCTTAGGATGTCTTTTGGAGCGTTGAGGATAAAATATGGCTAATTCCTTTTTGCCTTCATCGTATTTTCTCTTGATCTATAAGGTATCCATCTACATGGAAAATGTTGTAGAAATATTGTTTATATTTGGTGGGGGGGGGGAATCACTATAAATCTACTTTTATTACCAATTATATTTTAACATCTAGTTTTATATCACTATTGAGTAAGTCATCAACAATATCATGCATGAAACCAACAAATAAAGAAACATAAGGAAAATGACATGAGAAACACATAAGACACATTTTTTAAGGTGTAAACCCATAAAGGGAGAGAACCACCATTCATCTTATCCTATTTTTAATTCTTCTTTACATAAGTTTTATGGCACCAACCAATAGGAAGTTGTTGGCAAATTTTGTGTTGGCATTGATGTCAACCTGGTATAGGATAGTTTCAGTACGGTTGTGTTACAGGTCAATTTGGGCATCATCCCTAAGATTAGTATGAATAGGGTCTATCATCCCCTAATTCAATACAAATTGGGTCTATCATCCCCTAATTCAGTGGCTACATGCCCTATAGAAGTCATTCCACTGATGGCTTTAATTCATGAGAGTTTCAATGTTTGAAGTATAGTTAAAATGACCCATTGACTCATAAACACTCCTTTGAATGGGCATAAGTGTGTTACAAAGCACTTACTCCCATGCAAGTGTGCTCTGTAAAGCACTTCCTAACACTTAAGGGTGCGCTGGTCTCCTGTGAGCGAAATCATCATTGTTATGGGAATATCCACATGTCCAGTGCTTTCTTGAAGAGCTCATAGGTATCATACTTCGAATAAATGTGTTCATACATCACCATTGAACCTGGAAACATGCCTCATATATTATTAGAAAGCCATTCAATATCATTTATTTATAAAATACCTACAATTTCCCTATAAATTGAGCACTCATCTAAGTGCAAGGGAGGAAGAAATTTATGTAGTGTTATGTTGTTGGATTCTCAATTCTTGGAGAGCTGAATTATTGTTATGCTGCTGAGATAATGCTTGGTGTGATGAGGATGGAATGAAGTTGGAGCAGGTTGACGACGAACTGATCCATTGGTTGTAATCTAATACTCCTATTCTTTCAATAAATATATTTGTTCTTTCTCTCATATATGCACTTATATCTTGTGAATGTATTCTCAAATTTAATTGATTCAATTTGGTTAAGGTAGATAGAATGTATATTTGTATGTTGTTTGTTGTCTTCTGTCTTTGATTGCAGGTATTGATAAAGCGACTTTCAACTAGATTAAGAGTGAGGGAAAGGACAATAGAATAGGAACGAGAGCGAAGGATCATAAGTAGGTCTTTATCCCTTTTATCTTTATGTATATTTTAGAGAAAAGAACATTTACCTTTATTTTGTTGTTCTAAGTGAAGGAACACCACACTCAGGGAAGACTAGTTTATCCGTAGATTAGAATTCCTCATAAAAAATTGGTTACTCCTGGGGAGAAATTCATCATTCTTGGTATTTACGTCCTTTTTAACCATCATCACTAGAATTTAATTCATTTATTCAGTCATTTAAATGTAATTTTTTCCTTAGAAGTGTGTTTAGCCTGCTTGATCTTCAAGCTTCACTGCACCCAACGCACTGTTGGTTAGGGTACAATTCTCTGCATAGCACTATCTCCCATTCAAAGGTGCTCTACACGCACTGTATGCCCTTAAGGGGTGCGTTGCCCCTCATCCAGCCAAATTCTATCATAATTTGTCTTTTGCGTTCAGTTTTAGCCTATTGCTTACTGTATTCTCAGATGCCTGTTTGACCTTAGAGACTAGTGAATATTACTTCGTTATTCCTTCTTTGGATGGTTGTTTGTTCAATGTTTCATTAGCTATTTTCTTTATCATTTTCAAACTATATCCAAAGTTTTAAATTTTGCATTAGATCAATTCTCCTTTTTCAAAAGGAAAATTTTCGTTTCAGCCTTCATTTCCTAAGAGAAAATTGTTGTTTCGGTCCTCATTTTTCAAAAAATAAAACATTGTTTGATTGATTTGTGCATTTAGTTTCTTTTCACTCATTCAAATTAAAGGAAACTGAAAAGAAAAACATGCATATGCATTTAGATATTGTGAGTGTTGCATAGGAATAGATTAGGGAAATCTGCACTTAGTTTGTGCTCTTTGATTTATGCTGAAAAATCTGATTGCTTTATCCCTTTAGTAGATAAGGTTTTCATTGAAAAATTGAATTGAAAAGGTTGCTTCTCATTTAGTTTGAATTTTAGGAATTTCCCATTACATCTCGTGGTGAACCTGAAAGATAAACTGTTAAGTAAGATCAACATAAAATTCACCTCAATCAACCTAAGAAAGCATTGTAACATTAACGATAACACTTAGAAGTTCTAGGCTAGAGACGTGTTCTGGTGTCATTAAACACAACAGCTGTCGCTAACTTGTTTGCGATACATTCCAAGTGTGATATCCCACTCCACGTACATAAGTATATCAGAGCTCGTCCACGTACCTTTGGGTATATAGGGCACTGTTCTAGTATGAAAAGTATATGGGGGTACTCTCACTATGCAGTTTCACATTAGACATTGTTTTTACGGACTTGGGCCTCCATGTACCTTCGGGTATATTTGGGAGGAAAAATTTAGGTTTCTTACCATCCATAGGTATCCGAGTCGGCCGCCTTGTAACTTGTGATACACTGAACACATCATTCAGAGATATTTCCTGCCTTTACTTCTTGGTTCGCCAAGAGGTATTCTGTAGTTCACAATTACTTGGTAATCCTTTTTCCTAGTATCACCCTTTTATTTGTTTATTTGTTTTTGTAATCAATTCAATCAGTCATTATGGAATAAGAACAACCATTTCCCCGTCGTTCGCGTAGAATAACGTTTAAACCACCTTTACCACCGGAAGCCATTTCTGGTCGGCGAAGGTGACCCTGTTCTACTGAATCCAATACCATAAATACCTCTAGTGCATCATCTTCATCACATCTACCAGAGTTGTCTCGAGTTGTTTCTACACATCCTGGTTGATCTACTCTCATCGAAAAAGAGTCCTCATTGCTACTTGTGGACACTGAAGTTCCAATCAATGAGACCATGCATCTAAAACCTGACATTGTTCAACTAGAAGTTGATCTAGATCCCATCGTTATTTTACCAGAACATCTAGATCCCGAATTCGAACGACAAGCAGTTGTTCCTGTATTGGTCACTCCTCAGTCATTCATAGCCATTGAGTCTTCCCTTCTATCGCATAGTCAACCACATGAAATATATCTCAGGCGTGATGGAAAAATTCTTCCACCTGGTTTGATTTTGATTGAGGAAGAGCCTCAACAAGAAGAAATACCCTCAACTCCAACTCATTTTGGGTCGGGGCTTTATCTTTACGAGTCTTTTCCTCGACTAACTTACACTACAATTGATCCTGTTTCAATCTAAGTTCTTGTAGATCCTATAGGGTATTCACTGGGTCATTTGACCATGGCTGAGTCAACATCTCTGGCTGTACCATCTGTTACGGTTGCGACAACATCTACTGTTGCTACTCTGTCGATGTTTACAAAGTCACCTAAGTCAGATATTTATGGCGGTCCGTCCATCCCACTGGGTTACTAATCATTATCTAGAACCTATTTTGGTGCCTTCTCAAATCCATGGACTTCACCCATGTCATATTCTGGTATCTTATCTGGTATATCTCTAATGGGTACTGAACGAATTGATCCTTTATACACATCTTTAGTTCAACATCAAGCTGGTCCATCTGTGTACCTTCCATCTTGTTCAATCTCGACTGGAATACCACCATTGGATATCAATATATTCCATATTATTATACTCCTCATGCTGGGGGGCAACCTATGGTCACCCATTTTGACAATACTTCGTCGTTTTATGGTCACCCAAATTTTGGAATGACTGTTTTTCAAAGGTAGCCTATCTTGCCCGTTCAAACATAAATGGTTGTGCATTCATACCAACCGGTTCAACTAGTTACACCTACATCTACCCCACCTGTTAATAATTCATGACCCCATTTACAGGCTCAGTTGGTTGTACCTCAATTATCTCATGTGGGTCCTTCAACCCATGACCCTCAAGTCTTGGGCCTCCAGACTCCACCTCCTTCGGCTAGTTTACAACCACCACCTGTATCTAGAATCTTAAAACCACAGGCTGTATTACCCTTTTATGGGATGTCATAGGCTCCTACCAGTCTTACCTATTCACAAACAAGCCCGATCTATTTTGTTTTGGGCTATAATCTTGGTGGGAAATCATCTTGGCAACCGCAACCTCAAATTCCACAACAAAAATTCCAACAACAACAAGCTTATCCAGGTCTTGGTCAGCAGATCCCTCAAGCGTTTGGTAATCAAAATAACCCCTATCTGGGTTACCAACAACAAATTCTTTATGCTGGTGCACAAAGGCCTATCGCCTAAACAATTCCATCCTATCCTGGTTATGCTCAATCTGACTTAAATCGATAGTTTCCCTTTGTCGCAGCATTAGAATTACCTGATTTAAATTGGCTTCTGAATGATCCCATAAAATATTCTCCTTGGTGGCCGGTGATTCCACACAAATTACCCTTTGACATTCCTAAATTCAATGGAAACCCTGGAGAAGACCCGTCAACGGATGTTATGAATTATCATTTGTGGTGCTCATCAAACTCCTTAAATGATGAATCCGTTAGACTACCTCTTTTCCATCGTATTCTTACTGGTCCGGTTGCAAAGTGGTATATTGAATTACCACGAGCTTCATTTGATAAATTCACTACCTTAGCCACTACATTTTTAACCCACTTCCAGTTACGCATACAATATGAAACTGGAACGTAATTATTGACCAACTTTAAACAAACAACTGCTAGTCACATTTTTGATCATATTCATGAGTGGCGTCGTCATCGTCGAATGGTCAAAATATTTGTTCCTGATAAGCTCTTGGATGAGTGGCTTATTAAGTCCTTGATTCCATCTATCATCGAGGATGTAGCTAAAGGCGTCGTCTTCACTGAAGAGAAAGTCATTGCTCGTGCCTAGTACTTAGATTTGATTTATACTCAGTTCAGCACACTCTATGAGAAAATTCCAAATGCGTCGCGATCAAATTTTACTGTTCCTCCTCCATCTAGTAAGGACTCTCATGCTGGCAGTGGTATGATTGGTTTTACAAGCACTCACACCTCTACTGCATCTGATCCTACAAATTCTTATGAAATACATGCCGTGTCATATGACAAAGTCAAAAGTGACAAGCAACCCAGAAGCAAGAAAAGGGGAAAACAAAGAAAAAGAAAATTTCACCCCAGCAAGAACGATCATATGATTAACAATCTAGAAATTCTTGAAAACCTCGTTACCCTTTCTTGATATGTAATGAGTAGCACTTTACGCGAGACTATCCCCACTGCTCCAAAGTCTCAAAACTTCTTAAGATTTTTCCTACATCTGTTGTGTTGGCAAATCCTTTTCCGAATCCAAACACAAACATGGTTGCTACGGATCCTGCTTCTAGTTCCCAAGTGTTTATGCTATCTATCACAAAGCCAAAAACTGATTTTTTGGAGTCTACGTGAAATAAATATTATGGTAGTCAGGCTACTGATCAACCTACTACCTCAACCACAAATATTTCCACTGAATCAATTCCGCCACCTTTTATTTTAGAATTAACAATAAAGCCACCAAAGGGAGTCGTCCACAAATCGACATTCAATCCCCTAGTTCACAAAACTCAAAATTACAATATAGTTGAAGATCTGGTGCAATCACCTTCAACTATGTCGACATTTGAGGTACTTCAAAAGTTTCCCTCCTAGAAGCAAGCTTTTCTGTCAACAATTGGTGGAATCGACTTGACAGATTCTAATCTTGTAGTCTTTAATCACACAACCATGTGCCAAAATTACTAGTCAAATTAACATTTTAAATCAAAGTAAATGTTCTAAATCACCTCGTTCATCACACTATTATTGATAAGGGAGCATCTACTTGTATTATGTCTATCAATTTCTGGAAGTCACTTGGCTTGCCTCGCTTATCTCAATTGCCTACGACATTGAAAGATTTTGATGGTCATACATATAAGCCTTGTGGAATCATCAATAACCTGCATGTCGAACTAGGGGGGAAAATGTAACTATTGAAGTTGAGGTCATTGACGAACTCCTTGACTAAAACATCTTACTTGGAAGGACATGGGTTTATGCTATGACTGCGATCGTCTCTACTTACTTTCAGATAATCGCCTTCCCTCATAAAGGTGCCATCATAGTCATCAATCGACTCTCCTTGTTTGCCTCTAGTTCCCAGGTAACTAGAAGCATTCCATTAGTTCACGCACCCCACCTAATACTTCAAAACATTAGTGTAGGGATATTTAAGGATTATTCCCTAATGGGCACCTTTTAATTACTGCCGCCTGCGACGTCAGTGGAAATTGCGAATAGAGAGACCTGCTGCATGATATATTCCACTTCATTTGACTTAAGGAAGATTACCAATGATTCTGAAGTTGATACGATGTGTGAATTTCTGCCACCAAGCCCAATTGAGCTCGCATAGAAATCAATTTTCTTGGGTTGGGCGACACATCTTGAACCATCATCGCCAATTGTTTGGGTCGATCATTCATTATATTTTGGTACTCCTTCTGATTATTTTTCATCCAAATTCTTGACTGATGAGAGCATTGTGGAAGCCATGATGCTAGAAGGAGAAACATGGGACGATTATAATCATCGTTCCCGTCTTCCAGATTACAATGAAGATAATATTATTAAAATATATTTACCTACGATCTCTGACTTATTTTCGAATTATGTTCTAATTGATGCCATCGAATTCGAGCGAAACTTGTCAAATATTGAAGAAACAATTTCTATCGATATTTCGACCAAACTTGGCTTTGTAGAAAACATTCATGTCGGCGTGTCTTGTTTTGCATCCGAACTCAACAGCTATCGCTCTCTTTTTCATGAATTACAAGAAGTATTTTCTTTGTATTATGAGGAAATTCCAAGCATATATTATAGTATTGTTGAACACCCAATTAAAATATACCCTGATGTCAAACTGGTACGTCAACGCCTTCGTCCTATTCATCCAAAGAAGGATGTTGCCATTAAATCAAAAGTTGAATTTTTTTTGCGTGCTGGTTTCATTTACGCTGTTCCTCTTACTGATTGGGTTTCGAACATTGTTCTTGTCATGAACAAACAAGGGAAAATCAAAGTGTGTGTTGATTATCGGGATGTCGATCTTGCTTGTCCAAAAGACAATTATCCTACTCCCTTTATCGACCAAATTATTAACAAATGTGCCGGCTGCGAAATTTTTTCTTTCATGGATGGATTCTCAAATTACAATCAAATCAATATTCACTGAGAGGACCAATATAAGACATCATTCATTTGTCCCCGGGGCACATTCGATTATCGTAAAATCCCATTTGGTTTAAATAATGCTGGGGAAAAATTTAAGAGAGCAATGGATTACACTTTCCATGACATTAAGCACATTGTTCAACCTTATCTAGACAATTTCGCATTCACGAAAACAGACTTATCACCCAACGCATCTGAGAGCTATATTTTTATGTTACCGACACTACACAATTCACCTCAATCCACACAAATGTGTGTTTTGCGTTGGTTCAGTTCGTTTGCTTGGATTTGTCGTCTCAAAAGATGGAATTCGAATTGACCCACTGAAGGTCCAGGCCATTCTCGATTTTCCTGTGCCATCAAACTTACTTTAGTTATAGAGACTTCAAGGAAAGGCTAACTTTCTAAGGAGGTTCATACCCAACTATGATGAAATGGCTAAAGGATTTACTCATCTCTTGAAAAAGGGGATTCCCTTCGATTGGGATAAGGTTGCGCAAGCTTATTTTGATGCTCTTAAAGATACTCTAATCCAAGTGTCATTAATGTATCCCCCTAATTATCAGAGTGACTATTTCCTATATCTCACCGCTGCAGATAGAACCATTGCTATGGTTTTAGTCCAAGAAGAAGATGGGATAGAACATCAGATATATTATTTGAGTCATAATCTCAACGATACGAAAGTTAAGTACTCATACGTCGAAAAGCTCGCCTTGGCAGTCGTTCAAGCTGTCCAAAGATTCCACCATTATATCCTACTCTGAAATACCATTGTCATTTCGGATTGCAACCCTATGACATACATTCTGTCACGTCAATTTCTGGGGGGGGGAATATTCAAAATGGATAGTCATTTTGCAGAAATTTGATTTGGAATTCATCAAATCCAAGTCAAAGAAGTATTTGGTTTTCATTGAGCTTCTCTGCGACCTTCCCTCTGATAGTACTGCAACTACATTGGAACCATAAATTCTAGATGAGTCTCTGTTTTTGATTGGGTCATCTGACCCTTGATATGGGGATTTTATCATTTATCTTCAAACCAAAACTTTCATCCCTATACCTCTCACTCACAACAATGATAGGGGTTCATAAACGAAATTGGCATTTAATCTTGTACTCGACTTTATGGGCATATTGACCTCAGTGAGGAATGCAACCAGATTTACTTCCTTTCAGTTGGTGTATGGTCTGGAAGCTATCTTGCCAATCCAATGTGAAATTCCATCATTAAAAATCACTATTGACCTGCTACTTGACACCTCTAATGAAGAATCACATCTTTTTAACCTCATCCATCTAGATGAAACATGTTGTGAAGCCGCATTGGCCAGTGAAGCGCATAAGAGATGAATCAAGGAACATATGACCGCAATGTCAAGATTTGAATCTTCTCAGAGGGAGCCTTGGTCTTGCTTTATGATCAGGAAGTTGATTTGATAGTAACAGGAAAATTTGAGGCACTATGGCATGGCCCCTACATTGTCAAAAGAGTTCTGGCTAAGGGCGCCGATGAGTTAGTTGATTATGATGGAATTCCATTGGCGCAGCCTCAAAATGGGTTGTATCTTGAATGTTACTATGCTTAATTGAGCGTCGTAAACTTTTGTATCATATTGTGTATATGCTTTGATTGCATTAAGTGTCTTAGTTTGTTTTTTAGAGTTTTCTTGAAGTTATTAATCCACTTTACATTTCATCGCAGATCTATGAATATTTGGAACCATTTGTTGGGTATGCTGATGGAGCTAGTTGTAGTATGCAGAACCTATCCTTTGCAGCATGGGCCATTTTCGCTCCCGATGGCGAGTTAGTGAGTTTTCAAGGGATTTGTATCAGTCGATCAACAAAAAATATCGCTGAGTATAGTGCGTTGATCAAAATTCTCTCTGATGCCATTTCACTTGGCATTAACTGCATCATCATTAGGTTAGACTCAAAACTTGTTGTATTGCAACTTACTAGCGTGTATACCGAAATCCAACAATTCATCGTATGTTCCTTAGAGTCCGAATTTTGGAAAGACATTTTGATTACATTCAATATCAACACATTTCCATAAATTTGAACACACTAACTGATTCTTTAGCGAATTATTTTTTAAACATACATTTGCAACACATGTAAAGAAACATTTTCAATTCACATCATACAATTGAATAGGATTACACATTAAACATACGAAAACTTTAAAAGAAAATAGATAGATAGTTTAGGTTTTTACGAAATTTGTGCCCAAGACACATTGGTCACCTGACCTCAAAATGTATACAAAGTGTAAAAAGTAAAATGCTCATGATAACAAGCAAATTCTCTAGCTATCTTGCGTAATAACCTTGTCCAATGGCTAGGAACACCAATAGTATGGCACTGCAGCCTCATAGGTAACTCCCTGATCTGGACATCTCGTATCCCAAGAGTTAATCCCTCAACATGCTGCTACAAATCAACAAGAGTCTCGGTCAAATCTAAATCTCGAAGGAATTCTCTCTCGACAGTCCTCTCTGCTGGTTCATTTGTTGCCTGCTCTGGTCGACCCATTGGTCAAACGTGACCCACATCTGTGTACATAAAAAAAATTATTTTAGTCTTAGAAAATTTCAAAAATACAAAAACATGTAGAAACCTTAAAATCAAAAACATGGTCAAAACATTTTTACCCATTGCTTCCCATTGAGCACCATCCAGTAAAATAAAATTTGGATCTCCATGAAAATATACGCCTGCGTATAGATACTCCTCTATGGCGATAATCTGTAATCAGAGCCAGGAAAAGAATGTAGTAGAAAATATGATAGTCGATTGACCAACATGCCTAACCATCAATTCAACCCATCTCTGCATCCAAGGATATCTAAGACCAAAAATGCTTAGTGTCACATGATGTGGCTGCATTAATGGAACTCTCTCTAAAATAAAGGAAATCAAGGTCAATCCATAACTGAAATTCTTTCCGCCACCCTTTAATTTAGTCAGTTGTTCTTTCATCTGAAAGAGTACTACTTCAACCCAGTTTAACACTGTTGGTTTGAGACACTTGAGAGAATACTACATGTATGAACAATTTGCAACATGTAGTGTCACAAAGCCAACAAGTTTTGCATTAGTGAAAAGGATAGTTCTCAAAGGCAAATCACACACATCACGAATGTTTATCTTCCCATATTTTCTAGGGTTAGTACCTGACCGACAATGCTGGAAAATGTAGTCCTTCACTGTGTCGCCTCCAGGAGCAGATCCCGCAAGGGAAACAGGAGAACCATGTCTCGATAATCCAGTAAGAAAGTAAATGTCCTCAACTAGTATTGGGAGAACTTTGTCCCAAATATGAAATCCATGATATGTCGAATCCCATGAACGAACCAGGAAGTCTAATAGTTCAAGATGCTATCTCATCCATGATAATCTCACATACTTAAGTAACCCACAATCCTTGAGGGCTCTTATAGTGCCAGGATCATTTAGGTAAATCATATCTTGTTATTCATGTTGTCTTTCTCGCCATGTAATGGTCATTTTGATCCAATGAATACCTGAAAGCCAACCATAAGATTTATTAGGATCTATTTCATGCAAAAAATTTGGGATTTTTTGAGCACACAACAAGAAACAGATTTTAAAATGTGCCCAATGCATCCCTAGTCCATAGACAGAGCGCTGCAGAGCATCTGAGCTTCAATTTTAGTGCTCTGCAACACACTTTTCAACATGCAAGGGTGTGTTTCCCTCAAAATGCAATAGATTTACCATAGGGGGCTCAAAAACCTAAAAATTCAGCATGAAATTAAACAAAAATGACACTAAAAGAAATAGGAGGTTCAAATCTCCAACCTGGATCAAACCACATGAGAAATCTTCCATTGAAACTGTTGCAATCGACCGCTGAGGTTCGAGGGAAAAATAGGAGTCAGATCTCCTAAATTTATAATGATAACTATGGAATGGTAAAAAATTCTTTTTATTAGTCATTTTGATTATTTTAATCATATTTAATGATGTGACTATAGTTTTTGTTCAATTTTACTATGAAACATGTATTTTTAATCCGTTTGATGGTTCTCTGAACATATTTTATAGCTAATACAGTGAGTTTGAAGTGCACAATTATTCAAAAATGATTTTACCACAAAGCATACTTTTATCTCTTTTTCTAGCTCTGTTAAACATGAAATGGGAACCCCCCTTGAGTCTTCTTTTAGCTCTTTTTAGATTCCATTAATGTGAAAAGATTTCCGAGCACTTGTATTTTCAAGCTCGTAAAAGGAAATGAGACAACATCTACTTAGTATAATTTTAACCCTTTTTTTGACTGAGATATATTATTTATGAAAAAGGAAAACCTTAGTCCAACATGGCTAAGAGGTTTTCTTAGGTATTATTTTATACCTTTTCGGACATGAGTGACAAATTTGTGAAAAAGATCTTACAGAGTTTTCTTTTTTTCCCTTTTTCAAACTCTCTAAACATGAAAAAGGAGTGAGTTTTCATTGTCGTTAGACTCATTAAAATATCAAGTAGCGACGGGCTTGTTCGATCATGACAAGATCGAGTTTTACTATCGCTAGAATCGTTAAATCATCAAATAGCGATTTATTCACCCAAAGGGTCAAATTATAGATCAAGCATATGTTACCATCCTCAAGCTTGCTAAAAAATAAAGAGGTACTGGTCAGCAATGATTAAAGAAAATTTGGGAAAAATAACAAAACAATTTATGGTAGTAGGTTGCTCTTGAACATGACACTTTCACTTCATCTTCATGGCTTTGGGTTGGGTAATATTCTTGATGGTCTATCATACCTATGGTCTATCATACCATCCTTCATTTTGGTTTTGGGTCAATGTTGCCAACTCATTTCAGTGTCGCCGATATGTTCAAGAGAAGTCATACAGTGATTCCTCATCTTTTTCAATACTCATAAAGCTTCATTTTCATGACCGCCATCCTTGAACATTGCTTCATCAATTACATTATATCTCCAAAATCATTACTCCTGTTTCGTGTCGTATCTGCGGCAAGTCGCTTACTGTCGACATCAAATCATCATCCAGGAAGTTGACTTAGAAACATCTTTCCAGTACCTTGGAGCTTTCTTACATCAATGACAGGTTTCTTAATTCCGGCAACAGATTGACGTCACAGGCCTTCTACCAAGAGATTTTGTTTGGAGTTCAACATCAAATCATCTATTCATGCCATGAAAATTGTACTGCAGTACCTTGAGAGCCATTAACATCAACGATGGTTTCTATCGTGTCTGTTAATGACTTACATCAATGATTGGTTATCAGACGTTGTCTTCCCATGTTCGACTTTAGATCACATATTCACATGGTTAGGCTTGTACTTATAATGATCGAATGAATGAGATAGAAGACCCCATATCTAGTTTCATCCATTTGGGCTGCAATTTCAGGAATTGTACTACATCATCCATACGATGGCTTTACATACAGATGGCAATCCTATCATGGGCCTATATCTATAGGCATGTCTATATCTGTAGACGAATGTTTGATTTATGTATATGTTATGATACTTTATGTGTTGAGCATGGGTATGCCTCCCTCAAAAATTCATGTCAAATATGTACAAGATATCATGATGTAATGTATTGCAAATTGGTGCAGGCCACCATCCTCTTCAGGTCTTACTCATCACGAAGTAAAGAATCTCATTCAAATATTATCATTATTTTGACTTCATACTTTAGGGGGAAACTGTTACAGGTCAATTTGGGTATCATCCCTAAGACGAGTATGAACAGGGTCTATCATCCTTTAATTAAATACAAACATGGTCTATCATCCCCTATTTTAGTTGCTACATGCCCTAGAGAAGTCATTCCACTGATGTCTTTAATTAATGAGAGTTTCAATGTTTGAAGTATAGTTAAAACGACCCATTGACTCATCAACGCTCCTCTAAATGGGTCTAAGTGCATTGAAAAGCACTTACTCCCATGAAAGGGTTTTGTGCAAAGAACTTCTAGACACTTAAGGGTGTGTTGGTCTCTTGGGAGCGAAATCATTATTGTTCCGGGAATCTCCACATGTCCAGTGCCTTCTAGAAGAGCTCACAGGTGTTGTACTTCGAATACATGTGTTCATCCATCACCAGTGAACCTCGAAACATGTCTAATCTATTATTAGAAAGCCATTCAATTTCATTTATTAAGAAACTACCTACAATTTCCCTATAAATTGAGCACTCATTTAAGTGCAAGGGAGGAAGAAATTTATGTAGTCGTTACACAGCATTTTGTCACCGTCCCTGCAATCCCTCGTCCCGTACATTGGAGGACTATTCCCGTGACCTGTGAACAGTTAAATGTCTTAAAACCACCTTCATGGCATCCTCTTACATAAGGAAAAACATTCTCCTGAAGACCATTTCCTCTGAAAAACCCTAAAAACAGATGTTTTAGCCTTGGCGCGACTAGCCAGTTCATCCCTCACGCCAATGGGGGAAATCCACACTAGAGGGCGTGCCAACTGGCGCTCTGTCCCTGTGTTTCACTTACGCCAAGCTTATTAAGGGATGTTTAAAAAAAATAAATGGCGGAAGTTTGATTCTAACCAACTCCAGAACGAATCATCAAAAGAAGTTGAGTGGTTTGGCTCCGGATCTCCATGTATAGGAAGTGGTTTTCCACCTATCATGGAACCTTCCTAAGAGATAGGGCCTATCCCATGATTATAGGGATCCCAACTTCCCTTCCCCCATCTATAAAAGCTTTCCCTCTCCATTTCCAAGCTAGATAAATGCTTGGGAGCTAAACTTGTAGGAAGGAAACTATAGCTGGGCAATTATTGAGAGCTAAGCCGAAGAGAATCCCGTAAGAGAGAGAGCTTCGTCCAGATTCCCGACAAGCTTTGTTGAGACATGCTCCACTGCAAACCTTGTCGAAGGAAGATCATAGCGTCAGAGCATTTGGTTGTAATCTCCCTTTTGTCATTTATAATATAAGCGACTTTGATTTTGGTTCCATTCTTGTGTTTACTCTTTTATGTAATGCAACGAATTATATCCTCTCTGACTGATATATAGTTACATGTTTTAAGTATTACATTGTACGTCGTCGTTTCTCTATGTGTGTATAGGTGTCCGGACATGATGAATGGAAAGATTGTGATCTGTTAGGCTAGGGACGAGGAGCACCACTTCTTTATCGAAAACATCAGCGTGGGATTCGAGGTAGGCTACTTATTGCGATCTTTGTCTTTCTTGTAACTAGGAACCAATGTCATTGCGTGATTCGATTGTTGCTAGACCCAATCTAGGGCTACTGGGATTGCCTCTGTCCACAGAGGGGATTTATCTCTTCAACAAATTGGTGACTCCGCTGGGGAGTCAGTTGGAGTTAGTCTTTCCTCTTTTGGTTGTTTTTGGATTTTGATTGATTTATTTTCTCTTCTGGTTCACCTCCCTTGATGTCAAACCCCTGTTCAGCCCCCAGAAGACCTGATCCAGTCTCTATTTGTCCTTTTTCATATTTTTCCCATAGTAAACTCGATTGGCGTGGTTTAGCTCTTGACAGTTGCGCCGACTGGCGCTTGTTGCTAGTTATGCCCCCGCGCCAATGCTTTTTTGGCACAAATTACAGCCAAACATGCACGGTAAATTTGTTTGGTGTTAGGGTTTGCTTTCCTTTGGGCTCTCTGAGCTTGAGTTTTGGTCCTGGTGTCATTTTTCTGATTGATTGAGTGCCTTGAAGTCATTGTTGACTGTGTTTGGCCCTTGTCCTCCAGTTGTTTTCCCTTTACTATTAGTTTTGCATTCTAGCCCTAGGGTTTCTAGGTGCTTCAGTGTGCTGAGCCTCCCGTGGGAGTTTTGGGTCCTTGCTTTCCTGGTCAACTTCGTTTTCACTTCTTTGCATTCGTTTTGCTGGATTCCATTGTATCATTGCGTTATTTGAGTGATTTTTCTCTCTTTCATTAAAGTTTCGCTTTGTCTCACTCCAAGCCTAGATTACATGGTTTGTGTGAGTCTTTTTCGAGATTCTTCTTCGCTTTGAGGGATTTCTTCATCAGTTTGAGTCTTGGTTGCGTGCATTTCTATTGAGTGAACTTGTTTGTTTCATCTCTCTCAATGTCATTTCTCGAATTGGTCTTTTCATTCATTTAGTGCATTTGCTCTGAAATATTGAAAAATACAAAAACAAATTTCTTTGTATTTTTATTAGCCTAGTGAAAATTGAAAGCTCTTTCGCATTACTAGTGCTATATAACTCTAAGAGAAAAGTTTTCTAGTTTCATTAGCTTGCATTGGAAATAGTAGTGGATGTTTTTGTGCTTTTCGTTTTGTTGTCATTTGAAAAGCTCTCAACTCTCCCGTAGATAGCTCTTAATTGAACATAATGATGTTTTGTGGCATGTATTTTCCATTTAGAGGTTTTATGAGATCCAAAATTCGATAGGGCCTGGAAATTGAAACGTAAATTGAAGATCAAATTTAAAATTTACTGAATTAACCTAAGGCAACATTGAAACATTAACGGAACATATAGTAGTCTAAGGTAGAGACGTGTTCTGGCGTCTTTAAACCTAGCAACTGTCGCTCATCATCGGGCTAAAAACAGTGCTAGTACGGACTTGTGCTCCCTGTACTATCGAGTATATAAAGGGAGACCCCATTAGGTTGCAATCCTTTTTTTGTAGGAAGCCGAGTCTATCGCCTTTTACCCGTGATACACCGGACACAACATTCAGGGAGATTACCTGCACGTACATCAAGTCCTTGGTTGATTTCTCTTTCATTTTTACCAAGGTGTATATGGAAATTCACGGATAGTTGGTACACCCATTTGCCTAGATTACCGGAGCAGTCATTTTGATCTTTACTGACTCACTAAATTTGAAAAGATCATCAAGCGCTTGTCCTTTCACGCTTGTTTCCAAATTGAAAGTGATAAAGTCATCTTTTACTTGTTTCTAGACTCTTAAAACATGAAACAATAAAATTTCTAATTTCAATGTGGTAAAATTAATCACCTACGATCACACGCCCATTTAGAGATTGATTTTTCGGCTTGTTGTTGTTTGCCTTGGTTTTTGGTTTTTTCCCGTGTGTCTTTGTTTTTATCTCTTCCTCTTTTCATTATAGTCACAGTGGCAGAACCCTCAGTTTCATCTACTGGTAGTCCTTACACAGATGATTCATCTGAGGTCTCCTAGTCCTTTGCCGAGTATCAACAGCCCATTGTATCCAAGTTTCCCAACGAGGGATTGGTTATATCTGAACTTCCCTTTGGAGGACCAGTTGACTTCAATTGGCCCTTGTCCAATGATTGGTTTGGATTTGGAGTAGGGGAACACTTCCCTCCTCTTACATTGGGACCACCTTTCTTGGCTGCTATTATACCTCCTATTCCCCGTTGTCTTTTAGAAGATCTTACGACAGGGTCAGATATGGACTCACCCAGTCCTTCTCCTAGTGAGGGAATTCCTACTTCTGGTGAAGATTACCAGCTTTTTCTCGAAGACATCCCAAAACATTCTGTTATGTCTTCACCTGGTCCTTCGCTCCCAGCTGGATATAGGTCTTTAAGTCAGGTCTTGGCCGCTATTTCCTCTATCGGAGTTTTTACTCCGTCCACAAGGCCCACCATCCCCACGTTGGGGATGTCGCCATTGACGCCTCTCATGTCATCTCATTTTGTTACATCGACACCTGTTAGAACTATTGATTGCGTGGCTGCATCTATGCCTAATGTCACTACTCAGTCAGCTAGGACCTCGTTAGTTCCTGAAGACGTTTATATAGCTTCTGCTATTGCGGAGAATATTTCTCCGGAGGAGTATTGGCTGTCTTTACAACCGTCAAACTCTGAGGTTGGTCAGTCCTCTTAAGATCTTAATCGTCCTTACTTTCCCCATTATGGACCAGATGGCTCCACAATCTACATATTTCCATATCAATATGATGAGCAAGGCAACTCTCTTCGTTTCCCTGCTCCTGAGGCTTATCAGTATATTAAAAATTTTCTATCTACCCAACCTGGGCAACCTTCTAATCAACAAGGGAAAAACCTTCAGGGACAACCTTTTTTTCAGCAAGGATATGCTTCTGGCCGACAAGGGCAACCATTCTAGGGACAACCTTCGGCCCAGCCAGGTTATCTATACGACCCGCAAGGACAACCCTTACAGGGACAACCTTTAGGCAGCGGGGATTGTTGTACGGTCCGCAAGGGCAGTCTTACAACCCTCAAGGTCAACCTCTATAGGCTCACCCTGTGGTCCAGCCAGGGAAACCTCAAGGACCCACAGGGAAACCGGGGCATCAACCTGGACCGTTGTACGGTCTTGGGGGGCAAACCCATCCTTCTCAACCGTTGGTGCAACCTCAACAACCTCATTTTCCAATTGGTCAAAATGTTGCACAACCAGGGCCATCTTATGGTCCTGTCACAGGTCAACCTGGTTATCAAGCACAACCTGGCCCTCTCTCGCGATCAGGACAACCTGCTCAGCCGAGGCAGCCTAGTGTCCTTCATCAACCGGGTCAACCTGTTCAACCAGGACAACCTGTTCAGCAGGCCAACCTGTTCAACCAGGGCAACCTGCATAGCCAGGTCAACCTATTCAACCAGGACAAACTGCACAACCTATTAACCCTGCTCAGCAGCTGATCTATTCTATGCCACAACCAAAACCACCTGTAAGCCTGACTTATCAGACTCAGTAGGGTCCCATTTACCAGCAGCTCGTACGACCCCAAGGCGGCTATTTCCTTCAAGGTCAATCTCGACTAGTTTACAACCCGCCCCAAGGTTGTAGTTATTACCTTCAACAGCCAGGCTACACTTATACTCCACAATAAAATCCGTACACTGCTCAAATAGGGCCCACATATAATCAGAGTCAGTACCCTGGTTATTAACCCCCGTATCCTGGTTTTCAGTCACCATATCAACCCAATTATACGACTTATACCCCCTATGGTCAGAATCCTCTAGGACAGAACCAATGGGGGCAAAATCATGCTTAACTAGGCTGGAGTATACGTACAGGTCCTTATCGGGGACCTGGCATGCCTTTCAATCCTCAATTACCTTTCCTCGCCACATTGGAATTACCAGATGTGTCCAAATTGACCAATGATCTAATTCTTCATAATCCATATTGGCCTCCGGTTCTAATGAAGGTGCCTGGTAATTGTACTAAATTTGAAGGCAAATCTGGAGAAGACCCTCAAGCACATGTCATGACTTACCATTTGTGGTGTTCTTCGAACTCTTGGATATATGACTCGATCCGGATACGTCTTTTCCCGCACTCTCACCAGCGCTGCTGCTAAATGGTACATAGAACTACCCCGTGGTATTTTTCAAGACTTTAATACTCTAGCTATGGTATTCCTAATGCATTTCTAGTTACCGGTTCGTTATGAAGCCGAGACGCATCTCCTGACATCTCTGAAACAGGACAAAGCCACTCATATTTCAGATCATATTCATGAGTGGAGATGTCGTCGTCGTCTGATCAAGTTTGAAATTCCTGATCAGCTTCTAACTCACTGGTTCACTACCTCCTTTGTCAACAAGATTGCACAGGACATTACTATGGGGGCATTTGTAATTGAGGAACAAGCTATAGAAATTTGCTGAATAATGATTAATTATCCACCGAGACTATCCTGGTCACATACTATTTGAACTTCATACACAACACATAATCTCTTCCACTCAGATCAACTCAGATCATCACACATGCGGAAATAAAATCAAGCAATAACACATCAAATCATCATACACATTAACACAGTATGTATGGGGAAAGCTTATAGCTGAAAACCCCGCAGCTATTGTGTATATTATAATGAAGAAATCAAGGAACTAACTCAGTACAATACTCCTCACAAGTACTCAGTACTTTCTCATACAGTTACTCACAATCTAGCTCAGTTTTGAACAGGTTACTGGTTCAAAACTCACCGCCAATTGCCTTGCCTCTATTGCGTGTTTCAATGCTATGTGATGGCCTCTTTATATAGATAAACCACCAGCCTGAACTGCGCAATCCTCATGGGCTTACTCCACCTATCTGTGTGTTGCAAATAGCAACAGTATAGTCACAACTGATAGCTAACTCTACCCTTTCATCTACCTCTTTCATTGGTCTCCACTGAACTGATCATACACTGTAGTGAACTGATGTGTTCTTGAGTTGAATAATGAGTTACTAATTAATGAATTAAATAATATTTAATTCACTCCACTCATAACCAATTGATTAGCTAGTTAAACTAATCTCAATCAGTTCAACTAAAATAAACAGAACACAACTCCACTAGCTGTCTCATTAACTCCTCCAAACTTCTGCCACTGAAGTCCAACTGAAGTTAACCATGCATGATGCCATCAAACCCTTGGGAACCACGTGATTCCTCTGTCAGATGCATGAGCCACTTCTGTAGCTCGAACTGAAGTGCTCCAAGAGAGTAAAATGTTGTTTATAGTCTAAATATTATTAAGGGTAAATAATATTTGACTTCCCTGTTTTAAGGAGAGGCAGTCTAAATATAGACTTCGACCTCTTTGACCTAAAAATAGAGTCTCATATATTTTTACCAACATGATCAATGCTCCAAGAATCTCAAACTGGAATCCCCGAACCATGCTCCATATGTCTAAAAATAGACATAGTCTAAAAATAGATTTTGCGCCAGAATTTGCCTGCGGGCCCACTTAGTGAAGGCGACTTCATTTCATTAAGCTCCATCATATTGCTGCATTTTCAACACTCCCTCTCAGCAAGATATGGATTATCTGCAACCCCTATCCTGCCTCTGTGGAATTCGAACTTGCTCCTGGTGAGCGCCTTCGTCAGGATGTCGGCATCCTGATCTTCCGTGGGAACATATGAAAGCATCATGATTCTCCGCTGAACACAATCTCTGATATGATGATACCAATCCGTGAAGCCATGCCGCCTCAACTGATCCTCCTGTCTGTACCATGAACCATATCCCGATGTGCCTCTAATATAGTGCAATACATGCTTGCCTGCCTTCCAAAAGAGCTTGGTAGGCTTAACCATAGCTTGCGAAAGCTAGTTAACTGCATAGCATATATCGGGTCATGTATTGACCAGATACATAAGCGACCCCACCAACTGTCGATAGACAGTGGCATCCACTACCTCCGCTGAAGTAGCATCCTCCTTCTTCCAACCACGGTAGTTTAGGTCGTCGGTGCTTGGCACTTGCATGTCGAAACCTTCCTAACTTCCGGGCAAGGCTTCCCCCGAGAAACAAATGGGGCCCCTCCGCTCGCCCAAATCTCCAATCCAAGGAAATAATGAAGGATGCCCAAGTCCTTCATCTCAAACTCCCGTGCAAGATCCTCCTTGCATGAAAGTATCAACTGCTCATCGCCATCGGCTCTCCAGCCCTCACTTCATCTCCCAATGCCCTCGAGGCATTCGATGGAAGGGAATCAAAACCCTTGGGTGTTCTCGCGAGTCTACCAATTACGTTGCAAGGTAAAACAATCAACGTTGAAGTGGAACTTGTTGATGCCAAAATCAACTAAAATCTTCTACTCGGTCGCATTTGGACCCATGCCATGTTGTGTGTTCCGTCCACCCTCTTTTGAATTTTTAAGTTTCCACATGAGGGCAATATTATTACTGTTGATCAGTTGTCTTTCTTTACTTCATCCTCTGAGAACAACGTGCCATACGTGGATCAAATTCCTAATCCCCTCAATAGTGTAGGACCTGGTCTTTTCAAGGACCCCGTTCTCATGGGTATTTTTCCCATTCCACCACTAAACACCGTTCAAGCCAACATGATCTCTAGGTCAGATGACCCGTGGATCATCCCTTCTCCTGAACAGGTTGCCTCTTTTAGAGAATTGATGCCTCTGACTCCAGTTGAAATCAATTATTGCAAGATCGTTGCCGTATCAGATCCTCCTCTTGCTGAAAATGCTCCTTTGAGCATGGCTCTTGATGTTTATTCTCAATCCTCTTGGCTCGGCGATGCAGATTCGCTTGATCCTTTGAGAAAATTTTTTCTGTCTGACGAAGCTATCGTGGAGACTATGTCTCTCGAAGATCTGCCATGGAGCAATGTCTAATTGTCTCGAGCGTTTTGCATCTCAAGTTCCCTCTCCACCTCTCCAAACGCCAATATTGACTCATGAAGTACTTTTGGAAGGAAATCTAAGTAATATTACCCAAACGATGCCTATCGACATCTTCGTTAAACTGGGGGTCATCGAGAACATCCACGTGGGAGTCACTTGTTCTCCTGATGAGATTGAAGTGTACACTAGCCTTTTCCACGCATTCTGAGATGTTTTCACATGGTCTTATGAAGAGATGCCTGGGATTGATCCCAGTATCGTCGTGCATGAAATTCCCACCTATCCTGGTGCGAAGCCTATGCGCCAGCGTTTGCACCCAGTGCATGCTCGAAAAGCCACTGCTATAAAAGCAGAAGTTGAGAAACTTCTTAAAGCGAGCTTCATATATCCAATCCCTTTGATAGAATGTGTTTCCAATATTATCCCTAAGGATAAGAAGCAGGGCACAATTCGAGTCTGTGTTGACTATCGAGATATTAATCGGGCTTGCCCTAAGGACAACTATCCCACCCCCTTTATAGACCAGATCATTGATGATTGTGCGGGGAGTGAGATCTTTTCCCTTATGGACGGCTTCTCGGGTTATAATCAAATTAATATCCTTCCATCTGATCAACATAAGACTGCCTTCATCTGCCCGTGGGGAACATTCGCCTACAAGAAGCTCCCTTTCGGCTTAAAAAACACTGGGGCTACCTTCCAACGTGCCATTACCTATGCCTTTCACGACATACGTAACATTGTTCAGCTGTACCTGGATGAAATTTTGGCTGATTCAGGTCTACGCGAGGACCATCCAGAACATCTTTGCCAGATTTTTCTCCACTGCAGATGTTACAACATCAGGCTTGATCCTCACAAGTGCGTCTTTTGCGTTGACTTTGGTCAGATTTTATGATTCATTGTCTCTAAGGACAAAATTCGCCTTGACCCTCTCAAGGTCGAGGCTATTGTTAATCTCCCCTCCCCATCCTTGTTGCATCAACTTCAGAGTCTTCAGGGGAAAGCAAATTTCTTATGTTGCTTTATCCTGAACTATGCAGAGGTGGCTGAAGGGTTTACGCGACTTATAAATAGGACGTTCCCTTCCATTGGGACGAGATTGCTTAGTAATCCTTCGATAACCTTAAGACGTTGCTTTTCAATGCTCCATTAATACGTCCTCCCAACTATCATCATGATTTTACCCTCTATTTGGCTGTCGCATTCAGCACAATTGCCATGGTTCTGGTACAGGATGACGATGACGGAAATGAACACATGGTTTATTATCTATCTCGAAATCTCCTTGAAACTGAAACACATTATGCCCACGTCGAGAAGTTGGCACTTGCCGTAGTCTAGGCCGTTTAGCGGTTTCACCATTACATCCTGTTGCGCATGGTAACCGTGATTTCCGACTGAAACCCCATGGCTTACATTTTGTCTCGACAATTGCTGGGAGGAAAATAATCCAAATGAATTGTGATCCTTCAAGAGTTTGATTTGGAGTTCACTACTGCCAAATCTAAGAAGTCACTGGTTTTTTCTGATCTTATCTACTCTCTCCCTTTCGACTCTATTCCATCTCAATTCGAGGATCATATCCCAGATGAAAATCTCTTCTTAAGTAGCACTCTCGATCCATGGTACGAGGATATCATCGTGTACCTCTAGACATCTACCTTCCGGTCCGAGTTAACGAAGGATGCTCGACGTCATGTTCGACACCAGTCGCAACCATATCGCGTTGTCGGAGATACCCTATATCGGGTCAGAGTCGATTCTATACTCTGCTGGTGTTTGACCTTAGAAGAGGCTGAGAAAGTTCTAAATGACTATCACAGTGGCACCTATGGTGGTCACATGTCCGATTATGCTACCTCCCAGAAGATTCTGTGTGCGGGTTACTTCTGGTTGTCTATATGTAAAGACTGTATTGTTGCAGTAAGAAAGTGTCATGCGTGCCAGATCTTCCAACGCAAGATGTGTGCGCCAACCCTCCCATTACATCCTATCATTACCGTGGGCCCTTTTGCCAAATGGGGCATTGATTTTATGACATGTAACCCTCACTCGGCCAGGGGGCATGCTTATATCATCGTTGCCATAGATTACTTCACCAAGTGGGCCGAAGCGATGCCTACATTGACTACAAACGGTAAGACAGCTGCTCAGTTCATTTTAAACCATGTGATCATGCGTTTTAGCGTTCCTCAAGCCATCGTCACTGATCATGGATCTCATTTTCGGGACTACATGTTGGCAGAGCTGACATCGAAGTTGGGCTTGCGTCACGACAGCTCGATGCCATATTACCCCCAGGAAAATGGCCAGGTTGAAGCCGTGAACAAGGTGCTTGTCTTGATGCTTCAAAAAATAGTTGGTATACACAAATCGAATTGGCATCTCCAATTGTTCTCAGCTCTCTGGGCCTACCAAATGTTAGTGAAGAGCGTGACCAGATTTAACCTTTCTAATTGGTGTATGGTCTAGAAGCTACTCTTCCGGTTGAATGTGAGATCCCTTCACTGAAATTGGGTGTGGAATTACTGCCCGACACTTCCCCAGAGGAAGAACGTCTCCTATATCTGGAAAGACTGGACGAAACTCGTCGCTTGGCTGCTTTGGTTATTGAGGCACAAAAAAGTGGGTTAAAGCTCATTTTGATCAAACGGTTTCTCCACACTCTTTTATTGAAGCGGACCTCATCCTCTTATATGATCAAGCCCATGACAAGATTGGGGCAGGAAAATTGCAACCCATTTGGCATGGGCCCTATATCGTTAAACGTGTATTGAAAAATCGGGCTTATGAGCTGATCGATTATGAAGGTCTTCCTTTGGCACAACCCAGAAATGGGTTGTACCTGAAGAAATATTATGCTTGAATTATTCTTGCGTAGTATATGTACATAAGTGGTTTCTTCATTTTTGTGCATGTGTGGTGTGGTGTGCTTTGTAAGTGTTTTCTGCTGATTTGGTTTTCCTGATTGTGCAGATGTCTATTACTCCTTATGTCGGTTTCACGGATTAATCAGCATGGTGCTCATGGTAGCATGTCACTGCTCGCACCAATCACCTCAGTAAGTGATGAAGGTGACTTGACACCCCTAGGTGTGCCTCTGGTAAGCCATAGGGACATCAGCTAGGCGAGAATAGTCTGAAACCCCACAAGCAATCCCCTCGAGGTTCTGTACCAGCGCATGCTCCTCGCCTCCCTCACCTTGAGGGTCGTAAGCGAGCTGAGTCCTCCTCCTTATCGGTGACATCCCAGCAGGCCTCTTTGGGCTGACATATGCATATATATAGGATAAATTGTTAGAACATGCATGTATAAAAAAAAAAATCATAAAATTCATAAAAATAAAAAAGAGTCTTACCCAACTCCTCATCCCAGTCCTCTCCTTCCGGGAGTGGAAGGTCTGGGTCTCCTATGAAATCAGTGCCCGCATAGGGCCAGTCCTCTACAATGATCAATTGTCATCGTATCCATCCAAATAACTCGAGCCGCCATGACATTTGCTGGCCGCCCCTTGCCCTGGGCATTAATGCTGCCCATCGAGCCATTCGTGGCTCTCTCAACGGTGGATCTAGGACAATCACCCCCTGGCCATGGAATATAGGTAGCCGTTCTAGGACGAACGATACCAAGATGGACCCGTACCCAAACTGCTTCAATTTGGCCTTTTTTCATTTGGTCAATTGCCATTTGATGTTCATTGTTACAACTGTGGCCCAATCAAATACTGTTGGATTCATGCACTCTGACGCCAGGAGGAGCCGTGTTTTGGTAGCCTCATGCAGCACCTGTGACCCTGCAGCTCGCGTAATGGTATGTAGCACCACTCTGAGTGCTAGATCAGGAATAGTATGAATATCAACTTTGCCACTACCTGATCCGGTTTGTGCCCCCGAGCACACCCTCTGTATGACCATTGCCATTTTTTCACCAGAGGCTCTGATACCTGTCATAAGTGGAATTGGACCTCTGCGAGACAATACAGTAAGGAAGTACACATCGGACACTTCAAGTTCAAGTACTTGATCTCAGAGTTTAAAACTTCTCTTCGTCGTCATCCCAGATACTTATCAAATATTGTAAAAATTCACGCTGTGCCCTGAGACATGGTGTTAAGAAGAATTTATTTAAACCAAAGTTCCGAAGAGCATTCATGTATTGCTCATTCTCCATTGCTAACTCATCTTCTTCACTGTGCTCCCTTTATTTCCATTCAATCACTATTTTGTTTTACACCTGCATCAAATTGGTCATAAACACATTGTAAGGTCCCTTAGACATTCAAGAATTCAATTGATTGGCTCAATTTTTGTGAAATTTGAGCGGAATATTATGTTGCGTGGTTGGCGCGACCCCTTTGCGAAAAGAGCCCGATTGGCGCGGTTCCGTGCCTGATACCTGCGCCAACCATGAAAGCCCTAAATTTTCAAATCCTCCCCTCAGGGATGCCAAATCACAATGGAAAGCTATGAAATATCGCTTAAAAAATGGACAATGGAAGCGGCTCTTACCTGGAAAAAATAGGATCTGGAATGGTGCACTGGATCGTCCACAATCGTCACCACAAGATCACACGGAAATAACTCACTATCGCTCTGCACAAGAGGTAACAAGTAAAAAGTAAATATATTTTTACTATTGGTCATATTTATAACTTTTCAAAATCAAAATTAGGTTTTGGAGCTTATTTTTTTGATATTTTATCATATTTTTGTTGAAAAATGGGTTTTACAGTTGCTTTTTGTGCAGCGACAGGTTTTCATGTGACTAGGACGATGAGACGAGTTGCATTTTATACTTTTTCGGACTCGGTAAAAACACGAAAAATTCACTACTCGAGTCATCTTTCAGCTCTTTTCTGACTCTCTAAAACTGAAAAGATTACCGAGTCACTTGTTGTTTTGAGCTCATTAAATTGGCTGCGAAAAAACATCTACCCAGTATACGTTTACCCCTTTTTCGGGCTGGGATAGATTATTTATGAATAAGGAATACCCTAGCCTATCGCGACTAGGAGGTTCTCTCAGACATAGTTTTCTACCTTTTCGAATCTGTGAGACTATCTATGAAAAGGGACTGCTGGAGTTTTATTTTCCACTGTCTTTTCAAACTCTCTAAAACATGAAAATATGCCGAGTTCTTCCTTTGTCAGACTCATTAAAAACTGATGACATCAGACTCCATCGTAATGACGATACTCGAGTTCCTCCTTCCTAGGGCTCGTTAAATGTACTAGGTTGGATTTGTCTGAAGGAAAAACTTATATCGCAAGAATATGATATCCCCTTCAAGGTTGTTTTCAAAAATAATTGGGGTACTCGCCAGAAATGGTGGGGAAAAATGGAACCAGTATCACCGTCGTGTCGGCAGTATGTCACTCTTGAACATTACACTTTTCTGCATTCGTTTCGGGTTGGGGACATCTCATCTCGTTCTCTGCTTGCCTCCGTGGGTTTGGGTAATATCTTTTGACCACTCATCTGCTCTTCGCCACGTCATCATGACCTCAGATCCTTTGATGTCAAATACTGCCAAATCCAGTGTCATGCCGCCGATATGTTCAAGACAAGTTGGCCTCTGTATTTTTCAACCTCCCTCTGATTCTCTACTGATCTTGATTCACAAACATCATGTTCCTCTGTCTCGTGTCAATGATGTGGGAAATGCTATGGCTCACCTTCGATCAAGGTCACTTCCTATCGACTTCAGCTCATTATCCAGGAAGCTGATCTAGAGACTCCCTTTAGGTACCTTGGAGCTTGCATGCCTCAATGGCAGGTTCTTCACATTTGACGCAAGGTTTTCATTATTGGCCTTCGATTGGATGATTCTATGGGTGTTCGATGCCAGCTCGCTGTTCTCATTCCGTGGATTGTACCTATAGTACCTTGAGGGCCATCCTCATTATTGGTGGTTCCTCTCGCGTCTGTTAATGACTTTCATTATTGGCTGGTAATCAGACGATGTTCTTGCATGTTCGACTTCAGCTCACTTATTCACATGCTCAGATTTGTACTCTGTTTGGGTCGAGATGGAGTGCAAGACCCTGGATTTTTTTTGATGAAATTCAGGCTGCAGATTCTTTGTGGATTATCATGATTAGTTACGTGACTCATTTGATGGGATGGCTGCGACCATACCTGAGTCTACTTGTTGATCCTTCTTTACTGGATGGCTGCATCCATACCTTGGATCCCGATTATTGTACACTCTATTATGGATGGCTGCGCCCATACCACATATCATGTATCAGAGATATTAGTTGTACTTCTATTTGCAAGTCTTCTGACAGTAGTGTTTTTAGTTGGGTGCATTCTCATAAAGCATTTCACCCCTCCCTATCTCTCGGACCTCATGCTTTAGGGGGCATCTGTTACACAACATTTTGTCACCGTCCCTGCAATCCCTCGTCCCATACATTGGAGGAATATTCCCGTGACCTGTGAACATTTAAATGTCTTGAAACCACCTTCATGGCATCCTCTTGCATAAGTTCAAACATTCTCCTGAAGAACATTTCCTCTAAAAAACCCTAAAAATAGATGTTTTAGCCTTGGCACGACTAGCCAGTTCATCCCTCGCGCCAATGGGGGAAATCCACACTAGAGAGCATGCCAAATGGCGCTCTGTCCCTGTGTTTCACTCGCGCCAAGATTATTAATGGATGTTTTTTAAAAATAAATTGTAGAATTTTGATTCTAACCAACTCCAAAATGAATCATCAAAAGAAGTTGAGTGGTTTGGCTCCGGATCTCCATTTATAGGAAGTGGTTTTCCACCTATCATGGAACCTTCCTAAGAGATAGGGCCTATTCCATGATTACAGAGATCTCAAATTCCCTTCCCCCATCTATAAAAGCTTTCCCTCTCCATTTCCAAGTTAGCTGAATGCTTGGGAGATGAACTTGTAGGAAGGAAACTATAGCTGGGAAACTATTGAGAGATAAGCTGAAGAGAATCCCGTAAGAGAGAGAGCTTCGTCCAGATTCCCGACAGGCTTTGTTGAGACACGTTTCGCTGCAAGCCCCACCGAAGGAAGATCACAACATCAGAGCATTTGGTTGTAATATCCATTTTGTCATTTATAATATAAGCGACTCTGATTTTGGTTCCATTCTTGTGTTTACTCTTTTATGTAATGCAACGAATTATATCCTCTCTAACTGATATATAGTTACATGCTTTAAGTATTATGTTGTACGTCGTCGTTTCTATGCGTGTGTATAGGTGTATAGACGTGACGAATGGAAGGATTGTGATCTGTCAGGCTAGGGACAAGGAGCACCGCTTCTTCATCGAAAACATCAACATGGGATTCGATGTAGGCTACTTATCACGATCTTTGTCTTTCTTGTAACTAGGAACCAATGTCATTACGTGATTCGATTTTTGCTAGATCCAATCTAGGGCTAGTGGGATTGAATCATGCAATGACGTTGGTTCCTAGTTACAAGAAAGACAAAGATCGCGATAAGTAACCTACCTCGAATCCCACGCTGCTGTTGTCAATGAAGAAGCGGTGCTCCTCGTCCCTAGCCTGACAGATCAAAATCCTTAAGTTCGTCACGTTCGAACACCTATACACACGCAGAGAAACGAAAAAATACAACGTAATACTTAAAGCATGTAACTATATATCAGTCAGAGAGGATATAATTCATTGCATTACATAAAAGAGTAAACACAAGAATGGAACCAAAATCAAGTTGCTTATATTATAAATGACAAAAGGGAGTTTACAACCAAATGCTCTGAAACTTATGGGGCTTGTAGTGGAGCGTGTCTCAACAAAGCCTATTGGGAATCTGGACGAAGCTCTCTCTCTTACGTGATTCTCTTCGGCTTATCTCTCAATAGTTTCCCAGCTATGGTTTCCTTCCTACAAGTTCAGCTCCCAAGCATTCAGCTAGCTTGGAAATGGAAAGGGAAAGATTTTATAGATGGGGGAAGGGAAGTTGGGATCCCTATAATCATGGGATAGGCCCTATCTCTTAGGAAGATTCCATGATAGGTGGAAAACCACTTCCTATACATGGAGATCCGGAGCCAAACCGCTCAACTTCTTTTGATGATTCGTTCTGGAGTTGGTTAGAATGAAACTTCCGCCATTTTTTTAAAAAAACATCCCTTAATAAGCTTGGCACGAGTGAAACATAGGGACAGAGTGCCAGTTTGCGCGCCCTCTAGTGCGGATTTCCTCCATTGGCGTAAGGGATGAACTGGCTAGTCGCGCCAAGGCTAAAACATCTATTTTTAGGGTTTTTTAGAGGAAATGTTATTCAAGAGAATGTTTGTCCTTATGCAAGAGGATTCCATGAAGGTGGTTTCAGGACATTTAACTATTCACAGGTCATAGGAATAGTCCTCCAATGTACGGGACGAGGGATTGTAGGGACGGTGACAAAATGCTGTGTAATGGGATCGCCTCTGTCTGTAGAGGGGATTTACCTCTTCAACAATAGTGTTATGCTGTTGGATGCTAAATTATTGGAGAGCTGAAGTACTGTTATGCTAATGAGATGATGTTTGGTGTGTTGAGGATGGAATGAAGTTGGATCAGGTTGATGACGAACTGATCCACTAGTTGTAAACTACTCCTCCTATTATTTCAATAAAGATATTTGTTCTTTATCTCATATGTGCACTTATATTTTGTGAATGTATTCTCAAATTTAATTGGTTCAATTTGGTTAAGGTAGATAAAATGTATATATGTATGTCATTTGTTTTCTTCTATCTTTGATTGCAGGTATTGATCAAGTGGGTTTCAGCGAGATCAAGGGTGACAGGAATGACAATAGAAGAGGAACGAGAGTGAAGGATCACAAGTAGGTATTTATACCTTTTATATTTCTATATATTTTGGAGAAAATAACATTTACCTTTCTTCTATTGTTATGAGTGAAGGAACACCACACTTAGGTTAGACTAGTTTATCCGTAGATTAGAATTCCTCATAACAGATTGGATAGTTGATGATGGTTATTTTAGGTCCTTGATGGGACATGAACAATACCTACACTTATTCAGGAATGGATGTTGATTAAAGACAATCATCCAAAATTCAAAATCTAGATTTCTCATGAACAATCGATGTTCGAAACCCATATTAACTATTGGTAATTTTTTCTTGCATTCCTAGGCAAGGAAAACAATAGGGGGTCCCAAAAACCATGTCTTTCTCCCTTGGTTTTTACTCATGGTAATCCTATGTCGGAACCTCATCTCAATAACCGTCAAATTTACCTTTATAAATCGCATGGTTTTACGATGGGTCAACTTGATTTGGTCCTCAAGTGACTTGTATAAATTATCAAATATAGCATCAAATGGTTATTTATTAGAGTGCTTAAGTGTTATTTCATAATCTAAGTTTGTGGATTGATCTATGGTTTTTGTTTTTTTTTGGTACAAGGTTGCGACATCCTTTATGTTTTGGTGCCTTAGAATTGATATGTGATTGGGTTCGATCAACCTTGCACAACATTTTGACTGTGTGCAATTTTTCTTTGTTCTTGCATAGGTACTGATTGGGTGTAATCAAATCCTCTCTGTTTGTGTTGGGTGTGTGCTATACTTTCCATGACTAGTCACACACATGGGAGGTTTATAGTGGAGCGATAACGCTACATGGGGTCTAGGGCAACGCTCCATGAATATTTTTGGGACCCTATAATAGGTGGGCAGACCTACCTATGGTTTTGTGCAAGGGTTTTGCACATGGTTTTCTTCCCGTGGTATTTTTTAGATCTAGTCAAGGGAACTACGGTTATGTTCTAATCCAAGGTTATGGATTTGGGGTTATGAATACTTAGAAATGTATATATATGTATTGTAACATTGAAAGGAACAAAATGAAAAATCAACTTGGTAGTCCCAGTTTTGGTATCCAGGGGAAAATCTCAGTGTCTATTTATTTTATGCTTTATTTTATCGCCATTGTTTATTTTTTGTTTTAAGAATTCATTTGCAGATAATTTATGCACATGGTTAAAACCTACATTTGGTATCAAAGTTGTTTCAAATTCAAGGGGACGCCTTTGCTGCTGAGGGGTTTTTCTCGGGCTTGCAGTATACCTTGTTCAATGGGATATCTATGGGATCGATTCTTGCAGTGAAATAAGATGGTGAGTAGTGGAAAGATAGAGATCGAGACTTTTAATGGTCAGAGTTTTGAATTGTGGAAGCTCAAGATGGAGGATATGCTGGTGGAAAAAGATCAGTGGATCACAATAGATATGGGTACTAAATCAACGACAATGTAAGATGAAGACTATGCGAATTTGGATCAGAAAGAAAAGAGCACAGTACAATTATGTATCTCATATTCAATATTGTTGAATGTATCAGGGGAAGCTATGGTGAAGTATTTGTGGGACAAGTTAGGGACTTTGTACCAATCTAAATCTTTAGTGAAAAAATTGTTCCTGTGCAAAAAGTTGTATAACCTGTGGATGAATGATGGAGAATTAGTGATAGAGAATACAAACGCCTTTTATACTGCGGTAAGCCACTTGTTATCTGTTGATATTAAAAATTTGGATGAAGAAAAGTGCATCAATTTGTTGTGTTCTCTACCATATTTGTGGGATAGTCTGGTTGTTGCAAGGTAGAAATACAACAACCTTGAAGTTTAAAGAAATAGTCTAATCCTTGTTGTCGGAGGACACGAGATGAAAAAATATGGAGGTCCAGAATGGAGATGCCTTGTATGTATGAGGACGGTCCTAGAACATAAACAAAAATAACTCCTTGAGTGGGATATCTAAATCTAGAGGGAGATCTAAATCTCTAGGAAAACCCATAAAGGTGTGCTGGAAATGTGGAAATGAAGGGAACTACAAAAACAAATTTAGTTCTAAAGCTCCTGAGAAAGGAAAGGGATCGAATGATGCTCCTTTTGCATAGGGGAAAAACACCTCAAATGAAGGTCTAGCTGAATTTGCAAGGTGTAAGTATTAGAACACTTACCCGGTGTTCTGCATATTCCCGCTGCATTGACCATAAATCTAATTTATGTAAGCAAGATGGATTATGCAGGTGTAAAAACAATGTTTGAGAAGGATACCTGCAATGGTTTGGGGAGCAATAGTATTGATGTGGGCATTTTGGATTGAAATTTATACAAGCTTCTGGGTATGTAAGGTCCCACCTTACCAACCATCTAGAGTGTAGATAAGTAAAGGTTACGTTGAACACTATCACTTAATTTTCTTTTTAAACCTCCTAAAAGATTGTAACCTTTTACAGGATTACTAAATACTCATAATATGACTAACTTGTTTATCAAGAAGATGTTGTTCCTTCATCTATTTTAATCTAAGAATATAACATAATAATTCAGGGATAAATTCCCCTTAAAACCAATTCCAAAACACATTTCTCCTCAAGGTTTAAAAGAAGATAGCATGTGCTGTTTTCATACTTGTACGTGAGTTCTAAGCAAGACTAGAAATAAATTTCATCGCAATTCCATGTGTGAGAATTTAGAATAATAAACCTATTTGACCCCCTATATTATGCTAAATAGGTTCCACTTATTGACTCTTTACATCATAACCACAAACTATGCCACAAGAACCTAAAATATCATGCTTCTATTAAGTCAAAATATACATATAAGGGCATGATTATTAATCTACCTATAACAATATAGCTTAAGGAGGAATATGCATATATTCAACATAAAGTATCATGAAATGTTTATGAAATAGAGAAATGGAATCACAAAAGATATTGATTCAACAATGTTTTCAAATTCATCAACTAAAAATTCTCATTCCCAAGTATTAAAGAACAACAATTATTTGCAGAATGACATTGCGTCAATAATTAAACTCGTATAATGAATGTTATAGCAAGAACAACTATTGTTACAAATTTAGAAACATATTATTCTTCAAAGAGTTCCAAGTAAAACATTGGACTTGCCAAAATTAGACACAGTTAGTAATTTGCTATACGTACTCAAGCACAAGACTACACCCATGAATACATGCAGCTTGGGAAACTTATTATGCTCACTTGCACAAGTAATTAAATCCTACATAATTGGTTACTGTAAAATTGTTTGCAACAACACCCTTTTTTTATGATATATTTATATGATAAAAGGAACATTGTCTTGCTGATCTATTCACACTTCAACAACTTTACTAACACCGACTTTCACATTTATACAACAACTTTCAAGAATAGGAAGATACATCAATTGAATAATATATTCATAAATTTCTGGTACATAGAATCTAGAATGAGTGAGATATTTACTCTAAGAATTTATGTGCATAAAAGCTACAGCCATTGAGGCCTTTTAAAAAACAGTTTGCAAGCATACAATATATAATCATTTATGCATTTTGTCGAACACTTTGCAAGCATGCAATCTACAATAATTGAGAATTTAAAACAACAATTTAAAGTGCGTGAAATGGGTTAGTATCATCAATATAGATAACAAAGTAAATCCAAGATATAAAAAAAATCAGCAAAACCAAACAATAGACAATCCATACAAGCAGGAACGAATATGCAAAATTGACCAGATCAGAGAATCAGAGTTTGAAGACATATTTTTTGGAATCAAAAGGGGGGGTTACATGGCCATTAGGCACAAATACCCCCTGATGTTGATATGAAACACAACAGAAAGTCCCGTAAATACGACTCTTTAAAACAACAACAGAAAAATTCCTAATATCTAATTTAACACTTTTATCAAACACTTAGTGGGAAAAATTCATCTACAACTGTACATGGAGAAAGAAAAATAAAATTTATTCTAACATGATATTTGCATCAAACTCATGGAAACCTGCTATAAAAAAAAAAAAAATCATTATAAACTGAACTTAAAAACTTTTGCCACATATCTTTGTTTAATCCCCCTGCATGTACATTCTCATGCATAAATGCCATGAAACTGTTAAGTCATTGTTGGCTAGCTCATAAATAATTTTCTAAATTTTCATAATTTTATAATAATTTAAAGTAAAAATTTCTAATAAATTAAATTTTCCACAACACTTTATAACGTAATAATAAGAAACCAAAATTTCAAGAACATTGTTAGATATACCTAGCAATGTACATATATGGCTCCAAAGGATGAGAGTATGATCCAGCTCCAATATCCTTACCAACTCATTGTGAACCATCCGGTTTTCCACCCAAACATATCCAGGGATAACTTCTCCCCGTGGAACCCCCGAGCTGTAAGAGCTCACAAACAGTACCAAAATATAGTAGTATAGAGATATCCAAGGCAAGCTGAGGAAGATAAGTTTAATTTCCTCCTAATACCACTCATGGTCAACTCCACTAGGTATAGTTACTTAGTAATTTAGTTTAGGAACTTCAAATTAATTTCGAAGCAATTGGCTACTCTCCAAGTCTCTCACTCTCATAATCTTTTTCAAATATCTCTAACTCTTGGTATCACAATGCACCTCCCCCCAGTGAGAATACATGAGGCACAAATATAGGAGGAACACCAAATTCTTGTCATAAAAGAGGAGTAATATGCATGCCTTGTATTCCATTTAGAGAAGTGTAACTCATGTCATTAAGGAGAGGTATGCATGCCTTAGTTAGGGAGAGAATAACATATGAATTAAAGAGAGTGTAAGAGAAATATTTTATGACATGTATTTAATAAGGGTAAGAGGAATATGCCATTCTTTGATGAGTGCATAAAAGTAAATGTAATGTATAATTAAAAGAGAGAGGGAGAGAGAGTTACATAGAGCCATGAAAATCATCAAGGTTAGAGGTGTCAAGTGATTGAGGAGATATGATTCCCTTTTAATAATAATATAATAGTCTCATAAAAGATAATAATAATATTAATAATATTAATAATATTGAGGATTAATATGACATTTAACTACTAATATTGATGAACGATAAGTCGAGTGATTTTCCTTCAAGTATACTTTATTACCCATAGATTGGAGGTGATTTACTATTTTTGGAAAGTCATACTTGAGATGCTAGACATGAATTTCTATTTTTAGAAAGTCACTCCAAAATTGTGAGGAATGAGATTTTATTAAGGAGATTCATCCCTAAGCTGCCCATGAGGGGTATTCTTTTTCTAGAGAATAGGAATTCCACACCCATATTGTATGCATCTCTGTGCCTTAGTAGATTAAGGACTCCACACCCTGATCTACTCTAAAGATCAAAGTTTCCACACCTCACTACAAGGAAAAGACCCTCTAACAGATGTTTTTTAGGAACCCCTTATAAAAATACCCCATACATTAATTTCTAGCAGAGGTTACTAGAAAAGGTTGGCAGGCGGAGGGTTTTGCAGATGTTTTCCGCTCGGTGCGCTTATCATTCAACATCACACCGGTGCTCCTTATAAGAGAAAGCATCGGTGCGCAAAAAACATTGGCACACCAGACACCATGTGATCCGTATACACCCACCCAGTGCATCATATTACTGTAGAGCACCAGTGCATCACGACTCTTCTGCATCGGTGCATCATAAAACACCGCGCCAAAACTGAAAACGCCCGGTGCGGTATGAAGAACCCGCACCGGTGCATCATAATACAACGTGCCAAAACACAAAATGACCGGTGTGTTTGTAAGAAAACACACCGGTGCACTGATAAAGCATGCGTACCGGAAAAGGGTTTAAAAAAATTTACAGCAAAAAAACTGGATTTTTCACTTTTTTCAGTGCTCAAAAGCTCTCAATTACCGGTGCGCTCTACAAGAGAATGCACTGGTGCACATAAACTCTTCCGCGCTGGTGCATCATAAAACATCACGCCAAAACATAAGCTTTTCGGTGCACCTATAAAAAACACACACCGAAAAAGGGTTAAATAAAAAAAAAATTACGGCTAAAAAACCACATTTTTCACTTTTTTGCTCTCAATCATCGGTGCTGTCTACAAGAGAAAGCACCGGTCTCACAAAACATTGCCACACCGAACACCATGCACTCTGTACATACATTCTTGGTGCGTCCTATTGCTGTAAAGCATTGGTGCTTCAAGACTATTACGCCCCGGTGCGTCATAAAACACCGCGCCAAAACTGAAATAGCCCAGTGTTGTGTTAGTAGCCGCCTCGGTACATCATAAAACAACACGCCAAATCTGAAACCGCCCGGTGTGTACTTACGAAACCGCACTGGTGCGTCTATAAAACCCCACACACTAGAACAGGGTTAAATAAAAAAAAATTACGGCCAAAAAACCACATTTTCACTTTTCTCAGTACTTCAGAGCTCTCAAGCACTGATGCAATTTCTCCTTCTCTGAGCCGCCCTGACATTGGTGCTCCCATTGCACCCATTGCACACACTGTTGCTATGCATTGGCCACCAATATCCAGCTTGCATTTTTCAAAACGGTGGGCAAATTTTATTTTGCAAATTCTACA
Organism: Pinus albicaulis; assembly: GCA_034641835.2. Classification (NCBI taxonomy): domain Eukaryota; kingdom Viridiplantae; phylum Streptophyta; class Pinopsida; order Pinales; family Pinaceae; genus Pinus; species Pinus albicaulis. The sequence continues at coordinate 929,766,625 of CM076584.1, forward strand.
GCCAATATGCCTACTTGACGGTGAAATGTATCGGTACTTTTCTAGTTTTTCCATAATTAAACTTTGTAGCGGATTAGAATTTGAAATAACCTTAAAATTAACCATTAAAAAAGAAAAAAATAAATTTGTCACGCGGTGCACATGAGCCGTTCGGCTCACACTGGTAAGCAATGCTTCCTATAAAATTTATAGGCCGCACCGCAACTGGTGCTAACGGTATCTATACCATTTCCGAGGTGGTACTGAAAGGCGCCCCACATTATTTTAAAATTAAAAAAAAATTGGCGGTGTGGTCAATTAGCTTGGCGCATCATTGACCATTGGAATAGCAACATGGTGCGTTGAATAATATATCTACCCTGGTATTTGTCAGCGCACTGCATTCGGCATTTCGACAGGGTCAACAGTACGACCGGGTAAAAGACCACATCGTTGACTATATAATTTGTCAGGAAGTTGGTGCGCTAAAACGACTATACGCGCCAGGGCATATATTTTAGTTAGCGCACCACTCTTCTGACACCATATATAGTCAACAGTGCTTGAAAAAATTTTAGGTACACCGCATACAGTACATTTTATGTCATTTAGGGCACTGCCTCCGGTGCACTATAAACAACAGCCGCACCGGCACCGGTGCATGACTGTTTTTGGGGCACACCAAATGGTCTGTTTTTTTTTTTCCAATTTTTTTTTTATATGTATATTCCTAAATACATGTATGATTTAATAAATTTTTTTTTTTAATTTAATATGTCAATGATTCAGAGAGAAGAGGAGGAACATCAGCAACAACAAGCGGAGTAGTATAACATGATTCACTAGTGGGAGGCACGAGAGAGGGAGAGAAATTCATACCCTCACCCTATTACAACAGATACCAAGGAGCTCCTAAGGTAGGTAGGCCTCCTCAAGTTCTATGAGAAGGATACTTTCGTAAAGGCCCATAGTGTATTTTTGAGACATCTTATCCACAGGTGGAATGCCCACCAACCGACTTTCCAGGTTGGTCCTAACCAGTGGTACACACCCACTGAGGAGGATATTTATTTCATTACAGGGCTATCGAGGAGAGGGGTGGATTTTCCCTCATTCCCAGAGGTTCCAGCTAGTTCTGTAGCAGGGAGTCAGTTAGTTTACTCCCAGAGATACATTGAACCAAATGTACTGTCTCCTTCAGAGTTTCAGGTCCTTGGAGGTCAGCTACCTATTGGTGCATTTGGTAGACAGGACGTGCAATGCCTCTCAATTTTCATTTCTACCATTTCACACAACACCAGTGATGGGAAAAAAATTATTTTCCCGCTTCTATATTATGTTGATTCTTTAGTACAGGAGCTATGACTTGTCAGGTGGTCTGCCATTGTTTTGCAATAGTTTTGTACGACCTTAGATAGATGTCGTGTTCATGCACAAGGGAGGGTCAACTTCCCTTTTGCTTCAGAGCTTTTATTTTTATTTTTTTAGAGGTTTCCAGAGATGAGGCCTACTTTTTTTTCGGTAGCCTCGTAGGCCGATGTTGGAGGCCTGGATGCACATGTGGGGGCAGATGATTCCCAAGAGGGGAGAGACTATGTTTCCAGCCAAGATATCGCATGATGCACTGGACTTACTAGCCAGCGTTGACGAGTGACATCCCTTTATTATGGTCCCCTGTTCGTATTTTGGATTGGATTGGCGAGGGTGTGCCAACATCCTCTTCATAGCTGATGAGCCGCCAAATGATAGAGGTAATATTACTATTTTATATATTTAAATTTATTCTAGCATGTTCTTTAACTTTTTTTTTTTTTAAATTGTGTAATGAAATTGTCTAATTATTGTTGTGTACTTGTATATATTTTGCAGACATTGGCTCTTTTGATGGCGAGGAGATGTAGGAACCACCACATGATCCAGGTGTGGATCTTGATGACGATCAGGACATGGCTGACGACGAGGCTCATGATCAGGAGGCTAGTGGAGAGAGACATGCTCCTCATGTTGGTGCGCCGGTACCACCTTTTGCTAGGCGCGGTCGACCTGATACTCGATATAGGATGGAGTTGGGCGACCAACTCAGTGCATTGATTGTTGAGGCAGGCATCAAGCCCGCTCATTATAGAGACATACAGGCCGATGATAGGCTAATACGAATGTGGAGAGGCATGTCGCGTGACATGTACAGCCTGATGCAGCATGTCGTAGGAGCTATGGCAGCTGTTACGCGATTGAGGAGGACTGTTGCACGTTATAGGTGTGGTTGAGCCACAACACATGATGGACAGTCCGTGAGCAGCGACTCATCTCATGATCGTTCACCTCACACCACACCTGATGAGCATGAGGCTCCACTAGCATCTAACAATCATCATGGAGATGAGGCTGGACCATCGGCCATGTCTAGTCATCAGCAACGTGTAGCATCCATCAGTACTAGTCATGATCATGAGCAGGCTGGACCATCAAGCATCGAGGCTACACTATTGACTGAGCATGCCTCCACTAGTGCTACTTATATTGATGTTGTACTACCACTAGCTGATCCATCCATCAGTACTAGTCATGATCATGAGCAGGCTCAACCATCGATCGCCGAGGCTGCACTATTGACTGAGCAGGCCTCCACTAGTACTGCTATTGATGTTGATGTACTACCACCAGCTGATCCATGACATTTATATTACAGTTGTATATTTTTAACATTATATATATATATATATATATATATATATATATATATATATATATATATGTATATGGTCCATGTATTTTATGTTCATGTTGCAGTTGTACTTAATTTACATGTTGGTGATCATCATGATGTGTATATTGTTAGGTCATGTTAGATATGTTCATTTAATGTTTAGCTTGCGGATAGATGTGTATGTGATAGCATAAGTTATTTGACATGAGATGTATATATATTTGATGTTTGTGTTGTGATGATGTTAATATATAATGTTAATTTGATGTTTGAATGTGTTTTTTAGTCGAATATGATGTTTGTACGATGGTTATCATGATCGTGATGTTTATTAATTAATTTAATATTAAATTATGACCATGATATTTATTTAATATTATGCCGTGATTTTAATTGAAATTGAAATTTTAATTGTATGTAAAATTGTAAAATTGTATTTCTATATGTAATTGTAATTTTAACTGTAATTGTATGTAAAATATTTAATGTAAAATTTTAATTGTAATTGTAATATTTAATTTACGTAGAAATGATTGTAACTGTATGTAAAATTCTAAAATTGTTATTGTAATTTTAGTTGTAATTCTATGTAAAATATTTGTCAAATTGTAATTGTAATTGTAAATGTAATTCTAATTCTAATTCTAATTGTATATTGTAAAATATTTGTAAAATTTTAATTGTATTGCTATGAAATGATTGTAATTGTAAACATTTAATTTAAATGTAATTGTATGTAAAATTAAAATTGTAATTGCAATTCTAATCATAATTGTATGTGAAATTGTAAAATTGTAATTGTAATTTTAATTTTAAGTGTAATTATATGTAAAATTTTAATTGGAATTGCAATATTTAATTTATTGTGAAATGATTGCAATTGTGATTTTAATTGTAATTGTACATATGACAAATTGTAAAATTGTAATTGTAATTCTAATTGTATGTAAAATTCTAAATGTAATTGTATGTAAAATTAAAATTGTAATTGCAATTTTAATCGTAATTGTAAGTGAAATTGTAAAATTGTAATTGTAATTCATATACTTTAGAAATTATCATTATTTTATTATGATCTTACATAAAAAAAAACTTTATACAGTTTGGTGCGCTTATCATCATAACACACATCGGTGTGTCTTATTTCTCCGATGCACCAGTGCTTCAGAACGCTCCCACACCGGTGCATCATAAAACACCATGCCAAAGCAAAAAACTCGATCTTACAAACCGCCCCGATGTGCCTATAAAACAATGCGCACTGGAACAAGGTTATTCTGTAAAGTGCAGTATTGGAGTATCGGAGAGTTCGAATCGCGAGCAAGAATTTTTCTGAGGAGACATGGGTTTGAAAAGACGAGAGTTTGAATTTCGGCTGAGAAGTTTATAGCAGAGGAAATGAGTGATTCAAACATAAATACGGACAAATACACTTATAGATCTCGACATAGTACAAGAGGAGTACAAGTTGAGACCTACAGAGGGAATTCGGTTGAGGTTGGCGATAGGGTTAAGAGGTACCATGATGGAGAAATGGAGAGAAAAGTTGATGGCAGAGAAAGATCAATCGAGGCAGTTGATAAAGCCAAGAGGCACCATGAAGGGAAGGATTCTCAGTCCCTTAAGGACAACAGAGAATTAAGATCAATTGACGTTGTTGATTAGGCTGGTAGGTCCCATGAAGGGAAATATTCTCCAGAATGCATTTAAAAGTAGCTGGGAGGATTTTTCGAGCTTCGGTTGGCTTAGATAAAGTTTTACCGGCAAAGATGACGTCGCATAAAATCACATCTTCGGCTTTCAATTGAACCTGAATGGCATCTCTAACTTGTCTGAGTTGTGGTCCTACAGATGAAACCAGTGAAAAGTCTGCTTGTATTATAAATGGAAATCCACTGACCATTTCTGTGGGAAGAAAATCATAGATACCCGCAACTACCATATTTCCACCTGCTAATCGGTTTCCCATTGGAAAAACTAATGTAATAGCCTATTTTGCAATGTCTTTCCTATGATAAACCCTATACTCATTTTTTATGGGAAACCATTGCCTCCACATGTAATAACTGCATCGTCTAGTCAAAAATGGGTCTTATTTTTCTAACTAATGCAGAATGAAGGACTCGTTGTCATTGCTCCCAGAAAATTACATTGTATTAATTGCTGGCAAGTCATCCGTATATCTGTAGATTATATTCTAAAACATATTGGTTGCAAATAGTTAAGTGCCAATTATAATAGGTTCACATGCCACAATTTCCCACTTGGGCCCTATAGTATTGTTTCTTCACACCCCCCATATTGCATTCTCTCCACATAATCAGTGGGGACCTCCTACAATAAACAAAATGCGTTGGAAGAACATTTATTTCCATCAAGAATTTATCCAATTTCAATTCTCAATTTTAATTTTAATTCTAATTCTCAAGAATAAACAAAATTATAATTATCAATTTCTATGGTTGGAGTTCACTAAATTTTGGTGTACACAAATAAAATTAATTTTGGTGCCTTAATCGCAAATCGGTGCTATTGTACATATAATCGCATCGGTGCCGGTGTTACAAAACGACACACTAGTGTGTGATACTATTAAAATGACATGGTGACAGATAAAATGCAAATAAAAAAACACAACTCTCATTTTCTTCAGTGAAAAAAAAAATGACAAATTGAAAAATGGGTGGCAAAATATTTTCAAATAAGTTTTAAAATAATTCTTTAAATACTAAACACTTTTCATTATGTCACTCATGCTTTTTCTTAAAATTTTCGGCCAGGATATTTCGGGGAGACATGCACGGGCAAAGGTATGAGGCATTGTGGAGTAGCGAAATATGTTCGAGCAATGTTGAGACAATTAGAAATCCTGTTATCTAGTGATTCAAACCTTGTATCATAGAATTTCAAACCATCTCGTGATTAAATTTGATTATTTTTTTTAGTTTTCTGCAGTTTTTTTACTTTTTTCTACAGTTTTATCCATTTTTACCCTAAACCCTTCATTTTTTTTTTTGCCCTTTCTTCTTCCTATTTCTGTAATTTCAGAATTAGGGCTTTTCATTTTAGATTGACATCCAAACCACGGGATGACTTGCATAGTCATATCCCAATCCATTCGGCCATTGCGTGAATTTTTGGAAAAAATGGATTTTATTTTTATCGGTGTGCCCGGCATAACCCAGTGCGCCGGTATGCTTTATTACAAAGTGCACCGTGCAAGTACTATGTAATAAAAAAATTGAAAGATTTTTTTTTAAATCAGTGCTCCATATCTGAAATAGGGCATCGGTGTTCCATGTTAAGAGGATAGCACCGTGCGGTCTATTACACTGTTTGTGCAGTGCATTCATAATACCCCACGCACCAGCAGTGGTGCATACATAAAAAAAGGCGCACCGATGTCTTGATATTCATTTTTTACCTGAAAAGTTGATAATTTATTTATAAATATATTAATTAATGATATGGTAAGGTTTTAGATTGATAAATAAATGACTGATAAGAGATCAAGTAACAGAAATACTAATAACACGTCAAGAAAAGCAAAAAGAAGTTCTTTATAAAAAATATTATTTTTTGAACTATATGAGTTACTTAACTAATATGTATTGTTCTTGTGTATCATCAGAGCCACAAAATGACGAAGCTCGATAAGATTATTTCGATCTAGGACTAGAAGAGCGTAAAAACTTGATGGAAAAATTGCAAAAAGGATGAATTAGGTAAATGAAAAAATACTATCGATCTAATATGAGTTTCTTTTTTTAATTTTCATTAATTATATACTTAAAATTTTTAGATAACATGTGTCAAACAGTCTATTAATTCACATATGTTTAATGTTCTACAGGGACCAACAACTTAGAGAAGGAATGTTGCTCTAAGAAAAGAAAAAAATAGAAATGAAAATAAAAGTGAATTGCTCCTTAGCTCATCTGGAGTGGTGCTGGGAGTTAACGAAAGGTGGAAAACTTTTACAAAAGGTTGAGGGATCTAGTGGAACGAATGTATAGATGTTTTTTCCACTTACAATACAAAAATCAATCCAATGATTCCAACCAAATTTTATCTAAACTACAGAAAGAGTTTCCAGAGAAGTGGTCAATAAGACATGTCAGACTTCTAATAGAAAAAACGTACAACAACAAAAAAGAAGGAATGAAAAAGTAATAATCCTTTAAATGTTTGTCTAAAATTATTTATAGATATCACTTATGTTATATTTACTTTTCATATCTCAATATAAAAATTAAATATTTTATTGTCATGTTACATTTTCAGGAAGATTATAAAAATATCAAAAGATGAAAGAGCTGATATCAGAAATATGCCAGTAGGAATGTCCAAAAAGGTGTACAAGGAGATGGTCAAAGAAATGGACAAAATTGTATCACAGGAGGAGCCATCTCAACAACAACGTGCTTCAAATGTAATATGTAATCATTGAATTTTTCGATCATTAGGTACAATAAATAGACAATTTAGCATTAAATATTAATTCTCAAGAATTTTCTTGTAGAAAAGAAAAGAAAATGGAACCCATTCAACACATGAAATAGGACGACAAGGAAGAAAAGGGTTGATATCTAAGTTTGTGAGCAATTGTTACTTCCTTATAACAACTTAGCTAGATTTCATTTTGTATTTTTCAAGTTGTCTTACAAAAATAATCATTGAATGTCTTCAAACAGGTGCTAACATACAAGGAAGAACCATCATACGAATTGATTGAAATTGGGTTAAATATGGGTTTTGAGTATATATTGGCATATCATAAATTAATTGTGGAATTTGTAAGCATCTATTGATCCTGTTTTACTTAGCTCTGTATATAATTAATAGAACAAAAAATTCTTTTATATTAAATATATGATTTGTTATGGGGTATAAAACTTGCAGGAAACAAATTATGGAACTGCACCAACAGATGAAATTTTAAAAGATGGCATGGTACATGGTTTTGAAAGAATGTGTATAGTTTATGAGTCAATTGTTGCTATGGTACGTCATTTTTCTTTTCGATTTACATTGATGTATATTATTTAATATTCAAATTTTCATTATTCTCACCAATGTGTATACACTCATTTCGATTTATTTTATGTTTGTATATGGAAGGTGAAGAAGAAGAAAACAATCAACACCGTGAACAAAACATTCCTGAAAATAACCCAAGTCATGGAAGTAGCTCTAGCAGTGACAACAGTTCAAGCGAAGAATGATGATCACTATGTTTGGGTATCCAAGAAAGGTGTTGTATTTTTTGAAATATGTTTGTGAAATTAGACATTTTTTTTAATGTAATGGACATAGTGTCCTAATTGAAAGACAAAGGGATACCAATAACTGTCCCATTTTGTATGATAAATATTGTCTTATTCATATATATTATATATCATAAAATATGTTTTAATTTACTCTATTGCATTCTCCATTGTCATTCTCAAATGCACTAATAAAAATTTAATTCATATGAATATTGTTGTGAGATATATATGTGTTGAATTTTGATGAATAATGAATTTTAAAAAACTACAATAATTATGATATGATATAACAAATTAATCCAAACATCACATTCAAATGCATTAATAAGAATTTAATTAATATGATTATTGTTATAAGATGTGTCGACTTTTGATGAATAATGAATTTAAAACAATCACAATAGTTGCATTGTCATAGGTCGATGTTGCTAAAAAATACAAAATGAAAAACAGTGCGTGTCAGTAACTGTACACCGATGCGTTTGTAGTAAGAAGCGCGCCAGTGCATTTCTACGACCTATGAGCACCGAAAAAGCACCAAAACCAATTAAAAATATCGGTGTTTTTTTGCGGTACGACACACCGGTGCGTTTATGTGTCTATACGCACCGGCGCCGTTGTACGATCTATGGGCACCACATGAATACCGATACCAATTATAAATCTTGGTGCATTTGTGTGATAGTGCGCACCGGGGCTTTTATGTGTCTATAATAAGCACCGGTGCATTTGTACGACCTATGGGCACTGCACGAATATTGATACCAATTATAAATCTCAGTGGCTTTCTGTGATACTACACACTGGTGCGTTTCTATATGTCTACGTGCCAGTGCGTTGATATGACCCATGGCCACCACAAAAATCCCAAGACCAACTAGAATGGCCCCGTGCACTGTATCACCAACACTACGCTCGGTGTGGTTTTATACCTTAACGGCCTGTTGCATTTTTCCTTCGACCGCCCTGGGGTGCCATCTATATGTACGCACCGGTGCGTTTAAGCTAGAGTAGCGTACCGATGAAAAAACATTCGTAATAACCTCCGGCCGCCCATTTTTTTTATTTGTGTTGAATTTATGTTGAAAGCTCTGCCAAAACCTCCACCAAAACCTCCGTAACCATAAATGGATGTTGTAGCAAATGTTTTGTTTGACAATTTTGGCCGATTTTATAACACTAAAAGCCTCCTTTATAACCTTTGCTAGAGGGTATTTTCCTTGTAGTGCATTGATATTTTTAATTATTCAGGACTCTGTGCCCTAAAAATTTCATTATATATCCGAGACTCCATGTCTTTATATTTCATGGATTTAGGAGTCTGCACCCTAATCCTTTTATTATATATCCAAGATTCCATGTCTTTATATTTCATGGATTTAGGACTCCACGCCCTAATTTCCATGGCTTCTCATCTAATCTGATTTGAAACTCCATGTTTCACGTTAAGGTACTAATTGTGAGCTCATACCCATATGATGGTTCGTTGGTAAGGTCTTCTTCCAAGACCTACACACATCACAATCTCATAGATTAAAGGAATCAAATGAATTTCATAATTAAATTATTCAAATTTTACCAAGGATTGTGCATGACTTCCATAGTCATTTTGGTTTTGGAGAAATGACTTCCATAGTCATTTATAAGTCGAGAATCCTTGTTGGCAATTACCAAGTCCCCTGGTACATCATGCTTAGTATCAGATTACACACATATAATCATACAAATCATGTATCATCCATAAATCATAATTAACCATATGTTCCACATAACCATGATCATCCATAGATTTGTGTCTCAATCCTGGATCACCATCCATGTCATACACCTATGTTCGAAATAGGGTACCAAAAGAGAAAACATAACTAATATTCTCTTAACCAAAATCAATTCTTATACCCACAACCATATATATTATCATAAGCACACAACAACCAAGTGACCCAAACTAGGTCTATAGCATATAAACATGTACATATGTCTGTCATGCATAATATTATATCATTATATCAAAATCATCATCTCTAAGTGTCATTAAAGCTATCTCACCAAGAAGGGACACTAAAGGGTAGCACTGTTATTGATGGGTGTAACAATTTTGTGGTTCTTGAAAGTGGAGTTAAAAACCTTGTGGTGTATGGAGAAAGGACCATGACATGGCATCAAAGGCTTGGACATATTGGAGAGAAGGGCATTCAAATACTGCATGGTAATTTTAAGGTAGAATTTATGTCAAATTTCTCTCTAGATTTCGAATTTTGTGAACATTGTGTATATGGTAAGCATAATATGGTGAGTTTCCCCTCTGGTGCTAAGAGGGTGAAATAGATATTAGCTCTTGTGCACAATGACTTGTTTGGACCTGTGTCAGTTCCATCACTAGGTAAGTCTATATACTATGTATCATTTATATATGATTTCACAAGGAATAAATGGATATATTTACTCAAGAAGAAATCTAAAGTATTTGACAGGTTTAAAGAATTTAAGGCTCTGGTGGAAAGCCAGATAGAGAAGAAGATAAAGGTGTTGAGGATAGATAATGGTGGAGATTTCTGCAAGAAGGAATTTGAAGGGTTCTGTAAGAAGTGTGGTATAGCATGACATAATACTACTCCATACACACCTCATAAAAATGGAGTTGAAGAAAGAATGAGCATAACGTTGATGGAAAAGGAAATAAGCATGCTCAGTCGTTCAAGGTTAGCATAGGAATTATGGGTAGAGGCGACTGAGATTGCATGTTACCTGGTTAATAGACCACCTTATCAGTGTTGGGGGATAGGGCTCCGCATTAGGTATGGAATGGTAAGAAACCCTCTCTTTCACATCTGAGGGTATTTGTATGTGATGCATATGTACATGTTCCAAAGGATAAAATAACCAAGTTGGATAGTAAATTTGAAAGGTGCATCTTTATCAGGTATAAGGATGGTTTAAAAGGTTATACTCTTTGGAACCCATAAACAAGGACGGTTGTGTACAACCAAGATGTGGTGTTTAGAGAGGTGAAACATGTTCTTAACATGAATTAAACTAAAGGAACCTCAAAATATAAATTTTTAACTAAAGGAGGAATAATAAGACTCTATGGCAGAATAGGAATAAAAAGAGGAAGAGCTAGACACTCTAGCTTTGAGAAGATCAATTCAAGAGAGAAGAAAACTAGGAAGGTATAGTCCATCTAGTTTCTATTCAAATTTTTATTTATCCATTAATAATGATGATCCCAAAATTGTGAGGGAGGCAGTAGATTCAGAGCATGGAAAACTCTGGAAAGAGGCCATGGTTTATGGAATGACATATTTGGACAAAAATGAGGCTTGGGATCTAGTGGAGTTGTCAGCTGGAAGGAAACCCATTTGAAGAAAATGGGTGTTTAAGAATAATATGAATGTAGAAGGTAAGGTGGAGAAATACAAAGATCATTTGGTAGAAAAAGGTTATTCCCAGGTGTTGGGAATTGATTTGGGTGATATTTTCTCTCCTGCTACCAAGTTATCTTCTACTAGATTACTTTTATCTGTTATTGTTGCTTTTTATTTTGACTTAGAACTGATGGATGTGAAGACAACATTTCTTCATGGGGATTTGGAAGAAGAGATCTAAATGAAGCAACCTAAAGGATTTGCAGTGAATGGTAAGAAAGAAATAGTATGCAGGTTAAACAAATTCTTTGTATGGGTTAAAATAGTCATCAAGGATGTGTTATCAGAAATTTGATACATATATATGAGGACTTGGATTCACTATAAGAAAAATGGATCTCTGTGTGTATTTTAAATTAATTGGTAAACATGTTATTTATTTGGTCTTGTATGCAGATGATGTTATCACTAGGTTGGAGTAAGTTGGGTTGTTCAACTATCAACCTAGCACAACTATTTAAAACCACTTTTGACTAGAAGTTAGCCCTTCCAATTAGAGAGGGCTCTCTCAAGAAAACAATGGGATATTCAATATGAAATTTAAATTACAGATGGTTGTTTGTTTATGCTTTATGTGGTTTTTTGCAGGTGGAAGAGTGTAAATACAACTACTATTGGGCATGGAGTCAAAAAAGGAAATTCAATTTACAAACAACTGTATTCGTGGAAGCTGAGGAAAATTGGCTTAAAACATAAAGTTTTACAACATGAACAGTAATATGAAGGAAATTGGAGCATTTAACCATGAATTCCAAGTAATTATACTACGATGAAACTGATAACAACACACAAAGTGAAGAGATAAAACACAAAATCCAATTAGAATCTCAGGTTGCAAGACAACTTGCTGCAAAATGTATATTAGATTGATAGATAAAAATTACATAGTAGCCCTCTCATAACATTCATCAACCATTTCAAAATAAAAAACTCCCTCATTATAGAGTGAGGTATATTTCCAATAGTTTACCACCTAGGCTAGAATCAATACCTTAACCAAGAGACCTAATTCTAGTAGGATTACATCACATGGAGAACTTATAGTGATATTTTCTGTTTTGGCAGAGTTTGTATACAAAAAGTAATCTATGATCATTTAATAACTTCAACCAAATTCTAACAGATTATGCTAGTCATCCTTATCAAACCCAACTGACTACTGAGATGTTGGAGAGATGACGCACTAGAGTTAAGACCTCGTAGGGTTGAGCTAGGATGATGAGTTGTAGTGACGATCTGGCATCATGAGTTGACTTGATGAGCTGTTAGCCACATGGATGTTGACCTACTGAGTTGTAATATTTAAAAAAATACATATTATGTGTATGCCCTTTACCTATGGTTTATTCATTTTTTACTATTGGATTGCCCCAAAATCATCAGAAACTCCATAATGCTGGAAAAAACAGAGTATAGGCAGTTTGGTAGCGAACTTTAGTAGCAAATGTCAAAATCAACTCTTTGCATAATATTTGACTTTTATGACTGTTCCAGGGTATTCTTTGAGGTTAATGAGTTAAACACATGCCTTGAGCCCTCCTGTTTCTGAAATTTTAGCTGGTGTTTACCTCCATGGAAAGCTATAACACTTCTGTAGCAAATTTCTACCTTCAAGCCTGGGAGTTGCTACGAAAGTGACTAGTTTCTAAGATTTTATACTTTCATCATTATTTCGCCTCCAAATTTTTTATAAAAGCCTACATAAGCATGTATAATCCATAGTATAGCAAAAAATGTGTAGTATTACTATACTTATGCAACATATTTAGTAACAGTAATGAATTTTAGGCCCCTCTTCAAAAGTTCAGCTTGTATCATCTCCATTTGTGCTTCTAGGTCTTTGAATTGATCCTGTAACCTTATCCTCTCAGTTTGAAGCCACCTATTTATTTTTCATAGATGCTTCATCATTCTGTATAGAAGAAATGTCCTCTTTAACATCTTTCCTGATCAATCTTCCACTTCATTGTAAAAATCTAGTTGCTTAGAAATGTCTTTCTACAATTCCTCAAAAATAAATTTTGATTCTATTACCTCATTTCGAGCATATCTTAACTGTTCTTGCAACATCTCCACTTCACATTTATCTTGAATAGGCTTTTTACCTTTCCTCTTTTTCAAAAGTTCCACTTTGGCTGGAGGCAATTCTGGTATCTCCCTTTCTAATGATAGCTTCTCTATTAATGGTTTCTCAAGCATCTTTCCCTTTAACTGTTGTGATCTTGTGAATGGCTTCCTAGGCTTTAAGATAAAACCTTACTGTTCTTGAGAAAAGTCCAATTTATTCACTCTTTTTTTCTTTTTATTTTGAGTTTCTGTCTCCTTGATCTCAACAGGCTATACAATGGGGCTTTATTCAATTTCAATAGACTCCAAGATATCTAATAACTTGCCTCTTCCCTCAGTTTGGCTTCTAGTAACCCTCCCGTGCGTTCTTGTATATGTTTTTATTTGACTGCTTATAGAAATTTTCTTTGGTACCACATTCCCTTTCACTTATTCAACCTCTCGTTCCATAGGCTCTGCCATAGGTTGCATCTCTGCCTCATGGTCAAATACAGGCTCTGCTTCAAATTGTTTTTCTTTCCCTGAAATAATGGATTTGGATCTTGGTGTTTTCCTAGGAGTGGCAACATCAACTTCATAGCCACTTAAAAAAAAATGTGGGCCAATACCTTTTCAGTTTATTTAACTCTTCAACCACCAACAACTTGATAAGAGCATGATGAAAATTTGAGGTATCATTGGCCTTGGCTTGGCTTGAACCTTTTCTGCCATTTTACCCAAGATTCTAAACAAATAAAAAGGGATATCTAAATTTTTTTTTACCAGTAAAGTGTAGCAACAATTTGAAGTGGTATTGATATACCACGTTGAATCTACCCTTGTAGGTGAAATATTTTTGGATCACCATCAGAAACTTGGAAAAATACTCTTTAATGCATGTTATGGGGATGCCCAAAGCCATATTAATGCATTTATGTTCTTCCTTCAAGAATTCATCACAATTGTGTAATTTAAACTTTGCCACCTTGAACCATGATTCTCCTGATCTGGGGATCTTAGTGGCTTGAGAAATAGTGTCAGGGGACACAAAAAAAATTAGCATGCCCACTTGTGATCCCACACCTATAAAGTTGATGGAAAAATCCTTTGAGATTTTCCCATGATACCCCTGCAATTTTTGATAGAACTGGAGGCAGCCCATGTTAGCCACCTATAAAATTTGTCATATCAAGTGGTGGCTAAATTATTTTTGGAGCCTTCAAGGAACATATTTTATTGCAAAAAAGTGTTGGCTCTTGAAGACTCTTAAAAGGCCTCATGCCTCTGTCTAATCTCCACTATTGTTTCCATTTCATACTCTGAAATTTCTGCTAAAATCAAAGAGAAAAACTGCTGCAAAGACCATCATTTTCCCTTCTCCCACTAAAAAATTAACCTTCATTTTCTCCCCCTTTTCTCCATATTATTCCTCTATTTTTATGAGTTTCCTTCTTCCATTCATAAAAATTCACTTTGTAAGGTTTAAAACCCACTTTCTAGCCTTACCGATACCCTCGAATCCCTTTAAACAACATTGAAAAACCATAAAAATTTCATGTTTTATTTTTAGGCTTTAGCCCCTTTAGATAAACCCCCTAACCACTCCCCCCACATGCCCTTACCATAAAAACCAAGTGCTAAGCCCCTCACGGTGCTTATCGCATCAGAAATATCCAAATGCGCAAGTCTTGTGCCGTGTTCAAAAGGTTCCGATTGCGATTAGTTTTGTATAAAAATACCTTCGATGCGATTAAGCCTTTATATTGTAAAAATCCCCGATCGCATCATTTTTATATATATTTTTTCCTGTGGGCCTGCCTCGGCGCTTAAACCCCTGTATATTTCATTCTCGATCGTTCTTTTTTTTTTGTAAAAACCCAAAACCCACTTTTCCAAAGTTTTAATTAAAAAACCCAAGTCACATGCTGGAATATTTCAATGGGTAGATTAAAAAGACCAATCGCGCAATCGCAATCAGAGAAATCAAATGGGTAGATTAAAAAGACCCGAATCAAAAGTTCCGATGCGATTGGGTCTTATATCTATAGCCCCCGGTCTTTTGTTTTCTTTGTAAAACCAAGCACAGAGGTCGAGTCTCTTATCGCATCAAAAAAAGTTTAAAGGGTTGATTGAAAAGCCCCAGGCCGAAAGGCCCGACTCTGATAAACCCATATATACATAAGCCTAGGCCTATCGGAGTTCTATATAAAATAGGCCCCATAACTGGGCGCCTAATCGCATCGGAGATTTTCTTTGGTGCGGTTTCAATTTTCATTACCGCCGATTGCGATTGGCCAATTGCACAATCGCATTGGCCCTCTCTCCGATTGTCGTAATCGCATCGGCCTGTTCTCCGATCGCGCAATCACATCGGCCTGTTCTCTGATCGCGCAATCGCATCACCTCATTCCCGACCTCCGATTGCGATTCCCCTGATTCATTCTCAACCGTTGATCTAACCTTTAGATCGACGGCTTGCGCTTCGTCGCATCACAATGTTTAAATTGCACACATGTTTTTTTTTTCCCTCTGATCGGTCAGTCCCCCGATTCATTCTCCACTGTTGATCTCATCCTTAGATCAACGGCCATTGCTTAATCGCTTTGGCCCTTTCGATCATGCAATTGCATCGGATTTTTTTCATTGCACCACTTTTCTCCTCCCGCTGATTGCAAACTCCCGATTTGATCTGGACCGTCCACGTGTCTAGATCCAACGGCTATGCTCCTCTCTCGCCTTTTGAAGCAGTTTAACCCATCACGCAGGATTTTATAAATTTCGTTTGTGTTTTGCACGTGTTTTTGATGATTTTCCATTATATAATAAAGAGAGGCCGAAGGCTGGGAAAGACGTTTCCCGTGCCTGTTTTACATTAAAGGAAACCGTCCGCCAGGCTCTATTCCATTGTTTGTCAATGATCTATGAGCATTAATACCTTTAAGGCACAGCACGACTCTACACATTGACAAGACACTGTGGTTCAAAATCGCATTTAAAAAGAGTATCAGTGTTGAAGAACAGAATGCAGCAGAGATGAAGATTGAAGATAGATTTAGGGAATTACGGCTTAAAATAAATTATCAAAAGTTTTATTTCCTGGATTCAAACACAGTCAAAAGAAATCATAAGTGTTTTAAACTGACAGAAATGTTTCCACCACCTGCAATTGAGGTGAATTGATTCCTCAGCTACTACAAGAGCCACCTGTTGCCTCAAACCATTCAAAACAGAGGCCAGAGTTATTGATTGAAGAAATATCTGCCTCCAGCGCTGCCCAGAAGTTAATTCTGCCACAAGAAGCTTATGCAACAAAATATCTTCAGAATTATTCCACGTTATGTGGAGCCTGGAAGTCAACAAAGCTCCCACCGAGTTTAAATATTAATTGTAAAACAGTTAATGCAGAACCACCTGTAAACTTCTTCATCGAGCCCCTCAAAAGGCCAAGAAGTCTTGAATCTGTATTAACTGCCTTGAGAGATATTTTATCAGATCTCACCTCCTCATCCTTCTATAAATGCTTCTGTAGAAGATGAGAAATTGCTGGTTATTGTTTGATCACAAGTTGTAATACTGAAACTATTTGAAGTAAATACATAGTTTGTTGAAGTTGAAGAACAAATTGAAGTCTTGGAGTTCTTGATGATGTTGTTGCATGCTTGTTCCTGAGAAGGCTCTATCATTGGATCCATGAGCTTGGCTATTGGTGAAGTATTCTTAACTGTCTTATGTTTTCCCCTGTTTTCATTATGTTCCATAATTTCTTTCTATAGTAGGATAGAAAGTATTAGGCTAAGAAATGACTACTGGAAGCACCTTAGACCTGTTCATCCTTCACTGTTTCATGTTTTCTTCTGCTGAAGTATTTACAGGCTTTAATATTTCTCTTTAGTCTTCATGCTTGTTTATTTCCTTAATAGTTTGAATAGTTGGTTTCAGCATGATTTATGGTTCTCCCAGCTTGTCTGCTGCCACTTAAAAACTGTTATTGAAGTCTCCCTTTGAAGTTCTTTGCTTACAGTGAATCAAAGAGGTCTATTTTGATCTTGCCCTTTGTCCTCACTTAAACAGTTGGCTTAAAGGTCGTTATAATTATGATCATAGATGTATTTAGGTGTTCCCTCTTCTATGACTGCAATTATCAGTGAATCTTTTATGTTTCTAAGTCCTTTGAAATAAAATATTTGAGGAAATAGGGCGTTCCTCGAATCTTAGGTTTTCATTTTAAAAGTTGTTTTGAAATCATTATTTGCTTAAAGGTGTGATTTGTAGAATTTATGGTTAGCCCTGTCTATCAAAGAGCTCTTTATTTTTCAAATTATGCTTTTGAATTCCCTTTGTTGAGAATTAAACCTCTCTTTCCAAATCATTAATGTTCATCTCATTCCAAAAACCAAAAGGATCCCATGGCCAAGTTAGATTTTCCCTTTGATATCTCATATCCATTGATGAGTTTGTTATGACCTCTTCTTGACTCCATTTCCCAATGAACCAGATGTTTCTCCATTTTGTGTATCTTTCCTAGACCTTTCATGTTCTGCTGTATCAATTCAACCCAACCAAACAAATAAAAACCTGCACTTAATAACTAGTCTAAAACCAATACTCAAAGCACACAAGATAAACCTTTGCAAACAAACTTTTGAGAGATCCTTCTCTGAGAACAGGAGGAATAGATCCTGTAACTCTAAAGATTGGTTTTGATGTTGCCTTGTCTTTTGATTTTCCAAACTATCAAAACACGGGGCCCCAACAGCCCACACTAGCAAACACTTGGGAGAACGTTGGGTCTTCTTCTAGAAACCTCATTTTCGTGGGCTCATACCTAACCACAGACCCTCCTTTATAATGTTTCCTTCGAGCTTCCATGGCTCCAAGATGAAGTGAACAACTCCTTGACACCTGCAAAAACATTAGGGACAACAAACTGACCTTTGAAACTAACAGAGTTTACCATGAGATAACTAGATAAACCACTAGACAACCAGACCGATGCTTAGACAAAAATAGAAGCTCACAAAGAGGAGATGGGAATGGATTTGTGACAACAAATCGAAAATAAAAAGTGTAAAGAGAACAGATCGACTAAGCAACTATATGATGCATGCATTTTACAAATGGCGGATAACGACAAAAGGGAGAAATCATGACCCAATATGATCTCACCACCTCTGACCATACCCTTTTTTAAACTTTGTACTGTTTCCCTACCATTAGTAGAAAAACTGAATTTTGTAGCGAAATTGTGACGGAGAAGACAGATTTGCTACGGAACTGTCAGGAAATTCTGTAGCAAATCCTGACCTATTTGAACTAGATTTGTTGCGGAAGTGTGTAAAACTGTCAAACTCACAATGATGACCAGATCAACTCATGGACAATGAAACTTTGGATTTTCTCTTCATAATGACTCATTATGACATTTAAAAATCACTAAAGGACCTTTATATATGTGATTTTTTTTTGAAAATAAAAAAGTTAAAAATCCTATTGAACCCTAACTAACTTAACCTAATTGACTCATGACTAAAAAAAACCTAATTTTTATCTTGGATAATAGATGATTTGTTGCTGATTGGAAATGAAAAAGATATTATCTAGGATTTGAAGACCCAATTGTCCTCCAAATTTGATATGAAGGATCTTGGTACTACAAAATATATTTTAGGCATGGAAATTAAACGAGATCGGGCAAAGAGGAAGCTATGGTTAAACCAGAGGAAGTTTGCCGATACATTAATGTAGAGGTTTAATATGCAGGATAGTAAATCGGTGAATTTTCATATTCCTGTAGGTGTAAATTTATCTGTTGAAAAATGTCCCAAGACACAAGAAGAGGAAGAGGACATGTCCCGTGTTCCATATGCAAGTGCAGTTGGCAGCCTGATGTATGCAATGGTCTGTACTAGATCATACATTGCACATGTAGTGGGAGTATTGAGAAGGTTTATGTAAAAAATGGGGAATGCACATTGGAAAACAATGAAGTAAGTTTTCAGGTATTTGCATGGCACTAGCGATTATGGTGTGTGCTACCAAGGAAGACCAGGATTGGAAATATTTTTAGACATTTATGGCTTTGTTGATGCAGAATGGGCTGGAGATCTAGATCATAGAAGATATACAAGTGGGTACGCATTTAACCTATTTGGAGGAGAAGTTAGTTGGATGATCAAAAAGCAGTCTATAGTGGATCTTTCAACTATAGAGGCTGAATACATGGCATCCACTCATGCAATAACAGAAGCAGCTTGGTTGCAGATATTGTGTTCAAGTATGAGGTTGGTACACTGAGTTATAAGGATAGACTTTGGCAACCAAAGTTCAATTTTATTCATTCAAATACAAAGCACATTGATGTTCAATATCACTTTGTGAGAGATATGGTTGAGGACAAAAAATTGTTACTGGTAAAGTTGGACACTTTGAAGAATGTTGTAGATGCATTGAAGAAGTCTGTGAGCACTGAGAAGTTTTATTGGTGTATCGAAACAATGGGCATTATAGGGTTGGACCAATGACTAAGCTCTCTTGTGACCTCCTACGTGGAAAATAAAGCAACAACTAGGAGAATGTTGGGTGTGTGTTATATTCTTTCCACGACTATTCCCATGTGTAGGGGGGCCATTGGGGTGAGATAGCTCTTCTTGTTTGTTGCGCCGATAGAAACGGGTGGGGGGGGGGTAGTAGCCCACCTACATGGGGTCCGGGGCAGAGCCATGGGAATTTTTTTGGATCATATAATAGCTGGGTGGACTTTATTATGGATTTGTGCATAGTTTTTTCACATGGATTTGGGCACAATAATTTTCTTCCCATGGTATTTTGTAGGTCCAGTCAAGGGAACTACGGTTATGTTTTTAATCCAGGTTTAATGGATTGGGGTTTATGAATAATTCGACATGTATATGTATGTATTGTAGCATTGAAAGGAACGTAATGAAAAATAAATCTCGTAGTCCTGGTTTTGGGATCCAGGGGAAAATCTTTGTGGATATTTATTTTATGTTTTATTTTCTTGCCGTTGTTTATTTTTTGATTTAAGAATTCATTTGCAGATAATTTTTGTACAGGGTTAAATCCTACAATTTGGTTTACTATGATCAAACCATTATAATGTGTGACTGAAGGTGTATGGAAGTGTGGTGGTGGTCGGTCGCATTTTTCAATCTCTATTATGTTTTGGCCTAGGTGATTATGGTTTGTGCGACCAATGAATACAAGGATTGGACAGAGGTTTGGAAATCCATGGATTTGTTCATGCAGATTGGGATAGAGATCTAGGTCATAGAAGATCTAAAAGTGGGTATGTGTTTAACCTATTTTGAGGAGCAGTTGTTTGGATGATCAAACAACAGTTTGTAGTGGCTCTTTCAACTAGAGTGGCTGAATACATGGCAACCACTCATGAAAGAAAGGAAGTAGTTTGGTTGAAGATATTGTGTTCAAGTAAGGGGTTGGTACAACGAGTTATAAGGATAGACTATGACAACCAAAGTGAAATTTTATTGGCATAGTACCCTTCTTATCATTCAAATAAAAAGCACATTGATGTTTAATATCACTTTGTGAGAGGTATGGTTGACGAAAAAAAGGTGTTGTTGGTAAAGCTGGAAAATTTGAAGAATGTTGCAGATGCATTGAAAGAGTCTGCGAGCACTGAGAACTTTTCTTAGTGTAGAGAAATAATGGGCATTACAGGGTTGGATTAATGACTAAGATCTCATGTGACCCCCTGTGTAGAAAATAAAACAACAAGTGAGATAATGTTGGGTGTGTGTTATATTATTTCCATGAGTAGTCACACGTGCAGGGGGGCCATAGGGGGGTGATAAATCTTCTTCTTTTTTTCACCTTTAGCAATAGGGGGGTGGTAGCCCCCTACACCATGGAAAATTTTAGGGGCTAATATTCGCAGGTGGGCTAATTTTCCATGGTTTTTCAAAAAAAGGATTCGCCAATATCCATTTTTTTATAAAAATGATTCGCCCAAATTTTACAATATAAAATTATTTTATGTTAAAAATCACCAACATGTCAAACCAGGAGGTAACTCCTCAAATCAGAATGTGTATTAGCTGAAGAATGTACATGCATTTATAGATGGAGGTGAGGCTATTGGGATTCATCTCCCAATGACTCTTGGCCTTCCTTATTTCCTAATATTAAATAATATACAATATTAAATGTGCACACCCATCCCATAGGATTAGGTGTCAACATTCCCCCCTTTAATCAGAAGGGATGTTGGTGAGTCCAAGCATCGATCTGAACTTTTCAAACTTTTCTCTTCCAAGTGCTTTGGTGAAGATGTCAGCAGTTTGCTCATTTGTGGAACAATGATGTAGATGGATGGTTTTGGCCTGAACATGATGTCGAATGAGATGGTACTTTGTATTGATGTGTTTTGTTCGATCATGGAACTTTGGGTTCTTGGCCAACTTTATTGCAGAAGTGTTGTCGATCATGCGTGGAGTGGAATACATTTGTTTCATCTGCAAATCTTCCAGGATTTTCCGGAGCCACACAATTTCCTTTGTTGCTTCAGCTGCTGCCACATATTCTGCCTCGGTCATGGAATCTGCTGGAACTGACTGTTTGTGTGATCTCCATGAGACAGCTCCTGATCCAAGACTCATGGTGTAACCTGTAGTAGACACCCCTATTTCTTTGTCGCCATCAAAGTCTGAATCAGAGTATCCGATCAAGCTGAAGTCGTCTACCTGTGTATATTTGAGTCCAAAGTCTTGAGTCCCCTTCAAGTACCTTAGCACTCTTTTTGCAGCAGACCAATGTCCTTCACAAGGTTTTTTCATGAACCTTGAGAGGATTCTAACAGCAAATGAAATGTCAGGTTTGGTGGTGGTCAGGTAGATAAGACTTCCTACAAGCTGTCTATACTTAGTTGCATCCTCAAATTTCTTCCCTTCAATAGATGTGAGCTTCAAGTTTTGTTCCATTGGAGTGGTTAAGGGATTACAGTCATCCATGCCAAATTTGTTCAAGAGATCTCCAATGTACTTATTTTGAGAAAGAAATATGAATTTAGGATGTTGAATTACTTCAATACCCAAATAGTAATGAACATGACTCAAATCAGTCATTTCAAAACCTTTCTTCAACTCTTTCTTCATGGATGCAATATAGCTCTCATTGTTTCCTGTTATCAAAAGATCATCTACATATACCACAAGATATACAACTGTTTTTCCAACTTTCTTAACAAACAAAGTTGCATCATCAAGATCAAAATGTTTGAAGTCAAGTTTAAGAAGATGCTCGGTCAATTTCTCATACCGGGCTCGTGGTGCTTGCTTGAGGCCATACAAGGATTTTACAAGTTTGCAAACTTTGTGTTCTTGACCCTTTATCACAAATCCTTCTGGCTGGGACATATAAACTTTCTCCTTTAGATATCCATTCAGGAAAGCTGTTTTTACATCCATCTGATGGACTTTCCATCCATTCTGAGCTGCTAAGGCAAAGAGGGTCCGGATGGTGGTCCATTTTGCTGTGGGAGAAAAATTCTCTTCATAATCGACTCCTTCTTTTTGTGCGAATCCTTTTGCCACAAGCCTAGCCTTGTGCTTGTCAAGTGAGCCATCTGCTTTGTACTTGTTCTTGTAGACCCACTTACAGCCAATTGGTTTCGTTCCCAAAGGCGGATCAACTAGCTTCCAAGTGCCATTCTTTATCAAGGCATCATACTCCTTCTGCATCGCTTCTTTCCATTCATCATGAGAAGCGACTTCTTTGAAGGAAGTTGGTTCATGATCTGTAGAAAAACTCAATTCACAGTTATAAGCAATATCCATATCAACAGGGGAATCAGAATTATCTACATCACCTTCGATTTTTTGAGTGGAACTTCTTGTTCCTATTTTTCCAACCTCATCAGGATGAACATTCTCCAGTGTCTTTGTCAGCCATTTGGGAGGACCTTTCTGAGATGGCCCAGGCTGGTCATTTGACTGAGTTGGGATTGATTCAAGATTCAATCTCCCAATTCTGTCAATCACATCATCTAATGTGTCATCCGTGGTTGTTTCTTCATGTGGGGGAGAGAGTGCTTCAGGACATGATTCCACAGTTTGATTCAATATCAGAATCCCCCCTTCAAGATGTGGAATTTGATTATCAAATTCTTGGAAAGACTTTGCATGTGTGAATCTATCCAGGCGATCAAGTTGCCGCTCAACAACCTTGTCACTCTTGGAAGATTCAATAAATATGACATCTCTTGCTATTACAAATTTCTTATTTGCTTCATCATAGAGACGATATCCTTTGGAGGTATTGGAGTACCCCAAGAAGATACATTTGCGACTTCTAGCACCAAGTTTGTTTCTTTGACCCTTGGGTATCAAGGCATAACAGGTGGACCCAAAGACCCTGAAATGCTTTACCGAAGGAATGTGGCCATGCCACATTTCAAAAGGAGTTTTGTTTCTAATTGAACTTGAAGGACACATATTCTTTATGTAAACAGCACATAGAACTGCATCAGCCCAAAACATCAATTTTACATTCTTGAAAAATAACATGGAGCGGACCATATTTAAAATAGTTCTGTTCATTCTTTCAGCTAAACCGTTCTGTTGTGGATTATATGGCATAGTTGTTTGATGTTTGATTCCATGTTGACGAAGATAATTTTCAAATTCGTTTGAAGTGTATTCTTTTCCATTATCAGTACGTAGAGAGCCAATATGTGTTTGTGCATCATTTCAATCCATGCATGAAAATTCTTGAAAGTTTGAAAAGCATCAGACTTATTCTTCAGTAAGTAAATCCAACACATTCTGGTGTAGTCATCAATAAATGTCATCATGTATTTGTTTTCATTTGCAGAAGCAATAGGCATAGGGCCACATAAATCTGAATGAACAAGTTCAAGTTTCCTATGTGCTCTTGAGTGTGAATCATGAAATGGTTGTTTGCTATGCTTTCCTAGAATACAAGCATCACATTCCTTAGGTTTTCTAGGAATTGTAGGAAGTCCATCAACACCATTTTTCTTCAACAAACGAAGGCTGTCATAGTTTAAGTGTCCAAATCTAGCATGCCATAAAAGACTTGATGGGAATGTACCTTCATCATGATGTGAACTGAATGCAAAGTTTTGAGCATGAGCAGATGAACCTTTCAGCTTTAAGAGTCTCCCTTCTTCTATTCCCTCCATGACAAGTGAGTGATCTGATGCTTTTCTAACCTCTGCCTTGCCATCAAACAAGTGAATTGAGTGTCCTTGTTGCCGGATTTCGACCAGGGACAACAAGTTTCTCTTCAACTCAGGGAGGTATAGAACCTCATGTAGGATATGATCAGGAAGACCAAGCAGTTTAAGCCTGACTGTGCCAAGCCCTGATGGCTTGAGTTTGGATTTATTTGTGAAATATACTGCTCCATCAACTTTGTCAGTGAATTCTTCAAAAAAATCTTTTCTAAATGTCATGTGACATGTTGCTCCTGAATCTAGCAACCAATCATCTCTCCATGAAGTAAATGAAACATCAAATGGGTTTTCAGTTACTCCATTGTTACAATGTGCTAGAACAGAATGAGCTGATTCAGCTGGTTTACCTTTGTCTTTGTCATTAGTTTTACCTTTGTCTTGATTTTTTTGCTGCTGAGCTTTAGATTGTCTGCCCCCTTTTTCTCCGAAGTTTCTTCTTCGTCTTCTGCCTTCTCTTCCTCTGGATGGACCTGAAGCATGTCTCTTTTCTCTCTGTGCCAAGTAGGCAGCCTCTTTAGAAGATGAAGGGACTGTCATCTTCTTTTAAAGGAGGAGAGAAAAAAACTTTGCTGGAAAATATACTGAAAAAACTCTTTGCTGCAAATATACTGAATTTAAAAGGATAGAAACACTTTTTTCTAAAAGACTGAATTTAAAAGGACACAAAAGCTCTTGCTAAAAACTGAATTCTGCACCAAAATATATATATATATATATATATATATTTTTGTTTGGAATTTTTTTGTTGTATGAGTAGCAGTTTTATGAAATGGAAGGGCGATATCAATGTTATGGGAGGGGACGGAATTATGAAGGTGAATGGGGCGTATGGGCAGTATGGGCGTATGGTATTAAAAGGCGGAATGGGCAGTATTATGAAATGGGCGTATGGGCAGTATGGACGTATGGTATTAAAAGGCGGAATGGGCAGTATTATGAAAGTGAATGGTATTAAAAGAAGGGAGGGCGGTGAAAATAAAGGGCGTGGTATTATATGAAGGCGGTATTGATATTAAAGAATGGAAGGCGGAAATGTTTGCAGGTGGGGCGTGGTATTGAAAGATGGGCAGTGTATTACATATGGAGGCAGCGTTGTATGGTGCGCAGCGTTGTATGGAGGCAGCGTTGTATTATAACATATGATAGCGCTGTTACATATGGGCAGTGTATTACATATGGAGGCAGCATTGTATGGTGCGCAGCGTTGTATGGAGGCAGCGTTGTATGGTGCACAACGTTGTATGGAGGCAGCGTTATAACATATGATAGCACTGTTACATATGGGCAGTGGTACGATAAAATGGGAGGGGCGGAAATATATCACCAACAGTGAGACAGACGGCACCACGTATTAATATCACTCCGATACCACCAACAACGTTTTATACACAATGTATTATATGGACATCGCTGTATGGAAACGAACTGTGCAGACAGTGGTGTGTATTGATATTTATGCAGTGGGAACGTTGTGACAGTAGTGAGGCGGTATATAGCGTATATAGTGAGGCGGTATATAGCGTATTGATATTATATGCAGTGGGAACGTTGTGACAGTAGTGAGGCGGTATATAGCATGAACGTTGTGGAGATAGAGCAGTGAATTACATGACAGACAGGCGGAGGGTCGGACCAGCGTTGAATTTGGAGTGACAACAGTATTTGGGCCGAGGGAAGAGATGGGTAGGGGGAACGAGCAGAAGGGAGGGTGCAGTCGAATGAGGAGTGTAGGTGAGGGAAGTGTGAGGGGTGTTGGGTAGGTGAGGGAGAAGTGAGGGTGTTACAAAAAAAACTGAAATGGCAGTGTGCAGGACTGTAGAATTGCAGAGTGGCAGGGGCTGCAATTTGCAGAATTTCAGGGTCTGCAGAATTGCAGAATCTTCAGGAGCTGCAAATGTCAGACTTGTGGATAATTGAAGAGAAAAAAAATGCAGAATAACAATATAGCAATTTAGGAGCAGCAAAAAACTATTAATAAAAACTGACTGAGCAAAGGAGAGGGAGTTACACCATAGGAAAAAATGCCAATAGTGGGGCTGGCTCTGATACCATGTCAAACCAGGAGGTAACTCCTCAAATCAGAATGTGTATTAGCTGAAGAATGTACATGCATTTATAGATGGAGGTGAGGCTATTGGGATTCATCTCCCAATGACTATTGGCCTTCCTTATTTCCTAATATTAAATAATATACAATATTACATGTGCACACCCATCCCATAGGATTAGGTGTCAACACAACATTATATAGAAAATATATATAATATCATTATAAATTTGAATAATTTACAAATACATCAATAAACATTTTATAGTTTGCATATTAGGGAATAGTGAGATTCGCCAATTTTTTAAACTTCAAGATAATTTTCCATCCTTAAAATTATCCCTGCCCTACATGGGGTCCGGGGCAGTGCCTCGGGAAATTTTTTTTGGACCCTATAATAGGTGGGTGGACCTACCTATGGATTTGTGCATGGTTTTTGCACATGGTTTTGGGCATGATGGTTTTCTTCCCATGGTATTTTGTAGATCTGGTCAAGGGAACTATGGTTATGTTTTAATCAAGGGTTAATGGATTGGGGTTTATGAATGCTTCGTCATGTATATATATTTATTGTAACATTGAAAGGAACATAATGAAAAATCAATCTAGTAGTCCAAGTTTTGGGATCCAGGGGAAAATCTCTGTGTATATTTATTTTATGTTTTATTTTCTCGCCATTGCTTATTTTCTGATTTAAGAATTCATTTGCAGATAATTTCTGTACAATGTTAAAACGTACATATTTGATCATCTAATGTGTGACTGAAGGTGTATGGAAGTGTGATGGTGGTTGGTTGCATTGTTCAATATCTATTTTGTTTTGGCCCAGGTGTAATCAAGACTCCATGCATAGAATGACAACAAATCCGTTGATATATTTTTTTGGCACAATTCCAATCTGAGGGAAGTTTAATCATTGATTTAATTGAATTGGTCGCATATGATGGAATAAACACTTTTTTTTTTTTTAATTATCTCTTTTATTTTTATGGAGTCATTTCATATCTATATTGTTGTTATAGTATAGGAAAGCAACAATAATATAAGTGATAATGTGTGCAATCAAACTAGATTCTACAATGAAGAAAATGGACAATGAAACTATTTAGGCTCTTATCTAGTGTGTTGTATGATTTAAGGATGCATTATCTAAGTGAATGCCATCTGATCTGGTGTGATGATGGTGACCTGAGTAATTTTGATGTGATGAGACCAATGTTCAGTGCACAATTAAGTATGTATATGACTCAATGCATTCAAGTTGAGTTTATGAGTAAAATTTGTCTCTGTCATATGGTTCCAGAGTATCTTATCCCCTAACTTGGTCTAAAATAATTGCTTTGGTTGATGGTTATCATTCATTAAATTTGAAGTTGCAATTTAATTTTCCTCTTATTTTTAAATTTGAACTAAAGAAGTGTATAAATTCAAACTGCTAATTTTAATTTTCTAAAACAATATACATGAATCTATTATACCAATTGCAGAAACCAATTCAACGATCATGAAATCACAAAGCATACAAGAGAAATAATTTAATCAACACATTACACAATCATTTCCTAGGGAAATCCACAACTAAAAACCTTGTTATCTGTATATTTCATTAGTCAAAAAATATGAGAAGAGTCCAATGCTTTTTCCAATCTGAGAAACCTTTGCAATATCTCTATCTGTCTCACTGCTTCCTAGACAAGCCTAAGCCAATACTTAACCAAATTTTTTCTTTCCCAAGTCCCTATTTCCTTGCGTTGTTTCCTTTGGTAATCATCCCCTATTAATTAGGGAAATACCCATCCAATACTACACAATCCATCTAGGGCCTTCCTCTGACTGCATGCACCACCTGTACAATTTGGATGATTATACAACTGATTGTAAACTGACCTTGAACTCCAATCTCAAATGGGTAGCTCTCAATTCACACATGCATGAGTTATTTATGGCTGATTTTTCAGTTAAATGATTGATCATAGAGTGCATAACTCACTACTAGACCTCTCACTAGTTCCTCCAATAGCTAGATCTAGTTAAACTAACTTTAACTCAGATAAATTGAATTAATTAATTACAACTCAAAATAAACTCAACTAGGGCTCCTAAAAAGTAGGAACCACTCTACACGACTCAAGTTATACCCTCAACTCGAATTAACTAAACCAACTAAGTAAAACTAACTTAGTTAACTCATACAAGTTGTCAAGTGATGTGAAATTACAACTTTCTTCTAATTTAATTCAAGGGAAAATTAATTAGAATTTTTCTTGGTGCCATTTTCAACACTCCCTCTCAGCAAGAAATGGATTATCAGATACCTCGATCCTGCCTTTATGGAGCTTGAATTTTCCTCTTGATAGTGCCTTGTCAAGATGTCACATCATGTTCCTTTGTAGGAATGTACTATATCATCATGATCTCCCTATGAACACAATCTCTGAGATGGTAGTATTAGATGTTGATATTCTTGGACCTATCATGGAAAATTGGTTTACTGTGAGTTTGATACAACTTTGTTTGTCACAGTAAATCACTAATTCAAGCAGATCACAGTCTCACCCAAAGTGGCTATTGGAGGATGCAAAACTAGGTTTCTGCAGTCTTGAAGGACTACATGATGTGGTATTATTATGTTATCTTATCCTTAGCACTTATAAATCACTTTGATGGATTATATTAATTACTTAAGCATGCCATATAAAACCATAAACCATCATTGTGATGAAGTAAAATGCAACTGTAATAACTTCCACTCTACAACACATAATAAGATAATATACACATCAATCACACAAGAGCACCTGATTAATGTGGTTCACCCCAATGTGGGGCTACGTCCACAAGAACTATTGCTTAATATAAAGAATCTTTGAACAACAACTAGTTCTTGGTCTGCACACTAAGTTGTAGGTTGTCTACGCACTTAGCTGCAGTATCTTCTCTAGGCCTCTGTGCACTCAGCTGCAGAACCTATTGTTCGCTACCAAATTACAAATCACAATAATAATTCACCCATGACTAGGATATGGATAAAAAACTAATCATCTTTATTTGATCTTGATGAGTCTATTCTTATTATTTAACCCTACATATGCTATTACATCATAGGGTTACATCATCAAAATACCATGGTCCAAATACCATGGACTCCTTAAAACAAGAAAATGTGGCCCCAAAGCCATTTATCCATTACAAAATCGTGCGATTTTACAAAAAGGATGGGATTTGACCCACCCCGAAGCCCTTATGATACCACGTGTTATATTTACTTCCTCAAAATAGGCTCCGATGCACACTTCATTGCGCACTCCTCCCCACAAACTGCAGAGTCTTTCCAAAATCTAGGCCAAGTTGGGCTATGCCCAATAGACCCCTAACACTCACACGTGACTCATCTTGAGTCGCTTAGCCAATTTACATCTGATATTCTCTGCAATGTTGTTGTAGGTGTTGTTGAACTACTGTAGAATGCCTGTGACCTGCGTCTCTTCGTTGCACACTTCCTCCATCAATGCTTCTATTTCTGGTCTCGTAGTCTTCTGCATCACTACCTCCTCTCTCTGTCGAATATCTTGAATATTATCATCCACTTCTTGGGATAGTTGGAGAGCCTAACACTGCCATGGATGATTTCTCTTTGTCAAAGTCTTCTCTTCCTTCCTCAACTCCCTTATCATCTTCTAGAGGGAATTTCCCTCACTGATCTTTACGAGCTTCTATGAGATTGGTAAGGTTCTTATAATTGCCAAAATCTCCTCCAACTACTACTGCCTCTTCTGAATATCCTCTTGTATTATCTATGAAATAGAATCTTCCCATAGTGAAGTCTAATTTTGTAAGGTATCATCCAATAGCTTCCCACAATATGCCACTATTATGGAGATGTCGGCCACTACAACCTTCAGGCTGACCTCCCTCTGCTCTTGCACTTCCTCTGGTGTGGTTGGATGTAGCTTCATCTGTAGCTCGTTTATATTCATCTCATATGTAAATTACACATCCAAAATCTTATCCTTGTATCCTTTTACTGCAAGGTTAAGCTTTGCAACCTTGTCCTCCATTGGTTCCTCTTCTCGGACATCCATGTCCAGAACCTTGCAGCATGTTTCTTCTACCACCTCCTCTAGCTTATGCTGCTGCTATACTCTCTGATCCTTCTCCTGGATTTCCTGGTCGAGCTTCTATTGCATTGAACCTTGCTCTCTCTTTACCTGAATTATTAACTGCGAGGTGAGAAGTTCGCGCTACTTTAGCTCATCTATGATCTCTTGATACATCTTGTGTAATCTCTAAAGTGGCACTGCTGTGATGTTCATATTCTCCTTCCTCCACTCTTCGGCCTGCTGTCGTGCCTTGATGGAGTCAAAATGTAGGGCTCCAATAGGTATGAGCACTATCCACACCCCAAGTGTATGTTATACTGTTCTTTACTCTTCAAGCTTCTCCTTTGCTTTCACTGGTTGGCTAAGTGTCTATGCTAATATATTCAAATTTTTAATGCGCTCAGTGACACTTGTTAGAAGTGTAATGTGGCAATCCTCTAGCTTGTTCCATGAGTTTTCTGTTTCTTCCTGAATTCTATCCCCAATCTGCTCCAAGTCCTCATTAGTGAGGACCAATGGCGTTATGTCCCTTGTCTTGTCTATCTTCTACTTATTTTTGCTACTTGTGGCAGTTTCATTGTGTTACTTCCTCTTCTTTGCAATAGATGGGTATGTCTCTATATTTTTGGACTCTCTGCCCTGCTCATCTCCTCCAAGAGGATCATGTTGTTCTGAATCTTTCTCATCCTTATCCTTCTCACTCACTTCCCCGAACTGCCTCGCGTCCTTCTCTTTCAGAGTATCCTTCGTCTTTGTCTATAGTGCAGTGATCCGCTCTGTGGGCCACTACTGTATCTATGCTACGAGATCGTCTTCTGTCACTAAATATGGTAGGGGATGCCATGTATTTCTTGTGTCGTTGCGAGTATGTATGTGAATTTTGTGGAAGTTAGCCTTAAACTTCACAATAGAGCTATATTTCTCATATAGGCTTAGTGAAAGGCGAGGGTGCTAGTTCACCAACATGTGTAAGTTCATATTGTATAAAACGAAAAACATTATGTTATCTTGTGCTCGCGATAGATCAGTGTTATACCACAGCCAGGCATATCGCGCAGCTTCCCAAAATTTTGAGGCTAACAGATGGAATTTCAACCCTTCTGACTCTCTCCATGCAAGCATCACAATTATCAGAATTAACCATGCGTAGTGAAATAAAGTACCTTTCTCCTAAGCCTTACAGCAGTCGTCCATAAAATATTGGAATAGATATGTGGCCCAGTTGTATTGAACCTCATTAGTGCACTGCGCAACTGATGAAACCACAGGTGTAAGGACTTCATTATCCCATCACTTCCTCATTATTTTTCCAGCCAATATATGTGCTATGAAGTGAACTCCCTGGTCATTGATCGAGTTGATATCATAAGCTCACTTGCCTTTCATAGTCCAAACTTATCCTTCATATTGTCTGTTATGGCTATGTCCCAATCTTTCCCAACAAACTCCTATGCAGGGATCAACCCTTGATAAGGAAATATTGTGATTATCCATATTAACATTGGGTCAAAAAGGATCCTCTTCCCCATCCACAGGCATCAATCATGCACCAGTACGAGCAATTGTCTTACATAATCTATGCTTCTTGGAATTTTACGAAAGTGTAAGACATTCAACATATTCAACAAGCCCGACTGTGCCAATCCATCCACCCACTGCTGTGGTTCTAACCTTTTCACACCACTCTTAGGGTAGTGCACTTGTTTTAAGTATTTATCTAGTGCGAACTACATATATTTCTCTCTTTCATTGAAATCATTGTCCGTGAACTTCAGCTGTAGAATCTTTCCAAGTTTTTCTCCAATAAATGGCACTGACTATGGCAATAAAGGTTTGAAGGTGCCATAATTTTCGTCCTTCGACTCCGTCACTAGTTTTTCATTTGGGTTTCTTGGTGGAATATACAGTTGGAGAGGCGACGGAAACACTGCACCATCTATTTCCATTTTCTCTTTCTGTGCTTCTTCCTCACTATCTATCACATGTTCGGGCTCTTTTTGAGGCTCAACAAGTTTCTTTTCCCATTTCCTCTTCATTCTTTGCTCTCTGGTCATTTTATTTCCTAGATATCTCTGCTACGTGCATCCAGGTTATGGTGGAGTTGCTGTGAGCATATCAAGTTGTTGTGATGCTACTGCAGGCATATCAAGTGATGCTTCCATGAATCAAGCTAAGCCCTTACCACCAAATAGACGAATAAATTCTTCAAAGGCCTCCTCAGGCGACATACGGCAACGAAAATTTCTACAAGTTCTCCGCAATTCAAACTCTCAGGACAACAAAGTGCCAAATATGGGTGGGACGCGACTTTTATAACAAATATGAATTCCTATCCCCATCATTAGCTCTGATTGTGTTTAATAATTTCATATATATATCTCTAGATCCGAACAATATGTCCTCATAAATGCATCTTTCCATGTGTTTCAATGAAAATTTTCCTTTTGAACGGTCATATTTTCCCAGCGAACTTCGATCCATCCCCATATTGTAGCAAAGAAACCCCTCTTACGTTGAGGCTCCTACGTCGAGGATCTCTTTGCAGTGTAGTTTATAGTCTAGTGCCCACTTTCAACTGTAGGTGGCACTAAGAATTTTATCCTTTATTCAGAGCGAAGTTGTAGGGGTAGGGTTG
Organism: Pinus albicaulis; assembly: GCA_034641835.2. Taxonomy (NCBI): domain Eukaryota; kingdom Viridiplantae; phylum Streptophyta; class Pinopsida; order Pinales; family Pinaceae; genus Pinus; species Pinus albicaulis. The sequence goes on from CM076584.1 coordinate 929,800,073, forward strand.
TCCCTGTACAACTTCAACCTATTTCCATTTACTCTTCCTTGAACTAATTCTCCATTTAAATTTGCTAATTGAACTGTGCCTCCATTAGTAATATGCTTGATAATGTATGGGCCCAACCAATCCATCTTGAATTTTCCTGGAAACTTTACAAATTGTTTGTTATAAAGGAGGACAAGGTCTCCTACCTGGAACTTCTACTTAGTATGTATGTCATGCTAGGCCTTTTCTCTTACTTTTTGTACCTGCTGATGGAATCCTGCTATAAATATATCTTCTTCCAAAGAAAGAAAATGAAACACTCTTTCCTTAATTATATTAGGGTATACCATATTTGTAAAATCTTAAATCCTTAATCTAGGCATGATATATTCCATGGGCATCACATATTCATGCCCATAAACTAACCTGAACTGTGTCTGACCTATCAAATTCTTACATGTGGTCCTATAAGCCCATAACACTGCTGGAATTCTAAGGTCCCAATCATCTCTATTCACATTGCATACTTTAGTAAGTGCATTCTCCTAAATATTATTAAACACTTCTACTGTTCCATTGGCCTAAGGGTGATAAGGTTACTCTTCAAATGATAAAATTGGAACTCCTCAGTCAATGCTTCAATAGTCTTATTTAGGAAGTGTGAAACTTCGTCACTCATCAAAATCTTTGGACATCCAAATCTAGACAATATGTATTCAAAAATAAACTTCGTAGCAGTCTCTGCGCTATAGTCCCTAACTAGTTGTGCTTCATCCCATCTTATGAAGTAATCAGTCGTTGTAATTATGTAACTTGCACCAATCCTCTTTCTAGGTGGGTTGATGGGTCCAAAAAAATCAATGGCCCACTTATTAAAGTCTTACAATGTAACTTGTGGTACCAATGACATCTCATCTCTTCTGGAAGGCTTCCCTCTTATTTGACACACATTACATGCTCGAAAATACTCCTTCGCATATTTATGTAGTATAGGCCACCAAAATCCCGCTCTCAAAATATTATTCTCAATATATTTTATTGCATAGTGCCCACGAGCTGCACCCCCATGGGCCTCTGCTAGAATCATTTGTCTTTCATGTTTAGGGAAATATCTGTGTAGTATGTCATCTGGTCCCATCTTATATAATTTTCCTTCTATTAATGAAAAGTCATCTAGTTATTTCTTTTGCTGTGTAGTATACTCTAAATGAGCCATTCTTGTGGTAAAAAACTGAATGATATCTGTGAAATGGTCATCTTCCACTCCAACTGCAAATAACTGCGCATTAGGGAGATTATCCTCTATATTGGTTGGTTCTTCCCCTGTTTCTAGTATTCACAGATGGTCAAGTCCTACATTTAGTCTCCTTGGCCTAACAATGATCTCAAAGTAATATTCCTGGAATAATAGTAACCATCTGCAAATATTTCCTCTTAAGACAAGCTTATTAACTAGATAATTTAGTGCAGAATGATCTGTAAACATAAGTGTGACCCCAACAAATAGTGTCTAAAATTATGCAAAGCATACATCATGGCCAATCCTTCCCTTTTTGTAGTGGTGTAATTATTTTATGCTTTAGATAAATTTCTACTTGCAAAAGCTATAGGATGATCAATCTCTCCTACAATAGGTTGTGCCAGTACCACTCCCAAAGCTGCAATACAAGAGGCATCCACATGGACATGGAATTCCTTATTCCAATCAGGGAACACTAGTATAAGTGAAACTACCATTTTTTCTTTCAATATGTCGAGGCTCTTATAAAATTCTTCATTCCACTGAAAATTTACATCCTTTTTAACCAATTTATCCATAAGTGAAGTGATCTACGCATACCCCTTGATGAAATTTTTGTAATACCTAGTATGTCCCAACGTAGTTCAAATCTTTCTTATTGTATTAGGTGGAGGAAAGTTCACAATGATAGAAATCCTAGAAAGGTCCACCATTAGTCCTTTCTTACTAACAATATGTCCCAGCAATATGTCAAAAGGTACACAAAATATGCACTTATTTAGGTTCAAAGAGATCTGATATTTTCTACATTTTTAAAGCACAAGTCTTAAACTTCCAACATGTTTGATCAATAATCCAAATACTGTCCAATCATCAAAATGCACTTCTAAGAACTTGTGGATGTATTCCTTAAAAGTTGTGATGACCACCCTAGAAAATATAATAGGGGCATTTTTTAATCCAAAAGGAATTACTATGTATTGATATGAGCCCCATTTTGTAGCAAATGTGGTCTTATGCAGATCTTCAGGTGCAATCCTAATATGATGATAACCTAAGAATCCATCTGTAAATGAGTAAGCTTAATGACCTCCTACATTGTCTAGCACTTCATCTGTGAAAGGGGTATGGAAGGGATAATGTAAACATGAATCATTCAAATTTCTTAGATAAACACATATCCTAATTTCTCCTTGAGTCTTATTTTCTTGCACCACCATAGGGGCCATCCATTCTGATTCTTATATAGGTTCAATAATTCCTGTTGATATCATCTTATCAAGCTCTAATTTCAATTTCTCCTTATACTTTGGGTTCAACCTGTAAGGTATTTGTTTGAATAGCTTCACATCAGGCTTAAGGGGAATATTCATGACTCCTAGATTTCCTATTATTCGCTTCATTTCCAAAAACTTGGTGGGAAACAATTCTTGATATTCATGAAGTAACTCTGTAACTTTGCTGACTGTCTCCTCATCCCAATAGTCTCCTATTGTTGCAAACTTGGGTTCCTTCTCTGATCCTATGTTTACCTTCTTGGTCCTCAGTGGCTTCATTATGTTTGGTATCTCTAGCTCAGGTTCAATTACTTCACGATATCCTTCTGACTCTTCTATGTCGATGTTGCGATCATATTCTTCTTCATCTGCAGTAAGGCTATAACACTCTATTGAATTTTATATCTATGCAACCCAATTATGTTTTTTCCATGTCAGTGGGGTTACACTCTCAAATATCTTCCTCTTGACTATCTTAAGGACCAAATTTATGTATGGGAAATCGTCCTTAAATATAAATGTTAATATGAAGCCATCAATCATGCCTGCCCAGTTATCGGTACCATGTTGAAGCTTCGTTTCTAGGTACTAGTTCTTAGGTATTGTCTCTAATGTGAATGAATCAATGTACCCGTTCTTGATGTCGAATCTCCTTCCATGCTGTAGTGCATATATAGATATGATTCCTAGGATTACTATCACCATCATATTTTATCTCCATTTCTGTATCTATCTGTCTAAACCTTATCCACATTAGTCTTAGACATTCCTTCCAACCTCCTATATTCTTATTGTGTGCATTCCACCATCTAGCAGGGGTAGCTTTTAGGGCTATATCCAAGGCTGACAACCTATGATTTTCTGGGACTCGTTCTTCATAATCATTAAGAAAAGTATTTACATCACCTAAGCCATCATAAGAAGGTAGGTTACATCCCTCAGATATCACACAATGAACTTATTTGGTAATTATTGTACAATGCCTTGCGGATACTTCATGTAGCCTATTATTCCAGTTCTCCAACTTATTCTGAGTCTAAGGTACAAGAACTATCATGTTCCCAAATCAACTTTCCCTCTGCAATAGGGTTAACAAAATCACGTTCCTTCGCTATCATTTGATAGATATTGTCTATGTTAGTTGTGTAGTATTCTTCTTTGATTGGTTCTTTGTATCTTACTCATTTTGATAGATCCAAGGGAACAATTACTCTCCTATTGTTTCCTTCAAATATCATATGTCTCTTCTTTAGATTAATTATGGCCATATTTTCAAATTCCTAGTCAATTCCACGTAATGAAGGATAAGTCTTACTGTCATCGACGATATCTATTACTTCAAAATCAACAATGGTGTGAATTAATTCAATATCCACTATGAAACCTAGCAGTCTTCCAAGAGGGAAGATGTTTTTCTGATTTTCCATCCTTAACTGAATAGGTGACCATTGTAGCTTTGACTTACCCATTAATTCCCATGTCTTCTTCATCAAGAAATTAACATCAGATCCTAGATCCAGAATAATTTGATCATCTCATACTCTACTATGTGTGCATTAATCGTCATCTCTCTTTCGGTTCTCTTTTGTCGATGCAAATTATTGACTGCACACATCTCACTTCGTGGTGTTTCTTTGGATGCACAGAAGTTTATTAACTTTTGAAGCCCTTCTATAACCTTTTAATCTCTTAAAAATTTCATACAAGTATGTAGAAAATATTTTAAAATACCTACTTGTTTTGCTGAATCTTGGTCTTGTGTCAGATCTCGATCCTATGTTGGAGCTTGGTTCTCTATCAAAGCTGATGACACATCGCAGTTACTTTTTTTATCGGGCTTTGGCTATGCACTAGAATTCAAAGCTCCAAAATCCATAAAGATTTTCTTTTCTTCCATAAATACTTATTTTTCTCAAAAAACAAGAGCTTTCTCAATAGTCTGTTTGACCCATGCACTTTCAGATTCTTTCTTTTCATCCACTTTATCACTACTGGTCGCAAATCCACTTCTAGTGATAATACTAACTCGAGGTTCGTTGGTCCTCCTTTCAGTAGTAATCATTTGAATATTCTGTGTCGACGGCTGTTTCCTCTTTTCTTGCATCTCCTCCATAAGTACATGACATTCTTCAATTACATGGTCAAAGTATTTACAATATTTACATGTTGTTGTGGGGTTTTGGTAGTCTCTCGAAAAATGACCTTGTTGGCCGCAGTTATAGGAAATGATATGTCCACTTCCTCAACCAGCTCCACCACCTCAGCCTCTTCCTTGGTAACCTCCTTGACCACCATGCTGTCCATTTTCCTCATGTTCGTGCTCTTCTTCTTACATTCTATAAGCATCATCATTGTGCTCCATCATTAGGTCGTAAGCCCGACAATTATACTCATCGTTGATTTACAAAATTTTCAATATAGATTCCTCAGAGTCTGTACATATTTCTGTAACAAGTAACAATCATTTGAATGAAGTTGGTCTCTAGTCTTACATATTTCGCACCATAAGTTGGATCCTGCATTCAAGGGATTCTGTACCCTACTAGCCATGTAATCCATGAAGATATGGCACTATTCGTTAGAATAGTCCTTTGATCTGTACATTGTACACCATACTTGTTCTCTAACTTATTTTATTTTCTTGATGTCTTGTATCTATAGGGTTAGCTTCGCCAAATGATTCTGAATCTATTGCATGCATGCATTAGTATCTCCTATAGGCGAAGCTTCCAATTTAATCGCAATCTTTAGACCTTCGACTTGAATTTCTATATTTAGTCGCATCAATGGAAATCTGATATGTGGTAGCAACACAAATATAAACCATCCTTGTTGTTGCTGTGGAGGTATGTTGAATCTTACCTGATCTAATAAAACCTTAAATCTCCGATCAAAATCCCAAACAGACTCAATAGGTTTCTATTTGATCTCTTTCAATTCGGTGATGCAATGTGACTTAGAATTCAACTTCTTAAACTCTCTTATCAATTTTGTTTTAATATCTGCAAACGTTCTGTTATGATTATTGGAATACTTCAAATACCATGTCAATTCTCTATCTCATAGTGTCGTAATTATTTGCACTTTATTTATATTCTCATCATTGATTTCCTTTTATGTCCATAAAACTTCACATAGAAACTAAAACTGTTCCAAATCCTCTAATCTAGTTGCTTTGAAAACATGTAGCTTAATATTTTCAGCCATACTTCTTCTTGGATTGGGAGGGGGAGGGGGAGGGGGAGGGGTAGGGGGATGTGGGTAGGAGGGGTAGGGGGAGCGGGAAAGCCAAAAACACCCCGACTATGACTGGATTCTGGCTTTTGCGAACTCTTAGGCTAGGAGGGTTGAATACAACTAATTTACTTGGGGGTTATTAGGGTGATTTTCTTCTCTTTCACTTTCAAAACCACTCAAAAGGGGACTATAATCAATATCTACAGAAGACTTTATGTATTTTCCATGATATCTGTTTCTAGTATCTACTTTATATCTCTTTCCACTTCGCGTTGCTCTAATCTCTTTCTCGGATTTATTCTCTCTTCTTCGAAACATAATTAAACTGGAAATTTGATTGCATCCGTAAAACTCCCTTTTCAAATATAAGCATATTAATCCAAAGTTTCCAAGATTTTAAATACTTACCTCATGATCCTTTGAAGAATCGTCGTTCTACTTCACTCTAGGACATGGTTGATTCCATAAAGAACTCAGTAATGAATCCTCCCAAGATCCTGTCAATCCAAAAATCGACAACCCTTGAAATCCTATCGTCAGTGATCTTGAGTCATTATATAAGTTCAACAGTCAAAACCATAGGTTATCCACCCTTAAAACAAAATTTCCTTTTGGTCAACCTCGAAATCCACTTGTACAGATCAATAAGAAAAGAACCGAAGAAAATATTGTATTGACCTGTAAAAATATAATTTTGTAACCAAGCTTTGGATGTAAAATGAGGATTTATGTTTTCTTGATCTGAAAATTATCGCAATTTCAGGCTTATCCAGTCTTGAATCTCCATATTCGACGGGTACGACATCCACATATCCCTCAGATAGATCTCGATCCCAGAGATGGAACCATTTGTTAGCTTGATTTTGGCTGACATAAGTTCAATCTATATTGTGCACCAAAAAAACCCTTGATCACTGGCCCTTTCGACAACGACCTACAACTAGATCACAGTCTTACCTGAAGTGACTATGCGAGGATGCAAAAACAGGTTTCTATAGCCTTGAAGGACTAGGGGATGTCGTATTATTACATTATCTTATCCTTATCACTTATAAATCACTTCATCACATTAGATTAATTACTTAAAAATTCCATATAAAACCATAAACCATCTTTGTGCTGAAGTAAAAAACAATCGTAATAAATGCTACTCTACAATAGATAATAAGCAAATATAAACACCAATCACACAAGAACACCATATTACGGTGGTTCACCTTAGTGTGGGGATACATCCACAAGAAATGTTTCTTAATATAAAGAATCTTTGAACAACAACCAGTTCTTGGCTTGCGCACTAAGCTGCAGGTTGTATGCACACTCAACTACAGACTCTTCTCCAGGCCTTTGCGCACTTAGTTGCGGAGCCTCTCCTTCTCTACCAAATTAGAGATCAAGATAATAATTCACCCATGACTCTAATCTGGATCAAAAACTAATAATCTTGATTTGATATTGTTCATTCTCTTACTAATATTTTACCCTATATATACTATTACATCATAAAAATACCATGGTCCAAATACCATGGACTCCTTAAAACAAGAAATTATGGCCCTAAAGCCATTGATCCCTTACAAAATCATGCACTTTTACAAAAAGTATGGGCTTCAACTCACCCTGAAGCCCTTACGACACCACACAATATATTTACTTCCTCAAAATATGCTTCGTTGGATGCACCAATGCGCACTCTGCCCCACAGATTGCGGAGTCTTTGCCAGATTCTAGGCCAAATTGGGTTGTGCCTAAAAATAACTGTAGGGTTCATCTATTTACCAAACAACCCAACAAGGATCTTCCTCATCCATATAGCCTCACAAGTTGCTTAATTAGCAGGCATGTACTCTGATTCTGCTGAATTGAGTGCAACTAACTGCTTCCTGCTGTACCAAAAATTGTTGCTGACACAATACCGAAGATTTCTCCTGATGTTCTCTTCTTTTCGGATGGACTCCCTACCCAATCTACATATGTGAAGCCTTACAGCTTCACTCCCTTTATCTATCTATACCAAATACAAAACTAAGTGGTGCCTTTGAGGTATCTCAACACATGTTTGGCTTCCTTCCAATAGAGCTTGGTTGGATTAAACATCTCTTGACTAAGTTGGTTAGCCACATAACACATGTCTAGTTGTGTGTTCACCAATTACATAAATGAACCCACAAGCTGCTTGTGAATGTTAGCTTCTACCACTTCGCTTGAAGTAGCATCTTCCTTCCTCCAATTTCCTGCTACAGGAGTATCCATGGGATTGTTGCTCTCCATGTGAAAATTCTTCAGTATATCGTTGGCATACTTGCCTCAAGAGACAAACAATTCCCCATCCCTTTTCCAAATTTCCAAACCAAGGAAATAATGCAAGAGCCCCATGTCTTTCATCTCGAATTATCTTGCCAAATATTCATTGCAATATTTTATCCACTTCTCATCACATGTGAGAATTAAATCATCGAAATATAATATTATTATCAATAATTTTACTTCAATCACAATATGGAAAAGGTTTTCTTTTGCTTCACTTTTGGTGAATCCAAACCCAGTGAAATAGTTGTCGATCCTGGTGTACCAAGCACAAGGTGCTTGTTTCAATCCATATAGCGCTCACTTGAGTCTGCACACATGTGACTCTTTGTTGAAGGTCTCAAATCCTTTTGGCTGCTCTATCTACACCTCTTTTTCAATCACTCTGTTTGGAAATTTTTCTTTACATCCATCTAATGCATCTTCCATCCCATCTGCACTAAGAGCCCTATAATAGATATAATTGAAGAGAAACTTTCTACTGGAGCAAATGTATCCTCATAATCAATTCCATATACCTGAGAGAACCCCTTGGCCACAAATATTTCCTTGTGTTTCTCGACACTCCCATTTTTTGCTTGCTTCACCTTATAGATCCACCTAGATCCTAACCCTGACTTTTCCTCTAGCCTTGGGCCAACTTCCCATGAAATTTTCCTAATAATGGAGTCATAATTGTCTACCATGGAATCAAACCATAATGGTTGTTGCATTGCTTCCTCAAATGATGATGGCTCAGTCTCTACACTCTCACTCATAAGAGCTATGTAGCCAATGTACCGATCTGGTGACCTCCTTTGCTTGTGCTTTGATGTGGGTGCTCCCACATTATCTCTAGCATCATGCATCAAACTTCCATCCTATCTAGTGCATTTCCTTCCATCTCTGGATGTCTCTGCTTGAGTGGGTTCTTCCACACTCTGATCCTATGCATGCGGCTACTCCACATTATTATGAGGTTCTTCCTTTGGAGCTAGAAGCTCCTCATCTAAATGCAACTGAAGATCCCTCTCAAGGGAAATTTTCATGGCCTTCTCTTCCTAGAATTTCACATCTCTACGAACCACTGTTATCCTATGAGATAACAGGTACACCTGATAGTTGTGAGGTGTATCAATGTACCCCACAAATATGTCCAACTCAGCTGTTGGTTCTAGATTTTTTTGTGTATCCTTGGAAACATGACAATAAACTGATGAACCAAAGATTATGAAGTGCACTACATCTGTTTTTGTACCTAAAAAATATTCCTATGGTGTACACATCCCGAGAATTCGATGAGGACTCTTGTAATGCACATATACTGATGTGTTTCATGCTTCCACCCACAAGTGCAATGGTAGGCCCCGATCATGTAATATTACCCGTGCAACTCCCACAATGATAAATTTATTCTTCCTTTCTGCAACCCCATCCTGTTGTCGATTATGGGGTGCTATTAACTCCCATATAATTCCTTCTGATGCACATAAGTTCTTGAATTCATTTGACACATATTCTCCATCGTTGTCACTCCTAAGAGCCTTCACTTTCATTCCTGTGTATTTCTCAACAAGTTCTTTGAACTCAAAATTTTTTGAGAACGTTTGGTATTTATTATACATGAATAATATCCAACAACTGCATGAGAAATCATCTAAAAAACTCACATAATACCTGTTCTTGGTCGTGGAGGCTGTCCAGAATGGTCGAAACACATCTGAGTGAACTATTTCAAGGATCACTTATGCTTGACTATCCTTATCATGAAATGTGGCTTTGTTGTACTTTCCTAATGTACACCCTTTGTATGTATCACATTGCTCAAATGCATACTTGGGAATTCATGTAGAAATATGTTGCATGATATTCAAATCTTCGTGGTGTAGATGTCCCAATATTATATGACATAACTCACTAATGTCTCAACTCTACACCTTCTCTGTTTTCGTGCTCAAGGAAGCATAATCTTATACATCCAATTTGCAGAGGTTCTATACCTGAACCCCTATATTATTCACCTCTCATCTGGCTATGTGACGAAGGAATTCCTTTCCTTAGCTAAAAATCACATCGTAGCCACGATATTCCAACATATAAACTGAAACTAAATTCTACTTCAAGCCTCAATGTGAAAGGAGAACCAGACTCCCTCTGAAAAGTAACAGTACCGATACCATTCACACTATACCTTCCATCATCTCCCATCTCGATGTGAATTTAGAGGTCCTTCTCCTTCAAGTCACTGGAGAACTCTTTTTTGCCTATCATATGGAATGAGGCTCCACTATCTAGGTACCACAAACTATTCATCACTAATGACACTATGCATGTGATTAGTGTAAAATCAAAATCATATTGTGAACAAATATCCTCTCTTGTCGCTCCTCCTAAGGGCTTCTTGTTGGCCTTCTTGTGCAGACACTTCATGGCAGAGTGTCCTAGATCATGATAGTGAAAAAATTTATTCTTTGACAAGTCCTTCTTGCTTGCCAGACCAAAATCTGATTTGGAATGGTATGAATTCCCTTTCACTCTCTTTTCCTTTCCAAGGCACATTTTTCCTCATCATCATGTTGGGATGAGGATCCATCTCTGGTTCTCCGACGAATCTCTTATTGCACTAAGTCGAACCACAAATGATCCCACTCTGGTAGCTTCTCCCTCTCATTTTCTGAATCCTGGTAGTTGTGCCAGCTCTTGGGAAGGCCTAGAAGTGTTAGGCTCACTAGATCATCTTCAAAAACTGTAACACCAACACTCCAAATCTCATCCCAACATTGGGTGAACTTGGTCAATTAATTTGGTATTGTGTCACCTTTCTCCATCTTGATTTCCCTGAGTTTTTCCTTTAGTGCTAGCTCCCTATGGTCACTGTTGTTCTAAAACAAATCTGTCAAGGCCTTCCACATTGCATATGGATTTTCCTTTCCACGGAGGTTCAAGAAAATATGATCTTATACACCTTATAGTACAATCCTTCTCGCTTTTTCTAAGCACTTATTCCACTCTGCTATATCATGTGCATCAACTGGAGATGGTTTCGAGAAGTCCTTATAAATGAACTCCTTCAATCTATTTTCTTCCAAGACTACTTCCATTCTATATTTCCAGGAATTTTAATTCGAGTTATCCTCAAGGGAATACTCGAGCCTCAAACCATTGAACGCCATATTGATCCTGTTGCTAACTATAGAGAAGATATTTGCTAGCGCAAGCCTGTTACAGAAATTCCTTCATTCATTCAAGCGCAATAGAATTGTGATGAGCACCATTATTAGGTGCATTTTAAGGGGTCAACTGTCACCTTTTTAGCCTAATTATTCTCTCTTTCTCACATTTAATTGCATTATGGTCATATTTTTCTTAGTGTATATGGTGTATTAAGGGTTGTCATACTTCGAAGGCCTAATGTGGTTTAAATGCAGGAAAATCAAGAGAATATGCCATTTTTTGGAAGTTTGCATAATCAGGGCTTGGAGTAGACAACAAGTAGTGATTATAGGGGTTGACAACCTCCTTAACTCCTAAAGGAAACCAATATATCCTCAATATTCTCCTCTAACAGCTTGAAATCAAAGGAATCCAAGCAAGTGGAATATCAAGGGGAGCCAAGCTCTTCTTCTCTCAAGTTCCAAGGAGACAAAAAACCTACTTTTTAGGGAGCTTTTGGTAGCTACCCTTTAGGATAAATAGGGCAGAGAAATAGCTCACTAGGATTCAATTTTTGGAGATAGATATAGCACTCTTAGATCTTGTAATAGACATTTGTGACTTTCATATGTTATGTACATGACTAGTTATGAAATAAAATGAGTATTTGGTTTCTTCTCCACTGAGTTAGTTTCAGGGACTTGAGCTTGTGGGTTAGGACCTAATCCATTGGCCTTAGTGTCTCTTATGTATTTTTTTTTACATTTCATGTTGTAGTAGTTATTTTCCTTATATTCCATGGTTGTAGTATTTAGTATTTTTACATTTCATGTTACGGTATTTAGTTTCCTTACATTTCATTATTGTTGTAGTTAATCTCTTTTTAGTTCATGTTGCAATAACATATAAAATCTCAAAACTGTGTGTTAAAGGCTCCCTCTCCCACCTCTTCCATTAGAGCTTGAGGAGGGTAGATCTTCACCATAGACCCAAACTTGCTTTCAGTTTATGATTTCTTGGAAAATTTATATAGGTTTTTTTTCTTATCATGTACATGCTATAAATGCAAAGTTAGTTTTATGTTTCAAGTGCATGGGTAGGTTTGCTTAAATTTAACTCATCTTTTCCACAATTTTCATGATAGATTTGTCAATTATGAATGCATGAACATGTAGTTTTATTGCAAGTTTGAGTAGAGCAGTATATGATGACTTCCCCAACACCATTAGCTTCAGTCTCCAACCATAACCAACCAAGTTCCAACCAAGTCACCTTCAAACCTGTTCTTTTGAGATCTCCACCACAACACTGAGAGCCACCTTGGAGGTGCAAGACATACCATGTGGGAATTTACAGGGTAAGTTCCTTAAATAAAAAACCAAAGATCACCACTCACAAATAGATCACAGATCAATACACCAGTATTTGACGTGGTTAAAACCCTCGAAGAGGGAAACAGTCCATGACATGAGCCAACGCGGCTACTTCAAGAAATTTATTAATATAAAAAATAAAATCTACATAAGCTTCTCTCACAAACGGTTACCAAAACAATGACCAAGGTGTAAGATTTTTTCTTGTTCTATTATCAAAGAATTGCAAAAGGCATCAAAAGAGGAGGACTTGTAGGCTGTTCCTTGAGAAATGAGGCTTCTCTAGTGGAATGGAAGGTGGAAACAAAAATAGAGTATGCAGGTCCAAGCTTAGTAAGAATGAAATAGATAAGGCTAACACCTTCCTTTTTAACCTTACAAACTTCTAAAAGAATTCTAAGGGTATTGAATTTGGACAAAAAATCTTCAATAGAGGAGAAATTATTGGGGTCCAAAGTAAGAAACTCATTTTCAAGCTAATGGGCCCTGATTTCATTTTGAATTCCAAAAATAGTATTTATCTTTTTCATAGCTGCATCAGGGGTGTCAATTTCTTGGATATGAAATCGAAGTTCATGAGCAATGTAAATTCCTATCAACCCCCCTACTTGATATTGTTTATTTTCCCATTTAGTGGCTTTATCTCCATATGTAGGTTTAGTTTCTTGTCTTGAGGCTATTCGATAAATCCCTTTACTTCTAATTAAGTCTATCATGTAGGATATCCATTGGAAATAATTCATGCTATTAGAATAACTGGGCATGCACTTTCCATTTTTTTAAAACTAACCGCTCCAATGGAAAGATCTCGAAAAATTAGGTTGGTTTAAAAAAAATGGCTCGGAAAACGGATTTCAGATGAAGAATTTATGCCTTTTTGAAAACAATGTGTTATAGATGCTGAATAGTTATGTGAAAGGTTGAAAGCTAATGATGAAGTTCTACTTTAAAAAAAAATCCCCCCTCCTTTTCCAAACTTAATACAATAAGCTCACTTAAAAAAAACTGCTTTATGTGACCCACTTTTATAAATAAGTGAGAGTCACTTTTACAATGTTACTTTTACATGTGTTTTTGAAAAAAACCCTCTTTTTAAAATCGCCAACTTGCCAAAGGGCTTTATAAGAAAAAGTAACTTAACGAAAAAGTTTTTACAAAAAGAAGCTTGAGAGAGAGACTTGAACCCAAGACCTATATTCTCATAAACTAACTTTACACCAAGTGAGCTAGTAAAAGGATTATGTAATTGTTCGAAAGGAGGAAGGGTTATTTTTATAGATGTGCGTGTTTTTTCCCGCAAAAAAACACAAAAATCCGCGCACAAAAAATATGAAATGTAAGACTTACAACAAAACGTTAGACTTCCGGTTAGTCTTACCGGAAACTACCCTTTTTTCCGCTATTTTTGACTTCTCGAGATCACACAAAGTTGTGGGGAAAGAGCATATGTAGCAAAAAAAAAATCCCATATTCTTGTTTCTGATTTGCCGATATCGCACACAGCACAGAGAAAAGAGCATAAACAGAGAAGAGGGTATATATTTGACAATTAAAAAACCTATAAATCTAAATAAACAAAAGGATTAATAAATATAACTGCAAAAAATATACTTTATACCTCCATATATAAAATTACATAACTTGGGCAATCAGAAACCTTTTCGCATGAAATGAAATGGGTTCCTCACTGTAACAGACGCTCTAGACACAATAGAGCAGTTCCTCGGCCTGAAAGTGGTCAGAATTAGTAGATCTGGAAAATGACGGTCGCATGCAGTCAAACTGGCTTCAGATTTGGATGAACAACAGATGTGGCCCTCAAAATGGCTCTGATATCATGCGGGAATTTACAGGGTAAGTTCCTTAGATCAAACACCAAAGGTCACCACTCACAAATAGATCATATATCAGTACATCATTATTGGATGTAGTTAAAACCCTCAAATAGGGAAATAGTCAATGGCTTGAGCCAACATAGCCACTTGAGGCAATTTATTAATATAAAAAAGAAAATTTACATAAGCTTCTCTCATAAATGGTCACCAGAAAAGTGACCCTCCATGCTCTTTAAATAGAGATCATGGAACAATCGAGTGTTAAGCCACAGATCAAGTGTTGGTAATACAGAGGAGAGAGTGAACTGTCAGATCACTACTTATTGTGACCGTCAGATTATAAGTTACAAATGTACATAGTAAAGAAACACACTTTACCTAACTCTACGCTAGACCAAGTTATACTTAACTATTTCCTATGTGTTGGAATATCCTAAAAACTGAGAGAAGTTATAATCTTGACCAAGGGGTTGGATACCCTCCATCATCTTGGATCCACCTTCATTCCACCTCTCCTACCCATTTCCTCACCATTTTTGGCCTCAAACTACCCTCGGTCTGTTTCCTAGCGTTTCAAGACATCTTGTAGCATTACAAAAAATCCCGTAGAAGATTTTGTAGCAATGTCAACTAATCACTTCAGCCCAAAACCTCTATTTAACCTCATCTAAACCAGGAATAGCCTCCAAGACACCTTCATCTCTGAAACCATGAGTCCAAGACCCTCTTAGGTCAGCTCATCGCCTCCTACTTTTGTTACAAAATAGACTTATTTAAAATCATAGTTAATTCATTGATAGATGCATTGCTAAAAATAATAGTCAAGCATGAGATATATAGAGTTCAATTAGCCATATGGTTTAGCAAGTGTGCCTAGATTATTTTCCATTTCTGCAAGTTCAATTCAACAATTTAAATCATGAATGCCACTCAGTTTGGATTTATTTCTTGCATTAGCTTAAGTATTAATTTATCCTTATTGCAAATAGCTAGATGAGTCAATATGATCTAGAATAGTTTCTTTCCTTTCTTATAGAATAATGGTCATGAGTTGTTTTCAGTCTTAGCTTTCAATCAGAAGTGTGATAGACTTCTTTTCCTAGAAGTAACCCTAGCAGTAGTGCCTCATCGTAGAACTGAGAAGAGGATGACATGAGTAGAATTCATCTGCTGTGTATATAGCATTGCCCCCTTCAAGTTTGTACGAACCCCAGGTTGATAAAGTAAAGTTGAATAGCCTCTAGGAGTTGCATCACACTTAGTGCAATACTGGGGCTCACCACTTTTTGGTGTCGTTGCTAGGGATGTGTCTAAGTAGATGATTTGATTATGCTTTAGTATTCTTTTCTACTTTTATTTTACATTTAGTTCTAAAATATTGAAAAATATAAAAATAATTTTAATTTCATGCCTCGTAGCAGTAGGGATAACTGAGGAATTATTTTACCAAAAATCCACACATCCCCACACAGTCACCCTTCACTCTTCTTCAGTGACTGTGAGGCTGAACAAACCATAGGTGAGTCACTTGAAAATTTTGAAGAAGCTATTAGAGAAGAAGAATAAATTGCTTCACTTGAGGAACCTGCTTCACCTATTCAAGCCATGGATGAGACTGGGACCAAAGGGGTCTTTCTCATTAAAGAAATAGATGGAGAGACTAGAATGAAGAATATTAGTCCCTCATCCCTTCCACATTTCCATGGACTTACTTCTGAGGATCTTGACACCTTCATGTTTTAAATTTTTGGTGTCTACAGGACCTATGACTAT
This sequence comes from Pinus albicaulis, assembly GCA_034641835.2. Classification (NCBI taxonomy): domain Eukaryota; kingdom Viridiplantae; phylum Streptophyta; class Pinopsida; order Pinales; family Pinaceae; genus Pinus; species Pinus albicaulis. The sequence goes on from CM076584.1 coordinate 929,816,226, forward strand.
GCCTCAGATGACCAGAAGCGAAAACTATTCCCATCCACTCTCAGGGATGCAACCTTGCCCTGGTTCATGGGTTTTCATGGGAATAACATCACTACCTAGGCACTGATGCAAGAGTGATTTAAAAAAATATATAGAGACTTTTGTAGATCCAAAGAAACCAAATATGAAATATTCAGGATGACTTTGGGACTTGATGAATCCTTGGAGGATTATGAAGAAATATTCTAGTTGAACTATAAAAGAGCCAACTGCACCCTTAATCCTGGATCACTTAAATAGCTACTTCTCTGAGGGATCGGGGAAGAGGTGATAGAAACCCTTAATATGTTGTTTGGAGGATACATCTACCAGCTGCCTTATGAGGACATCAAAATTGTCTTTAGAAATCACTCTAGGGAAGCTAGGAAGAAAGGTAGAGCTAGCCAAAGCATGAACAACACCCCTTCCTCTTCCACCTCCATTAAGCATGAGATTGGAAATATGTTGGAAGACTTCAAAAGTGAGATTCTTCACACCTTTTCTCTACAAATGGACACAATGTAGATCAAGAGGAAGCAAGTGGAAGCATAGAGGGCCTTGGCTATCTTCTGCCCCAGATGTACTAGAAAAAACCTGCAGAATGAATGTCCACTAGATGTCATAGATGTTTTCTTAGCCTGTGAAGAGAATCATGCCACAAATAAGTGTCCCTCCTTACCTGAGATCAAATTTGTATATCAAGGTGGTAAAGGAGGACCCGAGAAACTCTGTTTCATAAATTAGAGAAGGCCTCAAGGGCCTCGGTCATATCAGCAAGGCATGCAAGGCGCACCTTACTCCTACTACCATACAAATCAGAATGCACCTATGCAGTCTTGGTACACATCCACTCCTCCATCATGGCATGCACCTCCTACTTGGACTTACACCCCTTCATATCACCCTCAACTTGTGAACCAACCATTCCAACAACATGTTCCTCAACCACCTCTGTGGAGAAACCAATCACAAGGGTGGAGGCCCCAACACAATAAACCACCTTCTTTACTGCATCCACCCCAACCTCTACCTTAGCTCACCCATTCTTCTACACCTAAGTTTCCTCAGATTCCTGCCCAACCCAATCCGAACCCGAGAAACAAGCATGCATAACAGGTTTACAGTGGGGAAACATCCTATCCATCTTATGCTACGGAGATACATGAGATCAACCTCAGGTCAGGAAGAATACTCCCAGAAAATAATCCTCCATCTCCACCTGCAGAGGTTAAGAAGGAAAAGGAAAAAATAAATAATCATATCAAACAACCTCCTTTTCCTGAGCACCTGATCCACTCTAGTTAGCACACCACACAAGAGATTGGACTTATGGGAGAACTGAAAAATTTATGTGTGAAAATACCCCTTCTCTAGGCCATTAAGGATGTTCCTATTTAAAATAGGCTCATCAAAGAAAAATTCTAAAATAAACCTTGGAGAAAGAAGAAAGACACTCCCACTCTCAATGTTGTAGGACAATTGTCTGACTTAATGTTGGGAAGGGTGACCTTCCCGAAGTACCTCAACCCTGGATGTCTAGTAGTAGATGTATAAATTGATGGTGTCATAGTCCCCCAAACTCTGATTGATCTTAGGGTTTCCATCAATGTGATGACCAAGGAAACTGTGGTTAAACTCAACCTCCAAGGATCTTTGAGAAAGACCACCATTGTTTTGCAACTTGGAGACAGGTCCACAGTAGCTCCGGAAGGAATTATTGAGGATGTTTTGGTCTCAATCGAATCTTGGGAGTACCCTACATATTTCCTGTTCTTCTAGCCAAAAACTAATTTTAATGGATATCTTCTCATTTGAGGAAGACCTTGGTTAGCCATTGCCAATGCTTATATCAACTGTAGGGCTGAAAACATGACTATAAGGAATGTGCCCTTGTCTAAACAACTGGTATTATATCCTCCTGCCTAGTCTTCCATTGACCATGACCTACCTTTGTGGTTGGAGGATGAAAAATAATAATCTTAAGTATATAGTACCACACCCTACCCCATTTTTACTATAGATACTATTCTTAGAGGGGGGGGGGAACCCGATGAGGATGATCTCATTGACCACATCATTCAAAACCAGCCCCCCATTGCCCTTCCACTCGATGACCTAGTCAAAGAATATGAAAGCCACCCTTGGAAAGAACTGCACTTAGTTGATTCAGCCTTTTAAACCACCAAGGCTATGTATTTTGGCCCATCAAAATCTCTAAAGATTAACTCATCTCTCTCAGCCAAAGAAGAAGAAAAAATATGCTAGCTCTTGAAGGAAAACCTTGATGCATTTGCTTGGGACTACAAAGACATGAAAGGGGTTCATCCCTCAGTTTGAACACATCATATTTATATTAAAGAAGGATGAAATCCTGTGCGCTAGCCCTAATGGAGGATGAACCCAACTCTAAAGGACATAGTGAAGGATGAACTACAAAATTTGTTGGATGCGGGTTTCATCTATCCCATATCCGACAGTGAGTGGGTGTATCCTCTTGTTTTAGTCCCAAAGAAGAATGGAAAGTGGTGAATTTGTGTTGACTACTGAAAACTAAACAAAGCCACTAAGAATGATAATTTCCCATTAACCTTCATAGATCAAGTCCTAGATGGCCTTGCAGGGAAGAAGTTTTTCTCTTTCTTATATGGGTTCAGTTGGTATAACTAGATCCAAATCAGCCCTAAGGATTAGGACAATACCACTTTCACATGTCACTGGGGCACTTTTTCTTACAGAGTCCTTCCCTTTGGGTTGTGCAATGCCCCTACTACTTTCCATAGAGCGGTCCTGAGCATTTTTTTGGAACTAGTCCATGACTCTGTAGAAATATGCATGGATGATTGCACACCTTATGGGTATGATTTCCAGGAAGCTCTCTCCAATTTGGGAAAATTATTGAGAAATTGAATTGAAATGCATCTCTCCCTGAGTCCAGAAAAGTGTGAATTCTTAAAAAGATCAGGGATAATCCTAGGAAAATCAATATCAAAAGAAAGAATACAGGTAGACCCAAAACAAATCACCATCATTAAAAGGGTGCATGTGCCTCAAAAGCAGAGAGATGTCAGAAGTTTCCTAGGTTTGGCTGGCTACTATAGGAGGTTCATTAAGTACTTCAGCAAAGTGGCTTCGCCATTATTCAGATTGTTGGAAAAAAAATTAGTTTTTCTGGTCTATTCTCTGTCAAGAAGATTTTGAGCTCATCAAGGAAAGGCTAACCACTGCCCCCATTCTTCAAGGTCCCAACTGGGCTCTTCCCTTCCACATCCATACATATGCATGGGATAAATTTGTTGGGGCAGGATTGGGGTAGTTAGAAGAAAAATTACCCTATGCCATCTATTTCATTAGCAAGAATCTGTCCAAAGCTGAACTCAACTATACTGTCATAGAAAAGAAGCTCTTAGCCATTTTGCATTCCTTAAAGAATTTTAGGCATTATATTACTGGTTATTAGACCTTTGTACATACTGACCATGCAACCATCAAGTACTTAATGAATAAACCAAATTTTAATGCTAGAATCATTAGATGGTTTTTGTTGTTACAACAATTTGGTTTAACAATTGTTGATAAAATAGGAAAAGAAAATGTTGTTGCAGATGAGGAAGGGATGTGGATGATCAACCTCCAGATGAAGACCTATTTGCTATCTCAACACTCTCTCCTTGGTTTGCTGACATAACTAACTACTTGGTTGCTGAAAGGTTTCCTCCAAACCTTTCATCCAAAGGAAAGAGCAAGATTATCAGGAAAAGCACCCATTTCACCTGGATTGGTGTAAATCTCTTCAAGTTTAGTCCTGGCCAAATTCTTAGAAAATGAGTGAGGGAAGAATATGTTTTTGACATACTCTCAACATGTCATGATGGTCCTGTCATGCTGCTAAGAGGAAAAAATTCAAAGCTTTGCAAGCAGGTTACTATTGACCTACCCTCCACCAAGATTCCAGGAGATACACCAGTTGATGTGATCAGTGCCAAAGGATGGAGAGATCTACACCGAGAAATGAAATGCACTTGCACCCTTAGGTGTCTTTGGAGCCATTTGATAAGTGGGCCATGGAATTCATTGGATCCATTGATCCACCATCTGTGCAAAAGAGTTATATCGACATAGTCTGCACCGATTAATTGACCAAGTGGGATGAAACAAGGGTTATGAAGGTAGCAACAAAAGAGAAGGTAGATGATTTTCCAAGAGAGAATTTTTTCTACAAGTTTGGATACCCCAGAGAGGTATTCATTGATTAGGGGGCTCAATTTACATCTCATCTCATTGAAAACCTCTCGAGGTGGCACAAGATAAAGCACAACACTTCCACCGCCTATCATCCTCAACAAAATGGCTAGGTGGAAGTGAAAAATAGAGCCTTGGAGAACACCTCACCAAGGTTGTGATAATCAACAAAAAATATTGGGCAGATATATTGGTGGAAGCCACTTGGAATTACAATACTACTTGGAAGACAACCACAAGGTTTACTCCATATGCTATAGTTTATGGGAAGAAAACAACGCTTTCCATTGAGTTTGAGTACAACACCCTGAGAATGGCAGCTCAGTTGGACCTAGACACCAAAAAGGCACAACAAGAAATGTTGTTGCAGCTAAATGGTTTGGATGAATTCAGAATGCAAGCCCTCCTTCAAATAGAGGTAATCAAACCACAAAGGAAAGTTTGGCATGACAAGCACATAAAAGAAAAGACATTTCAAGAATGAGATTGGGCGCCACTTTATGACTCCAGATTCAAGGAATTCAAAGGCAAACTAATGTCAAGGTGGCTAGTACCTTATAAAGTGGAAAAATTCCATGACAATGGGGTTTTTCATATTAGAACCATAGATGAAGAGGGGATCCCTTTGCTTGTCAATGGTTACAGGCTAAAAATGTACAAGAAGCCCTTATTTAGGGTCGAGTTTATCAATTCAATAAATAGGGAGGTGAATGTCATTGGAAGCTCCATAGATTCCAGATCCTCGCCTTCCTATATAAAGAAAAAAAGAAAAATAAAAATAAAGAGGCATGGGTGAAAACCTCTCTGAGGCATCCAAGACCAACTCCTGGGTTGAAAACCTCCATGAGGCAATCTGAGAGAAAAAAATAGGAAAATAAAAAAAACAAAGAAATAAAATATCCTTGGGTGAAAACCTCTTTGAGGTGACCAAGGCTAGCTTGAGGGTTGAAAACCTCTGTGGAGGCATCCCACCTGTCTTAAAAAAAGAAAAGAAAAAGAAAGAGAAAAATAAAAAAGAATGAAACAACACCTATGCTGATCAAGGACAATTTGGACAAAGAGGAAAAACATACTTTCTCCCTTCTCTCTCTCCTTTACCTACCCACTCCATGATCAACCCCAATATGCATCCATCCATCAATTTCTCTTTCTAGGTGGGAAAAAACCCCATGTTTTTCTTACTCTTTACAATGCTACAGGATGTCCTAGGATGCTACAAGATTTCCTGTAATGCTATAGGAAACCCTGTACTACTACAAGAAATTCATCTGAGAAGTAATATGCTCACCCAAAGACACCTAACACTCAAGAAGACATTAAAATAATTTTTTTTACCTATACTTACCACTCCTAACCATCACTTCACTCCATCCATAAATATTCAATCACTAAACCCTATCTTTTGCTAATGTGATCTAGTTTAGCTAAAACCTTACACAAGGCCTCTCCCCTCATATCTCCACCACTCCATTCACACCTTAACTGCATCCCTAGCATCCTTGCACTACTTCTCCCCATTTCTCAGCTAATTGGAGCTCCAAAACAACATAAAGGGGACTACTATAGGGATCATCACTTCATGTAGAAATCATGTACATGTAACAACAAGTCAATAATGCAAAAGGTAGCTGATGGAAATGGCTCTAGATGATCACTCGAGGACTCCAGAAGGAAAGCCACACTAGCATAAACACCTGAGGATATCCATGCAACACTTGCAAAAATAATCAACAAACAAAAATAATAAGCATCTCACTCAGAAATAAGCCGCACACTCAGAAAAATATGAAAAAACACAACAAAGAAAAAAATATGATGGCCATCACCGTGCTCTAGGTCATTGCATGAAAAGGTTCTGCAACTCCTCAACAATAGTTATGCTCAGGCATGGCTCCCTCACCCTCTCGTCATGCATCATTTGGCTAAAATGAATAAATGTCAATAATAGAGATATTAAAAGGAAAAAAGGTGCCTAGTTAACTTGGCCACCCTCGAAAAATTAAAGTAATGAAGAAGTGGAGTTTTTCATGCCACTTGGGCTATAAAATTATTTAAGGGAGAGATCACAATGAGTTGGAGGTGATTTTGAGGTGGATGGAAATGATTGGCTCGAGTGGGACCAACGATCCAAATGAGGAAACCTCGTGCCAAACCAAAATCACCACTATGCTCCAAGTCCGTTCAATTTTGAATAAAAGATGTGCTTTGGCACATTCTCCTTCATTCCATTGTGCATTTAGAGAACAATTAGAGCAGGAAAGAGGCAGGATCCATCAAGGAATTTCGAACCAAGGTCGAAGTTTGGATGCAAGCCCGTGCTACAGGAAGTTTGCTGGTGCTACAGGAATGTTGCACAATGATAGAAATTGCCATGAAAGAAACCCTCAAAGTGTATTGACACCCAACACCACCATCTTCAAAGCAAGAAAACATCAGAGTTCAGAGGTAAGTGGATGCCACCCCACCAAGTTATCAATTTTTTCATGAAACATTATACACAATCACAACAATAATTAAAAAATTTAAGAGGTTGTTAAGAGAAGTAGGGCCAAGAAAATCTTAGGTGGTTTCAAATTGAAGCCTTTGGGGGTCCCATTTCACCAGTGTGTTAAGACAAATCCAGCCAGCCATCTCCATAACACATTCACAATATGGGGGGGGGGGTTTAACAGAAGGGAACCCACATACATTAAAATAATTAGAGTACACCCTCAGGTGGGTGATATTTTTAGAAATCACCAGTGGCTAGGATTATTTGAGCTCCTCAAGGGCTTTGATGATGAATAGGCTCGGGAATTTGTAGTGGGTTTACACTCCCAAGAAGATGATAGGGCCACCACAATGGTTAGAGGGCTAGCCATTACCATAACCCCTGATATCATTAGTAGAGTTACAAACTTGCCTCTAGGAGTCAAGTGGAACAAAAAGGATAGAGTATCCGGCACTGCCACTAAGAAGAGATTGTTTCCGCCTAATGAAGAATACATTGAGGATAAAAATGGAGTAAGAAGGGAAAGTGTCCCTTACCCATGGGATGAAGTAGCATATCAAATCATGAAATATATTTCCTGTGAGGGGAGACTCAGTGTGGTTTATGGATATCACATCAGATTATTACATGTGATTGGATTCAAAGGAGATCTTACACTAGAGCATAGAATAAACATTCCATACTTCCTCTTACATTCAATCAGAGATATAACCTAGAGAGTTAGGGAGAGAAAGTATCAAAACCTATCTCACCATGGCCTCATTAAAATTATAGTGGGAGATGCTATCAACATACTGAACGTCCCTGTTCCTTGGTACACCTTCATAGACATGGATAGAGAAGCATCAATTGGGACACAAGTTTTCACTCCTGGACAAACCCCTACTTCTAGTCTTGGAGAGAGGGGTATGAAAGAAGAAGAGGAGATACTGAAGGGATAGAGGAAGAAGGCAAGATGGAGATAGAAGAAGAAAACACATAAAACCTAGAAACAAAGGAAGGAAAATATGAGGAGGAAGAGAAATATGAAAAAGGGGAAGGAGATGAAAAGGAGGGGGAAGAGCAATAAGAAGAGAAGGAAAGAAATATAGGATAGGAAGAGACACTAGACCCCATGCTGAGAATTGATATCTCTCTTCAACAAACCAACCTATCACTAGGAACCTCATAAAAGGAAGTGGCTACCACCTTATCCACTCTAAGCACCCCTGTAAAGGACAAGAGAAAAATATAGACCCCCATGTACTTCAGGACCAGGAAGAGTGCTAGGGTGAAACAAGGAGACCCCAAACTCCAACTAAAATCCTAATAAAAATTGAAGAGTCACCCAATAAGAAAGATGAAATAGGCCAAGAGGAGGGAAAAATTCAAGAGGTCACCTCACCTGAGAAGACACCTATGACCTATATAAGGAAACACTCTTCAAGGCTAGAATCCCTCAAACAAGTACCAACCCCCGTAGACCTTCAAGAGGCAGAAAAGGAGGGGCAACAAGAAAAGGAGGGTTTGCTACAAGAAACTCTGGAAGTGTTACAGGAAACTCCAAATGTGTCACAAGGGGAGAAGAAAGTTATGGGGGAGGAATATAAGGAACCTTTGGAAGGGAAAGAGGCCCAAGATGTTGAAAAAGAGACAAAAATTAAGGGGCATGATGCCAAAGGAAGGAAGAGGAGGAACCAAAAGAGGAGCCCGCCTCTCCAAAATCTGTCCCAAAAGACATAACAAAAGTTCCATATCCTAGCCCACAACCAAACCTAAGCTCCTACTACACATTCATTGAAGGAGTAAGGATGATCCCTCAAAAGCTCTCGGTTCCCTTATTTTATCAGCTAGAGCAAGAAAGAGAACGCACACACCATTGGATGAAAAATTACAAAACAAAGAGTGTTAAATATGTAGGGATCATGGAAGAGAAATTCACTGATATGGGGAGATATTTGGCTGATGTCAGACTTAAGGAAGCAATGTTAAAGGAGAAACTAGAAGAGGCACAAGTAGAAAATGCAAGATTATAAAGCCAACTGCAACAGAAGGAAAAGAATATTTCCACCATGGCAGACTTGTGCATGGAGGCAATACAACATATTCATCCCTCGAACTCTTATTTCATCTACCCAAAGGAATAGTGGCTGAATTTCAGATCAAAACACTAGTATCCTATCTGCCATTACATTTTCAAAATTGCAGGCAATTTATTGAATTTTGCAATCAGTCCAAAATACTAGATAAGGCCAAGTTGGCAGAATTTTATATGGATAATCTTATCTTAATTGATATAAACATTTGGGACCCTAACCCTAGGTTGGGGGATATGCGGTTGATGGCCCTAGCCTCTTGGATGACAAATTATGAGGCTAGGGTAGATGAGGTCAAAAAGGTGATGAGAAGGGAAGGAAAAGAGCCCCTTCATATCAGGGAAGAACTATTTAGCCCTAGAGGGTCATTAAAAATCACCTGATGATAGAAAATGATGCCAACCGTGTAGATAAATAACTCAGCACCCAAGCACATGCCATTTCACACTTTGATGAAATTTCTAGACTGTTGGGAGAAGAATGTGTAATGGCAAGTCAGAGAATATGGAATGGAATCCCTCTTAGCCTAGGAAACATGGAGTATCATACTCAGAGAGATTGATAAATTCCATAGAAAGGGAAAATTTGTACAAGAGGGCTATGCAGACATTGAAGATCCAATGGATTGGCTTAAAACTTAGTCCACCTTTGCTGCTGGGACTAGGTGAAGGAAAATACCAAGCTCAAGAAAATAAATAATGGGAGGAGGAAGAAAAGAATGTTGGATTCTACCCTCTCGAGGGGAATCCTTCCCTAATTCCTTTGGATATCAGAGAGGTCACTAAAGAAATAAAAGAGATAAAGAAAGAGGACTAAGTTTCTCAGAGCACCGTCATTAGGTACATTTCAAGGGGTTAAGTGTCACCTTTTTAGCCTAATTATTCTCTATTTATCACATTTAATTGCATTATGGTCGCTCAGTGTAGATGGTGTAATAAGGGTTTTCATGCTTCAAAGGTCTAATGTAGTTTAAATATAGGAAAATCAAGAGAATATTCCATTTTTGAGGAAGATTTCACAATCACAACTCAAAGTAGACAACAAGGAGTGATTGTAGGGGGTTTACCACCTCCTTAAATCCTAAAGGAAACCAATATATCCTTGAGATTCTCCTCCAAAAACTCAAAATAAAAGGCAACCAAGCAAGTGGAAGATCAAGGGGAGCCAAGCTCCAGTTCTCTCAAGTCTCAAGGAGACAAACCACCTACTTTTTAGGGAGATGTTGGTAGCTAGCCTTTAGGAATAGGGTAGAGAAAGAGATCACTAGGATTTGATTTCTAGAGATAGCTAGAGAAATTTTAGCTCTTGTAATAGAAATTTTTTACTTTCATATGTTATGTACAAGACTGGTTATGAAACAAAATAAGTATTTGGTTTCTTCTCCACTGAGTTAGTTTCAAGGAGCTAATCTTGTGCGTTAGGGCCCAATCCATTAGCCTCAGTCTCTCTTATGTATTTTTTTTTACATTTCATGTTGCAGTAGTTAGTTTCTTTACATTCCATGGTTGTTGTAGTTAGTATTTTTATATTTCAGGCTGCAATAGTTAGTTTCCTTACATTTCATGATTGTTGTAGTTAATCTCTTTTCAGTTCATGTGCAATAGAATATAAAATCTTAAAACTATGTGTTAAAGCCTCCCTCTCTCACCTCTTCCATTAGAGCTTAAGGAGGGTAGATCTTCACCACAAACCCAAAATTGCTTCCATTTTATGATTTTTTGGAAATTTTATATAGGTTGCTTTTCTTATCACGAACATGTTGTAAGTGGCGAGTTAGTTTTATGTTTCAAGTGCATAGGTAGGTTTTCTTTTATTCAACTCATCTTTTTCACCATTTTCATGATAGATTTGTGAATGATGAATGCATGAACATGTAGCTTGTTTACATGTTTGAGTAGAGTAGCAGAGGAGGACTTCCCCAAAACCATTAGCTTCTGTCTCCACCCATCACCAACCAACTTTCAACCAAGTCACCTTCAGCCCTGTTTTTTTGAGATCTCCACCACAACACATAGAGCTACCTTGGAGGTGCAAGACAGGCTTTGATAGAAGTTCTTAGCTTGAAAAAGGGGTTAGATACCCTCCATATACCTCGATCCACCTTCATTCCACCTCTCCTATCCCTTTCCTCACCATTTCTAGCCTCAAAATACCCTCGACCTATTTCCTGTAGCATTTCAAGACATCCTGTAGTACTACATAAAATATTGCAGCAATGCCAACTAGTCACTTCTTCAACCCAAAACCTCTATTTCACCTCTTCTAGAGCTAGCACAACCTCTAAGACACCTTCAACTCTAAAACCATGAGTCCAATACCCTCGTAGGTCACCTCAATGCCTCCTTCTTTTGCTAAAAAACATAGTTATTTAAAAGCATAGTTAGTTCATTGATAGATGCATTGTTAAAAATAACAGTTAAGCATGAGATAGATAGAGTTCAATCAGTCATCTACTTTAGCAAGTGTGCCTAGATTAGTTTCCCTTTATGCAAGTTCAATTCAACAATTTAAATCATGAATTCCACTTAGTTTAAATTTATTTCTTGCAGATAGCTATATGAGTCATTATGATCTATAATATTTGCTTTCCTTGCTGATAGAATAATGTTCATGAGTTTTTTTCAGTCTTAGCTTTCATTCAGAAGTGTGACAGACTTCCTTTCCTAGAAGTAACCCTAGAAATAATGCCTCATCGTAGAACTGAGAATAGGATGGCATGAGTAGAATTCATCTGTTACGTATATAACACGGTCACGTCCAAGTTTGTATGAACCCTGGGTTGATAAAGTAAAGTTGAGTAGCCTTTGGGAGTCGCAACACTCTTGGTGCTGTTAGTGTCGGTATCTTCATCCCTCCGTCAGAGATCGAATTTATCTTGTTGCATTGCATATTAGGTGTCTCATTCAGTCAGCTGCATTCCATTAGGAGCATGGATCATCTGACGGTAGTGGCTTGTTGCTCATGTCCCTCATGTCCTTTACTTGCTGGCCTATTTCTGTTCATTAAAATCATTTGCAGTCATTTTCGGTCTCATAGTTTGCAAAGAGTCTTTTTTAGGGTTTTAGTATCATTAGGTCTAGGGTTTCATTAATCATGTTTTCAGAATGCCTAATAATGGTCAGCGGGCACATGAGGAGGTCTGAAATAAGGTTTCAATGCTAAAAATCTCATCATCATATGCTTAATAATGATTTTTCTTCAAAACTTCGTTTTGAAGAAAAATAGAGTTTTTCATCATTATGTATAAATAAATGTAATGTGATTTTAAAATTTTCTCAGTTGTAATAATACTTTCACTGGAAACCCTCGTCGCCTTTGTCAAAGCTCCAGCCATCCATTCCCTGTAAGACAGATAAGAAAGTACATCATTCAGTCCAAAAATCCAAAATGAAGCAAAACAGAGTTTTTGAAAAGTGTCAAAAATTTGAAACATTGAAAGTGGGTTTTTTAAAGAATAATTAAAATCCTTGGTATATATATCATTTTTATGTTTCAAGACTTCATTTGAATGCCAAGAGAACAATAGTGAACCAAGGATAACCCGTGAAGAGCATAAGCAAGCATTTGAAGGTAGACTGTGTAAAATTTCCTTGCGCGATGCATTGGGTGGGTGTCGCGACGCATTGGGTAGGCGCGACGCATTGGGTCGGCCCCCACTATTGTGAAATTGTTCATGCGCGACGCATTGAAGCTGCACGACGCACTGGGTTTGTTGCGTGACGCATATGGCAACAAGAAAATTCATTGCCATTTCTTCCAAATCTTCAAATCAATTAAGTCCCTCTTTTTTCAAGTAAGTCATGCAAACTCTCCATTGTCCATGAACCAGTGTTTTGTGTTGTTTATGAGAATTTAAATACAAAAAAAAATCAAACCCTATTATCTTGTTTGAAGAATGCTCCTTTAGGGTTTATGAAATTAGTTTTGTGCCTATCACTTCCATTCTCCACCTTCTTTTTTTTCCCTCATCACTGTTTATCTTGTTACAACAGCCCATTTTCCTATTCCCTTATATCCCTAAGGCACTCATTTCCTATCCCATTCCCATTATTCCACATCCCAATTAAGAATTTTCCCAAACCCCAAGGCTATCCCTAGAAATCAAGTGACTGCCCCAAAAATCTTCAATTGACAGATTGCACTTGGTAATATTCCATCATTTCCACCACCCTATCCCTCCATAGTCCCTCCCATATTATCACATATTTGGCAATAAAACCAAAGACATCAAACTTCTCATATACATCCAAGACAACATAGACTTTGGAAATCATGGAGACCGATACATCTTATGACCGAGATAGTGACTCCACAACTTAATTGCATGCACCTAGAAGACCTCATAAGAGTGGCAGACATGTGAGGGAGGAGCCCACTTCATTGGTTGAATTGCAGTCTTGTCCACTTGCTATGGCATGTTTTCAACAACAGTCTTGTTATCAATTTTGTGAAATGGTTGCTAGGGTCCATCAACATCAAGAGCTGGCCCATTTGTTTGTGTTGCATTTACATGATGGTCAAGTCACCCTTGCAGGTGTGACATTCACTTTAACACCTAAAACTATCTCTCAAGCAACCGAAATACCAAATGTTGGAGAACAATGGAACAAAAGGCAGTAGGTTGACAGGGTACACTATGAGCCATATATCAGGCCTAGTTTTGTGAGATGACTCAGCAGAGTGTTTCCCTTCCGGTTCCTAAAGGACTCATATGCTCCTCTGATAAAACTTATTATCAAATATTTCAGTTGTGACGGTCGGTTTTGCTTATCATATTAGGTTACTGATGCATTTTACCAGGGTGAGGATGATGAACCTCTCTTATTTCATGTGCCGGAATATTGAGAAGATGACCACTCTTGTGCAAAGGAAAACTCCTGAGCAGCAGTACAACAATATTTACCACTTTTCACTTATCAAAATTGTGGTTATGCATCAGCTCGGCTTGCAAGGTATTTCATGGGAGGATTTCATTTCTAATGATTTCTTCACAGCTTCTCAGGTACCTTCGGAGGTTGTTCATGAGGCAGGTGAACCTTCATATCAGCATGAAGGTCATGAGACACAGACCACTAGTATGCCAGTGTTCGTCACTTATCAGAGAGGCTCTAGAGGTTTATTTGCAGCAGCCGGGCGAGTATTATCTCCACCCGGGGTGGAAGGGGTTTCGCTTCCGTCATTAGCAGCACAAGTATAGCTACAGGACAAGGGTAAGAGGTCCATGCAGGATGAGGGGCCTTCAGGAGGCCAGGATACCGATTTCATACTCATTGATGAGGATTTGGGCTCACCAAGCTCAAAGTTGAGAGAGATTGTTCAGGAGCAGAAGGCGGAAATAGAAACTTTGTCCGTCAAGTTGCAAAGAGCCCAATGGATTATCAACTACCTTGAGCAGCGAAACAAACAGTTGGAAGATCAGAAAACTATCATGGAATTGCAAAATATACGTGAGAACCGACAAGCTGCCCAAAGGAGCCAAACCGAGATGACATCCATTGAGCGAGAGATTGAGGCTGATCGAGAAACTTGGCTCGAAAGGGTCAATATTCATTTGGAGAAGCTGTTGGAGAAGGAAAACAAGGAAAATAACATGTCGAGGCACATGAAGAATCATAATTGGGCAAGAAATCATGTCTGTAAGGCACGAATCAAGATCCTGAAGGCTAAGTTAAAGAGGGCATTAAAGCATCGGAAAAGGTAAGATAAACTTCAAATTTTGGCTGAAGCTTCCTTGGCCCAAAATAGTGCATGATGGAGGATACCCAGCCCAAATTTCAAGAAATTTGGGACACATTTTACAAATTTTGTTTTTTTTGGCCTAAACACAGATTTTTCAGCCCGACGCGTCGCGCCACTTGGCGCGCGCTTATGATTGGGAGCTCCTCTTGGGTAAAAATTTGTATTTTTGGATTTTTCATGAAAATTTAGGCCTTCCTACCCATTTACCAGAGATTTTGACAAGTTTTGGGTTTCCAGAAGGGTCAAAAACACCCTAAAAGTGACCTTTCTGCCCCTTTTTGGACACACAGGAAGCAGTGTTGGGAAAACTCATTTTTGAAGGTGAAAATTGCAACCAAATTTAGAAATTCTACTTTTTTTGGAAATTAGATAGGCAGAGCTTTCCAACGAGCTATCCTACGCTCAATTTAGACACCAGGAAGGCCTTCAAAATTGGCTCCAAACAAGCACGACGCATAGAGAATTTAGGCGTGGCGCATTGGGGATTTTGGCTCATTTTCACTCAGTAACTCTGTTTTTCGCCTAGTTTTGGCCAGTTTGACTTTCTTACTTCCACATGTAAAAATATTGATGTAATTTGATGTAATTTCATGGCTCTTGATGTAATTTTTGCAAATTTTTACTCATGAAAGTAGATTCATTCATCAAAAGGTGAATTGTAACTGAATGAATCAGTTTCCTATCTTATAGAGGCAAGCTGTTCCATTGCCTATTTTCCAGTTCTTAGTTTAGATCTTGTTGAAATAGCTCCTAAACTAGTGAGCTCGACCCCTAGAGGCATGGGGATGAGTTATGCTTGTCTATATCTTGTAGTTTTTCAGTCATTTGCATGGTTGGACACTTGGGATTTCTTGGAGCTTCATTGTACATTTCATCTCTACAGTTTGGCAAAGGAATAGACCAGGGTTTGCAGCACTCCTTGGGATTCATGTGGCTCTTTGTTTTGGTGATGTGTTTCTCTTTGTTAATGTAAGTTTACTAGTGCTTTATGTGTATCATCTTCCCTCTTATTTCTTCTTAAATTAAACAAACAAGGATAAAGGTGGAATTCATTAGATTTGTAGTGATCTACCTTGAGTTTTGTTTAATTTTCTATGTTTTCAACTGTCTGAAGAGGATTCTTGAAAGTCTCTTGCCCTCTTCAAATCCTCACCGGTCTGAGCTATCCATTTCATTCAAAATTGAAACATCAAAACAGTTGCCTACCTTGCCCCATTCAGATCCCTGCAAAAATGCTCATTTCCCATACCTAAAATCTGCCTTTCCCTTTGATCCAACAAACACCTTCAAAATTGAATCAAACTCTCTTACATATATACCTAGCCTAAAATCAGCCTTTATTCAAGTCATCTCAAGCCTCACTGATCATATTTTGCTGAGATTGACTAGGAGAGAGCCCTCTCTCGATCTGGTAGGGCTAGCTGCCAGATTTAGCGTGGTTTGATGTTATCCTAGACTCTGCCTTTCTCAGCCTGAGGTAGATTTAGGCCATAATAGGTGCAATACCAAGGCTCACCAACTTGTATCTACTCTACCAGTTGCAGAAACTAATTTAAATGATCGCGAAATCACAAAGCATACAAGAGAAAGAATTCAATCAACACATTACACAATTATCTCCTCAGGAAATCCACAAATAAAAACCTCACACTCTGTATTTTCATTAATCAGAAAACATTAGGGTAATTTTGAGGTCTAAAATGGGCCTCCTAAGGAAATAATAAAATAATAGCTAAACCAATAAAATAATATTTATGAATTTTAAAAACACTTTTTGCACCACAAGCCATGTAACTATAGTTAAATTCAATTCAAAAGTTGTACCAAAATAAAATTAATAAAAAAATTGTATTGATGTGACTATAAATAAGAATAAGCTTTTCAAGAAAAAGTCATTATCATTGAATAACTAATCCATTTGTCCTTTGTATTTAAAAAACTTAAAATAAAATATAAATATAAACTTATAAATTCTTAATTATATTATATGCTATTAATTAAAAATTATATTATTTAAATTGTATAATAACATGTAATTAATAAATTATATAAAAATAATATAATATAATATAATAAATGTATAGGGATATGCATTGTTTATTTCAAGAAATATGAAATGAAAATAATATATTTTTATTTAAAAAGTGTGAAATGACATTTATTATGAGTACTTTACTTTGACTTTAAAAGTACTTAGAGCACTACCATGGTTAACCGTGAGTTTTTATCCACCATTGAGAATGTGACAAGTAATTACCTTTAACTCAAGCAATGCCATCTCAACCATTAGGGATGATGTCATCCCCTAAAATGTGATTGGTTCTCATAAAGTGAATTTTGATTGTACATTTTCCTTAGGAGACCCATTTTAGACTTAAATTCCCCTAATGTATGAGAATATTACAATTTTTTCTTCAACCTGAGAAACCCTTGCGCTATCTCTATTTGTCTCACTGCTTCCTATACAAGCTTAGGCCAATACTTAACCAAATTTTGGCTTGTCCAAGTCCCTATTTTATTTTTTTGTTTCCTTGGGTAATTAGCTCCTATTAAATAGGGAAATCCCCATCCAATACTGCACAATCTATCTAGGGCCTTCCTCTGACTGCATGCACCACCTGTACAATTTGGATGATTATACAACTGATAATACATTGCCCTTGAACTCCAATATCAAATGGGTAACTCTTAGTTCACACATGCATGATTTATTTATGGCTGATTTATCAGTTAAATGATTGATCATAGAGTGCATAATTCACTACTATACCTCTCACTAGTTCCTCCAACAGTTGGAACTAGTTAAACTAAATTTAACTCAGATAAACTAAATTAATTAATTAAAAATCAAAATAAACTCAACCATGGCTCTTAACAAGGAGGAACCACTCTAATTGACTCAAGTTAGACCCTCAACTCAAATTAACTAAACCAACAAAGTCAAACTAACTTAGTTAACTCATACAAGTTGTCATGTGATGTGGAATTACAATTTTCTTATAATTTAATTCAAGGGAAAATTAAATTAGAATTTTTCTTGGTGCCATTTTTAACAAAAAGATAGTGTATATGATTGTTTTAGGCTAAGGTGTAATAGGGGCATATGTTGTTTGGTAGAGAGACTAATATTTGAAAAATATATAAAATATCTTTTATCATCTATTGATGTTATGGCTTGGTTGAGGTTACCAATGATGTATTAACTAGGTTGATGTTGAATATTGTTATTTATCATAGTGTTTTTTTCCATGACTAAGGTATATTTTCCATCATTTTTGTTGGATTTTGATTCTAAGTTGATTAACAAAGTTAACAATAATACATATTATGTTGTACTCATGTTTCCTAGAAAATAACCATTGTAATAGTTTGATTGTGTGGTGGTGAGTATGATGAGGCGTTGGTGATGACAAAGACTTGAACTAATATAACTATTGTACTTAAATTCTAAGCATAGCTCAATTTGTCCGTTTGAGGGATATTGTTGTTTTAGTAGATTTGGAGGTGTATCTTGTTTGTTTCTATGTCCAGGATATTCTTATAGTTATAATTATGTGTTTTTGTAACATGTTAGAGGTGCTATAACCATAGTTTGGCCAAGAATTTAATTGTGAAATCAGTGATTGCTAAAGTGTTGAGGCCTTGGATAGAATTATAGTCTGTATGACAATATTTTCTATTGTCGCTGAATTTATTGAAAAGCAAAATTGATTGACAAATAGTATGTTGTTAAAGTGTTCATGAAAAACTCTTCTTATTAATTTACAAGAATAACGTTGAATATGTGTTGTTGCGGTGTTGTCGATGATAGGGATTGGTCATTGTGACTTGGTGACATGGTCAATGAAAGGATTATTGATATTCTGTTGTATTGAAGCCATAGTGTTAAGAATATGATTGTTGTAATACTAATTTCTTGTGGTTGTTGAACAATGAACAAGTTTGTATTTATTTTGAAGTTTATGCTAAAGAGAGTGGATCCAATTTGAAAATGGATGAAATGAAGGTCCATGTTTTTTTTGGGGGTAGATGCCTCCAACTAGTTAGTGTCAGAAAACTAATGTAAGGGAGTAGGTGCTTCCTATTGGCGGGTTCCAATGAAACGGTGAAGGGAATGGGTGCTTCCTGATTGTGGGTGCTAGTGAAAAAATTAAAGGAGTGGGTGTCAACGAAACAGTGAAGGAAGTGATTTCTTGTTGTTGGTGGGTGACAACGAAACAATCAAGGGAGTGGGTGCTTCCTGTTGGTGGGTTCTAGTGAAATAGAGAAGGGAGTGGGTGCTTTCCTTTAGTGGGTGTCAATGAATCAAAGAAGGGAGTGGTTGCTTCTCGTTAGTGAATGCTAGCCAAACAGAGAAGGTAGTGGGTTCTTCCTGTTGGTGATTGCCAACGAATTAGTGAAAGGGAGTGGGTGAGTCCTATTGGTTAGTGCCAGTAATATTATGTAAAGTGGTAGGAAAAATACTGAGGGGGGAGGGGGGGTGAATCATTATTTGCAATAATAACAATAATTCTTTTTCCCTTTACTGATTTCTATACACAAATTTTATTAGCACAACCCGCGTATGTATGTGAATTTTCAAACAGAAACTAGCTTATACACATATATCTTTATTGTTTAGGTAAACATTCATAAACAATCTTTAACCTAGACCATCAGTTATGCATCACTTATTTATCCAATAAATAAGTGCAGTAATAACATAATAAATCATCACATAAGAGCATCACACATGAACACCAAGATTTTAAGGTGGAAACCCAATTCGGGAGAAAACCACCACTACTGTCGTCTCTGTCTTCAATATTTAATATATGGAAAACTGCTTACAATATTGTACTGATGCAGAATCATATCAGTACGCAGGCATCTACCTGCAGAAGGCTGCAACATTCTCTCGTTCTCCAGCTACTACTGGAAGGGAGCTCCAACCCCTTGATCTCGTTTACCGACTTCTACTGGAAGGGAGATACAACCCCCTACTTAGAACACTAGCTTTTACTGGTAGGAAGCTTCTACTTCCACACTAAAGGCTTCAACCCTCAGACCCATTGCAAACCACCCTTCATCAATTTTCATACTGGATCCCACAACTTCAACACAACTCAGGATAAATATCAACACCAATATACTCAACCCAAACTTCAATCAGAACAGTGAGATCATTGTAACCAGAACACAGTAATAAACCCGGATTTCAGAATCAGCATGTAGAAAACAATCTCAACCCTGATCATTCATTATCTTTAAAATGCATATGCTACTTCACTTTACTGAACCCGCGTGTATACATGATTTCCTTCACACCAACCTGTGTATAGATATGAGAATACTGAATTTCCATAACATGATCAGTCTCAGAACCAAATATGAGGTTTTTAGTCAAATATATTTTTAGATTTGCAGAAACCTTATTCAGTCAACATCATTATTCATATTTAATAACTCATTGATCATATTTGTACATATTCAACTTAGCAGCATATACAGTATTCAAACAATCCAAATCTTTATGAAGAATCATTGACAAACAACCAAAACATAGCAGAAATGAACAAATAAGTTCTTCAACAAGCTTTAGAAAACCCCGACTTCCATACACGCTTTATCTGAGATAGAGCTGCGTATATACACTCTTTCATCGAGATGAACTAGCATATAGATCTGTAAATATGATTACTGCAGAAAGATTAAGATCTATAGACTTATCCAGATTTCTTCACTTCTCTTTAAAAAACATGCGCCAGGTTATAGATCCAAAAATCTCATAAATGTATCATGCAAGTACATAGTCATTTCAGCTCTAGAGATACTGATACATCATTGTATCCAGGTGTGCATCATAGACACAGATCTACCCATAAAACAAAGTCCATTCCATGCAGATATACTTTAGAGAGAAGTTTCAATAATCAACCCTTACTCATGCACACTCTTGCATTATGATCTTCTTCTACTTATATAGGTTTAACCTTTCCTAATACCATGAGCAAAAACCACACCAGTGTTGATGGTATTCTTGGATGGAATCAAATAGATGACACAATGCTCAATATTGTGGGCTAAAACCATGGTAATGCCCCCTGGAATTATAATTTTAGAGCGCAAAAGGCATGCATGACTTAGATCGATCTTATCTGCGTGTATACACAACTTGGCCTATACTAACCCGCGTATAGAACCTTTAATTATGAATATTAACCAACTTCTGCTAAACTTTACACATTTCTTCTGTTAGACCTTCTGCAAACTCCCATGCTTCTCCAGAATACATACACTCCATTATTTGCTAGAGAGTTGCCATCAAGGACAACATATTAAGACATAAGAATCATATTGCCAACAATCTCCCCCTTTGGACTTGATGGCAACCATGATGGAGTTTGATCACCACATCCTGTAGATACAAAAGCATTATTCAAACAACAAAAACTCTCCCCCTTTGATATCAAGAGAAAAGGGCGGACAGTTGCTCCCCTTGAGCATATGCGGCCATAATTTTAATGAAATACACGACTCTTTAACTCAACCGAGTATGACCAATCCTATCACCAAGGACTCATACTTATATCAATGATCCAACCAAGTGGAATTACATATTTGACTCAACTACCCAACCAAGTGGGTTTAAAAATTTAAGCAAGTCCTTACATGACTGAATATAACAATTTTACACCATAGGTCTCAACATGAAATTTTCATCAAATAACAGATATGACTTTGTTTATATCCAAGGCCAAAGAATCTCAAACAGGAGATTATAACAACAACCAACATAGTGCCAACAATGCACTCTTTTCAGAAAGGCAAGTGCTCCCCCTAAACCTGTGCATCCTGAACACCTTCAACAACCAATTCATCAAGGCATCTTCATTAAGGAGATAAATATAAAGGAAATGTATTGTAAGAAAAATACCAGAACAACAGGGATTACCCAACTGCACCACAGACTGTTCTGAAAGCTGATCCATAGAAATTCTATCAGCAAAAACTATATGCGGTTTTATGCACAAAAACTCCTTTATATACACGATTCTCCTTTATGCAACCAACGTACCGAATTTAATATTTTGATATTTAAGCAGAATTGGTAAGAGGGTCAGAGATAACTCCCATCTTCGGTCTGAGATATTCGAATGCTTCCCTGGGAAGAGGTTTAGTAAATATATCAACAACTTGTTCTTTGAAGGAAACATACTCCAGTTTAACCTTTTGCTCAAGCACTTGCTCGTGTAAGAAGTGATACTTGATAGGAATGTTCTTGGTATTGGAATTCATAGCATGATTTTTTGAGATACTGATGGAAATTGTATTATCACATAAGATGGAAATAGGAGGTGAACATTTGATTTGAATATCTTGTAATTTTGCATCATCCAAAGAAGTTGTGTGCAACATGATGCGAAAACCACATATTATGCTTCTGCTGTAGATAAGGCAATAGAACTTCGTTTCTTGTTGAACCAAGATACCAATAGAGGCCCCATATAGAATGCACCACCACTAGTGCTTTTTCAATCATCAACATTTCCAGCGTAATCCACATCTGTGTAAGCATGAAGAGTGAGATCATAATTCTTTGGATACCATAGACCAAAGTCTTGAGTCCCTTGTAGATATTTGAATATTATTTTTATAGCTTGAAGGTGAGACTATTTTGGATTAGCTTGGAATTGTCCAACAATCCCAACTGAATGCATAATGTCTGGTCTTGTCCTGGTTAGATAAATCAGACTTCCAATCTTGGATCTATACTCTGGTTGATTTACATTGGGAGAATCATTATGAGAACTGAGGTTACATCTATTTATCATTGGAGTACTCATAGGTTTGTAGTCTTCCATCCCATACTTCTTCAGAATTTGCTTGAGATATTTTTCTTGTCATAGAAATATTCCATCTGTTGCTTGTTACACTTGTAAGCCAATAAAATATGTTAGTTCCCCAAGTAATGACATTTCAAATTATTGCTGCATAACAGAAGCAAATTTCTGACTTATGGACTCTTCGCTACTTCCAAAAATGATGTCATCAACATACACAACAATAATCAATTGTTTATCATGCTCAATTTTTGTGTATAATTTACTGTTAGCAAATCCCTTTGTGAAACCTTGTTTTTGAAGATATTTTCAAGACGATAGTATCATGCCCGAGAAGCCTGTTTTAGACCATATAAAGCCTTTTTAAGTTTGCAAACAAGTTTTTCATCATTTCCCAGAATGAATCCTTTTGGTTGTTCTATATAAACTTCTTCTTCTAGATCACCATTGAGGAAAGCATATTTTACATCCATTTGATAAACTTTGAATGGTTGAAAACTTGAAAAAAGCAAGAAACATTCTTATGGCTTCAAGTTTGGCTACAGGAGAAAATGTTTCTTCAAAGTCTATACCTTCTTGTTGAGCATACACTTTACAAACAACTATAGCTTTGTTTCTAATCATCTCCATTTTCATTTAAATTGTTTTTTAATATTCATTTTATTCCAATAACATTTTTATCATGAGGTCTTGGAACCAATTCCCAAGTTTGATTCTTTTCATTCTGATCAAGTTCTTCATTCATGGCTTGAATCCAAAATTCATCTTTACTAGCTTGATTTGCATTCTGAGGTTCAATAGAAGATAATATGCCAAATAAATAGGGGATCCTACAAGAGTTCTTCTTGTTTGGACACCTGATCCCTTTTCTCCTAGAATTTGAGATTCTGGATGATTCTTTTGAACATACTTGGATGAAGCGTTTTCAGATATATATTCTTCTGGTGCTTCATTGGGTTCTCCTTCTATATTTTTTCTATTTGATGAGGGAAAATATACATCATCATCATCTTCATTTGTTGTTGTTATTTCCCTTTTAGGAGCTGTGAGAGACTCATCAATTACAACATCAATACATTCAACAATCTTCCAAAGTCTTCTATTGTAACATTTATATGCTTTACTTCTAGAAGAGTAACCAAGAAATATTCCTTCATTTTCTCTAGGCTCAAACTTATCAAGTTTTTCATCATTGTTCTTGATAAAAAATTGCTTCCAAAAACTCTAAAGTGCTTCACAGTGGGAAGGTTACCATACCAGAGTTCATAAGGAGTTTTATCACTGTTCATACGAACATGAGCCTTTTTGAGAATATTTACTACAGTATGTGCTGCTTCTCCCAAAAATGTATCGGGAGTCCCAAATTCATCAAGCATAGCATGAGCCATCTGTTGAACAGTTCTATTCATTCTTTCTGCCAGGCCATTTTGTTGTGGAATTCCAGCTACAGAAAACTATCTTCTTATGCCATGATGTTCACAAAAATCAAATAATTCATCTGATATATATTCTCCTCCTCGGTCAGATCTAAGAAATTTTATTTTTAGATCTGCTTTGTTTTCAACTAGATCTTTGAAGATCTTAAAATTTTCAAATGATTCATCTTTATATTATAGTAAACCAATCCAACACATTCCAGAGAATTCATCAATACATAGAATATATTATTGTCCTCCACGAGGTGAATTTTACCTTACAGGACCACATAGATCAGTATCTACAAGTTCAAGAGGCTTACTTGCTGATCCTTCTTTGGCATTGAATTGCATCCTAGTTTTCTTACCCAATTGGCATGATTTGAATATGGTACTTTCAGGCAGAGTGATGCTGGGAAGATCACGAAAAACTTTGATTCTGCTAGATTTTTTTATTTGAGAGAAACTCAAATGTCCCAATCTTCTCTGCCATAGCCAATTTTCTGAAGATTTACCTAAGTAGAATTTCTCTTGGCCACCTTTCAATATATATAGATTTCTTGGTGTTCTAGTTCCTTTTATTACTGTTTTTCCTGTGTCAAGTTTACGTAATACACATTCTTTTGAACTAAAGATAAATTCATTTCCTTGATCACACATTTGACTCACACTCAAAAAGTTATGCTTTAATCCATCCACATAAATAAAATTGTTATATTACACCTTTTATTTTAGAAAAACAAAACCTTTTCCTTTAATGACAATAGGAAAGTCATTTCCAAAAGTAACATTCTTTTCCTTCTCTAATGCATTGTATGAAAGGAGTTTATTTTTATCACCTGTCATGTGTTTTGAGCATCCACTATCAATGTACCATTGATTTTATTCCCCTTTTGCAAATAAAGCTATGCCACAACTTTCAACCTGTAAGTCCTTATTTCTCCATACCTTAGAGATTGAGGGCATATTCTCTTTTGGCTGAAGTTTACTGCTGCATTTAGATTCTTCATTTCCAAAGATATTGCAATAAGAACATTCAATTTCATTTTGAAGAGGAGAAAAGTTGTTATAAGTATTCTTCTTTATTCTAGTCTCATTTATTTGCTTTCTTTCTTCTCTGGTCATGATGGTTTTGTATGCAACACATTGAGCAACTTTATGACCAAAGTTATGACATGAGAAACATTGTCCATTAAAGAAGAAATTTCCGCGATCTTGAAACCTTCTATTGATGTTTACCTATTGATTGATACTTATTTTATTGTTCATCCTTGAGTTTAAGTGGTCATGTTTTACCTGTGCAATCTCTTTGTTCTTTTTCTGAGTGACAAAATGTTGCTGGCTGGCTTTAGCTGCATTTAGATAGCTCAGTGCTGAAGAATAAGAGGATTCTCTATATATCTAAGACTTGCCTTTATAAGAGGAGAGTGTTAAACCTTGATAATTTCATCTAAGGTTTTAGATCCTTTAGCAAATATAAGATTTAAGGTTTTCTCTTTCTCAATTTCGTTTCTTAGACTTACTATTTCACATTCTAATTTCTCATTGTGCTTCTCCTTTTCTATAAGCCGAATTTTTAAAGTATCTATGGAAATTTGTTTTCTTCCAAACATATTTTGAGTTGATTTATTTCTTCAAGAAAATAATTTTCTTCTAATGCATCCATAAAAGTATCTTTAGCCTCACCAGAGTCTTTTTCAAAATCCATGAATAATCTAATATCTTGATCGGATTCTCCTTCTTCACTATTTGATAGTCCATCACTATCTTCATGAGTATAATAGATTTTTCTATTGATAAACCATTTCTTATTTCCTTTTGCCACTTCCTTTCCCTTATCATGATTATCTTTATGGGGACATTTAGCAGCACAATGACCAACTCTTCCACAAGAAAAACATTTAAAAGGAAGCTTACCTCTAAACCTTCCAGTGCCAAGTTGTAGCTTCTTTACAAAATTTATCTCATCTTCTTCTGAAACATACCCTGATCCTTCTTGTTCTTCTACATCCTTGCCTTTTGTAGTGACTCTAAAGACAACTTCTTTGACTTCAGATGGACATCCTTTCCTCATTTCACACGCAGTCAGAATCCCATGAAGTTGAACAATAGTAAGAGTTCGTAGATCCTGCTTCTCTTCAATAGCATACACTTTTGACTCGAATTTTGGAGTTAGAGATATTAAAACCTTTTCTGCTAGAGTAGTGTCGGTTATGGTATCACCCATATTTCTCATACGATTTAAAATATCATCTAGACGTAAAAATAAACTAGCAATGCTTTCCTCATTATGAATTCTGAGAGTTTGGAGTTTAGCACTTTTTACCTTGGTATCACCTTCATAGCTCAAAACGATTTTGTCCCATATCTCCTTTGCTGTATTCAACTAGATGACTTTGACAAATTCTGATTTTTCCAGACTTCCCAATAATGCATTGACCGCCTTTGCATTGGTTTCATAGTTATTTCTTATTGTTGGATTTGTTGGAACTGAGGTTGGATATTGATAACCTCCTTCAACTATAGCCCAAACATCTGCTCCAAGAGAATGAAGATAAGATCTTGTACTTGTCTTCCAGAATATTAAATTTTTTCCGTTGAAGAGAGGAGGCCTAATAGATGTAGTCCCATCTTGATTTCTCATCTTAGATGATCTTCCTTCTAGCGATTAAGCTTCTTCAAAAGGACCTGCTCTATTTTCAATTGTTGGGAAAAATATTGAAGGGGGGAGGGTGAATCAAGTATTTGCAATAATAAAAATAGTTAATTTTCCCTTTACTGATTTCTATACGTGACATTTATTAGCACAACCCGCATATGTACGCGACTGTTCAAACATAAACTAGCGTATACACATATATCTTTACTGTTTAAGTAAACATTCAGAAACAATATTTAACCCAGACCATTAGTTATGCATTAGATAGCTATCTAGTAAATAAGTGTAGTAATAACATAATAAATCATCACACAAGAGCATCACACATGAACACCAAGATTTTAAGGTGGGAACCCAATTCGGGAGAAAACCACCGCTGATGTCGTCTATGTCTTCAATATTTATTATTTTGAAAAATTATTACAATATTGTACTAATGCAAACTCATATCAGTACGCAGGCATCTACCTGCAGAAGGCTGCAACCTTCTCTCGTTCTCTAGATACTACTGTAAGGGAGCTCCAACCCCCTGATCTTGTTTACCAACTTCTATTGGAAGGGAGATATAACCCCCTGCTTAGAACACCGACGTTTACTGGCAGGAATATTCTACTTCCATACTGAAGACTTCAACCTTTAGACCCACTGCAGACCACGTTTCATCAATTTTCATACTGGATCCCACAGCTTCAACACAAATCAGCATAAAGTTCAACACCAATAATATCAACCCAAAATTCAATCAGAACATTGAGATCACTGTAACCAGAACACATTAATAAACCCATATTTCAGAATCACCATGCAGAAAACAATCTCAACCCTGATCATTCATTATATTTAAAATGCATATACTACTTCACTTCACTGAACCCGCATGTATACGCACTTTCCTTCACACAAACCTGTGTATAGATATGAGAATACTAAATTTCCAGAATATGATCAGTCTTAGAACCATATCTGAGGCTTTTAGTAACATATCTTTTGATATTTGCAGAACCCTTATTCAGTCAACATCATTATTCATATTTAATCACTCATTGATCATATTTTTACATATTCAACTTTGCAGCATATAACGTATTCAAACAATCCATATCTTTATGAATAATTCATTGGCAGACAACAAAAATATAACAGAAATAAAAAGATAACTTCAAAAAACCCTGACTTCCATACACGCTTTATCTGAGACAGCGCTATGTATATACGCACTTTCACCGAGACGAACTAGCGTATTGATCTGTAAATATTATTACTGTAGAAAGATTCAGAACTATAGAATTACCAATATTTCTTCACTTCTCTTCAAAAAACATGCGCGAGGTCACCGATCCAAACATCTCATAAATAGATCATGCAAGTACATAGTCATTTTAGGTCTAGAGATCCCGATCCATCATTGTATCCAAGGGTGCATCATAGACTCAGATCTACTCATAAAACATAGTCCATTCCATTCAGATATGCTTCAGAGAGAAGTTTTAGTAATCAACCCTTACTCATGCACACCCTTGAATTATGATGTTCTTCTCCTTATATAGGTTTAGCCTTTCCTAATACCATTAGCCAAAACCACACCAGTTCTGATGGTATTTTTGGAAGGAATCAAATAGACGACACAACGCTCAATATTGTGGGCTAAACCCATGGTAATTCCCCCCTGGAATTATAATTTTAGATCACAAAAGGAATACATGACTTGGATCGATCTTATCCGTGTGTATACGCGACTTGGCCTACACTAACCCGCATATAGAACCTTTAATTATGAATATTAACCAACTTCTACTGAACTTTACACATTTCTTCTATTAGACCTTCTGCAAACTCCTGTGCTTCTCCAGAAGACATATACTCTATTATTTTCCAGAGAGTTTCCATCAAGGAAAACATATTAAGACATAAGAATCATATTGCCAACATAAATAAGAATTAATAAGAGAAGAAGAAGAATGGTGGTTTTACCGCTTTATGGGTTTTCGCACATAAAAATATACGTCTTATGTATTGCTGATATGATTTGCCTTATGTTTCTTGATCTATTGATTTCATGCATGATATTGTTGACGATTTACTTAATAATGATAGAAAATGAGGTGTTAAAATATAATTTGTAATCAAAGTAGATTTATATTGATTCACCTCCCCCGCCCATTCAATATAAACAATATTTCTACAATTGGCATAAGAGAAGGTGCCTTTAAGACTTAGCTTAATCGCTAGAATGAAAATCATGTGTTTTAGGGTCCTATAATTTATAGGGATGAACTGATGATTATCTATTTTGTGTCCCTTGATATATTGTAAATATTTGGTACATTTTGCAAATTATTTTCAGTCAATACAAGAAAAGAAAAGAAAAAGAACATAAATAGTGGATATAAAAATATATATATAAATAAATAAAGGAAATAAAGAAAAAGAAATGAAAAATATCAATAAGATAAGCCCCTATAGCGAGCCAATCAAAATTCCATTTTAATTTTTTATTATAAAGTTTGATTTAATATGTTTTGTGTAGTTGAATAATACGACAAAAACTGTTTATTGTCTTGCGGTTAAAAAGTGCACACAAATCAACAATCCAGATTATATTTCTTGAGATTGACAACGACAGGGGGATTTCAGACCCCCTCGCACTTTCGACAGTTAACGCAAAGGGGGGGCCTAAAAAGTTGTTTGCTACTAAATCGCACAGGGTGACGTGTCGATAGTAGTGGCATTTAGGGGGGTCTCCACCCTAAACCAAATACCACATACAACCCTCTTGCCCCCCCCGAAATACCATTGTCTCCTTTTATAACTGCCTGTCACCTCTGCCACTACACCCCCGCCATCTGTTAGGCCAACTGCCCGTCACCTCCACCATTCCACTCCTGCCATCTGTCAGGCCACCCGCCTCTCCATGTCATCACAGTTACCTCAACTAACCCTATGGTTTAAAATCATTCCCGCAAAATTCCAAAATAATGTTAATATATGAATTTTACCGTTTTTTATCCGTTTTAGCAATAAATTAACCCCGCTCCTGAAAACGGTAATTTTTCTATTAACAAACCCGTTCAACCTACCATAAAAACTCCTCATTACCTACAATTCATTCCTTTCAACATATTTCGTTTTCCTACAGATCAAAACTCGAGCCATCGCCACGATTGTTCAACATCTTCTATCGGTCTTCCTCAACAAACTAAATGGAATTCACCTTGGTAACTCTATTCCTTGATATCCATCTAATTTTTATGCAATTTTTGAAATGACTGGAAAGAAGTAAAAGGGAAAAAATCCATATCAAGATCTTATGATCCCTCCCGTCCCTGACTTAGACAAAGCCCCCTTAGTGGACACCCATTACAAAATTGCAGAAACTCAAGGTGAATTTGACCTTCATGGGTTGCATAATTGGGAAAAATAGAAATTCCTAGACCATATTGATGACTTGAGTATTTGGGAATCCATCCTCCCTCAATTCATCTTCTTCCAAAATCATTTCTTTCTCAATTCTCCACTTGATTCCATTACCAATACCTGCCCAACAAGAAAGCTATCATTGCCCACAATAACAATGTAATTTTTTCTATTTCCCCTGAGAGTATATGTCAAGCCTTGCAAGTAACTCCCCAAGATTACCTTCAACTTTTCTGCTGAGATATTAATGGAATTTTATAAAAAAACTCACCATCCTAGAGAGAGCCCATATCTTTGAGTGTTTTCTCCCTGAAAATACTGAATTACCCAGAAAAGTTCTCCCATATCCAGTTGCAATTTTACTAGATATGTCCAAAAAAGTCATTTCCATGGTTACTCGGTTACTTGGTTATCATACAGACCAATGGGTCGATGATTTAGTATTAGGATTTCTGTCAATTGTTTCAGCTGACAAAAAGCCTTCAATCCTTTTCAATTACAACTAGTTTTTATTTGATGCTATGCATGATCAACTTGTGAATTTCAAAACTAAAGGTGTTTTTAAATATCAATCAATCTTGGTTTATCTTATGTTATTTCACCAGCTAGATATGTGAAAATATCCTTTACAAAAGATATAGAATTAGGGAAATCCATTGTCAGTGATCCATTAGACCTCCTTAGTTAGAAATAACTCAGAGGAAAATACATATGTTGACTTTGTTGGTAAGTTTCTTCATATTTCATTTTGTTTACTTAGCAGTGACAATATTCCCAGAATTTCACCTGAGATAAAGTAAGTATTGCATATATCTGAGCAATCAAAAGTTAGAGATTGGTATTTGTACCAAAATTACACCGAGATCATGATTTATTGATCATAGCTACTTCCTTTCAGGCTACCAGTATTTGTACAAGTTAGAGTTTTTGCATTAGAGTATATTAAACAGATGTTGAATATGGATGAGCTACATTTTCTCTCAAATAAGAAGAAAGCTCAGTTCAAGCTGAAGGCCCATGCATCTCCTTATATTGTCAACACCAGAGCTGTATCAAAGGAAGTAGAAGTTATGTTAAATCAAATGAAATTCTAGCATAGTTTCTCATGGTATTATGATCCTCTAGGCCTTATTTAAAATCTTATAATTGAATAGAGAAGTACTTGTTATGCACATACACCAAGGCCTGAGATATAGAAATGGACAGAAGGCACCTTACAAGAAGCTGAAGAATGATTGGTTAGCTAATCATCTATGCAGACTCCTATTTACAAAGAAAAGAGACAGAGAGAAAGTATTTCCCCAACTAATTTTGAAACAAAAGGTGCAAATTTTATTTTATTCAAAAGAAGAAAGAGGGACCTACATACCACTCCTAATTCAGGCACCAAGTCTGATCCTAAAGAAATCACCACCCGTAAAGAATCTTTAGAAGAAACACATAAACAGGAGCAACCTACATTAATTATGATAGGAAATCCTTTCACTCTTCCTCCTAATGTAGAAGGAACTGAGTTCACTCTCGTAATGTGAAACAAACAAATCAATCTCTGGTATCTTCTACTTCTCAAATTTAAGCTCAACGGAGCATATTTTCAAGGTACAGAGTAATCAAGTTGAAAAATGAAGCTCTAAATGTTTCAACTTATTCAGAATTTTGGAAGCAAACAACCACAACATAACATATAATACTCTCTACATTTAATTCAGAGTAAGGACAATTTCAATTGGCTTTTATGGAACCTATAATACCAACCCCTATGAAATTTGAAGACTACAAGGCTTCTATCTTGTCAATTGACACTAAGAAGATACATGCAATCGATCAAATTGATTTGAAAAACAAGCAAGGGAAATCATATTTTCTACAATTATTATATCAGTCATGAATAATTCAAAATTACAGTCATCTCTAAATAATATGCATTCTTAATTAAATATTGAGAAGATGTCTTCATTAGCTAAAGACACCAGAGTCAAATACCTAGAAGATTTGGTGATACAACTAGGACATGATCCTAGTAATATCAAGGGAGAAGAAGAATTTGTTAAGGCCAAGAATGCAAATATTCAAGCACTTAAGAAGCAACTAAAGTTACCATCCACATAACAACCCCATCCTAAAGAAGTTTCTAGCTTGTAGATGGAAAAGGAGAAATTACTTACACTAGTAGTTGAACAAAATGTGCAAATAAAAAACATGGAACATGACATGGAGACATTGTTAAAAGAAAAAGAACAATGGGAAGAAATAGGTATATATACAACAGGTACATCGATAGAAGAAGGTACATCAAAAAAAGCAACATCTTCAATTTCTACAAAAAATCTTGCTATATCTCTAGAAGAGTTATCGTCAGCAAATAAAGAAAAAGAGAGATTGCCAGTAGCATTGGCCCGAATGGAGGAAAATAAGTTCAAAACAGATAATGCTTATCTTGCAAAAATGAAAAAGAATTATAAGTTGATTCGTCAAATACAACAGTATGAAGACAAGTGTTTCATCACCCAAATGCTAATAGAGGCCAAAAGAAACATTTGGAAAAAAATCAATGCTAATGTGATAGACTTGTGGCCATCAATTCATATCACCTTTGAACACGAGGAATTAGTGAAAATTTTTAAAGAAGTAATTGAAAATACTAAAATAGACCTTGAACATAGACCGAAAGAGGCATGCAAAATGATAAATATCTAAATTCTAAAACCAAAGATGAACTCGAAGAGATGAGCATTGAAAACAGAACAACAAAAATGATGGAGATCAAGAGATTCTTAACTAAAAATAATATGATGATACAATCAGAGAATAAGTGTAAAGAACTTGAGTTAGGTAAAAATATTCAGTAAGAAATTTGCTTTGTTACGGGAAAAAGGGCTACCAACTTTGAAGAAATCTAATGGAAAATTGATTCCATTAGAGAATTACCAGGAATAGTTGTGTGAAATAACTATTGATGCCTCCAAATTCACAAAGGAAAAGGGAGCTATTAGTGGAGAAACATTTTTAGATGGTTTGAAATTTAATCTCAATATTCAACATGAGATCCATCACACTGAGGCAGATGAAAGGTTTAGATATATGGTAATTTTTTCTATTCCAAGTGAAGAAAGGTGGGAAAAATTACTCGAGCTGATCGAATGAGCACAACTAAAGACCTATAATTTTTACAATAGACAAACAACATTTGTAGCAAAGTAGCTATAGTTAGCGGACAAGTCATTCATAATTCCAACAATGCAACAGATTTTCATTGCATTTTCTTATATTCTTCTTATATATCTGAAATATCTCTGTTTTCAAAAAGAATATTATTTTATAATCTATTATATTTTGAAATATGAAAAGAGATGTAAAAACTCTATAAATACTTTGTAAAGAGACTTAGAAAGGGTCAGAATTTGTATGAACAAATGGTCTGCATTTTGATGTAAAGTTGTGTACTGAACTGAAGTGATCAAATCACATATAATACAAAGAGTTTTGTTTCAGGATTCCCATGTCAAGCAATTGGTGATGTTATTTCTTATGTGAAATTGTTCATTCTCTTAAGTTTTTCATGTGTTTTCTCTCTTTATTGTTTAATAATGATAAGGGTTGAATTTACTTAATAGTACTCCGATCTCACTTGTAAACAATATCAATGTTTTCTTTCTGATATTAAGTATAAAATTCATCTTAACATGATCTATATTTAATTGAACTCAAATCATATTCATCCTTCCACCCACAGATAATTTATAAGATCCGTTAGGGTCCTATAATTTATAGGATCTCAAGGTGATTGGGTGTTTTGTTTCAGTAATATTACATTGTAAATAATTTTCAATATGCAAATGATTTCCAAAAAATAGTATATATAAAAAAAATGAAAAGAGGGTATATCAGAAAGAAAGAAAAGTTGAAAATAATGAAAGAAATAGGAACCCCATAAAAGAAAAAATAGAAAAAATAATACTGAAAGTGCTGCAAATTCAAATAACACTACTGATAGATTAGTTTTATTTATGTCATCATCAAATAAGGTTGTGTGCAGCTTGTTTAAAAATGCCACAATGACTAGATATTTGTTCAAATCATACAACTTAATCATGATTGAACAATTGTGAATTTTTGTCAATTAGGTTAGAAAATAAAGATTTTCCAAACAATTTAATCTTGGTAAATCAATGGTTATGTAGAAAATGAAATTGATTCAACTGTTTAATTTGAATCAATAGGAGAAATAAGCGATAGAGTAGATTAATTTTTTCATAAAAAAGAGATATGGGTTTGCTAGCCTAAATACACCCCTAGAAAAAAGAAGTAAAAAATGTTAGTCTAGCAAAAAGAATAAAATTCAATTGGTAGGTAGAAGTGTTTTGGGGCTTTGAAAAGGATTAAAAATTGTTCATCCTAAGTTCTGTTTCAAAATGTATTTTATGCACATAAGAAGGAAAAAGTGGAAAATTATCTTTATCCTAACTTTAAAGCATTGGGCGTATAATCTAAAATATTTGACACATTGTCTATATATCCAAAGTTTCACTTTAATCCAATGCACCGCTACCCGAAAAATACGTCAAATCAATTGACCTTGAAATCCCTCGCATATATCTGCCATCTATCTCATTCGCCTCCCAATCTATGACCCAGATAAACCTTCGACCCCCCCTCTCCATTTGAGCTTTACTGCCGGGGGTGGGGGTGCAAAAAAAGTTGTTTTATGCTTCGAGCCCATGATCACGTGGAGGAAACTCCACTGTTCACACCCCCCTTTGCTCATACCACGTACCACCCGATACCCCCCCCGAAAATTACTATTCCTCGCAATACCAAAACCACTTACCTATCTGTTACACCCGCCAGTCCCTCTGCGCCAGCTTATGTATCCATTTCCAATCAAATCCTTTACTTTGGTAATGGATCTATTAGTGAATTCAATTAAACTAATGATCGTTAAAATAACGGATCTGCACCATATTCAACGGAAAATCCCATTTGATTATAAAACCATGCACTATAACCATTTTAACCTTTACTGTGCTAAATTATTTGCGAATTTTATTGTTTAAACAAGTTTATAGATCTCCAGTTCGACTCATTAGTTCTTCGCCGACCAAAGAAACTGCGTCCACCTCACCTCCTTCAACCATTTTCAGAGTTCTGCATATTCCTGGTAAACTCGTTGCCTTCTAAATCCCTTGAATTCCTCTGAAACTAATTGACAAATACCTCTTAAAAAGAAAAACTAGGAGGAGCCATTTAACCCTTTGATCCACCCTCCTGTAGATTTATACCATGTCCCCCTGGCTAATAGATATTATAAGATCAATGAAACTCTATGTGAATTCTAATTGTTTGAAATGTATTATTGGTTAGTGGATAAGTATATAGACAAATCTAATGATATTGGACTCTGGGAGTCCAATTTTCCTCAATATATCTTCCCCCATACTCACAGTGCACCTGAGTTCATCCAGGGATGTCAAGCCTACTATATATCCAGTCAAAGAGCCATCATTTCCCCCACAAGTGAAATCCTTTTCACCATCATTGCACAATCAATTGATCAGATGATGGATGCCCCTTCTGTGGAAAATAACACCCCTTTCTCCCTAGATGCCCTTAATGAGTTATACCAAAAGCTAAATTTTTCCAAGAGGGCCAAAACCTTTGAACTTTTCCTAGCTGAAGACACTCAACTGCCAAAAAATAACCCTCCATACCCTTCCTCCATCTTCCCTGACAGAGCAAATAAAATTATAACAATCATTTTATATGTCCTTAGCTACTACTCTAACCAGTGGATAGATGGACCCATTATAGGTTTCCTATCCATCTTTTTCACTCATCTTCAATTTCAGCCAATTCCTGTCAGACAATGTTCATGATCAATTTGTTAAATTCCATACATAAGAAGTGTTCAAATACTCCTCTATTTTAGTGTACATGTTTTTGTATTATCAGGCAGATAAGTTTAATTTTTCTATGAAAAAATTAGATGAAGATGGAAATCAACAGTCAGTCATATTCTGGACCACATTAGTAATGAAAGAGAAAAAAGAGTATTCATACAAACAGTTCATTAACTGTTTGTACATCCAACTATGAGAATTCTGAGCAGTACAACTGAACCAAGAATAAATGAAGACATAAAATAATTTTGCACTTATTAGATCAAGCCAAGATAGGAGACTGGTATTTATACTAGAACTACACAGAACTGAGAGTATAGGGCTGTGAGCTTGCTCCTTACAAGCTTCCAAAATTCCTCCCAATGAGGATTTTTGCTTTAGAATACATTAGACAAATGTTGAATGTTGATGAAATCCGCTTTGTATCAGCAAAGAATAAGTCACAGTTTAGGATTAGAACACAAATTGTGCCATTAATTTGTAACGACAGGTCAACAGGTGAGGAAGCAGACAATATATTGAAGGAAATGAACTTCAGCCTGAGCTTTACCTAGTCCTATGATCCTCTAGGAAGCATTTCAAACCTAAGGGTAGAAAACAAGACTACTCCTTACATACACACCTATAGGCCAGAGATAGATAAGTACATGAACCAGTTGGAATGGGTTGAGAACACTTCGCAAGAAGCTGAGGAGCAACTAGTCTCAACATCAACATCACAGACTTTGATCCCATAAGAAAAATCAGGGAAAAGGAAAATAGAAGAAGAGTCACCTTCAGTGTCTAGCACTACGATTAAGGAGTTCAAAATAATGTATAGAAAAAGGACCAAGCTTAATCGTAAAGCCAATCCAGAAAAATATTCAGAACAAGAGGTTGTTGTAGGCACTAAGGAAACCCCTTCATGTTCTCAAGTTGGTGGCTAATACACCATTTCTCCTACTACTTCTTCAGCTTCACAGGACTAGTAATAGGCTATCCAGACAACTAAGGTTATCCAAGGGGAAAAAGAGAAGACAATATTTGATACATTCAAGGAAATACAATTGAAGAATGAAATTTTGAAGAACAACACCTATAGTCAATTCTGGAAGCAGAATTCCAGTTCTCAAAGTAGGTTTCTGTCAGCATTTGATTCTAAGAAAGATAAAATGCAGATGGCTTTCCTTGTGGGCCATATTTCACAGCCTAAGACAACAACTGATTACAAGAAGACTTATTTTGAGTTCGACATAAAATATTTTCATCCCATTGATCAAATGGAGATGCACAAGCAGATAGGTGAAATGATCTCCTCTATTTAACTAACACAACAATGAGTCTCTCTAAGTTGCAGGTTTCTTTGGCCAACATCCAGTCACAACTAAAAATGGAGAAACTCTCCTCTCTTGCTAAGGATACAAGGATTAAATCCTTAGAATACTTGATAGTTAATATAGGATATGATCCCTCTAACATGAAGGTTGCAGAGGATATAATTAAAAAGAAGAATGCTGACATAGCAGAATTGAGGAAACAAATAAAGATTTCAGCTACAGAAGACCCTCTCACCAAGGAAATTGAAGAGATAGAGGCTCAAAAGAATGATATGATGAAGCTCATCATGGAGCAAAATTCACAGTTGAGACAAATGGAGGCAGAAATGGAAAATATGATTAAAGAAAGGGAGCAGGCTGCAAAACTTTCCATGGTTCCTTTGGATGTTGTACTTCTTACAACCATCCCTATAGCTACAACCTATACTACACATGCAACAGATGGTGCAGAGCAATTGACAAAGGCAGTGGAGAATATTGTTAGGACCTCACTATGTATCATTTTTACTATATATTTTGACACCACCTTACCTTTATAACCATGTTTAAAAAGGATTCCATCATCATTTTCATTCACTTTATCCAAAGGTATATAAAATCCTCTTCTTTATTATATATTTAATCTGTTTACATATAATTCCATATTACTCTTATATTTCATCATTAATCGAAGTAGATTGTTGCTAACATAAGTCTAGAAGATTGCAGATAAACTATGTGCTGTGCTGGAACAATCGGCCATTGCTGAAACAGTCAAACTTCGTTGCTGAAACAGTCGACTCCGTTGCTGAAACAACCAGCAGGCACGCAAATTCCACCACTATTCGTAATTTGCGATTCTGGAAGAGCATTTTGTGGAACAATGGCAACAACATGAAGACGTGGTTACACGGATTATTCTGAAGATAGTACTCTTTTTGTATCTGTTGTAACAATATCTTTTTATGGAAGAACATAATAGCCCTGTTTTAAGAAAGAAGAACAGAATTGGGATAAACGTAGATTTTCTCTACTGTAATTGTAAGAGATGTCTCCTCTTTAAAAAGAGGAGACATCATCATTAGAGGAGAGCTCGAAACTACAAGAGAACATTGTGTTTGAGAGAACTGGAGCTAGACTCCATTTGTAATGTATCATTTCTTTTGACAGATGAATAAAATTTCCTTTTGAGTGCTTCAATTTAATCCTTTCCTGGGGAATCTTGTGAGAAGGAAAGGGCCCGCCTTCCTCACAAGATTCACCCGACTGTCCCTGTAGTTTGTTTAATTTCTTTATGACATTCGCGCTTTACTTTATTTCTGTTTGTTGAAACACTAGTTACACAGTTCTGTAATTTATTGAGCATTCTATTTCTTTTAACGCTGCATGTGTTTAGCACATTCATTCTTAAGAAGTCAAGAGATCTATTTCTGTTAATTGTTTGAATGTATGATTGATGCTGGGAAGCAGGTGTTGAAGGTTCCTGTACAAAGGAATAGGGTCCTATTTCCATTGATTGCCTTTCTTTTCCTGCAGTGTGATTAGAAACAGGAGACAGGTGCTGAAGGTTCCTGTTCATGGGAATAGGGTCCTGTTCTCTTGAGTTATCTTTTCTACAGAGTGATTAGTGTCAGGCAGCAGGTGCTGAAGTTCCTATTTAAAGGAATAGGGTCTTGTTCCTGTTATGGTTGATTGGTTTCCTTTCCTGCAGATTGATTTCCCTTTATTTGGATTCTAAACTGCAATATAGGAATTACTTCTGCTATAACATAAGTAACTTCAGCTTTGATTAAATAGAGTGTGAATAATTAGATTTGTATGATTGATAATTGTGTGGCTTTTTACTACAACATTGTTTTTGCTTTTGAAATTGAGCATATCCAGTGCGTGATTGTCTTTGGAATAAACAGACTTCCTCAGGTTGACAATTTATGTGGAGCTTGAATTGTGAAAACAATTAAAGTGACCAACAAATATTTGCATTCAGATAGAGGAAATCAAGAAACTGCAGGATCAAGTTAAAGTGTTGCAAGACCAGAGATCAAGGAGTGAAGCAACTCATTCAGGAGAAGCACAAAGAGCTCAGAAATTGATAGAGAGATTGTAGAATTCAGAGAGAGAATAAACAATTGGAAAGAGCTTGGCATAAGCCAAGGAAACCATCTAGACAGATATCATGAACTCCATTAATGAAATCTGGCCCTACATCTAGATTATTTTTGAACAAAATGAGTTGATTAAAAAGGCCAATGATGCTATCACAGATATCAGGCGGGAGCTTGGGATATGCCTACTACAAAAAATAACATTATCAAGTTTTTGAACTCCAAGAACATATATGAATTAGATGACTTGGGAGTAGATGATAGAAAAGGAAGAATCTGGTTGTTCAGTTGGAAGAGAAATGCCACAACTTGGAGATAGTAGCGAACATGTTTTTCAACAAGATAGAGCCTTTGACACATAAGGGTCTGCCTTCTTTTCTTGTTATTAATGATAATTTGATAGTTCATGAAGAATATGTGAAGAAATTAAAAGAAATTGCCAAGGAAAACACCAAATTCTCTAGCATCAAAGGCATTATGACATGCAGAGCCTTTCTAGAAGCAATCAATATTGAATTTTTTATTCAACATGGGGTAAATCACATGTTCGTGGTAAAGCCCATCTTTTCCAGATATACTGAGGTTGATGAGATTTACTGAAAGGTAATCAAATTGACTATACCAGATAAATATTGATGGGATAAACTATGTAAGCTATAGGAGTAAAAAGTAATTGAGAACAGTCAGTTACATCCAACACATCAACCATCACACCAACCAACGTAGCCGAAAAGTAGGTCAATTTAGCAATTGTTTCCTCTAAAACAATGCCAATGTTCTAGATCATCTCCACCGAGCCTATTTTTTGTCACAGTTAGAGTTTATTGTTCAATTTTTTGCTAATAATACACCGTCGGATGAGATATTTTTGATGTAATCATTTTTGTAAAATTTAGTATAAATACTTCGTTGTTCGAAGTATTATAGGTTGATTTATGAGTATATTTTTCCTACTAAGCATTGTAATTTTCAAGTTTTTTGGAGCATCAATAATACAAGGACTTATTACATGATCCATGTGGTGTATTCACTAGTGAAGTTTTCTTCTGTAACTATGTTATTTCACTGTTTTTCCTTTCTTTGTAAATCTAAAAATTCTTATTTATAAAATAGAAACTATGATGAATATGATATGTTAATTAGAACACCTTATTCTGGTTGTTTGCAATTTACATGTTTTCTACTGAATTCAGATTGAAGAATAATTAATTTCTTTTCAATCTCTATTGAATTTCACACTTCTTCCAATTCCATATTTCATTTAAAATATTAAAATATCCAGTTAATGCAACCTATCTTTCCCCGTGATAACTCTTTCAAATATTGATGTAAAACCATTTTTTTTTTTTACTCCATATCCTAATGGGAATATATCCATTTAATCAACCAAACAATCAAAATCAAACAAAAAATCAAGCACAATCATAACTAGCCTAAATTTATTAAAACAACGTTAAATTTAATAGAGAGATCCGTCTTTGAAGCAGGCAGGGCTAGATCCCAGCTTCCAAAGTGGTTTTGATGCTGTCCTCTATGTTTATTATCACAATCTCATAAATTACAGAATGATAACAAGATCCAAAATTTTGCATATTTTTCCCTGTTACAACTTCTCTGTAATTTTTTTGTTTTATCAAAAAAACTTTATGACTCCGTGCCCAATGGACTTTTACTGCACTTTTCAACCAAACCTTTGAAAAAACTATCTCAAATTTGAATACCTAGCCTAAAATCCAAAGCAGAAAACTAAATTAGATAGAGAGATCCCTCTCTGAAGTTGGAAGGGCTAGATCCAAACTTTAAAAGTCGTTTTGTGGTTACCTTTGTAATTTCCTTCTCAGCCTAGGTAAATTATGGAGTGATAAAATTCTGGTGACTCCACTGGGGAATCGATCTCATTACAATATTTTTCCCTGGTAAATCTTGGTTCTAAGAGTTTAAAACACTATTTTCATGTAGGTGACAATGAAGTAGAAACTAAAAGGCTGGAATTATTCACCTAAAATTTGTATATTCCCGACTTTGTGAATACCACCATACTGTGAATAATCAAATTAGAATATCTGGCTCCCAAAAGGATACATACAACATCCCACCCAGATCCAGATCCTCCAGAAACTGTGAATGACCCTGAAAAACTGTTAAGAAAGAAAAGTTTTACAAAAAATCAAGCTAGTAATAATCCTTTACCAAGAACTAATTCTCTTCCAGAGATTCTTGTAACAATTGAACATATTTAGTTTGACTTACAGTTTGAACACAATATTTTTTGATCTAATTCAGAAACTTTTGCACCTGAAATGGTTTTGGTTAACACTAAGTTGAGGCCCTACCGTTCAGTACAAAAACCAATCATTTTACAATCTGATAAGGTTATTTTAAAGAAATTTCAAAAACTTGAAGATCTGGTTAATATATTAAGTAAAAAAATAGAAGACTTGTTTATTGATCAACATTCTTCTATTGTTTCCTCATCTCCATTACCCACTTTTACATTCATTCCCCCTCTTCCACCACCCCACCTTAATTTACTCCAATTTATGTTTCCACTCATACCCCTAGTATTTCAATTGTACAGAATACTACATCATCATCCTCATAAATAGGCCCACCAGCTCTTCCACCCTTTTCATCAACCACTACTGTAATATCACTCTCTTCTAATACTCCAATCATGGCAGGTCGATATGCTCCTTTAGCATTACAGGCATCGTTAAATGACATGCCACATAAATATGCATAGAGAATACCAAAATTCTATGGTACGGGTCCTGTAACAACACAACAACACATTGACAGAATAAACGACTTTTTGTATGTAGAGGAAGTCGATATTGATGATGTAAAAATGAGATTGTTTGCACAAAGCTTAATCGGTGAAGTAAATAAATGGTACAAAGGATTACCAACTGGAAGTATTGCATACTCACAACAAGTCCATC
This sequence comes from Pinus albicaulis, assembly GCA_034641835.2. Taxonomy (NCBI): domain Eukaryota; kingdom Viridiplantae; phylum Streptophyta; class Pinopsida; order Pinales; family Pinaceae; genus Pinus; species Pinus albicaulis. The sequence continues at coordinate 929,858,338 of CM076584.1, forward strand.
AAAATTTCCTTTCTAGGTGGGAAGTGAAAAATAATCCCCTTCAGATCTTTGCAAAATATGAGGGATTAAGGAGAGCTACAAATGAAATTGTTCAATATTATTGCAATATATTTAATAATGCTTACAATTCCATCCCAACAACAATAAAACCCCCACCAGGACTAGCCTTGATTCATTTTCTAGATGGATTTGATGTTGATATGACTTATAAATTGAGAGAAATAAATCCACCCACCCTTGAAGAAATGAATAGAAATGTTGTTTGTGTAGAGGCTAATATGTTATCCAAAATGGCGAAGTTAAGGACTGAGAGAAGAGTGACCATTAAAAAGAACATTCTTCTTCTTCATGAGATGAAAAGTTAGACAATTTAGTTAAAACTATGGAAAGGATGATGGAGAGAATGACTATGACTGATAGAGCCCCTCCAAGAGAACCTCAAGGAGACCCTCAAATTAGAAATCCAAACTTTAGAAGGGAGAAACCCCAAATCAAGAAAACATAACAAAGAAGCCAAGTGGATCAACAACAAATTGGACTTCCTTTTTAAGATAATTTTGCTAAAGAAAAACAAGGAGCCATATAATAGTCAGAAGAAGATCAGATTAATCTCTTTGGGAAAGGAGAAACAGATGCCATTTTTCTAACTAAGGAGGAACACTGTTTTTTTCTTATTATCACAACTAGAGGATATGCCTGCAGAATCAATAGATTATCAAAAGGGATATCAGAATGCTTTCATGGAAGTACATAAATAATACATTTTAAGAAGTAAAAAAGATGTAGTGAGATCCCCTAAGAATACTCAAAGTGATACGCCTTCTAGTAGCTAAGCAAAGTTAGATAGTTAGAAATAAATTCTTCAAAATCAAGGGAAATTTTTTTCTCAAAAGCAATAAGAAAGTATCAAAGAAGTAGAAAAACCTCAACCTTATTTTAATATTGAAAATGAACTTTCAAAAGTCAAAATACTTGTTCCATTTGTAGAAATTTGAATAACTGAGATATTATTCATCGAGATTCTCCTGATCACACACTATTTTAGCTTCATGCATAATACGAAATCTCTTCTACCATTGATCATCACATGCAGAAATAAAATCAATTGTATGCATACATTAAAACCACAAACAATCACACATATGAACACAATATTTAATGGGAAAGCTTAAAGCTGAAAACCCCAACTATCTATATATTATATGTCATGGAGATCATGTAACAATCATAGTACAAAAGCTCCTCACAAGCTCTCATGCACACCCTCAATTTCTACACACTATCAAGCTAGATCTAGCAAAACACATGCTCCAATCTTTTGCCACTTGATAGCCAGCCTCTATTGTGTTTTCAATGCTATGGGATGGCTTCATTAAATAGATAAACCACCTGGCTTGTACTGCGCAATCCGCATGGGCTTCTCCACCTATCTGTGTGTTGCAAATAGCAACAGTATAGTCACAACTGATAGTTAACCTGCTCTTTCACCTATTTCTGCACTGGTCTCCACTGAAACTGTCCATGCACTGAAGTTAACTGATGCATTATTTAGTTGATTAATGAGTTTATAATTAGTGAATTAATTAATAATTTATTCACACCACTCTCACTAATTGTATCAATTAGTTAAACTGAATACAAATAGCTCAACTATGTTTAGATTAGTTAAACTGAATACAACTCCACTAACTTCCTCAATCAACTCCACCAAACTCTGTCACATGAGTTCTAACTGAAGTATCCATGCAATAGCTCCACATAACCCTTAAGAATAGCGTAATTCCTTCTGTCAGCTCCTATGCCACATCTGTGCACTTAACTGAAGTGCTCCAAGAGAATAAGATAATGTTTAGAGTCCAAATATTATTAAGAGCTAATAATATTCGACATATCTATTTTTAGACTAGAAATCTAAAAATAGATTCCGCCCAATATGTCTAAAAATAGAAGTCCATCTATTTTTTCCGACTTGACCAACCATCCACAAATAGCATCCTGCAACTCATAGAACATGATCCATATGTCTAAAAATAGACATAATCTAAAAATAGACTTTGCGCCAAAAATAGCCTGCGGGCCCACTTAGTGAAGGCGACTTCTTTCCACTAAGCTCATCATCTTGTTGCAATCTCAAAACTCCCTCTCAACAAGATAAGGATTATCTGCCACCCCTATCCTGCCTCTGTGGTATTCGAATTTGCTCCTGGTGAGTGCCTTCGTCAAGATATCAGCATCCTGATCCTCTGTGGGAATGTATGAAAGTAACATGATCTTCCGCTGCACACAATCTATGATATGATGATACCAGATATCAATGTGTTTAGATCTATCATGAAATACTGGATTAACCGAGAGTTTGATGCAACTCTGATTATCACAATATATCACAGTAGGATCTAAGTGTGAACCGAACAACCTGACCAGGATCTTCCTCATCCATATAGCCTCGCATGCAGCCAAACTCGCTGCCATATACTCGACCTCTGCTGAACTGAGTGCCACGGATCTCTGCTTCCTACTGTACCAAGAAACTGTTGTCGACCCGATACTGAAAATCCCTCCAGATGTGCTCTTTCTGTCCGTTGGGCTCCCTGCCCAATCTGCATCCGTGAAGCCACATAGCTTCACCTCATCTGACTGTCTGTACCACAATCCATATCCCGATGTGCCTCTGAGATAACGCAATACATGCTTCCCCGCCTTCCAAAATAGCTTGGTAGGCTTAACCATAGCTTGTGAAAGCTGGTTAACTACATAGCATATATCGAGTCGTGTATTGACTAGATACATAAGCGACCCCACCAACTGTCAATAAACAGTGGCATCCACTACCTCCGCCGAAGTAGCATCCTCCTTCCTCCAACCACCAGGAAGAGGAGTATCAACAGGCTTGCAGCCATGCATGTTGAACTTCTCCAGTATCTCCCGGGCATACTTACCCTGAGAAACAAATAGTCCACCACTGCGCTGCCAAATTTCCAATCCCAGGAAATAATGAAGGAGGCCCAATTCCTTCATCTCAAACTCCTTTGCAAGATCATCCTTGCATGAGTGTATCAACAGTTCATCACCTGTCAAAATCAAATCATCTACATAAAGTATAATGATCAACAACTTACCCTCCACCACAATTTGGTATAGGTTAGGATCCGCCTCACTCTTGGAGAATCCAAGTCCGGTGAAATAATTGTCTATCCGTGTGTACCAAGCACGAGGTGCTTGTTTCAACCCATACAACGCTCTCTTGAGCTTGTACATGTGTGACTCGCTGCTGAAGATCTTGAAACCTTCGGGCTGCTCTATGTACACCTCCTCCTCAATGACTATGTTGAGGAACACAGTCTTCACATCCATCTGATGAATGTGCCACCCCATCTGCGCTGAGAGCAAGAATCATCCGTATGGAAGAATACCTTGTGATAGGTGCAAAGGTATCCTCATAATCGATCCCCTCAATCTGTGAAAAGCCACGAGCAACAAATCTTGCCTTGTACTTCTCCACACTCCCGTCAGCTGCCTGCTTCACTTTGTAGATCATCTCAAACCCACCACTGATTTCCCCTCCGGTCTCGGGACAATCTCCCATGCACTGTTTCTGACAATTGAATCATACTCTTCCACCATGGCATCTACCCATGTGGGGTCCTCCACAAATTCCTCGAAAGAGGATGGCTCTTTCACGATACACTTTCTCATAAGAGCCATGTATCCAGTATACCGGTCAGGTGACTGTCTCTGTCTGTGCTCCTACAACCTTCTCTACATCTTGAGCCAGTCGCTCAACTTCTGTAGTGCGCTTCCGCCCTCTGATGGTTGGCGCTGCCTGAGTGGTCTCTTCCACTCCATGAACCTCATCTTGTGGCTGATCCACATCCTGAGACTCATCCTTAGGAACTAATAGCTCCTCATCTGCATGCAAGTGTGGTTCCCTCTCAAGCGAACACTTCATGGCTTTCTCCTCATGAAATTTGATATCCCGTCGCACAACAGTCTTGTGACTGTCTGGAAAATACACACGATAGTTGTGGGGCGTATCAGTGTACCCCACAAATATCCAAACCTCCGCAGTCGGCTCCAGCTTCTTCCTGGCATCCTTCGTCACATGAATGTAAACAGGTGAACCAAAAATCCTCAAATGGGAAATATCAGGCCTCTTACTAGAAAACGCCTCCTCAGGTGTACTCATGCCAAGTATCCTGTGAGGACAACGGTTCTGCACATATACTGCAGTATTGCATGCCTCCGCCCACAAGTGAATGGGTAGGCTCTGATCATGCAACATCGCCCGTGCAGCACCCACGATTGTTCTGTTCTTCCGCTCAGCAACCCCATTCTGCTGTGGGTTATGAGGTGCTATGAGCTCTCTTCGAATTCCTTCTGCATTGCAAAAGTCCTTGAATTCGCCAGAGATGAATTCACCACCATTGTCGCTCCTAAGAGCCTTCACCTGCTTCCCCGATTCTTTCTTAACCAGTGCCTTGAACTCACAGAACTTTGAGTATGTCTTGCTCTTCTTCTGCATGAAGAAGATCCAGCACTTACGAGAAAAATTATCAAAAAATATCACATAATACTTGTGCTTTGTTGTCGAAGCTGCTGAGAAAGGTCCACACACGTCTATGTGAATTCTCTCAAGGATCATCGTGCCGCGACTATCCTTCTCGTGAAAGGTGGCTTTCACAAATTTTCCCAAGGTACATCCCTTGCACTGATCTGACTGCGCAAGAGTACCCTTAGGAAGCCCAGTAGAAATCTGCTGTAGTATCTTCAAAGCTCCATGGTGAAGGTGGCCCAATCTCCGGTGCCTGGCTACTTCATCATCACAACTCACCACTCATCGCATTCCACTGCCATTGCTGCACAACCATCTACCTACAATTGATAAAGGTTCTTAACTCAGACCCCTATCCTCCGAGTCTCACGATTTATACTGCACGGAAAGCACCTACGTAAAGACACTTTTATCATGTCCCTTGTCTTCTAACATCGCCACGAGAGATAGATTCTTCTTCAATCCTGGAACATGCATCACTTACTTCAATACGAAGTTTACCGGACTCCCTCTAAAAGGAAATGGTCCTGATACCAGTCGCACTGTATCTACCATCATCGCCCATCTCGATGTGCACTCCAAGATCCTTCTCATCCAGATCAGTAAACAAATCTTTGTCTCCGGTCATATGGAAAGAAGCACCACTCTCAAGAAACCACACTAAACCCATCATACTTGAGACCAAGCATGTGATCAACAAAAAATCCAACTCAAAATGTGAGGCTAAGGCCTCTCCCGCTACAGATCCAGCAGCCAGCTTATTTTTCTTCTTCTGTGGACAATTAGTGGTGTAATGTCCATGTTGGTGACAATGAAAGCACTTCACCTTGGACATGTCCTTCTTCTTGCCTTTTGCACCAGATTGAGAAGAATTCTTCTTGCTCTTACCCTTCCTTTCTTTGGAAACCAAAGTGCAATTTTCTTCATCGAGTTCTTTGATGATCCATCCACAGTATTTTGCCTTATCTCCTCTTGCACAAGATCCGACCAAAGTCGCTCCCATCCTGGCAATTTATCCCGACCATTGACAGAGTCCTGATAGGAATGCCAACTCTTCGGAAGCCCAAGGAGAGCCAAGCTCACCAAGTCCTCGTCATCAACAGTAACCCCCACACTTCCCAGCTCATCCCTACATTGGATGAACTTCGTGAGGTACTTGGGCATACTGTCGCCTTTCTCCATTTTTATGTTCTTGAGTTTATCCTTGAGCGCCAACTTCCTCTGGTCGCTCTTGCTTTGAAATAAATCTGTCAAAGCTTTCCACATCAAGAATGGAGAAGCCTTACCATGAAGGCTAGATACTATGTGATCCTTCACACCTTCCAACAGAATCCTTCGACACTTTGTTGTCTTCTTTTGCCATGCGTCAAGTATGGCAGCATCACTAGAAGTAGGTTTTGGAATTTCTGCATCTATGAACTCCTTCAACCCATTGTCATCTAGCACCGCCTCCATCCCGTCCTTCCATGCAATATAATTCGAGCTGCCCTCAAGGGCATACTCCAATCGCAATCCGTTGAAAGACATCTCAACTTCGACACCAAGAAAACACTGCTGCAAATTCGAATTCCACCAGCACAAAACTCAACCGCTTCAATGTTTTGCAATTGCTCCAATGATCAATATAGCTCCGATACCATGTATAAATTTTAATAAATGAGATATTATTCACCGAGATTCTCCTGATCAAACACTATTTTAGCTTCATGCATAATACAGAATCTCTTCTACCATTGATCATCACATGCGGAAATAAAATCAATTGCATGCATACATTAAAACCACAAACAATCACACATATGAACACAAAATTTAATGGGAAAGCTTAAAGCTGAAAACCCAAACTATCTATATATTATATGTCATGGAGATCATGTAACAATCATAGTACAAAATCTCCTCACAAGCTCTCATGCACACCCTCAATTGCTACACACTATCAAGCTAGATCTAGCAAAACACATGCTCCAATATTTTTCCACTTGATAGCCAGCCTCTATTGCGTAATCAATGCTATGGGATGGCTTCATTAAATAGATAAACCACCTGGCTTGTACTGCGCAATCCTCATGGGCTTCTCCACCTATCTATGTGTTGCAAATAGCAACAGTATAGTCACAACTGATAGTTAACCTGCTCTTTCACCTATTTCTGCACTGGTCTCCACTGAAACTGTCCATGCACTGAAGTTAACTGATGCATTCTTTAGCTGATTAATGAGTTTATAATTAGTGAATTAATTAATAATTAATTCACACCACTCTCACTAATTGTATCAATTAGTTAAACTGAATACAAATAGCTCAACCATGTTTAGATTAGTTAAACTGAATACAACTCCACTAACTTCCTCAATCAACTCCACCAAACTCTGTCACATGAGTTCTAACTGAAGTATCCATGCAATAGCTCCACATAACCCTCAGGAATAGCGTAATTCCTTCTGTCAGCTCCTATGCCACATCCGTGCACTTAACTGAAGTGCTCCAAGAGAATAAGATAATGTTTAGAGTCTAAATATTATTAAGAGCTAATAATATTCGACATATCTATTTTTAGACTGGCAATCTAAAAATAGATTCCGCCTAGTATGTCTAAAAATAGAAGTCCATATATTTTTTCCAACTTGACCAACCATCCACAAATAGCATCCTGGAACTCATAGAACATGATCCATATGTCTAAAAATAGACATAGTCTAAAAATAGACTTTGCGCCAAAAATAGCCTGCGGGCCCAGTTAGTGAAGGTGACTCCTTTCCGCTAAGCTCATCATCTTGTTGCAATCTCAACACCATTACTAGAGTTGGTAAATAAGGATGTGCATAGAAGTCAAATTGTAAAGGCATTGAAAATCAAAGAAGGAAAAAAACAGTGTAAATGTGACTGATGATCAACCTAAGTTACTGTTTGGACTTGAAGTAGATGGAATTCCACAAGATGGTAGTGTTCCTCCATTTTATGTCAGTCTTAACATCCATGATTTTATTCTGCACAATGCCATGTTTGATTTTGGTGCCTCACACAACCTAATGCCAAAGGTAATTATGGAAAAATTGGGATTAGATACAACCAAACCTTATAAATACCATTACTCATTTGATTCAAATAGAGTAAAAGTTATGGGATTAATCAAATATTTTTGTGTTACCCTTACTCAAATCCCAACAAAAATTATAGTGATGGACATTGTTGTGGCTGATATCCCTCCCAAATATGGAATGATTTTGTCAAGATCATGGGGGGAAAAGTTACAAGGTACATTACAAATGAATATGACATATGCAACAATTCCTATTTTTTGCCAACAAAGAAGATTGTATAGAGAGACCCTTATGAAATATATGGTGAGTAGTTAGGATAAACCCAATAATTATTTGGTCTACTTTGTACATTCATACATGGACTCTTTTATTATACACAACGATATTTGTTTGGAAGATGAAGATCAGACTCTATGTATCAAATCAAAATAAATACATAATGGAAAGTAAAAAATGGGAAGTAAAGAATAGGAACAACAAGATTTATTATGGAACATGGAATTTGATGGATTAGTAAGAAAAGAGAGAGTTGACATTGGAGTATGGATATTAGACATGAAATCATGTACAACAAAGAAACATTCTTACAAACTCAATTTTGAATGTACAAACAATGTAGCTGAATATGAATCTTTTCCATTGGGACTTAAAAAGTTAAAAGAAATTGGAGCTAAGAGAATTTCAATTCATGGATATTCATAACTTATCATAAAACAGATCAAAGGTGAATATTCAACTTAACATCCCAGAATTAGAGCATATAGGAATGTTTTTTTATACTTTTTACAATGTTTTCAAGAATACCAACTGTCATTAATTCCTAGAGATCAGAATGTGTTTGATGATGCATTAGCTACTTTTGCAAGTACATTCACACTACCTTTTAGAGCAATAAAAAATTTAGAAATTGATGTGAAACATAGAATTTCCATTCGTGGTAACATTAAATAATGGAAAGTATCTGATAATGACAAACAACTCAATAGTTTCCTACAATTAAACGATGAACTTGAAATTTTAAACATTGATATAGGGAAGGATATTGATTATAGTGGAGAGGAGAATAATTTTAATCAAATAGGAAATTGTGAATGATCCTGAAAAACTGTTAAGAAAGAAAAGTTTTACAAAAAGTCAAGCTAGTAATAATCCTTTACCAAGAACAAATTCTCTTCCAGAGAGTCTTGTAACAATTGAACATATTCAATTTGACTTACATTTTGAACACAATATTTTTAGATCTAATTCAGAAAGTTTTGCACCTGAAACAGTTTTGGTTAACACTAAGTTGAGGCCCTACCATTCAAAACAAAAACCAATAATTTTACAATCTGATAAGGATATTTTAAAGAAATCTCAAAAACTTGAAGATCTGGTTAATATATAAAGTAAAACAATAGAAGACTTGTTTATTGATCAAAATTATTTTATTGTTTCCTCATCTCCATTACCCACTTTTACATTCATTCCCCCTCTTCCACCACCCCAACTTAATTTACTCCAATTTATGTTTCCACTCATACCCCTAGTATTACAATTGTACAGACTACTACATCATCATCCTCATAAATAGTCCCACCACCTCTTCCACCCTTTTCATCAGCCACTACTGTAATATCACCCTCTTCTCATACTCCAATCATGGCAGGTGGATATGCTCCTTTAGCATTACAGGAGCCATTGAATGACATGCCACATAAATATGAACAGAGAATACCACAATTCTATGGTACAGGTCCTATAGCAACACAACAACACATTGACAGAATAAATGACCTATCATATGTAGAGGAAGTCGATCTTGAAGATGTAAAAATGATATTGTTTGCACAAAGATTAATCAGAGAAGTAAATAAATGGTACATAGGATTACCAGCTGGAAGTATTGCAGACTTACAACAAGTCCATTAAAATTTCCTTCCTAGGTGGGAAGTGAAAAATAATCCCTTCAGATCCTTGCATAATATGAGGGATTAAGGAGAGCTACAAAGGAAATTGTTCAATATTATTGCAATAGATTTAATAATGTTTACAATTCCATCCCAACAACAATAAAACCACCACCAGGACTAGCCTTGATTCGTTTTCCAAATGGATTTGATGCTCATATGACTTATCGATTGAGAGAAATAAATCCACCCACCCTTGAAGAAATGAATAGAAATGTTGTTTGTGTAGAGGCTAATATGTTATCCAAAATGGCGAAGTTAAGGACTGAGAGAAGAGTGACCATTAAAAAAGAACATTCTTCTTCTTCATGAGATGAAAATTTATACAATTTAGTTAAAAATATGGAAAGGATGATGGAGATAATGACTGTGACTAATAGAGCCCCTCCAAGAGAACCTCATGGAGACCCTCAAATTATAAATCCAAACTTTAGAAGGGAGAAATCCCAAATCAAGAAAACTGAGCAAAGAATCAAAGTGGATCAACAACAAATTAGACTTCCTTTTTAAGAGAATTTTGCTAAAGAAAAACAAGAAGCCATATAATAGTTAGAAGAAGATCAGATTAATCTCTTTGGGGAAGGAGAAATAGATGCCATTTTTCTAACTAAGGAGGAACACTATTTTTTCTTGTTATCACAACTAGAGGATATGCCTATAGAATCAATAGATTATCAAAAGGGATATCAGAATGCTATCATGGAAGTACATAAACAATACATTTTAAGAAGTAAAAATGATGTAGTGAGCTCCCCTAATAAGACTCAAAGTGATACGCCTTCTAGTAGCTAAGAAAATGTAGATAGTTAGAAAGAAATTCCTCAAAATCAAGGGAAAAAAATTTCTCAAAAGCAACAAGAAAGTATCAAAGAAGTAGAAAAACCTCAAACTTATTTTAATATTGAAAATGAACTTTCAAAAGTCAAAATCCTTGTTCCATTATTAGAGTTGGTAAAGAAGGATGTGTATAGAAGTCAAATTGTAAAGGCATTGAAAATCGAAGAAAGAAAAAAAACAATGTAAATGTAACTGATCATCAACCTAAGTTATTATTTGGACCTAAAGTTGATGGAATTCCACAAGATGGCAGTGTTCCTCCATTTTATGTCAATCTTAACATCCATGATTTTATTCTGCACAAGGCCGTGTTTGATTTTGGTGCCTCACACAACTTGATGCCAAAGGTAATCATGGAAAAATTGGGATTAAATACAACCAAACCTTATAAATACCTTTACTCATTTGATTCAAATAGAGTAAATGTTATGGGATTAATTAAAGATTTGTGTGTTACCCTTATTCAAATCCCAACAAAAATTATAGTGATGGACATTATTGTGGCTGATATCCCTCCCAAATATGGAATGATTTTGTGAAGATCATGGGGGGAAAAGTTACAAGGTACATTACAAATGAATATGACATATGCAACAATTCCTGTTTTTTTCCAACAAAGAAGATTGTATAGAGAGACCCTTATGAAATATATGGTGAGTAGTTAGGATAAACCCAATAATTATCCAGTCTACTTTGTACATTCATACATGAACTCTTTTATTCTACACAATGATATTTATTTGGAAGATGAAGATCAGATTGTAGGTATCAAATCAGAATAAATACATAATGGAAAGTAAATAATGGGAAGTAAAGAATAGGAACAAAAAGATTTCTTATGGAACATGGACTTTGATGGATCAATAAGAAAAGAGGGAGTCAACATTGGAGTATGGATATTAGACATGAAATCATGTACAACAAAGAAATATTCTTACAAACTCAATTTTGAATGTACAAACAATGTAGTTGAATATGAATCTTTTCCATTGGGACTTCAAAAGTTAATAGAAACTGGAGCTAAGAGAATTTCAATTCATGGAGATTCATAACTTATCATAAAACAGATCAAAGGTGAATATTCAGCTAAACATCCTAGAATTACAACATATAGGAATGTTTTTTAATACTTTTTACAATGTTTTCAAGAATACCAACTATCATTAATTCCTAGAGATGCATTAGCTACTTCTGCAAGTATATGAAAACTACTGTTTAGAGCAAGAAAAAAGTTAGAAATTGATGTAAAACATACAATTTCCATTCCTGGTAACATTAGATATTGGAAAGTATTTGATAATGACAAACAAATCAATAATTTCATACAATTAAAAGATGAATTTGAAATTTTGAACATTGATATAGGGAAGGATATTGATTATAGGGGAGAGGATAATATTTTTAATCAAACCGGTGAATATTTTTAGGAATCTGAAATATTACAGCTCAAGAATAATACAATCCCAAGAGGTCTTGTACCACTTGAAGAATTGTTTGAATTTAATGATTTTGATAAAAACCCTTCAATTCAGCCAACTTGATCTGAATTAGAAGATTTCAACATAGGCACCGAAGAAAATACCAAGATTGTTAAAATTTCATACTCATTGTCTCCAAAAGAAAAACAAAGGTACATTGATTTGTTTAAGGAATATACATATGCTTTTGCATGGGGATATCAAGACTTAAAGGTTTATTATAAAGATATTATTCAACATAAAATCCCTATAAAAAGGGATCAAAAGCCTTTTAAACAAAAGTTGAGAAGAGTCAATCTTGTCTTATTGCCTCTAATTGAGAAGGAAGTTAAAAAAATATTTGATGCAAAGATCATAGTGCCACCCAAATTTTCTAAATGGCTATCAAATCTAGTACCAGTAAAGAAAAAGTATGGGTAAATAAGATTATGTGTGGACTTTAGAAACCTGAATAAAGTTTCTCTTAAGGAAAACCACCCCTTACCAAAGATGGACCACATACTTCAAAAAGTAGTTGGATCAAGCATAATTTCACTACTTGATGGTTGCTCTAATTATAACCATATTTTAGTGCATCTAGATGATCAAGACAAAACAACTTTCACAATACCTTGGGGAACTTTTATGTATGTCAAAATGCCTTTTGGGCTAACGAATGCGAGAGCACATTTTCAAAGAGAAATGGGTATTGCTTTTACATATGAAAGGGACAGATTTATTTTTATATACCTTGATGACATTATTGTTTTTTCTAAGGTTGATGAAGATCCTCTGCATCATTTGAAAATAGTTTTTGAAAGGTGTATAAAATATGGAATTTCTTTAAATCCAAAGAAATATCTTTTCGAAATGGAAGAGGGAAAATTATTAGGCCATATAATCTCCAAGGATGGTATTAATTGATCCTAGCAGAATTGAAGCAATTATGAAGGTTGATTCCCCAAGAAATAAGAAAGAAGTGCAATATTTTATTGGTAGGATAAATTTTTTGAGAAGACTTATACCAAATTTGGCTAAACTTTTGAGAGTTATAACCAACATGTTGAGAAAAGACACTGAAATAAAATGGAATATAGAAGAAAAGAAATCATTTAATGAGGTTAAATTAGCATTAACTCGTGCTCCTATATTGTTTAGTCCAGATTATACCAAATACTTCATGATATTTTCTTTTCTTCAGAGCATATTGTTGATGCAGTATTATTGCAAAAAAATGAAGAAGGGCATGATAAACCTATAGCTTTTTTCAGCAGAGGATTGAGACATGCTTCTTTGAAGTATAACATTATGGAAAAACAAGTTTTTTCTTTAGTCAAAGCCTTGAAGGATTTTAGAGTGTATGTGTTACATTCTCACATAGTTGATTTTGTTCCAAATGTAGTGGTAAAATATATTCTTACTCAAAATGATCCAGATGGAAAAAGAGGTAAATTGATAAAAATTATTCTGGAATATGATATTGAAATAAAACCAACAAAGCTTATCAAAGGTCAAGGGTTAGCCAAGTTAATGACTGATTCAAATTTTCATTCTCTTGATATAAACTTTATAGCTGCTCTCGACGGAGAAGAAGAGTTTTAGATTACACAACTGCCGGAAATTTTTGTTACTTCCCCTTTGTATATAGATATTTTTTTATGTCTTGCAGATTTACAAGTCCCCCCTGGTTTGAAAAAAACCAAGGCAATATTTCTTAAATTAAAATCTGTAAAATTCTGCATTTTAGATCTAGCCTTGTATTGGAAAGATGCTGGTGGGATTTCACTGAATTTTTTGTTGACAGATGAAGTTGAAAATATAATGGAGGAATTTCATAAAGGCAACTGTAGAGGACATTTGTACTAGAAAAATACAGTAAATAAAGTTTTAAGAGCTGAATTTTATTGGCCTACTTTGTTTGCTGATATTCACAAGAAGGTTTCAACTTGTCATCAATGTCAAATTTTTGAAGGCAAGAGGAAGCTCATGCCTTTACCTTTGAAACCCATTTTAGTGGAGAATCCTTTCCAACAATGGGGATTGGATTTCATAGGAGAAATTCATTCAAGTTATTCTACTCATAATAAATGGATTCTAACAACCACAAATTACTTCACCAAATGGATACAAGTAGTCCCAACTAGAAAAGCTACAGATTTTGTAATCATCCAATTTATAGAAGGTAATATCCTATCCAAATTTGGTTGCCCAGACAAAATAATCACTGATAATGTTGTTGCTTTCAAATCTAAAATAATGATTGACTTCTGCAACAAATATCATATAATTTGGGGACATTATACTACCTATTATCCTTAGGGAAATGAGTTAGATTAATTTTTACGTGGATTAATCCCTCTTGCAGACAAGAGCGATCTCCCTAGTACTCATCGAGTAACTAGAAACAAAGATCCATTTCAAAACCTTTTCCTCTAGATTAATTGAATTCCAAGATTGTAATAGTAAAGTTGAGAGGACATTCCCCTACCTTGAAATCCAAACGTTTGATGTAGCCATTTGTCTCATCGCTCCAAAGTGGTTTCTCCAATGAGTAGAACCTGTAATCAAATACAAGACAAAGAATCAAAGCATATGCAATATATAATAATCAGAAAATTCTAATCCACCTTAGTGATCAAGGATTATAAGTATTGACATTATTCCAATAAGAATAGAAACAAAGCAATGAGAAAAAGAGATCTCTATGTATTATCTTGAATAAAAAGAGTAATTTTATAACCTGATGCCTTGATGTTGTACAAATTTCTTGCGAGGTCCTGAAAAATTGTACTCCTTCAGTCTCATAAGCCTTCCTCTCTAAATACCAGCATGGAGTTATAGACAAAAGGGTGTGATCATTCTCATGCCGACAACAACCCACTAGCGTAGAAAGTATGCACTCTTATGAACTCTCTTCAGCTTAGAAACTGTATAGATTAGTGTCTGATTACAGTATCTACCCTTTAACTTGAAACTTGAGCTCAATTTGTAGGGAAATGGAGGTAGTTTCAGTTCCATGAAGAGGAGGATGGATTCCTCTCATGAAGGGATTTGAGCTCCATGGACCAAGGGATAAGCTCCATGAGTGGAGGGATAAAGCTCAAATTGATCGCGACTTTAGAAGCTTCCAGTTGGGAGAATATTTGACCAAATAGGCTTCTATAATTTACTTTTTTCTTTTATTTTATTTTCATGGGAGTGCGTAGGTAATAGTGGCAAAAAGTGTTGGAGTTTCTGCACTTTATGGACAGAACATCAGCATATGCGCAGAGAAATACTAGAAAAATTGCGCAGGTAGACTTTTAAGGGTTTTACAGAGCTTTTCTCCAATTCCAAGACCTGATTCAAGAACATTAAGGTTTTTGACTTCTAAGGGAACATGTTATGGATGGTGATAGATCCATATGAACAGTTAAATTTCATGGTGACAAAATGACGTGTAACAGATTTCCCCCTAAAGTGCAAAGTTTGAGGTTATTTTGAAGAGTGAAGTGCTTTATCATTCCGAGGATTGGATTGGAGACACTGGTCGAAAACCTATAAAAGCTTCAATGCACACACACACAAACACACACACATATATATATCATCACTGAGGTATGCATTCCCATACTCATATCAAAACTAACTAAATGTTCTAGTACATATATGGTTTCAATATTACATCAAAAGTAGACACAATATGGACGCAACCATCTGTTATAAGTAGTCTACTGTATCATGAATAATAAAAATCCTCACAACATGGATGGTAGAAACTAGATCCAGGGTCTTGATTTCTACTTCCCGTACTAGTACGAATCTATCCATGCGATTGATTGTGTCGAAGTTGAACATGGTAGAAACCCCTTGATTACTGGTCAATGAAGTGAACCATTAACAAGTGTGAGAGAAACCACCAATAATAAAAATGGTTCTCAAAGTACTCCAGTACAATATATGAAGTGTTAATGAATGATTTTCAATCGAAAACTCATAGAATCGTTTGATCAGAGGTCAATGATGCAACCTGTCGTCAAAGGCAAGAAACCTTCCACTAGGGCATGCAAATCCCAAGGTACTGATAGGATTCTAGATCAACTTTCTAGAGAATGAGCTGATGTCGATAGAAAGTGATTCGTCACAGGAAAGCCTATGATATGAAACCATTAGATCAAGTTTTGAGGAAATATTTTGCAAGGACTGACTTAGGGATGGTCAACGTGAATGGAGACAAATGTTTGCAATGAATTGTTTATTTGAACTCTCCCTTAAACACATAATGACACTGTAGGTGGCTTGACAACATTTTACCTAAAGATAATATCCAAAAACTGACTGAATACTTTCAACGTGGTTTGATTAACTTTAGAAAAAGGATTTCCCAACCTAGGTACAAGTGTGATAAAGTGTCATGTTCAGGAGTGGCATGCTGCTTTCTAAACAAGGATGACAATTGGATTCTTGTTCTCTCTCCCCCCCCCACCATTACTGGAAAGCACCTCTTTATTTTTGTCAAGCTTGAGGAGGATAACATTTTCTTGTTTGTGTAAGCTCATCCTTCGGATGAGTCCATATTAGTATTAAAATCGAACCCTAACAAGGAGTGGTTCGGTTCTGTTGTAATCGACAGGTCCTTTACTGTTAAATTTTAATGAGTCTAGTATAGGAGAAACTTGGTGTTTTTCAGTTTTAGGGAGTCAGAAGAAAAACATAAGTAAACTCCATGGATGTTATTTTTCGTAAATTTAGTCTCTCAGGCCTGAAAAAGGATAAAATAATGCACGAGAGAACTCTATTGACCATGATTAGTCAATGTATACCTTTTTATTAATTAGTCCAGTTCAGTCTGGAAAAGGGGTAAACTTATACTGAATGGACAACTGCTCATTTACTTCAACAAGTTTGAATAGTAAAGTACTCGACAATCTTTTCATATTTCGAGAGTCTGAAAAGGGCTTAAAAGAGGACTCCAGGGTTTCGCTTTTTCATATTTTTATAGAGCCCGAAAAAGTGATAAAAGTATGCTCGATGTCAAAATAATTCTTTTCACCAAAGATCCTATATCCTACACAAAAACTAAAAAAATTACAAGTATATTCTTCCAAAAAGTAAAAATATTTAAAATTTACCTTTTAAAAGTGAAAAATAAATAAAATAATAATATTTTATTCATTAAAAACTATAAAAGGAGTTGAAATAAGTCATTTTCACCTTTTTTTTTCAGAATAGTGCATAGAGAGCTTTCGACCTAAAAAATTCCAGAGCAGATATCAGGAGAACCGACCGTTCATTTCTCAAACTGTCAAAACTAGGTAATCCACATCATCCTTAGCTACATTTTCATCCGTTTCATTTTTTTATAGCTTTTATTTCATTTTTTGGGAGAAATTCATGTTTCAAAATATGCCCTTAGGGGTGCGCGGGCGATCCATGTGATAACCGCGCACCCCGACGATTTTTTAAAAGAAATATAGTCTAGCTGTCGTGGGTTCTACGTGGAGAGTGTGCAGACGACCGCACTGTCTGCATACAGAACCTACGCAAGCATCGTGAACATTTTTAAAACCAAAATTTATTCACAAAAATGGTTCAAGTTTTCCTCCAACTGGTTTTAAATGTTTAATTTGTTTATTTGTAGGCCATTTAACCATGTTGGAATGGCGAGAATGATAACACGAGCTCATAGATAATGACACCATGGATGATGATGCAACCATGCGTGCGTTGAAAAATTGTGGGTTGTATAAGTTCTAAGCTATTCAAGGAATGAAGGAAAAAGTGGAGTTAATGACTTGGCTTGTGAATGCATGGGATGTACACAACCAATGTTTCATAATTGGTGACCACTGGCTCGATATTGAGCCAATAGACATATACTTTCTTACTGGATTATCTCAGAGAGGGAGAAACATATCCTTATTTGGGACTAGACAGGGAGGTCTTCCCACTGCCCGCTACAGAGCTCAGTATTGTAGCAATAATCCAAAGTTGAAGGATGGTCACATAGACATCAAAACCATCTTGCGACTGGAGCTTAAAGTCATAGCATTCACAGTGACCAGGTTATGTGGGAGTGCAACTCCTCATGTGGCTACTAAATCACAGATGAAAACTACAGTCGAGTGTTTCAGAGGAACAATATTCAACTGGTGTGAATGAGTATTGGTCAATATGAAAGGCCAATTGACTAGAGCAAAGAATGTGAAGTTGAAAAAATTGAATATGGTGCCATTCTTATTTCATTTTCTCTAGAGAGAATTCCAATTCTCGCTCCTCAACTGATTCCAGTAGATCGCGAGACTCCTCAGGAACCTTAGATGGTGTGATGGGTAGCAGTAATGGCTCACCATGGTGGCGAGGGTGGTTTAGTAGTTTGGTTTACTCCAGATTATTTCATGTGGCGTAAGAACAAAGTCTTCACCTTTGAAGATTTTCCTTACGTGGGAATGGACTATAGAGGTGATCTTGAAACATCTTTGCCTCTAGGGGCACCGTGGGATGAGACAAGTTATTGAATCATTTTGAAGTTTTTAATCTAATTTTTATTTGATTTTTATCGTCCAATATTGACAAAAAATTTAAATGCAAATGTCGGTCCACAACGACCAAAAACGCTTCATCGCTTTGACAGGCAAGAGGCACAACTCGTAGCACCTACATAGGAAAATCCACATCATCCTTAGCTAGGTTTATCTAAAGAGACCCCATCATAATCAATTAATTCATAGGCTCCTTTTGCAAGAACACACTTGACAATATAGGGACCAATCCACATCAGTTTGAATTTACCAGCGCCTAGCTTGTCATTAGCTTGATCATATACTAAAACTAGTTCACCTTCTTAATGAATGCGAGGGTTAACACTTTGATCATACTGAGATTTCACACGTTTCTTGTGAGCTTCGACATCCAATGCAGTGGTGCGCCGAGTCTCATATAATTGTGCTAAGTATAGAAAGTGTTTCTCCTCTTTAGAGGTAGCTGGTAACAACTCAATGGCTAATTTGTGTGACGATATTTCACATTCAATGGGTAACACAACTTCTAGGCCATAGAAAATTTGAAAAGGAGTGAACCTTGTAGTAGTTTTTGCAGAGGTTCGGTATGCCCATAATGCAGAAAAAAACATGGTATGCCAATTCGATTTATGAGTCCTGATAATCTGTTTAATCATGGTGGTTAAAACCTTGTTGATGGCCTCAACTTGACCATTAGCCTGTGGGTAATACGAAGTAGAATTATCATGGCGTAGGCCAAGTTGATTAGAAAGTTCGGTCATCATAATATTTCGAAAATGACTCCCATTGTTCGTAATAATAGCTTGAGGGACACCAAAATGAGAAATCACATGATTGAATGTGAAAGTAGCTGCAGTTTTTCCATCAACTGCGAATGTAGGCATCTCCTTTGCCTATTTGGTAAATTAATCTACGACGAGAACAATATACCCATGCTCCCTGGACGAGTGAGCGTTACATAAAAGGATCGACAACAATGATTGGGTGAAGAGGAGCTAGAGGTGCACAATTTACAGTGGAATACAGTGCGCATGCACACTTAATTGATCTAAAAGCTGCGTAGGTTGCCGCACTATTTTTTGCTGAAAACTGCGCATTCAAGGAAAAACTTGGAAAAAATAAATAGTAAGCTTTCTTTTTTAGGGATTCTTAAAAGTTATCTACCCAACTAGACTCATAAAAGTCAAAAAAAAAAAAAATTTAAATTCAAACTGAAAAAAAACAAATAAAACTAAGTTATATTTCCCCAGTATGGTTGCCATTTTGTTACGTGGATTAATCCCTCTTGCAGATAAGAGAGATCTCCCTAGTTCTCAGCGATTAACTAGAAACAAAGATCCATTTTAAAACTTTTCCTCTAGATTAATTTCATTCCAAGACTATAATAGTAAAGTCGAGAGGACATGCCCCTACCTTGAAATCCAAACGTTTGATGTAGCCTTTTATCTCGTCACTCCAAAGTGGTTTCTCCAATGATTAGAACCTGCAATCAAAGACAAGACAAAGAATCAAAGCATCTGCAATATATAATAATCAGAAAATGCTAATCCAACTTAGTGATCAAGGAGTCTAAGTATTGGCATTATTTGTATTGACATTATTCCAATAAGCATAGAAACATAGCAATGAGAAAAAGATATCCATATGTATTATCTTGAATAAAAAGATTAATATTACAACTTGATGCCTTGATGTTGTACAAATTTCTCCCAAGGTCCTAAGCAATCATTCTCCTTCAGTCTGGTAAGCCTTCCTCTCTGAATACCAACATGGGTTATAGACACAAGGGTGTGATCATTCTCATGCCGAAAATAACTCACTAGTGTAGAAAGTATGCACTCTTATGAACTCTCTTCAGCTTAGAAACTATTATATTAGTCTCTAATTACATTGGTATCTACCCTTCAACCTGAAACTTGAGCTCAATTTATAGGGAAATGGAGGTATTTTCAGTTCCATGAAGAGGGGGATGGATTCCTCTCATGAAAGGATTTGAGCTCCATGGACCAAGGGATAAGATCCATGAGTGGAGGGATAAAGTTCGAACTGATCATGACTCTAGAAGCTTCCAGTTGGGAGAATATTTGACCAATTAGGCTTCTTGAATTTACTTTTTTCTTTTATTTGCTTTTCATGGGGGTGCGCAGATAATAGTGACAAAAAGTGGGGGAGTTGCTGCCGTTTATGGACCAAACATCAGTGTATGTGCAGGGAAAGACTAGAAAAAGCGTGCAAGTAGAATTTTAAGGGTTTTACAAAGCTTTTCTCCAATTCCAAGACTTGATTCAAGAACATTAAGGTTTTGGACTTATAAGGGAACATGATATGGATGGTGATATACCCATATGAACAGTCAAATGTCATGGTGACAATATGACGTGTAACATGAATCTTATAATAAATCTTTAGGCAACATCATAAATAAATTATTGTAAGAAAACAAAAAATCCTGGCACAAGAAGTTGATTAATGCTTTATGGGATGATATGATAAACAAAAAAAAGTTAATTGGAATTTCGCCTTTCCAGTTGGTTTATGGAGCATATGTAATTTTTCTTGCTTCCTTGGGGATTTCGGTGCTAAAATTGTTGAAGGAAATAGAAGTAAAACCAAATTATGCAGAAATAAGGATAGACCAAATGATACAGTTGCAATAGACAAGAGAAGATGTCTACAACAAAACATAGGTCATTCAAGTTAAAATAAAAAGAATCATGATAGAAGAATCAAAGCAGATGATTTAAAACTAAATGGCCTTCTTCTGAAGAAGGATGCCATAAAAGAAGATAAAGGGAAACATGGAAATTTTGAAAATTTACAAAAATTTCCTTATAAGGTTTCAACTTTTTGTGGGATTAATTCATTCTTATTCGGAGATCTGACTGGAGAAATAGTATTAGGAGGACATATTAATGGAAATTTTCTCAAACATTACTTCACCTAAAATCAAATGGTCATAGGATACATCATGGTATATATCATTTTATCATTTTCAATATTGCAAGTGTGGATGACTACTATCAGGAATTGAAGCCCGCAGAGAAGGCCTTAAGTTTCTAAGCAGTTTGTCATCATATCTATAGAATAACAGTTTCTTCCATTTGGTAGAAATTGGTTTGTCCCTTTTCTGAATTTAAAATGATGTTCTTGATACCTCTAAGGGAGGTTACCATCACCATTGGAGCCACTGTTAGGGTCCTATAATTTATATGGATGAAACAATGATTATCTATTTTGTTTCCCTTGAGATATTGTAAATAAGTGTTACATTCTGCAAATTATTTTCAGTTAGTAAAAGAAAAATAAAAAAAAAAGAGAGAGAAGAAAAGAAAAAGAAAATAAATAGGGGATATAATAAAAATATATAAACAAAAAAAGGAAATAAAGAAAAAGAAATGAAAATTATAAAAAAGATAAGCACCTATAGCAAGCCAATCAAAATTTCGTTTTAAATTTTTATTATAAAGTTTTATTTAATATGTTTTTTGTATAGTTGAATAATACAAATTTTTTTTTTGTCTTCTTGTGGTTAAAAAGCATGCACAAATCAATGATCCATATTATGTCGCTCCAGATCGACATCGACATGCGGATTTAAGACCCCCCCCCGACTTCCAACAGTCAACACAAGGGGTGGTGGGGGTGGGGGCGAAAAGTTGTTTGTAGCTAAGCCTCCTAGGGTGATGTGTTGAAAAAAACGAAATTTTGGGGGATCTCCACCCAAAACCAATTACGACCTACACCCCTCCTGAAATACTGATGTCTCCTTTTTCTAACCTCCTGTCACCTCCACCACTCCACTCCCGCCATCTGTCAAGCCAACTGCCCATCACCTCTGCCACTCCACTCCCACCATATGTTAAGCCACCTACCTCTCCACGTCATCACATTTACATTAGCTAGATGTTTGGTTTAAAATCATTCCCACCAAATTCAAAAATAACGTTAATATATGAATTTTCTCGTTTTTTATCTGTTTTAGTAATAAATTACCGCCACTCCTGAAAATGGTAATTTTTCCTTTAACAAACTCATTCAACCCATAATAAAAACACCACATTACCTACCATTGACTCCTTTCAACATCTTTCAGTTTCCTGTATATCAAATATCGAGCCATCACCACGACTGTTTAACATCTTCTATCAGTCTTCCTAAACAAAATCAACAAAATTCACCTCGATAACTTTGTTCCTTGATATCCATATTAATTTTCAAAAATTTTCGAAATGAATGGAATGAAAGAAAAGGGAAAAAATCCAGAGCAGGATCCTATGATCCCTGCAATCCTCGACTTAGACAAAACCCTTTTAGTGGACACCCATTACAAAATTGCAGAAACTCGGGGTGAATTTGACCTTTATGGGTTGCATAATTGGGCCAAACAGAAATTCCTAGACTAGATTCATGACTTGAGTATTTGGGAATCACTCCTCCCTTAATTCATCTCCCCCAAAACTCATTTCATCCATGATTTCTCCACTTGGTGCCATATTTACCGATGCCTTCCCAACAAGAAAGCTATCACTGCCCACAATAACGATGTCATTTTTTCTATTTCCCCTTAGAGTAACTGTTAATCCTTGCAAGTAACCCCCCAAGATTCCCTTCATCCTTTTTCAACTGATATATTAATGGAATTGTATAAAAAACTCACCTTTCCTGAGGGAGCCGATATCTTTGAGCGTTTTCTCCCTAAAAATGTCGAATTACCTAGAAAAGTTCCCCCATATCCAGTTGAAATTTTCTCAGAGATGTCCAAACAAGTCATTTACATGGTTACTCGGTTACTTGGTTATCATATCGACCAATGGTTCGATGAATTAGTGTTATGATTCCTGTCAATTTTTTCAGCTGAAAAAAAGCCTTCAATCCTTTTCAATTACAACCAGTGGGAGGCAATATGTATATCTAAATCAGCTACATTGACATAAGAAGGTACATCAACAAAAGCAACATCTTTAGATTCTATAGAAAATATTGCTAAAGATTTAGAAGAGTTATCATCAACAAATAAAGAAAAAGAGAGATTGTCAGTAGCATTGGCCCAAATGGAGGAAAATAAGTTGAAAACAACTAATTCTTATCTTGCAGAAATGCAAAAGAATTATAAGTTGATTCATCAAATACAACAATATGAAGACAAGTCTTTCATCACCCAAATGCTAATAGAGGCCAAAAGTAGCATTTGGTAAAATATTAATGCTAATGTGACATAATTGTGGCCATCAATTTAGATCACATTTGAATAGGAGGAATTAGTGAATAGAGTTAAAGCAAAAATTGAAAATACTAAAATAGACCTTGAACACAGAATGAGAGAGGAACACTAAATGATAAAGCTTATAAATTCTAAAATTAGAGATGAACTGGAAGAGCTGAGCATTGAAGATAGAACAACAACAATGCTGGAGATCAAGAGAGTCTTAACTAAAAATAATTTGATGATACAATTAGAGAATAAGTGTAAATGACTTGAGTTACAGGTCAAAAGTTTCAACAAGAAATTTTCTCTATTACAGCAAAAAGGGCTACCAACTTTGAAGAACTCTAATGGCAAATTGATTCCATTAGAGAATTACCAAGAAAAATTGTGTGACATAACTACTAATGGCTCCAAATTGACGAAGGAAAAGGGAGATATTAGTGGAGAATAATTTTTAGTTGGTTTAAAATTTTATCTCAATATTCAACATGAGATCCATCACCTTTTTGTGAATAAGCCAACATTTGACACCTACACTGAGGTAGATGAAAGGTTTAGAAATATGGTAAGTTTTTCTATTCCAACTGAAGGAAGGTGGACTAATTACCGGAGCTGATCAAATGAGCACAACTGAAGGCCTATAATTTTGACAACATACAAAATTTGCAGCAAAGTAGCTGTAGTCGACAGAAAATTCTTCCATAATTCCAACAACACAACAAATTTTAACTGCCTTTTCTTATCTTCTTCTTCTATATCTCAAATATCTCTATTTTCAAACAAAATATTATTTTGTAATATATTTTATTTTAAAGTCCAAAATGAGATGTAAAAAATCTATAAATACTTTGTAAAGAGACTTAGAAAGGGTTGGAACTTGTATGAAGAAATGGTATGCATTTTTATGTAAAGTTGTGCACTATATTTAAGTGATCAAATTACAGATAATACTGAGAGTTGTTTTCAAGATTCCCATGTCAAGAAATTGGTGATGTTATTTCTTATGTGAAATTGTTCATTCTCTTAAGTTTTTCACATGTTTTCTCTCTTTATTGTTCAAGAAGGATAAGCGCTGAATTTACTTAATTGTACTATGCTCTTGCTTGTAAAAAATATCTATGCTTTCTTTATGATATTAAGGATAGAATTCATCTCAACATGATCTATATCTAATTTAACTCAAATTATATTCATCCTTCCACCCACAAAGAATTTATAAGATCCAAAATCTTGCCTATCCTTCCCTGTTACAGCTGCTCTGTAATTTTTGTATTTGATGAACCAAACTTTATGACTCCATGCCCAATGGACTTTTCCTACACTTTTCAATCAAACCTTTGAAAAACCTATCTCAAAATTGAATACATAGGCTAAAATTTGAAGCTGAAAAATAAATCATATAGATAGATCCCTCTTTGGAGCTTGAAGTGCTAGATTCCAACTTTAAAAGTGGTTTTTTCATTACCTCTCCTTGTTACACGGTAATTTGTCACCGTCCTTACCATTCCCCGTCCCGCACAATGGAGGACCCATTCTGTGACCTGTGAACATTGTCATGCTTTGAAAACATCATCAATGCATCCCTCTGAGCATGAGATTTATTTTCCCTTGAGACATCTCCTTGCAAAACTCATGAAAAACAGCTCTTTTTGCATTGGCGCGGGTAGACAGTTCAGTGCTCGCGCCAATCAGGGAAATCCTGTAAAGAGTTCGCGCCACTTGGCGCTCTGTCATAGAGCAGCAATCGCGCCACCCATTTTAGGGACTGTTTTTTAAATATGGATGGCGGAAGTTGAGTTCAAACAAACTCACAACCATTGCCTATCTTGAGTTGGGAGGTTTGGCTGCGGGAGTTCTATGGAAGAGAAGTGGTTTTGCCACCTTCTATGGAACCTTCCTTGTTGATAGGGCCAATCCCATAATAATAGGGATCCCAACTCCCTCCTTCCCCATCTATAAAAGCTTGCTCGGATCCATGGCAAGCTAGTCTGGAAGTGCTGAAGCTTTGCATCTCCCTATTCCCAAGTGCCTTTGTGCTGTAAAGAATCCCTTCTTTCCCTTAAGGCCCATTCAAGCGAGGAGACCATTGTTACGAGACTCGGGAGAGGTTTCCCTTTCCCTTGGCGAGCTTTGCGAGACGTGGACGACCGGAGACCCGTTCGAAGGAAGCTGCGACGTCAGAACTTGGTTGTAACTTCTATTCGTTTATCACTTTAATAGATGACTATGATTATGGTTCCACTCCTTTTTCCATTATGTTAATGTGAGTAATATCTTTTCTGACCGATGTTTAGTTACGTATGTTGGTTCCTATGCTTGTATCTGTTCGTTTCTTCTGTGTGCAGGTGTTCATCCACGGAGATCGTGGAAGGATTGTGATCTGCCAGGGCTGAAGGACGGGGACATCTCTTCTTCAGATCTAGCGTTGGAATTCAGGTAGGCTCTTATTCCAAGTCTTTCATTCGTAACTAGGAGCTTGCGTCATAGCATTGTTTGTTTGTTGCTAGACCCCTGCTGGGCTAGTAGGGATCGCCTCTGTCCGTAGAGGGGATTTACCTCCTCAACAAATTGGCGACTCCGCTGGGGAGATCGTCCGGTCTTCATTGTCTCGTTTATGATTGTTTCGCTTTGATCGTTTTTCCTTGCTTGATGAACCTTCTGGGTTGGGTTCTTTTTGTGTTTTGGCTTTTGGTTCAGCCCCCAGAGGATCAGATCTGACCTCTGCTTTTCCGAATTTTCACCTTTTCATAGTTGGCTTGATTGGCGCGAGTTTAGCCCTGACAGTCGCGCCAGTTGGCGCAGGTTGCCAGTTAATCACTCGCGCCATCCCCTGTCTGGCGCGGATTACAGCCAGACAGTCGCGCCATTTCCTGTAGGTGGTAGGGTTATCCTTGTTCGGAAGTTTCTTTTGGTCAGTATTTTGCTTCTGGGTTTGTTTTAGATTCAGCTTGAAGTGGGAAGTCTGGTTTTGGTTGGGAGAAATTCTTTGTTTTTTCATTTTCAGGCAGTGGCGCTTGTTGTCAGTTAGCAACCCGCGCCACTTGTCCATTGGCGCTAGTTTTCAAGTAAAAGTCGCGCCAAGTGGCGCTAGTTGTCAATGTACAAGTCGGGCCACTTTCAGGGTGTATGAAAATTGAGTTTTTTCCCTTAATCCTTCAACAGTGCGTCTTTCCCTTCGGGTCTTTCCTCTGTATGAGCATAGATTACATTGCTCATTATTTGGAATGTCTTCTTTCTATGATTGTTTGATGTAAAATGGAATGAATGCCTTGTTTTGATCTCTTGCTTTGGAAGTCCTTTTTGTGTTTGACCGCATATGTCTTGTCAACTTTTGAGGGATTTTGTCACAAAGTATTTTGAAACAACGATTGCATTCTTAGTGTTTGTTTGCATCCCTTTTGCTTTCATCTTTCATTAAGAAGATTTGCGTTCTTTTAGTTTTCGTCTCATAGTTTTCTTTTCGTTTAAATGCATTAGATCACATTGCATCGAAAAGTGTTTTTGAGATTCATCATTGGACTTAGATCACATTGTTTAGTGATTGAAAACTAAAAATCGCTTTGAGTGCATTCTCTTTTGTAAAAAGCATGCATTAAGTAGATTCTCATTTTATCAAAAAATGCATTGAGTGCATTCTTATTATTTGAAAAGAAAAAGGAAATTGTGCATAGATTACAATTGCATAGTTTTCGAAAAAAGGATTTTGCATAGATTACATTGCATAATTCGCGTCGTTGAATGTTTAGAATACTTTTGGATAGTGAAAGTCATCTAGTTTGGAAAAGTTTCGTTTTCAGTTTTGCTGTTTGTTGCATCATTGTTTGAAGCTCTTCCCTTAACTAGATAGCATTCATCGAATTGAAAGTTTTCTTTTCTCATGTAGCTTTGCATTTAGGAGTCTTTTGAGACACTACATACGATAGGGCCTGAAAATTGAAACTTAATTGAAGATCAACTGTAAAATTTATTCAATTAACCTAAGGCAGCATTGGAACTTAACGAAACATATTTAGAAAGTCTAGGCTAGAGACGTGTTCCGGCGTCGTTAAACCTAGCAGCTGTCGTTCGCCTGTTGGCTTTAGACAGCGCTAGTACGGACTTGCACTCCCCGTACCGTCGCGTATATAAAGGGAGACCCCTCTAGGTTTTCAATCCTTTATCCACGGGAAGCCGAGTCTGCCGCCCTATACCCGTGATACACCGAACACAGCATTCGGGGAGACTACCTGCACGTACGGAAAGTCCTTGGTCGATTTTTGTTTCATTATTTGAAACCAAGGTGTATATTGCAGTTCACGGATATTTGGTACACCCTTTGTGCCTAGTTTTTCCTGAGCAGTCATTTGGTCTTTTCTGACTCCCTAAACTTGAAAAGACCATCAAGCGCTTGTCCTTTCACGCTTGCATCAAATCTGAAAGAGATAGAGTCACCTTTTTATCGTTTCTCGACTCTTAAAATATGAAACGGTAGAATTTCTTACTTTCCAATGTGGTAAAATTAATCACCCACGATTACACGCCCGCTTAGATATTGCTTGTTGACCGTTTGATCGTGTGCCCTTAACTCGTTTTCAGCCCGTGTGTGGTTTTGAGTTTGATGGCAACTTTTTCAGAGTTTACCAACCAAGGAATCCCCTCAGAAGGGAATCCTGGTCATTTTCCTCCTTTGGGAAATGTTGGTGCTCCTTACATGGCGACGTTGTCCCTTCCTGGGTTAACTGTTGGGTTGCCTGTTTGGTTGTTCTCAACCTCTGTTGTCCCGAATGTCTCCACTACTGTTCAATCAGTTTCTCCACCTGAACAACCTCATGTTGATTCCAGGGTGGACCTCTCCCCTTCTTCGCCTGTTTCTGCATCCTCATCTTCTACTTCGCCTGGTGAAAGTCTGGATTCGAGTAGCCAGGTGGCTAAGAAGAAGAAGAAGAAGACAAAGAAGAAGAAGTCCGATAAACGAGAGGCTAAATGTGCAGCTACTGTCTCTGAGATATCTCCTCTTGATAGTCCTTCCAACCCTCCCCGGAAAGTCAAGTTCCCGTGCATGTTGTGCACGGGAGACCATTTGCTTCGAGACTGCCCTGGCATTCCCAAGGTGCTCGAAATATGGTCCAACGGCCGCCCACCGTTGCCTTTGGCTTCTGGGAGTCAAGTTGGGGGCACGTCTTCAGCTGCTGTTGATAAGAACTCTAAGAAGCAGGGTAAGATCACCAATCCCTGTAAGTTGTGTGAAGGGCACCATGCCATTCACCTTTGTCCTTATATGGATGAAGCCAAGCGATTTTTGGACAACCCAACCGGTTCTACACCACGCCTTCCACCTGGTTATAATCGGCTTTCTTTGAGTCCTCCGCCAGCTGATCCTACGATTGGTCAAGAGTCATCCTTGGTCGATCCCACTCTCCCAGAAATTCAAATTCACGAATCCGTCCCTGACCAACCATTGGTCGTAGGATCGGTTGAACTGGCCCCGTCCACGGTGCACCAGGTCTTTTCTGTCGAGAGTGGACCTCACACCCCCATGTCCTTCTGATCTCTTCAGATTCTTCAGACTTGGAGAAAGATTCTCCTGTCCCTGTACTTCAAGAGGCTCCTCCTCCGCCTCCCATGATTGAGGCTTCGGAGGATATCCCTCCCGCCTTCGAGATGGAGGTTATGGAGGATGCTTCTTCTTCCGTAACATCAGGGGAAGACCTTCGCATGTCGATGGTAGCCCCTCCGAGTAGTTTGGTCGCTTCCTTTGATTGGAGTCGATTTGCAGGATTTCGCCTTCCGTCTTATGTGCCTTTCGAGATCACAGTACAGGCTCTTGGTCTGGTTGTACCCAACACCATTATAGACGAAGGTGCCTCTGTTAGTATTCTGTCATCAACTACCTGGCAAGCTTTTGGTTCGCCGCCGCTTGCGCCCGTTACGCAGAATCTGTTGACATTCAATAGAAGAACGAGTCAACCGTTGGGGATCCTTCCTAGGTTACCTGTTACTTTGGGAGGCAAAACCGTCCATATGGACGTGATGGTTGTTCCAGGCCCCTTGGATTTCAATCTGCTTTTGGGGCGCAATTACACCTATGCCATGGGAGCGCTCGTCTCCTCCCTCTTTCGTGTGGCCTGTTTTCCGCATGAAGGAAGGATCGTGACCATTGATCAGCTGTCATTCTTTGGTCCTAATATGGCATCTGGTCCGCCATCACCCCCTCTTGGTTTCTATCCACCCGTTGTATCTGCTCCACCGCAGGTCAACTATGTGGCTACTTACCCCGTGCATGTGCTCAGTGATGATGCTGTTGTGCATAATGTGCTGGGGGCATTGGGTCCTGACTTCCAGGATGTTTCCCTTCCATCAGGAGTGGAACTCTTGGAAGCACCGCTTTCTTATTCATTTTGATCTAAGTCGGTTAGAGCATGGTCTCCTCCCTGGGTCAAGCTCTTTAAAAAATGAAACCAGGATCTCGGAGCAGAGTTCCTTGTCTTGTGTCAAGCTCCTTAAAAAATGAAACAAGGTTGTCGGAGCAGAGTTCCTTGTCTTGTGTCAAGCTCCTTAAAAAATGAAACAAGGGTGTTCTGAGGATAGTTCTTTTAATGTGTCAACCTCGTTAAAACAATGAAACACGTTCCCGTTCAATTTGAGTCTTTGATAAGATCTCGTAAAATCCCAGTCGAGTCTTTCTCTTGATCTCGTAACTTGAACCTTCACTCCATCTGCCTTTCATATGGATTGAAGCTTGGGGAGCATGTACCTTGAATTGAGTCACCATGTTGGGGGCATGCAAAATTTTTCAAGCATAGTTTGTTTCCGTTTCAAGCTTGTGTAAAAATGAAACCAGTTTCAAGCATAGTTTATCTTTGTTTCAAGCTTGTGTAAAAATGAAACCAACTTCAAGCAGAGTTTCCTGATTTCAAGCTTGTGTAAAAATGAAACCTTGCCCATTTTACCTCTTGTGATGGTCATTTTATCAGCCTATTTTTACCTGATGAGCCTTGGTTTTCTCACTCCATTATCACTATCTGCTTGGCCGATCATATGCCTTCACTTGGTTGTTTTACCCGTTCCTGAGGAACCGCTGCTATGAGTGGTCTTGTTAGCCAGCCTCTCGACCTTTATTTGTTCAGAGTAGTTCCACCATTACCGGAACCAGTTGCTACCCTTTATACCACTCGTTCCTCCGGGAGGAGTCATCTTTCAGCTCTTTTCTGACTCTCTAAACATGAAAAGATTGCCGAGGCCCTTGTCGTTTCGATCTCGTTAAAATGGACACGAATCGACATTCACCCGGTATAAGTTTAACCCTTTTTCGGGCCGGGATGGATTGATTACGAAAAAGGAATACCCTAGCCTATCGCGACTAGGAGGTTTTCCCGGATATTGTTTTCTACCTTTTCGGATCTGGGGAACTATTTACGAAAAGGGACTTGTGGAGTTTTATTTTTCGCTGTCTTTTCAAACTCTCTAAACATGAAAAGACGCCGAGTTCTTCCTTTGTCAGACTCGTTAAACCCTAATGACATTGGATCTAGTCGAAATGACGTTATCCGAGTTTCTCCTTCCTAGGACTCGTTAAATGCACTAGGATGGATTCGCCCGAAGGGCGGACTTATATGACAAGCATATGGTATCCTCTTCAAGCTTGTGTAAAAATAAAGAGGTACTCACCAAGATGGTGGGGAAAAATGGAACCATCGTCGTTGTCATTGGCAGTATGTCGCTCTTGAACATGGCACTTGTCTGCATTCGTGTCGGGTTGGGCACATCTCATCTCGTTGCTTCACTTTGCTTCCATGGGTTTGGGTAATCTCTTTTGACCTCTCATCTGTTCACTGCCTCGTCGCCATGACCTTTGATCCGTTGATGTCAAATACTGCCAAGTCCATTGTCGTGTCGTTCATGTGTTCAAGAGAAGTTCGCCTCTGCGAATTTCAACCTTCCTCTGTTTCTCATATGGTCCTGATTCACAAACAAAACATTATGTTCCTCTGTCTCGTGTCGATGATGTGGGAATCATTATGGCCCACCTTCGATCAAGGTCACTTCCTGTCGACTTCAACTCATTATCCGGGAAGTTGGTCTAGAGACTCCTGATGGTACCTTGGAGCCTGCATGCCTCAATGGCAGGTTCGTCGCATTCGACGTGAAGTTTACATCATTGACTTCCGATCGAATGATTCTACGGGTGTTCGACGTCAGCTCATTTATTCACACGCCGTAGATTGTACCTGTAGTACCTTGAGGACCATTGTCATTATTGGTGGTTTCTCTCGCGTCTGTTAACGGCTTTCATCATTGGCTGGTAATCAGACGATGTTCTTGCATGTTCGACATCAGCTCACACATTCACATGCTCGAACTTGTACTTGTTTGGGTCGAGATGGAGCGCAAGACCCTGGATTGTGTCTGTTGTAATCCAGGCTGCGATTGTGGATTATTGTCATTATGTACATGACTCAATGATTGGATGGCTGTGACCATACCTGAGTCTATTTGTTTGATCTTGGTTGGATGGCTGCGCCCATACCCTAGATGCGGATTATAGCATACTCTGTTCGGATGGCTGCGTCCATACCATATATATACATCATGTACTTGAGATATCAGTTGTATCTTTCTGTGCAGGTTTTCCGACGACGGGCCTTCAGTTGGACATGTTCTCGTAAAGCATTTCACCCCTCTCTCTCTCGGGCCTCATGCTTTAGGGGGCATCTGTTACACAGTAATTTGTCACCATCCCTACCATTCCCCGTCCCGCACAATGGAGGACCCATTATGTGACCTGTGAACACTGTCATGCCTTGAAAACATCATCAATGCATCCCTCTGAGTATGAGCTTCATTTCCCCTTGAGACATCTCCTTGCAAAATCCATGAAAAACGGCTCTTTTTGCATTGGCGCGGGTAGACAGTTCAGTGCTCGCGCCAATCAGGGAAATCCTGTAAAGAGGTCGCGCCACTTGGCGCTCTGTCATAGAGCAGCAATCGCGCCACCCATTTTAGGGACTGTTTTTAAATATGGATGGCGGAAGTTGAGTTCAAACAAACTCACAACCATTGCCTATCTTGAGTTGGGAGGTTTGGCTGCGGGAGTTCTATGGAAGGGAAGTGGTTTTGCCACCTTCTATGGAACCTTCCTTGTTGATAGGGCCAATCCCATAATAATAGGGATCCCAACTCCCTCCTTCCCCATCTATAAAAGCTTGCTGAGATCCATGGCAAGCTAGTCTTGAAGTGCTGAAGCTTTGCATCTCCCTATTCCCAAGTGCCTTTGTGCTGTAAAGAATCCCTTCTTTCCCTTAAGGCCCATTCAAGCGAGGAGACCATTGTTACGAGACTCAGGAGAGGTTTCCCTTTCCCTTGGCGAGCTTTGCGAGACGTGGACGACCGGAGACCCGTTCGAAGGAAGCTGCGACGTCAGGACTTGGTTGTAACTTCTATTCGTTTATCATTTTAATAGATGACTATGATTATGGTTCCACTCCTTTTTCCATTATGTTAATGCGAGTAATATCTTTTCTGACCGATATTTAGTTACGTATGCTGGTTCCTATGCATGTATCTGTTCGTTTCTTCTGTGTGCAGGTGTTCATCCACGGAGATCGTGGAAGGATTGTGATCTGCCGGGGCTGAAGGACGGGGACATCTCTTCTTCAGATCTAGCGTTGGAATCCAGGTAGGCTCTCATTCCAAGTCTTTCATTCGTAACTAGGAGTTTGCGTCATAGCATTGTTTGTTTGTTGCTAGACCCCTGCTGGGCTAGTAGGGATCGCCTCTGTCCCCGCCAGAGGATTTACCTCCTCAACACTCTCCAATTTGGCACATAGACTCTACCACAATTCTCTTTAGTTTTTGGACCCCTTTACTTGATGCATGCAGGGAACAAATGGATGTCATTCCTATCTATGTTTTTTTTTTCCAGGCCTTCCCTCACAATACGAGGAAAGATTGTTTTTTAAAGAACTTGGGAATTCTCTGAAAACCTATCTTGAGCACACCTCTTCATTTAAGCACACAGGTGATCAGGAGTTCATAAATTTTTCTCAAAATTCAAAATTACAGGATTGGGTTGAAACCAGGATGGTTGCGTAGATCTCGTCTTCTTGATTCTGGCGCCGTGAATGGTTCGAAAAACTGATATCGTATGAGGGATATATCATGTTCTAATCGAAATGCCAAACAGGGAAATTGTGACAGTTTGACCAGGTTTGACTGGGATGCACAATCAGAAAATGAGTGGAGGTACAGTCAGCAAAAAAAGGAATATTTCGAAGAATATTCCTTCCACAGACCATTATTTGGATGCAGTGTTATTGTAATATTTGAAGGTATGGGTTGAAGAGCCAATGAGAAGATGCCACATGGCTAGCCCTGAGGCCTCCACGTGTCCTTGAAACTGATTATAAAATTTTATGAGAGGCCACAGGGCTCGACCCCCTGACCTCCCTCTGGGCACGCATATAGTTTACCATCCGCACTATGCGTTGTCACTTAACCATATTAGGTCTCGAGTTTTATTTATGTTGTATGGAAATTACATATGGGGGTTGGGAACCGCCGACGGTCCCAACCCGCCAGTGGTCCCCACATTTTATATCACATGGAAAACATTAAATGACAACTCCTTTTCATGGTCAGGCTAACTCGATGGGAATCAACCCACGGTTCAAACTTTAAAACAGAATCTAATGCGTGGGTACCGCTAACCATTTTGTAACTAATAGTTTGGGGGTGCACATGTGGCCATCGCCCAAACGTGACATTTATTACGTGGCTAATTCAATGTAGTAGTTAGGGGTGCCCCAAACTTGGCAGACTACCCTAATTTAACTCCAGCTAACTGGAGTTCTCCACTTTTAGTGGAGCTTTCCTAGGAGATATTGGGAAAAAGTGTAGGA
The DNA here is from genome assembly GCA_034641835.2 of Pinus albicaulis. Classification (NCBI taxonomy): domain Eukaryota; kingdom Viridiplantae; phylum Streptophyta; class Pinopsida; order Pinales; family Pinaceae; genus Pinus; species Pinus albicaulis. Next base: position 929,892,759 of record CM076584.1, read on the forward strand.
GCCTCATTTTTCGACCATTCTGAGTGAATGAAGAGTCATTTTTGACTAATTGGAGCATTCTAAAGCCATTGGTGCAGAGAAACCAATCATTAGATCAATTTAGCTACATGTAATAGGTTTTTTTTTAGCATAATGAAAGATGGAAAAACCATTGGGAGCTGGACTAGCAGATGTAGCTTAGGAGGGGTGAACTGCTTCATCATGCCTGCCGTGTAAATTTCATGTGGTGACTTATTTCTCTATTTTACACTATTGTTCAATGTTGTTTATGCTTTTTTTATGCTTCTAATTCACTAAAAATCATTTACAAATCGTGGAAAAACTCCTTAATCCTTATGAAAACTAATGAACCAATTATGCACATGTTTTTAAAACTAAAAGACACTTAGCACAACAAAACTAATACAGTAATTTCATATCAGATGGTATTAGAGCTATATTTTTGCTCTGGTGTTGTTTAGTGTAAATAATTGTTTAACTATTTGCAAGTTTTAGATGCTTACAAGGCTCAATCTCAAAAGAGGAGAAGGCAAACTGGTGGAAGCAGGAGGGTCTCCAAAGGAGCCAAAGCAAAGGAGAGCAAGATTGGCACAATCTCCACCACCTAGTTCACCTCCTAAAGAAGCAGAAGCTCCATTAAGCATGCTTCATGAGGAAGGAGAAATTCATGAAGAGGTTGAATCTAAGGAGGAAGAAAGAGTGTTTAGGAAAGCATTTCTTGACATGACTGAGATGGTTAGAATTCTTAATCAAGAAAGGAATGAGAGTCTGGAAGGATAAGGATCTAAACTCCAAAAGGAAAGACAATGATCTTCAGGAGGTCAACATGATGAAGACAAGTCAATGAAGGGAAATGGAGGAAATGGAGGCAATGGAGAGCCACCATCTTCACCCTCATCCTCATCACCATCTTCTACTTCTTCTTCAGTACATCAACCACACAAGTCCAAAAGCACTGGTAAATCTCATTTATTAAAACTTGATGTTAAGTTCGAATTGCCAATGTTTAATGGTGAAGTAAATGTAGACAGGATAGATAATTGGATTCAACAATTGGAGGTATATTTAAGAATAAAAAACCTTTAAGATGATGATACAAAAATTTAGTTAGCGTCTTTGAGAATGGAAGATGCAACACTTGTTTGGTGGGAAGCCAAGATAAAGGACGAAATCAAGAAACAAGGTAAGATTATTCTATCATGGTCAGATTTTATTGCTGCTATTAAACAACAATTTTATCCATTAGCTCATATGCAGCAATCATGAACTAGCATAACTTTAGGCAGTTAAAGGGACAAAGTGTGCAAGAATACACCCCGGAATTTAGGAGAAGAGCTCTTTTATAAGGGGCGGATTTGCGGAGCCAAGACACTTTGCTAAAGTACATATGAGGCTTACATAGCTACCTAAAACATACTATTATCATGTTTAACCCCACCAGTCTAGATGAAGTTTGTGTTTAGGCCAGACATCTAGAAGCTAGAGGGGAGAACATTTCTGAAGAGGGTAGAAAGAAACCTTTTAAGGGTAAAGCCAAGGAAAATACCTCAAAAGGTAAAAACAAAAAGAATGCATCTATTAAAAAAGAGGGAGAAAAAGTGACTTGGAAACATTGTTCAAAATAAGGCCATGATGAAACTCATTGTTGGAAATTACATCCAAAAGTGAGGCCAAAGAAACTCAATAACAAAGGGAAATAGAAAACTACTGCTACAACTCAACATGATTTAGGATCTGATTCAGGTGATGAAACTAAAATTACAGCCACGGGATTGAAGAACATGAAGGGAAAATAAATTGAAACTAAACCCAGTACTAGTACATCAAACTGTCACATAAACACTCCAAATGAAGAAGAAAGAATTGAATTGTTTCATGTGAAGGTCATATCCAAGCATACCAAGATTGACAAACTGTTTGGCAGTGAGTCACAAGAAAACATAATCTTTGAAGATTTGGTCAAAAAAATTAACCTTGAGACCATACCACATCCAAAACGATATCCAGTGGGTTGGATTTGTAAGGATGAAAATCTAAAAGTTTCAAATAAATGTCTATTGAGGTTTGCAATCACTGCAACCTTTGTTGACACAGTTGAATTAGATGTGGTTCTGCTTGACATAACTGGTGTTGTATTAGGGATTCCTTACTTGTATGATAGGAAAGTGATCTTCTATCGCCATGAGAACAAGTATCATTTATTCAAATATGGAAAGGAGTTAATTGTTGGAGCACATCGGAAGAAGACAAACATTACTTTGGTAAATGCTAGATAAGTAAAGAGGCTGGTAAATTCAAGTAAGAATTTTGTTCTTCTTATGATTAAGCCCAAAGCTGATATTAATCATGACTTTTTTGAAGGATGTGATCCTAAGTTGAAATAATAATTATATGATGTGGTTAATGGGCATCATGAGATGTTTCAAGAGCTAACAGGATTGCCTCTAAAAAGGGAAATTCAACATGAGATTCAATTGCAGCAAGATTGTCCTCTTCCAAACCTCAGTATGTATCGCATGTCAATAATGGAGAATGTTGAAATAAAGAAGCAAATCAAAGAGATGTTGGATAAAGGAATCATAAGGCCAAGCACTTCACCATGTGGTTCACCCATAGTCTTGATACCAAAGAAAGATGGGACTTGGTGCATGTGTGTAGATTTTCGAGCTTTGAACAAAATTATGGCAAAAAATCATTACCCACTCCCAAGAATAGATGATTTTATTGATCAGTAGAAAGAAGCAAAGTTTTTCACTAAGTTAGATTTACGAAGTGGATATCATCAAGTAAGAATTGCAGAAAGTGATATATGGAAAACTGCATTCAAAACCAAACAAGGACTCTTTGGGTGGCAAGTTATGCCTTTTGGTTTATGTAATGCACTGACAAATTTTATGCGAGTTATGGATAATGTTTTGCGACTATTCTTGGATGAATTTGTTATTATGTACTTAGATGAAATTTTGATTTTCAGCAAAACAAGAGAAGATCATGTCTTGCATGTAAATAGAGTGCTTGATATTTTGTAGAAAGAGAAATTGTTTCTTAAGATGTTGAAATGTGAGTTTGGAAAGAATTCTTTGGTCTATTTGAGACATATTGTAGGAGGAGGAGAATTGAGGATTGATCCTTCTAAAGTGGAAGCCATTGTGAATTGGCCCACACCCAAAACAGTTACTGAGGCAAGAAGTTTCTTAGGTGTAGCTCAATATTGGAGGAAGTTTATTGCTAACTTTTCTTCCATCGCAGCTTCTATGGATGCAGTGATAAGTGTGAAGAAAGGCTTCTAATGGGGAGGAAAACAAAAAAAATATTTCGAAGCTTTAAAAGACAAGATTAGTTCAGCTCCAGTCCTTGCATTACCAAATTTGAGACAGCCATTCGAGATACAAACTGATGCTAGTGACTATTCCATGAGCGCAGTTCTTTTGCAGCATGGTAAGCCTATCGCCTTTCATTCAGAAACTTTTAATGGCGTTGTGACTAATTATCCTACATATGACAAAGAACTATATGTGTTCGTAAAAAGTGTCGAGAAGTGGAAACACTACTTGATGGGTAAAGAGACTATTGTACACACTGATCATCAACCATTACAGTACTTGCAGTCATAAACAAAATTGCAGCAATCAAGACATTTCAGGTGGATGGGATTTCTTCAACAATTTCACTTGGTTATAGGGTACAAAAAATATATATTCAATAAAGTTGTAGATATGCTTTCGAGACCAATCATTAGTGCTTCTACTTTACTCAAAAATGATTCTGTTGTACATGAGAGTTACATAGAACAATATGCACATGACATTGATTTCCAAGATGTGTATGCTAGTTTGAGTGAAGGGAATCAAGTTGAAGAAAAAAATTATCACATGCATAACAATTTGCTGTTTCATTTGGGAAAGCTATGTATTCCACAAGGAGAGAGGCTAAGTGTCATGATAGAAGCTCATTCTTCTCTTATTGTTGGACACTTTGCGGTATGAAAAACAATGGTGCATCTATAGAGGTAACATTATTGGCCTCACATGATAGATAGTGTGTCACGTTTTATAAGAGGTTTTTCTATGTGTGAAACAATTAAACCTATTAATAGGAAGCTTGAAATGTACACGCCACTATCGGTACCATCGAGGCCATGGGAGAGCGTCTCCATGGACTTTGTTGGAGGTATACCTATTTCAAGAAAGCAACATGATTATCTTTTTGTCGTTGTGGATAGATTCAATAAAATGTGTATACTTATGCCATGTAAGAAAACCATTACTGCTGAAAAAAATGCTGAACTTTATTTTCAAAATGTTTGGGTTCATTTTGGATTGCCCACTTCTATTGTTAGTGACAATGTTTCCAGGTTCATTGGGAATTTTTCTCAAATCTATGGAGAATGATGAACACAAAATTGAAAAAGAGTAATGATTTTAATCCACAAACAAATGGACAAACTGAAGTAGTAAACAAAAAAATTGTGCATCTATTGAGAGGATATTTCAACAAACATCCTAAGTTGTGGGATGAACATCTGCATTATATTCATCATGCTTACAACCAGGCAAAGCACTTTTCAACACAAACCTCACCTTTTGACGTATGCTTTGGGTATTTGCCAAAATCAGAATTAGACTTCATCTTTGGGAAGAATGTTGCAATTGATGGCCATAATGATATTGATAAGGCTCGAAAGTTCATTCATCAAATTTAGATGATACATCAACAAGTTCAAGAAAAACTTGAGAAAAGTCAAAGAAAATACAAAGAGAGGCATGGAAAACTCTGGGTTGATCACAAGTTTCAAGAGGGAGATGATATATGGTTGCACATTAGAAAAGAAAGGATGCAAGGGGAAGGTAAAAAGCTCAAACCCATACGTTATGGTCCTTTCAAGATCATAAAAAAGTTGGTAATAATGCATTCCAACTTGATTTTCCTTCTTACATGAAAATGTATTGACTTGTTAATTTTGAAAACTTATGCTTGTATGAGCCTCTTTTGATCGATGATCAAGGAAGTGATGTTCAACTACCTTCTATTGAAGATTTCTCGCCAGAATTTCTAGATGAGCTCAAAGAAGATACAATTCTTGACAGGAGGACAAGAGCATCAAAGAGGGGAAGTGTTGACTACCTTGGAGTTGGGCTCAAAGGAACTAAACCAAGCAAGGAAAAATGGATGTATATTGGAAAGGTGAGAGAGCTGTACCCTCATCTACTGAATAGGGAATCAAGTCTTTTGGGGTCCAAAAGCTTCCCAATGGGGAGGAATGATCGGGAGTTCATAAATTTTTCTCAAAATTCAAAGTTACAGGATTGGGTTGAAACTAGTATGGTTGCATAGATCTCATCTTCCTAATTCCGGTGTCATGAACGGTTCGAAAAAATGATGTCGTATGAGGAAGATACTGCGTTCTGATCGAAATGGAAAACCGATAAAATTACGATAGTTTGACCAGGATTGACTGGGATGTACAATCAGAAAAATCGATGCACAATCAACAAAAAATGGAATATACCTTAGAATATTCCTTCCACAGGACCAATCATTGGTTTCCAAGTGTCATTTTACTATCTGAAGGTACGGGTTGAAGAGCCAATGAGAAGGTGCCATGTGGCTAGCCTTGAGGCTACCACGTGGCCCTGAAATTGCATTATAAAAATTTAGGAGAGGCTACAGGGCTCGACCCCATGACCTCCCTCTCGACACACATACAATTTACCATCCATGCTATGCATTTTCACTTAACCATATTAGTTTTCGGGTTTTATTTATGTTGTATGGCAATTACATATGGGGGTAAGGAACTGCCGGCGGTCCCAACCCGCTAGTGGTCTCCACAGTTTATATCACATGGCAAACATTAAATGAAAACTCCTTTGCACGGTCAGGCTAACCCTACAGGAATCAGCCCATGGTTCAAACTTTAAACCACAGTCTAATGTGTGGGTTCCGCTAACCATTTTGTAACTAACGGTTTGGGGGTGCGCATGTGGCCACCGCCCAACCGTGACATTTATTACATGGCTAATTCAGTGGAGTAGTTACGGGCATGCCAAACTTAGTAGAATGAATTGATTTAACTCCAGCTAACTAGAGTTCTCGACTTTTAGTGGAGCTTTCCTAGGAGATATTAGGAAAAAGTGTAGGAGGCTTGATTTTTGACCATTCTAAGTGAATGAAGAGTCATTTTTGACTAATTGGAGCATTCTGAAGCCATTGGTGTGGAGAAGAAAACCATTAAAGAAATGTAACTACATGTAATAGAAAAATTTTGAGCATAATGAAATATGGACAAGCCATTGGGAGCTGGACCAGTAGATGTAGCCCAGGAGGGGTGAACTACTTCATCATGTCTGCTGTGTAAATTTCATGTGGTGACTTATTTCTCTATTTTACACTACTATTCAGTGTTGTTTATGCTTGTTTTATGCTTCTAATTCACTAAAAAAAAATCTACAAATCATCGAAAAACTCCTTTATCCTTATGCAAACTAATGAACCACTTATGCACATGTTTTTAAAACTGAAAGATACTTAGCACAAAAAAAGTAATACAATCATTTCAGACCAATAGGGGATAGGTCTGTCGCTAGAATATTGGTGAATATAGACCTTCGACAAGGGATGGAATATATGATGGAAATTGGCATAAGGGAGGAGAGATGGTAGATCCTTGATTACGAAGGAATTCCCCTCAAGTGTTGAAGATGTCATCAATATGTACATCTAGTTAAATACTGTGAGCTTCCTTTGCAAAAGAAGCAACAAGACCATATGACAAACAAAACAAAGAGTCCAATCTCAACCATTTTGGTTCTAAGGGTAGAGGAGATGATGTTGGATATAAATTAATAGGTATAGATAAAAGGAGACACACAAAACCGTCATATGCAAATGGATAATACTACCCCTCAAGAGAAGTTGATTAAGGTTTTGGCGGAAGAGGGCACAATTGTGTCATATCAAGAAGGTAGGTCTTGTGCCTTTGAATATTATTTTTACTCTTTTCCTATTACATGTGTGGTAATTTTTAGTAGGTAGGGATGTGGGGGGTTTGGCTTCTTTTGAATTATCTTCCTTAACTACAACCTCTTAAGTTCCCATCCCCCAAAACTTAGTTGCATCTTTCCCTTGTCCTATACCATAATTTTCATACCCTTAACCAATGGTTTGGATTTAAAAAATCCTTTATGATGAGGCATCGAAGGAGGAAATACTATACACCTTTTTTCTAGAATGATTTTCACAAGCACTAAATAAATAGTAGGAATATTGGGGAAAATCTCAATAATGACTCAAGGGAGAAAGGGAAGAGGAATAAAATAACATTTGGTGAAAGCCAAGGAAAGGGCTCAAGAGGATCTTGTCACTAGTAAACAAAAATCCATTCATGGGGAAATTATAGCATCGGAAACCCTTAGATGTGTTACCGAATGAAATTTATTTCTTTCAATTACATGGGTTTAGTAGGTCCCTAAAAAAACATGCTTTTAGAATATTAGTTGAATTGAATAAATAAGACTTGATTATGCTTTAAGAGAATTTGGGAGATGGGTGTAATATTTCTAAAATGTTGGAAGTCTACTTCATTGGTTAGAATTGTATTGATCTTAATGTCAAAGGATGCTTAATAGGATTAGTAATTGGGTGGCACACTAGAAATATCAAAGTGTCAAACTTTTGAAGTGTTAATTCGGGCCTTGAAATGGATTTTTACTTCGAAGAAATGAGTTTTTATTTTACTTTCATTAATATTTATGGCTCGTATCTTAAAAAAGTGGAATATTGGGAAAAAAATTTCAAAGTCTCTTGTGAATTTGAAATTGGTAATTATGGGTGGGGATCTAAAGTTTTCATTGGGGGCTTCAAAGGTCTAGGGTCTGAGGGCCAGATTGGACCCTCTTGTTGGTTTCTTATCTCATAAGATTAATGTATCCAAGTTAAGGGACATTGAAAAAACTAAGCTCAAAGTGACTTAGAGAAATTATTTTTCAGGTGAAGAAAGCATTGCAAAAATATTATATTGATTTTTTATTGTCGAGGACCTAGTGGAGCGCATTGCCTTGTTTAAATAATAGGTTAAGTGTTGGGGAAAAATGATCAATCCCTTGCTTTCCTGGAAGTTAAAAGGACATAAGGGAATTCTTCCATCCCTTTCAAATTTATCTCCCACTATTTAAAATATGAACAATTTTTCAGTCTTGTTAAAAAGAAATGGAAAGTGTTTGATGCCCAGGCTGGTGTATTTACAACAAGTTAGTTTGAGACCAACCTTAAAATTAAAAAAACATTTTTAATGAGTGACCCTTCGAGAAAAGACTATCTTAGGATCAGGAAATCAAGGAAGTGGAGAAGGAGCTCCAATCCTACTATAATTATGGGGGTGAAGGGTTCCTAATCACCGAGTGAATGGATGCCTTGCTACATTTGGAGGCTAAAAGTAAATCACTCTTAGAGGCCAAGGAGGCAGCTTGGAGACTCAAACATAGGGAAATATTCTTGGAGTGTGGGATGAAAATAGAAAATTATTTCACTCATTCATTAAGGTGTGAAGGATGTGCAGCATTATTTGGTCCCTTGTGGATAATGATTGTAGGGATCTTACAAGATTCAAATATTTTGTTGAGCTAGGGAAGAATCGTTTTCAAGATCTCTTAAAAGTGCCATAGGAGTTAACTATTGTAGAAGTCATCTGAGTGGCTTAGTACTTCCCAAGTTTTGTGGAGGAGTTTTGGGTGTGTGTTATATTCTTTGCACAACTTATATGCACCACGAACATGGTTTTGCGCTTGGTTTTATGTATTATGGTTTTTCCCATGGTTTTGTAGATTTAGTCAAAGGAACTATGGATATGTTCTATTCAAGGGTTAATAGATTGGGGGTTTATGAATGCTTTGGAAACTATATATTTCTTTATGACATTGAAAGGAATATAATGAAAAATAAATCTTGTTTTCTTGGTTCTGGGTTCTAGGAGAAAAATCTTTGTGTATATTTTATGTTCTCTCCATTGTATATTTTTTGTTTTTTAAGAATGTGTGTGTAGGTATTATCTGCATAGGGTTAAAACCTTTAAGGAGTACAATAGGGAAATTTTGAAGGTAGTCACCGAGGAATAACTCAAAGGGGTTCTACACTCTTTTCATAAGGACAAAATTTTGAGTCCCAATGGGTGGTTAGTAGAATTTTTTATTGGGCTTATTTGATATCCTTGGCCAAGATATTTTAAGGGTCGTTGAAGATTCAAGAAGAGAGGGTTGAATCCTTCCAGCCTTGAATTCTACTTTCATTTCCATCATCCCAAAATTGGATATCCCTATAACCTTGGATGACTTCCACCCTATTTCTATATGTATTATTATTTTATAAAGTTATTGCTAAAGTGATTGTGAGGAGATTGAAGATAATTTTATCTAAATCTATCTAAAAAGAACAATTTGGTTTCTTGTAAGGTCGAAAGATTCATGAGTTAATAGGGGTGGCATAAGAAGGTATACACTGCATCAAACTTCATAACCTAAAAGGGGTTGTCCTTAAATTAGATATTTCAAAATCCTATGATCGAGATAGTTGGTTGTATATAAAGCTCTTGTTAGCTCATATAGGTTTTAGCACATATGTTGTCATGTGGGTTATGAGTTTTCTCCAAATGATGTCTTTTGTAGTACTTATAAATGGTTTTTCTTCTCCATTCTTTCATACTCATAGGGGTCTTTAGAAAATATTCCCGCTATCCCCTCTCCTTTTCTTTCTGGTGGAGAAAGGTCTAAGTAGAATGATGGTAGAAGCAAAACGGAGAGGTGGGTTCAATGGAATAATAATAGCACAAGCTCTTGTTGTTACACATCTACTTTTTGTTGATGATTTTTTTATTTTCTGTAATGACTCCATTAGAGATTTTAATAAACTTGTTGAAATATTACCCATTTTTGGGAAAGATACTGGAATGATCATTCATGAAAAAAAATCAATTATTTATTTTTTCAACTTAGATGAAACAGAGATCCATAATTTGAGTGATAAATTTCCTTTTGGGCTTACAAATTTAGATGATAGTCTGAAATATATGGGATTCCACCTAAAACCAAACAATGATTTCAAGGATGATTGGAATTGGCTTCTAGTGAAGCTGGAGAAAAGGCTGAAGACTTGGAGTCACAGGTGGTTATCTAGGGCAAGAAGACTAGTTTTGGTAGATTCATTTATGGAGGATATTCCAATAGATTATATGTCTCTAGCTTGGATTCCAAATACACTTTAGAAAAGAAAATAAGGTTATGCTTCAAGTTCTTATGGGAATGTCATTAGGATCATTCGGTCCTCCCTTGGGTAAGATGGGATCAACTAGCTACACCAAAAGTTATTGGAGGTTGGGGGTTAAAGAATATATTTCTATTTTATAAACATTTAGAAGAAATTTTTTAATTGGAGGTTATTGACTTATAAAAGCCTTTGGAAAATAGTCATTTTGCAGGAAAACATTGTACCGATCCCGCTAGAACAATATATAAGAACGGAGGAAGAGTATAGGACTAATATTTAAGTCATATGTAGGGTTTTTTGAAATCCTTTTATCTCATTGGTATATTATTAGTGCAGAGAATAGGTAATGTAAGTAAGGTGATAATAGGAGTGGACCCTTTTCCAAGAATAAAAGGGAGACATATATTTCTGTAACCACTTTCGACCTCCTAAGAGACATAAGTATTTCAAAGGTCTCCCATTTGAAAAATTCAGTTATTTCTACTATTTGGAGCCAGGGATGGAAGTCTGCAGTTGATCTAGATATAGATGATGAGTTCAGGTAAGTCTCGTCAGACTACTTGGAAGTGCTTAAAGAAGGCCATATTATATTAACAGGTAAAGAAGATGAATTGGTATGAGGTTTCTCTCCTTTTGGCTCTTACTCCCCCAAGTTTGGGTATGTTGAATTGAATATGGGAAGAGATTTAGGCGAACCAAAATGGTGGTGGAAGACTATTTGGAAACTTAAATTTCTAGCAAAATATCGCATTTTTATATGGTGTGTGCTAAGCAATAAATCTCGTATCTGCTACAAATATTTAAGATAGTTATACATTGTGTGCATTGTGCAAGACGAACAAAAAAAATGCTCACCCACCTCTTCTCAAAATTTCCATTCACTCTATGCGTATATAACTATTTTCACCAGGTCCTGGGATAGGACTGTGTTTGAATCAGGGATTCCATTGAAAATTCCTGGAAAAGATGAAGTTATTCTCCTCTAACCAAAAATTTAAAAGCCTTACCATTCCTCATTTGTTGAGGGGTATGGTTGGTTCGGAATAAGGCTATTTTTTAGGACCTACCTCCCTCTCCCATGTGTGTGGTCAAGTAATATCTAGTGATACTGGCACATTTTCCTCAAGTAAAAGGCACCGTCGTCCCTAATGCATCATTCTAGAAGATCTTGATAAAACAATTTTGTGGGATTTTTTCAATGGGGAATCTCAAGAGAATAATCATCAAAGTGGGGGTGGTGTTATTATTAACCTTTATAAGAAGCACCCTTTCAAAATCAAAATGGGATTTGGTAGAGGAACAAACAATCAGGAAAAACTATTGGCATGTAAATTTATGTTGTTTTTTGCTTTAGAAAAATATTTTAATAAGTTACAAGTTTATGGTGACTCCTTATTAGTAATAAATTTGATCACTATAGCACAACAATGTACAAACATTTTACTTTTCCCAAATTTGGAAGAGGTTATGTGGCTAAAGTATTCTTTTGACAACATGTTATTCTCACACATTTATAGGGAGAGGAATTCTCAAGTGAAAACCATTTCTAAGGAAGGCTTAGCTCTCAATTGGGATCAAAGGTAGATCGCTTAACAACGTGAAAAATCATTTTATCAATACTACCGCAGGCATTTCATGGAATAAAATTTCCCATCTACAAATTTGAGACATTAATATTTATTTCATCCATATCCTCTTTTCATCTTTTCATCCAATAATGATATATTACTTTTTTGAAAACAGGTTTAAAGGTGAAGAACATCTTCACAATTTTGAAAATTTGATGTAATTATGGGAATGTATTGGTCTGAAGGCGAAATGTGTATTTTGTATAAGTATTTGTCATGAACTCAAATGATGATTTTAATTTCATCAGAATACACACATTGTTGTGTATACGCATTATTTAATTTTGTATCATTTTCCAAATGAAAAAAAATTATGTCTTTTTCCAGCAAAAAAAAAAAAATCCTTAAGATTAAGCAATTTAATGAAAGAAATAATTTTGATGTAGCTAATAAATCATGGAGCGTTAACATGTTAAGATAACATTTAGCCAAAATGCAAAGTATCACTAAAATTTGAATTTTATGTGAATGGTGTGGGTTGTAGAAGGCATGTTTATGTAAAATCCCCTCTTTCTAGACAAGAAACTCAACCTATATTCCCAAAGAAAAATATCACAACAAATAAATTAAACCAAAATAATAAATATGTTTATTAATACCATTGTAAAATCCCTTCTTTCTAAACAAATAACTCAACCATCATACCACAACGCATAAACTCAACCAATATATTCTAATTTATTTATTTAATCTAACCTTGAATTACACATTAGAGAGACATTTTGACTTACAAAAATAGATTTTTGGAAGATGGAAAAAACGACATCCAAAAAAATATGACCTGTAGATGGAAAATAAAACCTCCAAAATCCCATGATCTTTGATTGTACCCACGACTTGGAAATATCTAAGTGATCTTTCTTCTGATCAGCTAGAGTGGCTTTCTTTCACCACCGAAACTAATTATCAATTAGTGTGGATTTGTTTCACCACCAAAAATAATTTTCTCAAGGGTTTCACCCTTACCACTACAAGCCACAAATAGCTCTCCAAATCAATATGAGGAAATTATTATTCATGACCCAAAGAGTGAGATCCAAACTCTCTTTTATCATCAAAATACATGGTTCTATATCATGGGTCATCATAATACCATGGATCTCTCTTTTATAACTTTCACCCAAATGACATTCAAATAATTAAATTATTTGATCCCCTTTTTTCACCAAATATAGCCTACAGGAATCTAACATGCTACTGAGTCATTCTATTGGAGTGATCATTTGAAGAGGGACATTATAGTCCTCCCTTCCTAAGATTTATTTCCCTCAAGAAACTGCAAACTAGGATGCTACAAAATTTATATTCCATCCCACATAGCGCCCTGTTCTGGCAAGTCTTTCCACCTAATAAGTTAATATCTGACCACTCTGCTAATTAATTTCCTTTCCCTAACTTATAAAATATCCTTAAGGATTAATACTAGTATCCCCTCCTCATTCAATGGGGGTAACTCAACTGAAGTAATAACCACATCGTGATTCATTATGCAAATACCCTTCAACTGATTTTTTCGCAGTCTCTATCTGCCCATTTGTCCGAGGGTGATAACTAGTACTAGAATTCAACTTGGTGATAGCCAATCTAATAAAATCCTCCCAAAATTCACTGAGAAACTTATTGTACTAACCATTGATAGTGTACTTAGGAAACCAATGGAGCATAAGCATCTCCATAAAAAACAACTATCCCAAATGTGCTACCTTATACTCTGATGAGACTGCGAAAAAATGTGTGAATTTGGTCAACCTATCAACATCTACATAAACAAAATATTGTCCCTATACCTTCAGTAGACTTATCATGCAAATATTCAACACACTCTCCCACTTCTACTATGGAATGGGAAAATGATGCAAGAAACCTACATGATGAGTATGCTTTGAATTTTTTTGTTAGAAATTCGTACACTTCCTCACATGCTGCAACAGATTTTCCTTGAGGCCCTTCCATGAGAACCTCTCACTAATATGCTTGTAAGTTTTGAAGTATCTAAGGTGTCCTACCAAAGGTGTATCATGAGTAGCCCTCATAATCTTCTCCTTAAGTGTGAACCCAAGAAATAAATGTATTTTTTCCTAGTAGAAGATAATGTCATCCACCCCTTTCTACTTGTAATTTTGAGTGTGCCCATCCATCAACTCACAAGAAAATTTATTCTAGAAATATTCCACCGGCAGATGCAATTTTCAGACAGATGAAATATCCATTGGAGAACATGTCGTTGGTTTCCTGGAAAGGAAATCAATAAAATATTTTTCTTTTCCTTCATATACTCAATGTCAAAATCACAAGCTTGTATCTTTCTCACCCATTTATGTTGCCTCTCATTTAGGTCTTGTTATGTTCCAAGAAATAATGCAAACGGTTGTAGTCAGTTTGTTGGCCGGGGAAAATGTCCCACCAATAGTTAGGGGGTATCCCCAGTATGAATACCCAATTATACCTCGCACCATTTGGGATAGGAGCCCCATCTGGTATTTGTGCCCAACTACCACCATGAATCTTTTGCTCATGGATTTCGAATGTGGATATGTTTGAGTGAGGGCATGGATGAAATTCCTGAAAAATGTGAATTTCGTCACACCATGATTGATAATATATAGAATGGAATACAAGAGTGTAATAGAAATACAATAAAAATAATCATTCCACAAGAAGTATTAGTGAGATTAAACCATCTCTAACATACATGAAGAGAAAAGTGCTAGAAGTTAATTGTAAATTAGTTCACAATAAGTTATTGGTGTTTGCGTGGAATATAAGAGAAGATATTCAAAAGTACACACACGTGCAATAGAAACGAATTATTTCATAGGCATATCTTACACATGCAATCACACATACACACATAATGGAAATAACGAATAATCGTTATAACCACCATGGAAGTGCACGGGAATCAATTTTGAAATTTGAGAACTCCTTATTATTAATGTTGCAATTTCAAGTACATATTCAACAAGTCCATTAAATACGTGTAGTGGAACATGGGTTTCTTATGCCATCTTCCAAATAAAAACCATCGCCTCACCACAAATCACACTACTACTTTCCAAGAGCTAAGTGCCTGTAGCTCCTAAAGCACATATCAACTATTTAATGCTAGTCCTAGCTCAAGTGCTAAAGACCCTTCCAAATGAGGCATGGGGGTTTATTTATAGAAATGAGGTGATTTTTCACCTACTGTGGCCTTTCGCTGACCCTCATGACTCTTGATATTCCTCACAACTCTCTCATGTCTAATGAATATTACATGCCCAATCGATATTTTCATAGTTGTTGGAATTATGATAATAAATTTTTACAACATGATAGAAGAGAAGTTATGAGGATAATAGATATGGTTTTCGGAAACCCTATAGTGCTTGTTTCAAATGTTGTTACAAATGTGTGGATACTTGCATGAGCTGATGAATAGGGTGGTGATGTTCATTTGTTTTGTTGAATGTTTATTTTCCTCCTATTGTATTTTCCATCAATTAGGTTAGCCTTTAGGAATGATATCAACACCCACATCTTGGTTGACACATTGCCTTAGGAAGCTATATGGATCCATTATGTGATAGTTTATACCAACCCTCGTAGAATGCATGTCAACTATATTTGTGCCTCTTTTTCATGGAATTGATCACCCAACCAACTTATGATGTTGTTCATTTTGGATTATTGAATGGTCCTAAAATTCTATACGGATCTAGTTTTCCTGTTGGTTGAAACCTTAGTTGTGCAACCTTCTCGTGGAATTGAATATAAAACTAATAGGTTGAGCTAAGAACATAGATGTCGATAATTTTGTATAACATCCTCGGGTTAAAGTTTCATGTAATAAGAATAATAAAATCAAAATAAGGCTAAGGTCATCGGACATGTATTCCAAGCTTAATGTTGGGAAAAGCACTACATTTGGCATAAGTTTTGGTTTAATAACACCCATGGAAATTAAAAAAGGCCTTAAAAAAGGAAAAGATGCAATAATTGGCATTTATTTATGGAAATAAAGGAAAACAGGAGAAAAGGAAGGTGAAGGGACAAATATTTTCATGCTAAGGAAATTAGAGAAAGGAAAATGAAGAAAAAGGAGACATCAATAATAAAAAGGCATCGAAGAAACAATTGATAGGTTTATTTATTTATTTATTTATTTTTTATATTTTTTGGCTTGGATCGGTTTTGAGAGAGAGAGAGAGAGAGATCCAAGAGAAGAAATCAAGAAAGCAAGCAAAGATAAGCAAAGGAAATCAAAGGAAGGAAAATGATAAGCAAAGGAAAGCAAGGAAAATGTTGGATCAACAGCTTCAACAGGAGGATTTTGCAGGTAACAGGTTGCATGTGTGATTTCCTAGCTGAGGTGTGAATGCATGGTACATGATTTTTTTTATTTAGTTTATTTTTTGTCACTGGCATGGTTTTTTTCTTGGATTTACAGTGGGTTCATCCCTGCCTTTCCATTTCCTGGATAGTCAAGGTGTGATGGGATTCATTCTCGGTTGATCTTTGGATTGCTAGAAGGCGTTGGAATCGGATGAGGCAGAATCAGGAAAAATCCCAAGGGTTGGGGGTGGAGATGGTTTTATTTGGGAAGCCCTCAACATGTGGGTGGAGATAGGAAAATTCCTCAAGGTATGGTGAGGAAATTTTGAGGCATCCAAGCTTAGTTTTGTTTTGTGATCTCGGGGCCGGTTTAGGTGAATCATGATAGCTTGAGGGTGGAGGTGGTTTAACCTTTGGATTCCCTGGTTGTTATGTCTTGGTTTATCCCATGAGATCCCACATTCATGCTTGGAATATATAAGTGTATAAATTATGTGTATATTTGCAACTGCTAATGAGGTTTAATCAAAATCACAAGATATAAACCTACTCTATTGCTCTGTAGAAGTAATTCACAACCTAGGACACAAATCATAAAATTTTAATAAGAAATAACACATGTGCATACAATACTTTTCAATTGAGCACACCCTGCAAGTGAATGACCTATCTCTCTACTCATTGAGAAGCTCTAACCCAGACTTAGTCAATTTTTGCCTTTCCTTGAGCCCCTATTTCCTTTCACAATTCCTTGAGAAAATAGGCCCTTATTAATTAGGAATTTCTCCAAAATGGATTGTGAAATTCCTCAAGTTGATCATCAGGTTGCATGCAACTCATGGAATAGTCGACAACTCATGTTACACTACCCTGGAATCTCCACCTAAATAGGGTAAATTGAATTCTATACATGCATTAGCTATTTTTGGTTGATTAATCACTTAAATGGATGATCACTGAGTTATATTGAAGTCACACTACACAACTGACCTTCCACTAGTTCCTATGACAGTTAGAACTAGTTTAATTGAAAACAAATTTAGATAACTGACATTGATTGCTACAAATTAGAAATAAAACATGCTTAACTAAACTCTAACTCCTCCAACTCGAATTTACTGAGTAAAGTAGGTGACACAAGCCATGTCAAAAAGTTAACTGAATCCAAGTTCTCTATTGATGTGGAAATTTGAATTTTCTCAATTTATTCAAGGAAAAATTAGGTTAAAATTTTATTGTAACGCCCTCTTCTCATATCTTCCCAAGTAGCCAACCAACCGGGGTAAAAATGTGATGAGAAGCTAATATAATGAGATTCAACCTCTAAGGTTACCTTAAAGAAGCAGAAAAATGGAAACACAACATACAAACCTTATACATCAACAATGACATCCCCAGGAGGTAAACCAACCATTTAGGCCTCTTACCCCTAAGTCACACTGACATTTTGACCTATTTGAGCCATATTTGTAGGAACATGCTTGCATGCCTATGTCTAGGAGGCTATATCTGTAGGCATAACACTACATGCAAGAGGCTAGTGCTCCAAATACTTAGTTATGTGCCAGCGTCCTCGGAATTTGAGACACCTTTTCAATCCCAGAACCCAATGCTTTGCCCAGGACTTAATGAAAAGTTCACAGATGATAAATGACAATAGGAAAATGATATGGATTCAATCACATCAATAAGAAATCATCTAGATCCCTCCTAGCCCTAACATGCATTTTTTCAAACATGTCACAAACATTGAAACTACAATTGTAAACAATAGATATGATCATAGGGGTATCATACTTATCTGATAATTTTATGAAGCATTTCTCCCTTACATCATTAGTTTCAATACAATATATTTGACCATAGATACAATGTGCATTCATTTACAAGTAAAAACATGGAAACATCCATATATCATCATTTTAAAAATACATAATCAGAACCAACATAATAACAACATAAATACCATGGATACAATAACAATAGAATCCACATATAAATTAGTACATTTGCATACCGAATACGAAGGGAATGAATTTCTCATTAATGAATTTAGAAACCAACCAGATATTGGACTTCCACGTTCCCTCGACCATATATTGGCTTATTCAAGTCTCACTTCAGCCCATCACCCTTGTGCCATATTCCAAGCATGAATGTGGGATATCATCAAACATGTCAATCAAAACCAATCCAAGGCTTCCAGAGGAAAAACCACCTCAACCCTCAATCAGTGATTCCACCTCATGGTCAGACATCACAACCATCACTAATTGGTCTCTATCCAAGTTTCTCTAGGCTTTCAGAGTGTTTGTTCCAAACAGGGCTTCCAAGGCTAGTAACTCAACCCCAACTATTACAGGGCTTCTAGAGCGTTTGTCCAACCAGGGCTTTCAGGACTAGTAACTCAACCCACCTAGGGCTTCTAGATCATTTTTCCAACCAAGGATTCGAGAACTAGTAACTCAACCCATAGTTGTATTTCTAGCTTCTAGAGTGTTTGTCCAACCAAGGATTCCAAGAAATAATAAGTCAAACCACAGCTAAAAGAATCACGAGAACCAACTAGAAAATAATCAATGGAAATAAACCCACAATACCATGGTTATCCAAGAAATGGAAAGGCTAGGAAAATCCACTGTCAATCCAGGAAATCCTCCATGTAAATGATATATCATGATCAAGAAACCACATGCATACATCATGCATGCCAAAACTAGTGAGGAAAACATACATGCAACCCGGTACTTGCAATAAAAACTCGTTGTAGTTGTTGATCCCGGTGTTCGCTTGCACTTGATTGGTCTTCCTTTGCCTTCTTGCTGCAAATCTCCAAGTTTGCCACACTCTCAAAGAGTGCTCCAGGAATACTATAAGTGTCCAAGAGTATGAGAGAGAGAGAATAGAAGAGAGCTCCAAAATGTATTGAAAAAATC
This sequence comes from Pinus albicaulis, assembly GCA_034641835.2. NCBI lineage: Eukaryota > Viridiplantae > Streptophyta > Pinopsida > Pinales > Pinaceae > Pinus > Pinus albicaulis. The sequence continues at coordinate 929,911,894 of CM076584.1, forward strand.
TTACTAACTGATCCTTAGAAGCCTTTTTATCAATGAGGCCTTTATTTTCTTCATTTGTCCATTATTTTCCTTCATTTTCCTCCTCACATGAAACTTGTGACCTTTCACCTCCCTTTTCTTCTATTTTCCATTCTTTTAATAAATAAAATTACAATTAATGCCACTTTTCCTTTCCAAAGCCTTTGCCATTTCCTTTTCCCATTTCCATAGCCATAATAAACTGAAGCGAACACCCGCTAGGATTTTTTACCCACCATTCAACTTGGAATACATGTCTCATGACCATGGTCTTATATATTTTTACATGGATTTTCAACCAAGTTTTTACAGAACCCTACCCCTTGGGGAACACTGTCCTTGGTGTTCAATGACACCTACAAACCAAAAAAATGCTAAAACAAAACATACTGTCTATGGAGCTTTATAACACAACTCGTTGCAGTATTTACAATGACCACTTGCTGAAACATGACAAACATACCATTTACTGGAGCTTTATAACACAACTCATTACGATATTTACAATAACAACCACATTTGATTCAACTAGTAAATAATCATATTGTTTATGGAGCTTTATAAATCCATCTCGATATAGTATTTACAATAATATACACATATGCAAATTTTCTCAACCAAGACATAAAAGGATACGATGCTCATATCAACAAAAAGGGAATCCATAGGCTCACACCTCCACCCTCAAGGTAATACCATGATTCACCTCCTTCCTAGGAAGTCCAGAATCCATTTCCAAATTCAAATTTGCATCCAATGTCTAGAGCTACAATATCACACCATTTTTCCTCTTAGTGAACATTTACCGACTCATTGTTCCAGGGCACACTCCCAATGTGCATCTGATTCCATTTGGAAATGTTAATAACAAAAAAAAAAATCCATCCTCAGCCTTCCCTTCTCTGCTACACGATCCCTTGGGTAATCTAGTCACCCCCTTCCATGCAGTCACACACCTTCCAAGTTTCGCTGGTACCCCCACCCCTAGTAATCCATCCCTTGACAAGGATTCCTCACATTAGAAGATACAAAAACCAAGGCATATCCCTAACTCAAAACCATCATACCAGTCATAACATGCTTATGGAAATCAATGGAAATTATTAGGTACTAGTGTCCCACAATGGCCTTGCTCCTGAAATTCTTTACTAGCATAATGTTTCTTATTTCAATTCCTTTTTTTTTTTTTTCCGTTGTTAATTCTTGCAATCAGTTTCAACCATCCAACCGAGAATTTCCATGCTTCTCGTACCAAGCACAAAATTTCCATTAGATTCAAAATAAATTGAAATAACTTCAAATGATACCTGATTGGTAGCTTCTCAATATGGTACACTTGCAATTCTGTTCACTTCCTGTCACAACAAGTCAAACTAGTTGTTTGATCAATAATCATGTACAAACATATCACATCTGGTTAGCTCAAAATGCAACCATCATATATTAAAATAATGAATCACATGAAATTACCATAAACCATAATCATAAATAACATGTAACCATCATAATTTGGAATCATAAATCACATGCATAATAAAGTTGAAATAAAATATTGATACTTATCCTTAATCGGTCCTTACTTTTGCCTTTCTTCTTTTTGTACACACACCGGATCTGATTGCCTTACCTGGAAAGCACCCAATGCCTTTGATTCTCTTCAATCACATACACATATACACAACGTACATCACAACACATACACCCACATACAACATACAACACCATACAATACAGGTACCCACACCAGAATACAACACATACATTTATACCTGGTGTACAATACAACACAATACATACACCTACACACAAAAAATACACCTACATCTGATGTATTTTAAAAAATTAACATACACATATACAAAGTACAACACAACAAATACACATGTCACGATACCATGAAACAAATACACATGTCACAATACCATGACTACACCATGCACATACATAGCACCGCATGCCCACAACACAATATGTACAATATGCACACAATACCACATGTATACCAGTACCATATGCACAACATGTGAAAAATACCACATGTACACAGCACTACCTGCACAACGTGTGCACAACATCACAAGTACACTACATCGCCTGCGCAACGTGTACACAACGCCAAATATGCACCACACCACCTAACAATGTGTACACAATACCACATGTACACATCACCAGATGCACGACATGTACGTGACACCACCTGTACACATAGCCACATGCACGACATGTACACGACACCACCTGCACCCAACACTACATGTACACAACACCACATGTACAACATGTACATAGCACCACATGCAACTTGTACACAACACGAAATATGAACTGCACCACCTATACAATGTGTACACAATACCACATGTACACATCACCAGATGCACGACATGTACATGACACCACATGTACACATAGCCACATGCATGACATGTACATGACACCACCTGCACCCAGCACCACATGTACACAACACCACATGTACAACATGTACATAACACCACATGCACACTGTTAGGGCCTAAATCTACCTTAGGCTGAGAAAGGCAGAATCTAGGGTAACATCAAACCACGCTTAACCTGGTAGCTAGCCCTACTAGGTCGGGAGAGGGCTCTGTCCTTGTCAATCTCAGCAAACAATGATCAATGAGGCTTGAGATGACTTGATGTGAAGACTAATTTTAGGCTAGGTATGTGTGCAAATGAGTTTGATTGATTTTAAGGGTGTTTTTTTGGCTCGAATGGAAAGGCAGATTTTGGGTCTAGGGAATGAGGCTAATTTTTGAAGAGATCTCAATGGGGCAAGGCAGGCAATTGATTTGACACTTCCAATTGAAAGAAATGGAGAGATTTAGACAGGTGAGGAGTTGAAAAGGGAAAGAAACCTTCAGGGATCCTCTTCAAACAACTGAAAACATAAATAACTAAACAAACCCTAGGTAGAGCACTGCGATTTCAATGGATTCTACCTTTATCCTTATTTGTTTTAGTTAAGAATAAATAAGAGAGAAAATGGCATACATAAAAAACCAGTAAACTTACATTTACAGAGAGAAACACACTATCGAATCAAGATGCCACATGAATCCCATAGAGTGCTGCAAACCCTGGTCTATTCCTTTACCAAACTGCAGAGATGAATGTACAATGATGCTCAAAACATTCCCAAAAGTCCAACCATGCTAATGACTGAAAAATCACAAGATATAGATAAACAAACACTCATCCTAGCTTCTGGAGGTCGAGCTCATAATTTTAGGAACTTTTCCAACAAAATCTAAACTAAGAACTAGAAAGTAGGCAGTGGAACAACTTGCCTCTAAAAACTAGGAAATTGATTCATTCAGTTGCAAATTACCCTTTGATGGATGAATCTACCTCCATGAGTGAAAATTTAGCAAAATTACATCAAAATCCATCATGTTACATTTAATTACATCATTAGTTTGACAACTAGAAGGAAAAAAGTCAAACTGTGAAAAAACTAGGCGAAAAATAGAGTTTTTGACCAAAAAAGAGAAAAATCCTCCAATGCGTCGTGCCTGTTTGCAGCTGATTTTGGAGGCCTTCCCGGTGTCCAAATTTTCTCCAAGTGGGCTTGTTGGAAAGTTATGCCTATCTAATTTCCAACACAAGTGGAATTTTTGAATCTGGCCTCCATTTTCCCCTCCAAAAATGAGTTCTCCCAAGATTGCTTCCTGTGTGTCAAAAAATGGGCAGAAAGGTCATTTTTGGGGTGTTTTTGACCCTTTTGGAAGCCCAAAACCTGTCAAAATTTCTTGTCCATTGGTATGCATGCATATTTTTCCATGAAAAATCCAAAAATGTTGAGTTTTCATCAAAAGGAGTCCCCTATCAAAAGCGCGCGCCAGGTGGCGTGACGCATTGGGCAGAAAAACCTGTGTTTTAGGCCAAAAATTTCAAAAATGAAAAAAATGTCCCAATTTTTTTGAAATTTGGGCTGAGTGTTATTCATCAAGTTCTATGTTGGGCCAAGGAAGCCTCAAGCAATATCTGAAGTCTATCATGCTCTTTTCACCTCCTTGACGCCTTCTTCAACTTAGCCTTCAAGTTCCTGATTCTTGCCTTGCAACTTTTGTTTTTCACCAAGTAATGGTATGCCATGTGCCTCAACATAGTTTTGTCATTTTTTTCCTTCTCTAGCATCCTTTCTCAAGTTCAAGTTTTTCCTTTCAAGCCAAGAGTCATGATCAGCTCAATCTCTTGCTCATACCCATGATCATTGTCTCTTTCCATTGTTTTCCTTTTGTTTTGAAAAATGTGGTTGTACATGGATGGTTTTGTGGATAACAGTGTGAAAATATGGTGGAGGAATGAAATGGGTAGAGTGTATGGAAGAGAGTGTAAAAATTTATGTGTGAACAGAGTTGAGGGATGGGAGTAAGAGTTTTAGGGATGTGAGTAGGGTTTGGGATAGTGGGATTTAGGATATGGGAATGAGGGAATTTTTGGAATATGGGAATTAGGGAATGAGTGGATGAAAGTGAAGAATGAATTAAGGAGTGAAATAATGAGGGAGTGATGGAGTGGACTTGGTAGCAAAGACACAAATGCAGCCCTAGACAATTGTTTTTGAGCAAATTTGGAAGGAGGTAGGGTTTGAGTTTTTACACACTAAACCACCATAAATTATAAGAAAAACTCTTCACTAGCAATGGAAGGAATCTTAACTTACTTGCACACCATTTATTTGAGAAAATTTTGAAGTTTTGGGGAATTTTATGGTGAAATTGGGCTTGCAGCTCTATGCGCCGCGCCACAAACCCAACGCGCCGCGCCTCTCACCCAATGCATAACGCCTTTTTGCAGGATACTTTTGGAGACCTTCCTGGTATCCAAATTGGGTACATGATAGCTCGTTGGAAATATTATTGAGTCTAATTTCCAACCCAACTGGAATTTTTCAATTTGGAGCTCATTTTCCCTGTCAAAAATCAAATCTCCCAAGACTGGTCAAAATGTGCAAAATGAGGCTGCCTCAAGGAAGAGTGCTGTTGCAGTCAACTTTTGAAGGTCTTCCTAAACTTCAAAGTGAGCTCATGATAGCTCATTGGAAGGATATTTGTGTCGAGTTATCATTTGACTCATCAAAGAAGTAATTTGGCCAATCAAGCTAGGAGAAAACTTGATTTTCCCAAGGTCACTTCAGAGGTGCATCAATTCTCCCGAGGCAACTGTATTTTTCACATTTCTCTAAAACCATGACACTTGTGTAAAAAGTGAAGGATTTTTTTCTTCCTTGGCCTATTTTGGACAAAAACCTCTCTCATTTTTTCCAAATTCATCTTTTATTGCTCAGAAACATCATTGGAGTAAAACCTATCCCGATGTGTGGAACAAGGGATTTGTCGAAATGAAGAAAAATGAAGGGGATAAGGGGCTTCTAAATTCTTGAGAAAATTTTGGAAAGTATGGAAGGATGTTAGGAAGCAGGGGAAAGTGGAATTTCAAAAATTTAGTGAGGGGAAGGGGTCCAAAAGGGCAAAACACAGGCCTAGCCTAAAAAATTGCCAAGTTATAGCAAGAAACTAGGGTTTGTGTGAAAATGAGTAATTTGGGGGGTCTCAGTGATGGGAAGTGTTTAATAAGGTACATTAAAGATAGGGGAAGGTGTATGAACATCAGGATACAAGTTTTTCTGATGATTTGACCATCCAAGAGAAATTACCTTCAAAACCCTAGGAGAGGGAAATGAACCTTACCTAGGCACAACTGAAGCATGAACAAGGTGTAAAATGACCCATTGGAACCTGAAATGATAATGAAAACCCTCTGAATGATGGTACACTCAGCTGAATGGTGACATAGACCGACATTTGGAAAACTTTGAAAGGAGTGAAAGCAAACCCTAGACCTAATACTTAGTGACCAAATTTTGCTTGAAGACTCACTGAAATGACAAAATTTGACCTTGACACCTTAAAATAACTTTGTAAGAGCATATTTGATCACTGGAGGAAGGCTGCAAATACTGAAACTAACACACACAACACCATATGTAGAACATTCACACAACACCTTATGTACATAGCACCAAATACACAACATGTACATAGCACCATACGTACAAAACACCTGATCCAGGTGGATATTGGTGGCCACCCACCTATTCCACTTGGAGCCTCACCATTGTTTCTTTCAATTTTCCAGTTTCCTTAATTATAGCACAATTTACTATTTGTAGAATTTGTTCGGGTCCTGAAATTCCAGAGCCATTTTGAGGCCATAAACAATGTTTTCTGGGCATCAAACCTTCGACAAATATAAGACCATTTTGGACTTGATATTCGTGATCATCAGTTGTAGTCCTCAGATAGATATTTCTAACGATGTATCATGCGCATCAAACAGAGATAATATGCCAAAGTTACGACGGGAAATTGATGTACCAATTTACCCCAATGGAGCCCATATTCTGGCGTTTCATCTCCTAGGGTTAGGTTTTTGGATGTTTAGGGTTTTCCATTGTTTCTCAATAATATAAAGGCCTTAAAGCCTCATTGTAACATAGATTTAAGAGGCATGTAGCCACCACATCTCTTCTCAGAGATAAGCTACCAACACCCTAGCTAGTTTATTTCCATTTTGTCTGTAAACAAATTTAATTTCTTTGATATTAATGAAATGAAGTGTTATTTCCACTGCATTTTTATATTTATGGTTATATGTGTATTATGCTGTGTTCTTTCATAAATCCGGATCCGCACCACATATCCAACATTCACACAACATCATATGCACACAACACCACATATATAACATGCACATAGTACGATATGTACACATCACCACATCTCCAACATGTACATAGCACCATATATACCTAGCACTACATATGAAATATACACACATAATTATATATACAACATGCATAAAAAATCATATGTAAACAATAATACACATGTTACATGTACGCATCTGAAGGTATAATCGCAGAATATACAACGTGCACAACATATTTACAAAAATAGTATTGCACATCCATAGACCACACACAGACCCCACAAGCAACCTTGCTTCTAGTGTCTTTCCAATATCCATGCTTATCCTAGCATGTCACATATCATACTACTTTCACTTCTTTGATGTACCCCTTAGCATTACCTATCCATAACATAAACATAGGCATAATACAAGCATATAAAATCAATTCATTTCCACATGATACTAACCTCATAGATCTGTCAGGGTTAGTCTTCCCACTTGATTATTCATAAGTCCAAGAACCTCTTCATGCCATTCACTTGCATAATAAATCATTCCTCCACAAGAATGATCCCTTAAAACCATGTCAGACAGTGAAATAGATACATACATATATACATATATATAATCATTAGCATAAAAAAATCATGATATTTCCATACAATGACATACATACACACATACATACATATAACATTAGCATTAAACAATCATGATCCATGACGACCCTTTCAGACATGACATACATACATACATGTATGTGTATATATATAAACATCAACATAATCACGATCACAACACAATTGCTAGATATCATAAGGTATTGGTTAAGAAAACTTCCTTTATTCGTGCACAACATGCACAACGTTGAGAACCACAGTTCCCAATCACTGCCAAGGCATCTATTATCCCAAATCCATTTGCTTTACCTTTCATGTTACCTTTCTTGCGATTGTTTTTCCACTGTCCACTTAACTCAATGGTCCCAACCAATCCAAATGGTTGTCATATTATTTCCTTCAATTTAAGCTTCATCTATGTCTTACATTACCTATTGGGTACCACACAACTCTGAGCTCCATTAAATTTCCTCTTTCCCAAACCAATTCCCAAGAATATCAATAAATAAAAGGTATGAATGAGAACAAAAAAAGGAATACCATGAAAACCAAAATCAATATGACACCATAAAAAAATGTCATGATCATGCACTAGATGTAATCAAGACCACAATTCAAGTGCAAACAAATAAAAAAGAATAAAAGCACAAGACTAGCACAAATATGTAGACTCATACTTGAATTTCATATACCTAACCATTTGACTAGGCCAACCCAAATTTGCATGCTACATATAACATCAATATCTTAATGCAATAACCCTAATAATCAAGTTAACTAACATCATACAACAACAAGTTAACAAATAACATACTCATCAACAACATTTATCATAATAATAAAATTAATACCATGCTTTACTAACCAACACATGCACATATAATCACACTAATTAAATAACATCTATCATGTGTGTAACCATAAAATCAATAGAATAAAAGGCATATACATAACCATAATGCATATGCCTATGTTGATAAACTAGCATTTATGATACATGTAACCAAAATAACAATGGAATGACAAACTTATCAGTAACCCTAATGCTTACAACAACCATGAATCACATACATGAATACCAAGCATAAAAAATTGTATGACGATCTTCTGTTACCCAAAAGTCCATTGTTGCAACTTCACTTTAATGATATGCATCTCTTGCTCTATCTTAGCCAACACATTAACATCATATCATACCAATATCATCATGATTACCTAATTGCATACAATGACCTTATGCACAATAACCTCAATCAAACTAATGCAAACTTGACCATATGCACCCACTTGACATATATAACCAATCATGAATGACCAATGCATGTTTAACATATGACATCATGACACAAGAAAGCATACATAGATAACACCGAAGCATGACTAATATGTAACTCTAGCACAAGCAAGCAATGCATGTACAATATGTAACAATATGTAAGCAAACGTGCACGAACAATACACAAGCATGAACAAGAGATAACTAGTCATACACTCACGAAAGCATGTTGAAAACAACACCATTAACAATTCCATGGTGACACCACTGCCACCATGGCCAACACAACATGAATGAAACAAGCACATACACCATAGGTATGAGAAACACATATGAAGCTAACAGAAAAACATTACCAATATACTTCCCATCCAATCCAAGGGTTGAACCATGCTTTAATACCACTCTGTAACACCCTCTTCCGACATCGACCCAAGTAAAAGACCAACCAGGGTAAACGTGTGATGAGAGGCTACTATAATGAGATTCAGCCTTCTAGGTGACCTTAATGAAGTGGAATCAATAGAAACATAACATACAGAACTTGTACAACAACATTGACACCTACAGGAGGTAACCCAACCATTCAGGCCTCTTACCCCTGAGTCACACTGAAATTTTGACCTCTTTGAGCCATATTTATAGGCACATGCTTGCATTCCTGTGTCCAAGAGGCTATAACCATAGGAATAACACCACATGCCAGAGGTCAGGGCCCAAAATACTCAGTTATGTGCCATCATCCTCGAGATTTGAGACACCTTTTAAATCCGATAACCTAATGATCTGCCCAGAACTTAATGAAAAGTTCAGAGATGATAAATAACAATAGGACAATGATATGGAAGCAATCACATCAATAAGAACTCATCAATACCCCTCCTAGCCATGACATGCATTTTTTCAAACATGACAAAAACATTGAAACTATAGGTGTAAACATTAGACCTAGGCACAGGGGTCTCATACTTATTTGAGAATCGTTATGAAGCATTTCTCCCTTACATAATTAGTTTCAACACAATATATTTCAACATAGATACAATGTGCATTCATTTACAAGTAAAAACATGGAGATATCCATACATCATCATTGTAAAAATGCATGCTCATAACCAACATAATAACAAAAGAAATACCATGGATACAACAATATAATCCACATATAAATCAGTACATTTGCATACCAAATACCAAGGGAATGAATTTCTCATTAATGGATGTAGAAAACCACCGGAGATGGGACTTCCACGTTCCACCCGACCATAGATTGGCTGAGCCAAGTCTCACTTCAGCTAATCACCCTTGTGCCATATTCCAAGCATGAATATGGGATCTCATCAAACACACAATCAAAACCAATTCAGGGCTTCTAGAGGCCAAACCACCTCAACCCTCAACTAGTGATTCCACCTCATAGTTGGACATCACAACCATCAATGATTTTTCTCTATCCAGGTTGTTCTAGGGCTCCAGAGTGTTTGTTCCAACTAGGGCTTCTGCGAGTAGTAACTATTCCCAATGACCATGGTCTTATATATTTTTACATGGATTTTTAACTAGGGTTGTTATATGGATTCATATTTCTCCACCATTGCATCAACCCATATAGGTTTCTCTACTACATCCTCGAAAGAGGATGGATCACTCTCTACAAGCTCAATCATTAGATCCATGTAGCCAATGTACTGATTAAGGGAACTTATTTTCCTATTATGATTTTTAGGAGCACACATATTCTCCATCGCATCCTGCACGATTTTTTAAACTTCCCCGGTCCTTTTTCTGCCTTCTCTAGATGGTTATGCTTAAGTGAATATCTCCACTCTCTACTCCTAAATTTTTTGTTGCTCAAAAACTTCTTGAGGTTCCTCCTTTGGAGCTAGAATCTCCTATTCTGGTGGGATCTGAAGCTCCCTCTCAAGAGAGCACCTCATTTCTTTCTCCTCTTCAAATTTTACATCCCTTCGCACAAATATCATTCTGAGGGGTGGAAATTACACATGGTATTCGTGGGGAGTTTATTTGTAACCCATAAATACCCCCAATTCTGTTCTCAAATTGAGCTTCTTCCTTGATTATTTGGTGACATGGATGTAAATAGAGGCTCCAAAAATATTGAAGTGCGACACATCTGACTTCCTCCCCTGGAAATCCTCCTCTGGTGTAATCATGCCCATAATCCGATGATGACTTTAGTTTTTTAAATATAATATTGTGTTTCATGCCTCATCTCACAAATGCAGAGGTAGGCCTTGGTCATGCAACATCGCCTTCACTCCTCCCTTAATGTTACGGTTCTTTATCTCAGCCACCCCATTCTGCTGTGGGTTTTGGGGTGTTTTTAACTCTCGTCGAATACCTTCTTTTGCACATAATTTTGTAAATTCATTCAACATGTACTAACCTCCATTATCACTCTTGAGAGTCTTCACCTTCTTGTTGGTTTGTTTCTCACCTAGTGCCTTGAATTATAAAAAGTTGGAGAATGTATTTTTTTTTTTTTATATGAAGAAGATACAAAAATTTCATGAGAAATCATCTGTTAAGATAACATAATATCTATGTCTAGAAGTAGAGGCTGTCGAGAAAGGTCCACATACATCATAGTGTATCCTTTCAAGGACTGCATGTGCTTTGTTGTCTCGATCATGGAATGTGTATTTTGTGTACTTCCCCAAAGTACAACCTTTTCATACATATTGTTGCTCAAGTGCTCCTTTCGGGAGGTCTATGGTTATTTGTTGCATAATATTCAGGGCACTATGATGCAAATGGCCAAGTCTTCTATGTCAAATTTCACCAAAATTATGGCTCTACACCTTCTCTACATTTGTTCTTAATGCATCACAGTCTTCTACATCTAACTCATACAGGTTCTTCACATGAACCTCGATATGTTTCATTTTTCTCTTGGCTTTGTGTAAGAATGCCTTTCCTTTACTGAAGATCACATCATAACCACGGTCTTCAAAAACTACAATAGAGATGAGATTTTTCTTTAGGCTCGGAACAAACATGACATATTTGAGTCTGAGAGGGGAGCCAAACTCCCTGTGAAAGGTGATTGTACCAATCTCGATCACGTTGTACCTTTATTAATCCCCCATATCGATAATTTTGTGAAGGAAACCCTTTCTACAGACAGAAACAATACCTCTAGTCCTATGGGAGAATCTAGCAATAAACGAGACAAATATATGCAACCTTTCCTAACTTATGCTAGAAAACATGAAGGAGGATAGATTTCGTATCTCTTTCTAATGCTAGTGCCTTTCGTGTCAGCCTTGATTCTTTCACTTCCACGCTCGTGATCACGATCTCTTCTCCATTGGCGTAGATTACTGCTTGTAAGGAAAGACAAGTAGAGACAACAAATGTATACAAAGAATAATAATTTCTAGTACAAGTTATGCAGCAAATCAAGGAAAACTACCATAAATAGACAATAATTGACATATTTTTGGAAAGGAATCACATAATGTATTATTAATAGAATGAAAAAGGGATCAATACAACCAAAAGTCTTGATGTTGGACACCTCCTACAAGTGAGACTCCAAGTCCTAGCCTTTGCCTTCAAACAACTTCCTCCTCTCCAAATGGGCAGCAATTGGGCATGATTCAACTCACAGGATGGAAACCAACCATTAGTGGATGGTAGGGGTTTCATTTATAGGGAAGGAGAGGGAGTTAAGGATCCATAAAAGGTGGGAGGAGTTCCACATATCAAGGAAAATATCCATGGAAAGAGGATCCATGGCCATGAATGGGAGGTCATGTTCCTATCATCAACTACCCGAAACCACATCATCGTTCTTGAGCCTTCTAGTAAGGGAATCTTCTCCTCCATTTTGGGAAGAACTGCTTGAAGAGGGCCAACGTGGATTTTCCTGACAAAAATAGAACTACCAGCGCTAGAAATAAGTAGTGAAAAAGGTGACAAATGTGAGTCATGAACTATGCAGAATGTGTTGGGCTTGTAAAACAAGGTTCTTGACAAAATTTTCAAATTATTTTCAAGTCAAGTCTTCTTCCACTTCTGTAGGGATGTTTTAGACATGTTTCATGGATAAAATATTTTACAACACTGGTGGTATGACGACACAAAGTGGAGTATCACAAATACTAGGATAAAAAATTCCCCCTAAAGCATGAAGTCAGAATGGGGAGTGATGGATGAAGTGATTTACAAGCAAAGGCAAAGATTGAGAGAACCATCATCAAGATACCTGCAAACCAAACATAATATAATATATTTGACATCTCTCATGTAAGTATGCCTAATAATACATATTTGAGGAGGAATCTAATAATACATGAATCCACAACATGTACGCAACCATCTGACTAGAAATGATCATGTTTATAATCACGAATACATGTATCCACGGAATGGGCGCAACCATCAAACTAGAAAGGATCACATGTACAATCATGAATACTTAATAACTCCACGTAGTTTGGATTTATTAAAGGAAATTTAGGGTATTTACCTTTGTCTCGATCCAACCAAAGTACGAATTTGAACATGTGAATAAATGTGTTGAAGTTGAACATGGAAGAAACGACGTGATTACCGGTCAATGATGCAAACTGTTAATAGGAACAAGAGAAACCTCCAATGATGATGATGGATCTCAAGGTACAACATCACAATCTATGAGTGGGAATATTGAATTTGGATTTGAACACTCGCAGAATCATTCAATCGAAGGCTAGTGATGTGAACCTATCATTGAATGTTAAGAACCTTCCATTTAGGCATGCAAGCTCCAAGGTACTGAAAGGGGGTTTTAGATCATATTCCTAGATCATTAGGGGAATTTTGAGGTCTAAAATGGGCCTCCTAAGGAAATAATAAAATAATAGATAAACCAATAAAAGAATATTTATGAATTTGCAATTCACTTTTTGCACAACAATCCATGTAACCATAGTTAAATTCAATTCAAAAGTTGTACCAAAATAAAATTAATAAAAAAATTGTATTGATGTGACTATAAATAAGAATGATATTTTAAGAAAAAAGTCACTATCATTGAACAACTAATGCACTTGTCCTTTATATTTAAATAACTTAAAATAAAATATAAATATAAATTTATAAATTCTTAATTATGCTATTAATTAAAATTTATTTTATTTAAATTGTATAATAACATGTAACTAATATACTATATAAAAATAATATAATATAATAAATGTATAGGGATATGCATTGTTTCTTTCAAGAAATATGAAATGACATTTATTATGAGTACTTTACTTTGACTTTAAAATTACTTAGAGCACTACCATAGTTAACCATGAGTTTTTATCCACCATTGAGAATGTGACAAGTAAGTACTTTTAACTCAAGCAATGCCACCTCAACCATTAGGGATGATGTCATCTCCTAAAATGTGATTGGTTCTCATAAAGTGAATTTTGATTGTACATTTTTCTTAGGAGGCCCATTTTAGACCTCAAAATTCCCTTAATGAATGAGTTGGAGTCGATAGGAAGTGACCCTTCGAAGGAGGGCCATAATGTTTCCCACATCATCGACACGAAACATAGGATTTTAAAAATTTGACAAGAGTGATTCATGATTGATGCAGAGAAGGTCAAATTGGGTATAAGTGGTTTAAATTTGTAGAGGGTGACTTCTCTTAAACATATTGACATCACGAATTCAAAATTTGGTAGCATTTGAATCAAAATAAGATTAAAGGTCCTGATGACAAAATGATATAATCAATGAGAGGCAAATGTATTTCCCAAACCCAGTAAGACAAGTGACAAAGTGAGGATGTCCCAAACTTGACAAGAGACATACAAGTGTCATTTTCAAGAGTGACATGCTGCCTTTCACACAAAATACATGATATATGTTTCCTTCCATTTTCCCCCACTATTTCTAGCGAGTAAATCTTTATTTTTCATCTCAACCTTGAAGAGGATACCATATACTTGTCATATAAGTTCATCCTTCGGATGAATCCATCCTAGTATTTTTAACAAGCAGTAGGAAAGAGTAGATCAGTCTCATCATGGTAACAATTCCATCATTGTTTGATGTTTTAATGAGCCCAGTGAAGGTAAAACTCGACATATTTTAATATTTAGAGAGTTTTGAAAAGAGGCGATAAAGAAAACTCTAGATGACCCTTTTCATGAATAGTCTCTCAAATTCGAAAAGGTAGAAAATAATATTCAAGAGAACCTCTTAGCCATGTTTTAATAAGGTACTCCTTTTTCATAACTTGTCTATCTCACTCTAGAAAAGGGTTAAAATTATACTGAGCAGACATATTTTCATTTATTTTAACAAGCTCGAAAGGACAAGTGCTGGAAAATATTTTCATATTTTGGAAGTCTGAAAAGAGTTGAAAGAGGAATCCTCCTAGAGGAATGAGTGGTATAAAGGGTATTGACTAGTTTTGGTCTTGATGGAACTGCTCAAAATAGACAAAGGTCAAGAGGATAACTAATGAGAACGATCATCGCAATGGTTCCCCATGCAAGGGTAAAACAACAAAGTGATAGCGTATGATTGACCAAACAGATGGTGATGATGGAATGAAAAAACCAAGGTTCATCTAGCAGAAGAGGCTGATAAAAAGGAAATCATGAGAGGTAGGATCAGAGTGGTTTCATTTTTACACAAGCTTGAAACATAGGAGACTATTCTTGAGAACCCATGAAGATGGTTTCATTTTTACAAAGGATTGAAATCGAGACAAACTATTCTTGAGATAAGTTTGCATGTGTTAAAATTATGCAGCTACAGTCAAATTCCACTATGGACAACTCAGATGGTCGATATTGTAATTGCATTATATTCCTCTTTTTGAGAGGACCAAATCAAGCTATAAATCACCGCAATTGGTTAAGAAAAAGTTAAATTATGAATTATTTTATTTATTAAAGTGAAATGGAATGGTTCGGCCTAACCACATGTGGAATTAGTCAAGTCGACCTTAACCCGAAGTGGACCCACACAAAATATATAAATAGAGGCGACCTCTAGCTCATTCACACACACTTTCTTAAGCGATCTTCGATTTTCATCCATTTTCTTGGTTCATCTATTTTGTCTTGGCTTGCACATGTTTGAATGAAGAAGCTTGCGTAAGGTATGGGCTCACAAGCGAGAGGCTCACTCTGAACTAGGGATTTTGGGCCATAGCCACAGACACACAACTACATAATCCAGGCTAGATCCTCATGCATAGTGTGTCAAGGTAGCATCTAAGCTACTATAGCCACAGGTTGAGCGTGTTGAGGTCGTGGCTAGGGTTCCTTGGCTAGATTGGGTTGATCATGATTAGAGCTGCGGGCACATTGTGTCTAGGTAGTGGCCAGGGAAGCGTCAACTATGGAAACAATGTATTGAGGTTGAAGCTAAGGGATTTTTTGGGAAGATATGTGTTGGTTCATCTTCTATTGCTTGTGCAGTGCCTCTAGACATCAATCGCTCATTTACAGATGTTTGCGATCAGTATTTGAAAGCATCCCGGATTCAGATCTAGGACTTGGAAATTGATATCACTTGGCTTGGCGACCTATTGAATATGTGTTCTTGATGTTGTAGATCTACAGATCTATATATATACTCTATATATTTCCACTGTAATATGTATCTATAGTTTTCACTGAGTATAAAAAGTTTTCATAAGTATGCTACATCAAGTGTCAGTGCATTTCAGTTCTAAGACTCAACATCCTTTAGCAGAAGTATGTTTATGGTTTTATTGTGCATATGCTAGTTTCTTTCTTCATCATGAATATATGGATATATGGATCATTGTGGTCTTGTTTATTGAATCATTTGATGATGATATAAGAAGAATAATTTGCAAGGGTTTTCCCCATAGTGGGTTTTTCCCTGGTCTCAGACTAATCCTTTTTTCTCTATGTGCGCATGTTTTTCTTCCTTTGTTCCTTTACGTTTTGGTGCTTAGATGATGAAGATGGTATTTTTATTTCTATATATTTTCTCATGCTGATGGTTAATAGCATATATTTGTATAATGATATAATGTTTTGGGGTGAATTTAACATGTTATTGAAGAAATGCAACAATCAAATCAAATAACAATGTAGCTCTATGAAAAATTAACAACATTCCCCCAACGTAATGACTCAATTCTATGTACATGCCCCCAAAGCTTCATTTAATTCACCTATGTAGAATACTGGTTACTAACAGGTGGATGGAATGAAGGTTCATTTACGAGATCAAGTGAAAGACTCGACTGGGAATTTACGAGATCTAATGAAATACTTGAATTAAAAGGGGATTTGTTTCATTTTTTAATGAGCATGACATACTAAAAGAACTATTCTCATAGGGACCTATTTCATTTTTAATTAGGTTGACATAGTAAAAGAAATATCCTCATAGTAACCTGTTTCATTTTTTTACGAAGTTGACATACTAAAATAACTATCCTCATAAGGATCTGTTTCATTTTTTAACAAGCTTGACACAAGAAAAGGAACTTTTCTCTGACACTTTGTTTCATTTTTTAACGATCTTGACACAAGAAAATGAATTATTCTCCAGACAACTTGATCATGGATTCCAAGAGGTTCTCATTAGATGGGAGAACAACACTATGGAAGGGATACATATCAAGGGATCTAATGGAAAGATCGGGCTCCAACGCCCCGAGTACATGATGCACTATATCACTGACTAGATCATCAATAGACATGGGCATGGAATAGGTTGCCATATAATTAACTTGTGGTGGAGAAGATACCACTTGAATATAAGGACAAATTAAAGATATTAGTTTATTAGGATTCAAATTAGGACCAATGAATGAGAGCTTATCAATGGTCATGATTCTTCCTGCATGTGGGAAACACATCACATGAAAGAGAGAAGAGACAAGAGCTCACACAACATAAAAATAGTTATGACCAAGGAGTAAATTAAAATCCAAAGGGCCTTGGACAACCATCACATCGCTATAGAGAATTTTTCCTCCCAAAGTAATGTGAAACCTGGGAAGGATCCCTAATGTTTGACTGGTCCCTCTGTTAAAAGCTAACAGATTCTGGGTAACAAGCACAAGTTGCAGAGAACCTAAAGCTTTCAAAGTATTTGAGGATAGAATACTAACATATGTGCCTTCAAATATTATTGTGTCAAGTAAAATTATATTATAAAATTGTATTATGATCTGAAAGCGCACGTTAGAGAGAAGACGATATCTTTCCAGTCGACTCCAATCAAACTAAGTGACCATAATACTTGGAGTGGATGTCGTGGGAACGAGAGAAATCCCCCCTTGTGTTGTGGGAATGGGAGGATTTCTCCCCTCTACCTCGAGAATAGGAGGATTTCCCTCTAGTTCATTTGAATCTAAATAAACAACAAGAATATGAGTGGTATGAGGTTTACTCTCTACTGGAAAAATATGATCAATCGAAGGTGAAATTAGGTCAACTATTTTCTCAACCAATGGTTGGTCGGGAATGGACTCATGGGATTCACGTTCAGAGAGAGTGGGATTGACTAGAGATGAATTCTAATCAATATCTTCATCAACTAATGGAGGATCAAGGGAAATATTCTGGTAACCAACGAGAAGTCGTGCTGAGAAGTTGTAAATTTTTCCAACAATTTTGAGGCTTCATCGATATAAGGAAAAAGGTGAATGGGATGGTTCCCTTCACATAACCTACATGGAATTTTGACTTTACCCTTTTTCCCATGGGCCTTACTATCACTAGTTGAGGGTCTATCACCAACATGACCTCCAGAGGATGATTTGAGTCTGTGGACCACACTTTAACTTGAAAGGGAACTTCACTTTGCGGGTTGATTGGAATGCTTGTCCACATTAGTTTCATATGTAGTAATGGTTTCTTGTTTTCCCCTTTTCTTATTTTGATTCTTCTTCTTTGTCCTCTTCTTATTCTTATTCTTAGCTTCCTAGTTATTAGGATCAACACAAGGTTGACACTGTTTAGGTGGAGGAGAACTGAGTTGAGAATTTTTTTGTACATTCAGAACCATAGGGGTTGAAAATAACCAAAACAGTGTCAACCTTGTTAGAGGGGTTTCCTTGATTGGTAGACTCAGGAAAATCTTCCATTGGTATCAAAATAATATCTACAAAGGAGGTGTTCCATGAAGAGGATGTTATTCCATAGTCAATTAATTATTTTTAGAAATTAACAAAAAATATCAATCAAAGAGGGGAATCTAGGCATCAAGTTTTACCAAGAAACCGTGAACTACAATATACACCTTGGCAAAGTAAGGACTTAATGTACAATATAAAATCTCCTGAATGTTGTGTTTGGTCTATCATGGTATACACGGCATAATACTCGGTTACCTATGGATGTATAGAAACCTATAGGGGACTTCCAAAATATACTCGATGGTGCGTGGGAGTGCAGTCCATAGTAGTGCTTCCTAATTTGTAACAATTCAATGAGAGTGTTCCCATATAATTTTCATGTGCGGAGCATCGTTTGATATACCCAAAGGTACATGGATAATGATCCTATACATTTACATATGTGGAACGAGATTTCACCCTCGGGATGCAACGCTGGAAAAAAACGACACATCCTACATTTAACGACGTTGGAACATGTCTCTAGCCTAGTCCTCTAGATGTTTGCGTTAATGTTCCAAATGCTCCTTATATTAATTGAGATGAATTTTAAAGTTGATCTTGAATCAGTTTTAAGTTTAAATAGGTTTCAGTTTCAAGGCTCAAAATATCGATGTCACATGAACACACCTATGATGCAACTAATATGAAAGAAAACACTCTTTTCATTTCAATGAAAGCTATCTAGTGTAGGGAAGAAGTGCAACCATTGATGCAACAATAAAATATGAAAGAAACAAGAGCTTCCTACTTAGATCTTTCAAATCCACAATTCCAATGCAATAACCAAGAAGTAAATGAATTTCAATTCACTAAAATTCACCTACATGGATTTTTTTTTTTTTTAATGAAGATGCACTTTTCAGCTTTCAGCACCAAGGAATGTAATTTATGATCAATGAAAATGTGAAAAAAAACTTTCCAATGCAATGTAATCTAATGACATTTCCAGAAGTAATGAAAAATTTCGAGATGAAAGATTAATAAAATGAAAAATGAAATTCTTTCTGGTTTCCAAAAGAACTAAAAATTCTCATCAAATAGACATGCAAGAAACAAAACAATAAATTCAATTATTCAAAGAAACCAATATGCACCTCAAGCTCATTTTCACTATTTGATCACAAGACAAAATTTTGCAAACCATAAAGAATCTAACAACAATAAATCAAAATATTATGCACACAGAGCATAAATAAGACATTAGATATCAAGATATCCCATGTTTTCTGTCAAAAACCATAAAAAATCTCATTTTTTTGAACCAGTGCTACTTTACCTAGCAAAAATTGTGTTGATAGGGTCTTCAGCGCTACTTTACCAAGAAAAACCCATGCTGGCAACGCTCTTTTTTTCAGAGAAAAATGTGTTGGAGGAGAAACTGGACTAGCGCAAGCACACTGTTTTCAGCGTGACTATAATCAGAAAAGTACATATGCATTGGGCTTGTAAAAGAAGGTTATTGAAAAGATTTTCAAAAGATTTTCAAGTCAAATGTTCTTCCACTTCTTTAGGGATGTTTTAGACATGTTTCATGGAGAACATATTTTGTGACACCGGTGGTATTATGACACCAAGTGGAGTGTGACAAAATATTTTATAAGAAATGTGCATCTGGAGACATTTCTCTTCCAGGTCACTGAAAAAATCTCTACACCCTGTCATGTGGAACGAGGCACCGGATTCCAAGTACCACACACTCCCCATCATTGTGCTCACCATGCATGTGATTAGGGTAAAGTCAAGCTTGAACTGTGAAGCCAAAGCTTCACCTGCTACTCCTCCTGAGGTCTTTTTTATTTCCTTCATGCATGGACACTTCATGGCATGGTGCCTGAATTCATGATGTTGGACAGGGTACCCCTAGCTTAAATATTGTGATAAAGACTCTGCATATTCAGGAGTGGAGAAAATAATGCGCATATGTGATAGAGAATTAGGGGCTTTGGGGCGAGTCAATGTCCCTTATATTGTTAAGAGATGGGAATGTTTTGTATATGTTGAGCTCTGCCCATGGTTTTTGGACCATGATATTGTAAAAGAGAAGACTTTATAAGGATTCTAGGATAGTCTTGAAATATATCATAATCATATAACTCATGATAAAATGAATTTGGATGTAACATTTTATTGAGTCACTATTTTGCAATTTTGTTGGAAAGGGAAGGCTCCTGTTGTTGAGTGCGCAGATACCTTATAAATTCTGCCGCTGAGTGCGTAGACCCCTACAACTGAGTATGCATGGTGGAATGTATTGTATTGAGAAGATCTGAGTACCAATAGAAGAATTTTTAAGACATATCTATGTTATTTTATTATGTGTTGCTTTACTTGTATTTTAATATTATATGTATTGAGTTATGGTTTTTACACATAATTGCATCACGAAGTCTTGTTATGCTTTCTTATGATGATTAATGCATGTTAAGGTAAAATCGCATAGTCTACAAGAGAGTTCAACATGATTGTCGAACAACGACTGTATAGTTAGTTATTTGTTCTATGAAGCCTGATAATTGTTAAAGCGAATATAAGCCCTAAAGCCACACTCCATTGTCCCTCTGGATGCAGAAACCTAGTTTTAGCATCCCCTAATACTGCCCCTAGTGAGACTTTGGTCTACGCAGCAGATCGTTGTCGAAAGGGTCGATAATAGTGGGCTTTGTTGGTTCACGCAGCCATATATGAACCTAGGATTAGGCCCCATCAAGCCAACAAATGGTTCCATTGTTGGGACTAGGATCTGACTGAGGGATATGTGGATGTGGCATCCGACCAAGAAAGAGATTCAATACTGGGTAGATCTGAAAGAGCGTGAATTTGCAATGCAGGAAAATAGAAATCCGTGAATATATACTGAAAAGTGGTTGCAAAAGTATATCTTCACATATTGGCATGAGATATTTTTCTCATCATTTGCTAGTGACTTTCACGAGTGGTTATCAAGACTAGATGAGAAAACGACCCATTTCAATAATAGGCCTACTATGTGGACTCCAAAATTGATCAAGAAATTGAAGGGAATTGATAATGAGATCACAAGGGTTGTTTATTATTGGATTGATAGTATCCTTGGAGGCTTTATTAGTGAGTTTGTGATCGATACTTTTGTATCCTATAGCGAATAAAAGCCTAAATTTTTTAAAGGCCCGTGAGGTAAGTACTTAAACTTTTTGACACTACAAGGAAAAGGCCCTCTAACAGATGTTTTTGAGGAAACCCTTATAAAAATAGCCCAGAAATTCGTTTGTAACGGAGACTACTGGAGGAGGTTGGTGGGTGGAGGTTTTTGTGGATTTTTTTTGTCTGGTGCGTTTCTCATCCTAAAACGCACCAGTGTGTTCCACTAGCAAAAGCACCAGTGCATACTAAATATTGTCACACTGGGACACCATGCGCTAGGTACATACCCGCCCCGTGTATCTAATTATTGTAGCGTACTGGTTCTCTACACAGATTCAACACCGATGTGTCCTAAAAACCCATGCCAAAACTAAAACAACCCGATGCGGTTAGAAGAAATTGCTCGGTGCGCCTCAAAAACCCGCGCATCGGAACATGGTTAAATAAAAAAAATTATGGCCAAAATCTGCATTTTTCACTTTTCAGTGCTCCAAAGCTCTCAAACATCGGTGCGAATTTACCTTGTGTGAGGTGCCTTGCCATCGATGCTCCCATTTCACGCACTACTACTGTCCATTTCCCACCATCTCCATTTCGAATTTTGCAAAACAGTGGGAAATTTTGGTTTTGCAAACTCTATAGCCAATATGCCTCCTCGATGCCCAAATGTATAGGTATTTTACTTAGTTTTCCATAATTAAACCTTTTATCGGATTATTTTTATAAAATAACTTAAATAGGAATAGAGGTCCTAATGACAAAACGATATAATCGAATGAGAGGCAAATGGATTCCCCAATCCTAGCAAGACAAGTGACAAAGTGAGGATGTCCCAAACCTGACAAGAGACAGATAGGTGTCATTTTCAAGAGTTACATGCTGCCTTTCACACAAAATATAGGATATATGTTTCCTTCCATTTTCTCCCACTACTTTAATGAGTACCTCTTTATTTTTCATCTCAATATGGAAGAGGATACCATATGCTTGTCATATAAGTTCATCCTTCGGATGAATCCATCCTAGTATTTTTAACGAGCACTAGGAAATAGTAGCTCGGTCTTGTCATGGTAAAAATTCCATCATTATTTGATGTTTTAACGAGTCCATTGAAGGTAAAAATCAACTTCTTTTTAATGTTTAGAGAGTTTGAAAAAGAGGCGATAAAGAAAACTCTAGATGACCCTTTTTGTGAACAGTCTCTCAAATCCGAAAAGCTAGAAAATAATATTTAAGAGAACCTCTTAGCCATGTTTTAATAAGGTACTCCTTTTTTGTAACTTGTCTATCTCACTCTAGAAAAGGGTTAAACTTATACTGAGTAGACGTATTTTCATTTAGTTTAACGAGCTCGAAAGGACAAGTGCTCGGAAATATTTTCATATTTTTGAAGTCTGAAAAGAGTTGAAAGAGGAATCTTCCTGGACGAATGAGTGGTATAAAGGGTATTGACTGGTTTCAGTCTTGATGGAACTGCTCAAAACACACAAAGGTCAAGAGGATAACTAACAAGACCACTCATCACAACGGTTCCCCATGCAAGGGTAAAACAACCAAGTGAGAGCGTATGATCAGCCAAACAGATGGTGATGATGGAATGAAAAAACCAAGGTTCATCTGGCAGAAGAGGCTGATAAAAAGGAAATCATGAGAGGTAGGATTAGAGTGGTTTCATTTTTACACAAGCTTGAAAAATAGGAAACTATGCTTGAGAACCCATGAAGATGGTTTCATTTTTACGCAAGCTTGAAATGGCAACAAACTATGCTTCAGACAAGTTTGCATGTGTTAAAATTATGTAGCTATAGTCAAATTCCAATATGGAAAACTTAGATGGTTGAGATTGTAATTGCATTATATTCCTCTTTTCAAGAGGACCAAAATCGAGCTATAAATCACCCCAATCAGTTAAGAAAAAATTAAATTATGAATTATTTTATTTATTAAAGTGAAATGGAATGGGTCGGCCTAACCACATGTGGAATTAGTCAGGTCGACCTTAACCCAAAGCGGACCCACACAAAATCTAGAAATAGAGGCGACCTCTAGCCCATTCACACACACTTGCTTAAGCAATCTTCAATTTTCATCCATTGTCTTGGTTCATTTATTTTGTCTTGGCTTGCACATGTTTGATTGAAGAAGCTCGCGTAAGGTATGGGATCACAAGCGAGAGGCTCCCTATGAACTAGGGATTTTGGGCCACAACCACGGGCACAAAACTACAGAATCCAGGCCATATCCTCAGGCATAGTGTGGCAAGGTAGCTTCTAAGCTGCTATAGCTACAGGTTGAGCGTGTTGAGGTCGCGGCTAGGGTTCCTGGGCTAGATCGAGTTGATCATGATCAGAGTTGCGAGCACAATGTGTGTAGGTAGTGTCTAGGGAAGCTTCAACTGTGGACACAATGTATTGAGGTTGCAGCTAAGGGATTTTTGGGCATATCTGAGTTGGTTCATCTTCTATTTCTTGTGTAGTGCCTCTAGACATCAATCGCTCAGTCACATATGTTTGAGATCAGTCTTTGAAAGCATCTTGGATTCAGATCTAGGACTTGGAAATTGATATCACTTGGCTTAGTGATCTATTGAATCTGTCTTCTTGATGTTGTAGATCTGCAGATATATATATCTACTCTATATATTTCCACTGTAAGATGTATCTACAGTTCTCACTGAGTATCAAAAGTTTTCATAAGTATGCTACGTCAAGTGTCAGTGCATTTCAGTTCTAGGATTCAGCATCCTTTAGTAGAAGTATGATTATGGTTTTATTGTGCATATGCTTATTTTTTTCTACATCATGAAGATATGGATCTATGGATCATTGTAGTCTTGTTTATTGAATCATTTGATGATGATATAAGAAGAATAATTTGCAAGGGTTTTCCCCATAGTGGGTTTTGCCCTGGTCTTGGACCAATCCTTTTTTCTCTACGTGCGTATGTTTTTCTTCCTTTGTTACTTTACGTTTTGGTGCTTAGATGATGATGATGGTATTGTTATTTTTATATAGTTTCTAATGCTGATGGTTAATAACATATATTTGTATAGTCATATAATGTTTTGGGGTGAATTTAACATGTTATTGAAGAAATTCAACAATCAAGTCAAAGAATAATGTAGCTGTATTAAAAATTAGCAGCATGACCCCAGCGTAATGACTCAATTCTAGGTAAATTCCCCCCAATATTCATTTAATTCACCTATGTAGACTACTGGTTACTAAAAGGTGGATGGAATGAAGGTTCATTTACGAGATCAAGTGAAAGACTCAACTGGGAATTTATGAGATCTAATCAAAGACTCGAATTAAAAGGGGATTTGTTTCATTTTTTAATGAGCTTGACGTAGTAAAAGAACTATTCTCATAGGGACCTATTTTCATTTTTAACAAGGTTGACATAGTAAAAGAACTATCCTCATAGTAACCTGTTTCATTTTTTAATGAAGTTGACATAGTAAAATAACTATCCTCATAAGGATCTGTTTCATTTTTTAACAATCTTGACACAAGATAATGAACTTTTCTCTGACACTTTGTTTCATTTTTTAAGGAGCTTGACACAAGAAAATGAATTATGCTCTAGACACCTTGATCATGGCTTCCAAGAGGTTCTCATCAGATGGGATAACAACACTCTTGAAGGGATACATATCAAGAGATATAATGGAAATATTAGGCTCCAATACCCCCAATACATGACGCACTATATCACTAACTAGACCATTAATAGACATGGGCATGGAACAGGTTTCCACATAATTAACTTATGGTGGGGAATATACCACTTGCATATAAGGACCACTTAGGGATGTTGCTTGATTAGGATTCAAATTAGGACCAATTAATGAGAGCTTATCAATGGTCACAATTCTTCCTTCATGTGGGAAACACATCACACGAAAGAGAGAAGAGACAAAAGCTCCCACAACATAAAAATAGTTATGAACAAGGAGTAAATTAAAATCCAAAGGGCCTTGGACAACCATCACATCACTATAAATGATTTTTCCTCCCAAAGTAATGGGAAACTTAGCAAGGATACCTAATGGTTGACTGGTCCCTTTGTTAAAAGCTAACAGATTCTGGGTAACAGGCACAAGTTGTAGAGAACCTAAAGCTTTCCAAATAGTTGAGGATAGAATAATAACATATGTGCCTTGATCTATGATTGTGTTAGGTACAGTTATATTATAAACTTGTATTATGATTTGAAAGGGCATGTAGGAGGGAAGATGATATCTTTCCAGTCAAATCCAACCAAAATAAGTGACCATACTACTTGGAGCGGGTGTCGTGGGAATGAGAGAAATTCTCCCTTGTGTTATGGGAATGGGAGGATCGCTCCCTTATACCTCAAGAATAGGAGGATTTCCCTCTAGTTCATTTGAATCTGAAGAAACAAGAAGAACATGAGCGGTATGAGGTTCACTCTCTACCGGAAAAATACAATCAACCGAAGGTGAAATCGGGTCAAATGTTTTATCAACCAATGGTTGGTGGGGAACAAACTCATGGGATTCACGTTCCGAGAGAGTGGGATTGACTAGAGATGAATTCTAATAAATCACTTCATCAACTAATGGAGGATCAAATGAAGTATTCTGGTAACCAATGGGAAGTCATTGCTGAGAATTTGCAATTTTTTCCAACACTTTTGAGGCTTCACTGATATAACAAAAAAGGTGAATGGGATGGTTCCCTTCACGTAACCTACATGGAAATTTTACTTTACCCTTTTTCCCATGGATCTTACTATCGTTAGTTGAGGGTCTATCACCAGCATGATCTCTAGAGGCTAATTTGAGCCCGTGGAAAACTCTTCTAATACCTTTGGAATACCACGAAAATATATAAGAAGGTGGTCACCCTTAAATAACCTGCAAGGGAAATTCACTTTGCGGGGTTGATTGGAATGCTTGTCCACAATAGTTTCATCTGTAAAAATGGTTGCTTGTTTTCCCCTTTACTTATTTTTATTCTTCTTCTTCGTCCTCTTCTTCTTCTTCTTATTCTTAGCTTCCTGGTTATTAGGATCAACACAAGGTTGACACTGTTCAGGTGGAGGCGAAATCGGTTGAGAAAATTTTTGTACATTCAGAACCATAGGGGTCGAAAATAACCAAGCTAGAAAACCAATGGTAAATCCAGGAAGGGACAATATTGCCATATAAGGAGCACCAATATTTCCAAAAGGAGGAAAAGGCCCAGGATTCCTGTCAGAGGGGTTTCCTTGATTGGTAGACTCAGGAAAAGCTTCCATTGGTATCAACCTAATATCTAGAAAGGAGGTGTTCCATGAAGAGGATGTTATTCCACGGTCAATTAATTATTTTTAGAAATTAACAAAAAATATCAATCAAAGAGGGGAATCTAAGCATAAATTTTTACCAAGCAACCGTGAACTACAATATACACCTTGGCGAACCAAGGACTTAACGTACAACATCCAATCTCCCTGAAAGTTGTTTTCGGTGTATCACGGTATACAAGGCAAAAGACTCAGTTTCCTATGGATAGATAACAACCTATAGGGGACTCCCGAAATATACTCAACGGTACGTGGGAGTGCAGTCCATAGTAGTGCTTCTTGATGCGTAACAGTTCGACGAGAGTGTTCCCATATAATTTTCATGTGCGGAGTGTCATCCGATATACCCAAAGGTACGTGGAGAACGATCCTATACACTTACGTATGTGGAATGGGATTTCATCCTCGGGATGCAACACTGGAAAACAATGACAACTCCTATATTTAACGACGTTGGAACACGTCTCTAGCCTAGAACTCTAGATGTTTTGATTGATGTTCCAAATTATCCTTATGTTAATTGAGATTAATTTTAAAGTTGATCTTGAATTAGGTTTCAGTTTCAAGGCTCAAAATATCGATGTCACATGAGCACACCTATGATGCAACTAATATGAAATAAAACACTCTTTTCATTTCAATGAAAGCTATCTAGTGTAGGGAAGAAGTGCAACCATTTATGTAACATTCAAATATGCAACAAACAAGAGCTTCCTACCTAGATCTTTCAAATCCACAATTCCAATGAAACAACCAAGAAGTAAATGAATTTCAATTCACTAAAATTCACCTACATGAAATTTTTTTATTTTTTAATGAAGATGCACTTTTCAGCTTTCAACACTAAGCAATGTAATCTATGATCAATGGAAATCTGAAAAATAACTTTCTAATGCAATGTAATCTAATGAAATTTCCAGAAGTAATGACAAATTTCGAGATGAAAGCTTAATCAAATGAAAAATGCAATTCTTTCTGGTTTCCAAAAGAACTAAAAATTCTCATCAAATAGACATGCAAGAAGCAAAACAATAAATTAAATTACTCAAAGAAACCAAGATGCACCTCAAGCTCATTTTTGCTATTGGATCATAAGACAAAATTTTGCAAACCATAAATAATATAACAACAATAAATCAAAATAATATGGACACAGAGCAGGAATAAGATGTTAGATATCAAGATATCCCATAATTTTTGTCAAAAACCCTAAAAATATCAATGTTTTGAACCAATGCTACTTTACCTAGCAAAAATTGTGTTGATAGGGTCTTCAGTGCTACTTTACCAAGCAAAAAACATGCTTTCAACACTCTTTTTGTCAGAGAAAAACATGTTGGACGAGAAACCGGACCAACGCAGGCAGACAATTTTCAGCACGACTGTAATCAGAAAAATACAAATGCGTTGGGCTTATAAAAGAAGGTTATTGACAAGCTTTTCAAAATATTTTCAATTCAAGTCTTCTTCCACTTATTCAGGGATATTTTAGACATGTTTCATGGAGAAAATATTTTGTGACACTGATGGTATGACGACACCAAGTGGAGTGAGAAAAAATATTGTATAAAATATGTGCATCTAGAGATATTTCTCCTCCAGGTCACTGAAAAAATTTCTACTGTAATGTTCCTAATTAGCCTAAGCTAATAGGAACATTTAATTTTGTTTTAATTTTATTTATTGATGAATAAAATGTAAAGGAGGACATGAAAAACTCATAAAACATGAGAATAAATCAATGCCCAATGTGAACAGAGACAAATCAGGGCTTTCTAAATAAAAGCCACTTGTGTGTGAAAAAGATTGAGCCACTTGACTGGGTCAATAGGACCAAATCACTAAGCAGTCCAGATACATTGAACCACTTTGAAGACCCATCGAAGTTCTAGAAGGAGGATCCAATGTGAAAGGGGTCAATTCATTTGAGGTGGTTTAGGGTTTTTCACATCCTCATCTTATAAAAGGAAGGAGAAGGCTCAAGGAAAAAGTTGTTGATGATCATTTGATTTTGAGATTGCTTGAGCAACTCAAACTCTCTTGGTTGTTTAGCTAGAGAGAGGAATTTCCTGTTTAGGAATTCCACCTCCTTCCTTGAGGGTCTCTTGGAGGAGATTGTGTTGCATTGGTCCACTATCTGGCATTGGCCAAGCTCCATCTCTCTTTGGTAGTGTAAATCCAGTGAGGGTTTCCATTGTCTAAATGAGCTGCAGCAAGTGGAAGATAGATCTTCTTAAATCTATGCATATCTAGCCCCTCTTTTCACTGGGAAAGTCTTCTAACCCATTGGCAAGAGTGCTCTAGATCACCAGAGCTTCAGATTCTTATCTTGGAATGAGGCCAAAGTGTATTTTACTTCATCTACGTAGTTAGATTTAGAAACTATGTCCTTTTTGCAGGCAGAGTTGTAGTGTGGGTTTTGCATCAGTTTGGAGGAGAGATCTCCGGTGAAAGGGATCCTTTCCTTCATTGAGGTGATCCGTGGATTGGCCAACCAATCCATGTCCTATTTCAGATCTGATCTGCTGTGCATCATATTATTCAAAAATTTATGAATATTACTGCAGATCTATGGTGTATGTCTCAGATCTATTCATTGTTATTCATCTTTTGCTGAGATCCCCAAGGGGAATGTACTAAAAAGCTTTTTTTGAATATAGATCCCATTCTGATCTATGATTTTCTATTCATATCTATTGTAGATCTAAAGTATAATGAAAAAATGCTTCAAACACCTGTAAATTATGCTGTTAAGCTCTTCTGTCTCATTGCGTGGTTGCAACACCTCATTTGGAGGCCTTTATTTGTGTAAATATTTGTTTTTCCTAATGTAAACCATCTGATTCATATTATAATTTTCCATAATAATTTTTATTTCAGCTAAAAACCTCAGAAATTACGCTCTGTATGCTTCAGCCATTTTCTGCATAATTTAAGCCATGGGAAATCAGGGTTTTCTAGCCTAGTTTGGGAAGGAGGAACTGTTTAACTTAGATATAATTATTTGTTTGAGATGAAATTCAGAACATAGGTCTCTCATGACCTACTATGAAAAAAACTCACCCCATTTCCCTTTTTTTTACGCATATCTCTTAATATACTCATTTTAGGGCCAAAATCATCACTTTTCCCCACCTTTTTGCCCATAAAATGCTGTATAAGGTTTCTGTTGCATTTTTAACTGAATATTAAGTGTTTTTACATCTGTATCAGACATATTTTTGTAGATCCACATTGGTAATAATTACAGTGGTATCAGAGCATGGTCTTTGGCTCAGCCTGTGGCTTCAAGCCAAAATGTTGAATCCCTGAAGGAGGAAGACTTAAAACTCTATAGATAGATTTTGCAGATGGCCAGGTAGCCTCTGGATCTCATCCTTTGTTCAAAGGTGACATATCCAGTAAATGCCCCTGCAGTCAATCTCTGGAATAGAATTTTTATATTCCTAAAGAGGGAACTTTACAGCAAGAAATCAGAGTTCAGAATGATGAATAATATGATTTTTACCTCATCATATTCCAGATCCATGAAGAACCTCTTCAAAGAGGATAGACAGACAAATGAGAAAGATGAAGAGAATGAAACTCCTAGAGGCTTTCAAGGAGAAGAAAGTTGTCGTGAGACCTATAGAAGGTTTCAAGAAGGAGAGGAAGATCCATGCACTTCCTACCCCCACAAAGAAGATGAATTATACAGAAAAAACAAGAGCATGGCTCCACCACTTAGAAAAATGATATAAGAGGAGATCTCCCTGCTCCTTTTCCAGACCTTGAAGGGTATTGAATAAGATCTCAGGGAGATTGAAAGGGTGGAGACTTGTACCAGCGCTGGCACAACCTTGGGAGAGCAGCCTTCAGTAATGGAGGAAGACTACATAGTTACAGAAGAAGCTCTTGCTTCTACATCTCACCAAGGTATAATTAAAAATCCATCTGTTGTCATTTCAACACATTGTATGAAGAGCTCTACATTTCTGTATGCCGCTGGGTTAGAGCAACAAAGTTGCACTGCGCTGTGTATGAGTAGTAAGGAAAAAGAGGAGAGGTATTTTCTAGAATATCTCAAAGGGGTTGCATTTCAAAATCCCTTGAAATGCAAAAGGTGTAAAACCATGAGGACACAAAGAGGAGATGAGGAAGAGGGCCAACCTCATTCCTATCCATTGTAGAAGGGTGAAACACCGAGGAAGGTGATTGGATTGCGCAGTGGAAGCATGGGGGGTCTTCTCCACTTATGTATTCAGTCATATTTAATTAAGGAGGTCTCATTATATGAAGATTATGGCACCATCCATGGGAAGCATGTGTCATAACTATCAAAGGATGAGACCCTGCAGATTGCAGAAGGCAAAGAGGAGGGAAAGATTCACATGGTAAGAAACATTTGTCCCTCTTTATTTCAGCATGATAATGCAAAAAGAGGGCAAAATGATATATTAAAGAAAATAAAGGACACATCAGTCCATTCATCCTTCCATGATCTATGCCTTTATGTCTCCTTACTTGATGGAATTCCAGCAAGGAGTTCCCATGATGAGCAGAAGAGCAAAGTGTTCC
This sequence comes from Pinus albicaulis, assembly GCA_034641835.2. Taxonomy (NCBI): domain Eukaryota; kingdom Viridiplantae; phylum Streptophyta; class Pinopsida; order Pinales; family Pinaceae; genus Pinus; species Pinus albicaulis. The sequence goes on from CM076584.1 coordinate 929,943,650, forward strand.
CTCAACCTTGTGCATCAACATCATCTCTCTCTAAGAGGGAAGCCAACACAACATTGGAGACTTTGGTTAAGAAGCATGCTTATGTAAATCACATATTATTTCATGATTGCATGTATTCTCTTTACATTTGTAGGCCATAACTCCCAAAAGGAGTGTTTTACCTTACAAGCTTCATGGCCAACTATGGGCCAAGATTATTTTCAAAGATGGCCACTCCCTTGATGGGCTAAGGGAGGTATTACAACATGATGGGTGCTTCCCTAAGGCACCAAATATACATTTCACTTTCAGCCATGGTGAAATGACGAGGGTAACAAGTAAGTGGCATGCAAACCACTTACCACATCTAGATCTGAAGCAGGGAGGAGATTCCCTGCACTGGTTCCTATTGGGTGAGTTTGGGTACCACCCAAGGTTTTTGAATTTCTTTCCTCATGCCTTTTATTTCAATAAAATAATTCATAAAAGGAAGGCATGTTTGTTTTGGTTGACGAGAAGAGAGTATGGACACTCTATGATGAATTCCATGTCCATATATCTACTTGTATCCATGATGTATGTACATGTATTTCTATTTAGAATGAATCTCATAATCATGTATGTACTTTGGGATGGGAGAAGATGTAACCTTCTCATGGGATGGCATAAGGGAGCATGTTTATATCATGATGTTAATGATGCTCCAATCTTTATTGTAAACATTAGAGGAGGAAAGGTACAATGTGTGAATGAATCCATTGGGAATGCAATCTCCAAAAATCATTTGTATTTCAAGGAGAGGATAGAACCTTATATGGCTACTGTATTATATATTGTGTTTTCTTATGCAAAAGTTCATGTATTGGGCTTATTTCATGAGAAGGGATCTCTCACAAGGGAGAATTTGGAGCATGACATGCATTGTTTGAATCATATTCAGCCAACACCTATTATCCTCCACCATTTTCAAGCTTTGAAGAAGCTTATTGCAACAAGTAGGTGGTGGGATGGCCACTTATTATGCTATTATTTGAAGCAACATGGGAAGGAAAAATTTCCACATAACACCCTTGGCATGGAAGGGGTCAAAAAGGAAGAATTGAATCAGCCCACTCTTTCTTCTTTTAAGGAAGAGAATAGATCCATGCACCATTCCATTGATGGGGGAAGGATTGTTGGTCAAGAACATGATCATGTTACATATGTTTTATATTGTGATTTCATGTACTCTTACACCATTTTTTTGCAGGCCATGACTCCAAGGAGGACTGTTATATCATGTGAGCCTCTTGGCCAATATTGGGCCCCAAAAATTTCTGATTTGGGCCACTCCCTTGAGAGGAAAAGGGAGATTTTGCAAGATGATGGATGCTTCCCGAAAGCACCAAACATATATCACACTTTCAGCCATGGTGATATGGTGTGGACAGCAAGTAAGTGGTGGGAAAAACACTTACCATATCTACATTTGATGCAAGCAGGGGATGCATTGTGTTGGTTCCACATGTGGGACTATGACCCACCTCCATATGTGCAATTTTATGTTTTCAAGCACATTTTTTTGATTCCCTAGCTTAATAATGACTTGTAATGCTATGGGGATGTATGGGGAAAGAAGGAAGGATGGCATGTGCCTCATGGGATGGCTACTCTCCATGTACTTTATGTTTTCTTGTTTCAGGGAGAGCATGGGGGCAAACCATGTTTGTTTCATATGATCTATTGTCTCCTTATGGGATGAGCTATTTGCATCTCATGAGAACATTGGAGGAGCAAGACATGGATGGATTGGTGAGCACTTGGCTTATGGAGGAAGCTTATTTTATGTTGGTGTCACCAAGGAGGAAATTTAGCAGCACTCACCTTACAGTTGCTTGAGGGCAAGCAACAATTTTGGAGGGGAGGACTGTAATGTTCCTAATTAGACCCAAGCTAATAGGAACATTTCATTTTGTTTTAATTTTATTTATTGATGAATAAAATGTAAAGGAGGACATGAAAAACTCCTAAAACATGAGAATAAATAAATTCCCAATGTGAACAGAGACAAATCATGGCTTTCTTAATAAAAGCCACTTCTGTGTGAACAGGATTGAGCCACTTGACCGGGTCAACAGGACCAAATCACTAAGTAGTCCAGATACATTGAACCACTTTGAAGACCCAATGCAGTTCTAGAAGGAGGATCCAATGTGAAAGGGGTTAATTCATTTGAGGTGGTTTAGGGTTTTCACATCCTCATCTTATAAAAGGAAGGAGAAGGCTCAAGGAAAAGGTTATTGATGATAATTTGATTTTGAGATTGCTTGAGCAACTCAAACTCTCTTGGTTGTTTAGCTAGAGAGAGGAATTTCCTGTTTAGGAATTCCACCTCCTTCCTTGAGGGTCTCTTGGAGGAGATTGTGTTGCATTGGTCCAATATCTGGCATTGGCCAAGCTCCATCTCTATTTGGAAGCATAAATCCAGTGAGGGTTTCCATTATCTAAGTGAGCTGCAGCAAGTGGAAGATAGATCTTCTAAGATCTATGCATATCTAGCCCCTCTTTTCACTGGGAAAGTATTCTAACCCATTGGAAAGAGTGTTCTAGATCACCAAAGCTTCAGATTCTTATCTTGGCATGAGGCCAAAGTGTATTTTACTTCATCTACGCAGTTAGCTTTAGAAACTGCGTCTTTTTTGCAGGCAGAGTTGTAGTGTGGGTTTTGTGTTTACCGCCTTTGGCGGAGATCTTCCCAGGAAAGGGACTTTCCTGAGGAGCGAAGAACATAATGCGCATATGTGATAGAGTATTGGGGGCTTTGGGGTGGGTCAAAGTCCCTTATTTTGTAAAGAGATGGCAATGTTTTGTATACATTAAGCTCTGCCCATGGTTTTCGGACCATAATACTCTAAAAGAGAAGACTATATAAGGATTCTAGGATAGTCTTGAAATATATCATAATCATATAACTCATGATAGAATGCATTTGGATGTAATGTTGTATTGAGTCAGTGTTTTTCTGTTTTGTGGGAAAGGGAAGACTCCTCTTGTTGAGTGTGCGGATACCTTAGAAAGTATGCAGTTGAGTGTGCAGACCCCTAAAACTGAGTGTGCATGGTGGAACGTATTGTATTGAGAATATCTAAGTACTAATATCAGACTTTTGAAGACATCTCTATGTTATTTGCTTATGTGTTGCTTTACTTGTATTTTAATATTATATGTATTGAGTTATGGTTTTTACACATAATTTCATCACAAAGTCCTGTTATGCTTTCTTATAATGATTAATGCATGTTAAGGTAAATTCACGCAGTCTACAAGAGAGTTCAAAAATATTGTTGAAAAATGAATGTATAGTTAGAATATTTGTTCTATGAAGCCTTATAAGTGTTAAAGAGAATATAAGCCCTAAAACCACACTCCATTATCCCTCTGGATGCAGAAACGTTGTTCTAGCATCCCCTAATATTGCCTCTGGTGAGACTTCAGTCTGTACAACAGATTGTTGCCAAAAGGGTCGGTAATAGTGGGCTTTGTTGGTTCATGTAGCCATATATGAACATGGGATTAGGCCTCATCAAACCAACAAATGGTTCCATTGTCGAGACCGAGATCTGACTAAGGGATATGTGGATGTGGCATCCGAACAAGAAAGAGATTCAATACTGGGTAGATCTGAAAGAGCATGAATTTGCAACGCAGGAAAATATAAATCTGCATATATCTACTGAACAGTGGTTGCAGAAGTATATCTTCACATATTAGCACGAGATATTTTTCTCATCATTTGCTAGCGAGCTGCATGAGTGGTTATCAAGACTAGCTGAGAAAACAACCCATTTCAACGATAAGCTTACTGTGTGGACTCAAAAACTGATAAAGCAATTGAAGGGAACTGATAATGAGATCACAAGGGTTGTTTATTATTGGATCGATAGTATCCTTGGAGGCTTTATTATTGAGTTCATGATTGATACTTTTGTATCCTATAGCGAAGCAGAGCCTAAATTTTTTAAAGGCCCGTGAGGTAAGTACTTAAACTCATTGACACTACAAAGAAAATACCCTCTAACGGATGTTTTTGAGGAACCCCTTATAAAAATAGCCCAGAAATCCGTTTTCAACAGAGGTTGGAAGGTGGAGGTGTTTGCGTATGTTTTTTGTCTGGTGCATTTCTCATCCTAAACTGCATCGGTGCGTTCCACTAGCGAAAGCACCGATGCGTACTAAAAATTGGCACACCAAGACACCGTGCGCTTGGTACAAACCTGCCCAGTGCGTCTAATTACTGTAGCACACCAGTGATCTACACAAATTCAACATCGGTGCATCCTAAAAAACCACACTAAAACTAAAACAACCCGGTGCGGTTGAAAGAAACCACCTGACTCGCCTCGAAAACCCACGCATCGGAACAAGGTTAAATAATAAAAAAAATCACGACCAAAAAATCCACGTTTTTCACTTTTCAGTGCACTAGAGCTCTCAAGCACTAGTGAAAATTCACCTTGTGTGGGGTGCCCTGCCATCAGTGCTCCCATTGCACGCATTGCTATTTTCCATTGCCCACCATCTCCATTTTGAATTTTGCAAAACGGTGGGAAAATTTATTTTTTCAAATGCTACAACCAATATGCCTCCTCGATGCCCAAATGTATAGATATTTTACTTTTTTTTCCATAATTAAACCTTTTAGTGGATTAATTTTCTAAAATAACTTAAAATTCACCTTATTAAAAAAAAAAAAACTGTGTGTGCGCTCAAGCCATTAAGCTTGCACCGGTTCATGGTGTTGCCTGTAAATTTACAGGATGCACCGCGACCGGTGCTAACGGTATCCGCACCAGTTCCGGGGTGGTACCGAAATGACACATCGTGCCTTTTTAAACTTAAAAAAATTGCGGTGCCGTCGGTTACCCGACCGCACTAGTTCCAGGGCGGTACTGAAACGACACAACGTGATTTTTTAAACCTAAAAATATTGCAGTGCGGTTGGGTAATGTTGAAGTGGGTATTTTTGTCAGCGCATCGCCCTCCCGAACTGGACATAGTCAACGGTGCGATCATGTAAACAACCACACTATTGACTATAGAGTGATGTTAGGAGGGTAGTGCGTTGCCTAACCTATATGCTCTGGGGCTTATAGTTTGGTCAATCCACCACCTGCCTGATACTGGTACATAATCAATGGTGCGGTTAAGTATAAAGGACGCACCGCGATTATTTAATGATGTTGGGGACAGGCGCTAACGAATTATCTGCACCCCTGTGACAGTTTTTAAGCAATGTTAATCGCCTTCCGACTTGTTCAGGGTCAACGGTGATCGAAGAACAAACCACCATTGACCATTAGCCGATGTTTGGCAGTGGCGTGTGCTTTGTCAATGCACCGCCGGAGAAAGGTTTATGACGATGGCACCTAAAATTTCTTAGGGCACCGTATCCGTGCGCGACAGCCGTATGCATCCTAGTGTATGCCTTGCGGACGCACCTACCTTTTTTTTCACACAAAATTATATATATATATATATATATATATATATAGACGGGGTTCTATTTAATAAAAAAATTGTATTTATATGTGAACTATTCACACAACATTGTATGAGAGAGGGAACAACAACAACAACATGCGGACTAGTATAACGTGGTTCACCTATGGGAGGCACGAGAGAGGGAGAGAGATATGTACCTTCACCCTATCACAACAAAAACCCAGGCGCTCCTAAGGGAGATAAGCCTCCACAATTTCTATGAGGATGCTACATCCCTAAAGGGCCATGGTGGGTTATTGCGACAACTTATCCACAGGTGGAATGCCCACCGATAGGCTTTCTGGGTTGGTCCACCCGGCGGGAATCGAGGAGAGGAGGACATCAATTTATTATTTACGTATCGAGGAGAGACAGATTTTCCCTGCCCGGAGTGTCTCCGTTGGCTGGGCGATATGAGCCACCATGGTACCCTAGAGACACATTATATGAGATGATGTCTCCGCAGATTTTTAGGTCTCCGTGGTCAATTACGTATTGCTTCATTTGGTGGAGAGGAGGAGGTGCCTCCGCCCATCGTATTTTGCCCATTGTAGCCATACCAAATGGATATGGAAACACATTAATTTCCCACTTCTATATGTTGATTCTTTATTACAGGCATCATGACTTATGAAGTGGTCTGCCATTTTTTTGTGACAATTCTGTACAGCTTTAGATAGTTGTCGTGCTCAGGCACAAGGGAGGGTGAACTTCCCTTTTGCTTCAGAGCTATTTTGTTTATTTTTTGAGAGGTTTGCAGAGACGAGGCCTACTTTTGTTCGATAGCCTCGTAGGCTGATGTTGCATGTACGGATGCAGATGTCGGGATAGATGGTGCCCAAGCGCGGTGAGTCAGAGTTTTCTTTGAGGATATCACATGATGCACTGGAGTTGCTAGCCAATGTTGATGAGCATACCTTCGTTCTGGTCCCTTGTCTGTATGCTGGTTTGGATTGGCGAGGGTGTGCCAACATCGACTTCACAGATGATGAGCTGCTGGATGATAGAGGTAATATTAGTTTTTTCTTTAAATTTATTCTAACATGTTATTTAACTTGTTTTTATTAAACTGTTTAATGAAATTTTCTAATAATTGATGTGTACTTATATATATTTTGTAGACATTGGTTCATTTGATGGAGATGAGATTCCACTGCCACCAAATGATCCAAGTATAGATCTTGATGACGATCAAGAGATGGAAGATGCTGAGGATTAGGCCAGTGCAGACATATTTGGTCCTCATGTTGCGCAAGTACCAGATGGTGTGAGGCATAGGCCTAACACTAGATTTAGGATGGAGTTGGGTGACCAACTCTATGGACTTCTTGTGTAGGAGGGAGTCAGACCGACCACTATGAGAGAGATATAGGTCGATGCTAGGTTGATAGAGATGTGGAGAGGCATGCCACATGACATGTTGACCCTGATGCTACATGTCATAGGAGATACCATCTTAGTGGCGCGGTTGAGGAGGGCCCTTCGACGTAGGCATGGTCGAGACACAGTACGTCGACATTCGAGCAGTGACACATCATCTGATGATCATGATCAGGGGAGTGATCATTGTTCACCTCGCGCCACAGATGAGAAGCCTGCAACATCAACCAACAGTCATGATCATGAGCAGGCCGAACCATCCACGTCGAGTCAGCCTTCTCAGTCTGCAACATCTAGCATTCATGATCATAAGCAGGCTGGACCATCCATGTTGAGTCATCATGATCAGCAGCCTGCAACATCCAGTAGTGCTCATGATCATGAGCAGGCTGGACCATCCATGTCGATTCATCATAAGCAGCCAGAAGTTGATCCTGATCAACATGAGGCACCACCAGATCAACAGGCATGTTATGATCATCATCTATCTGAGCTTGTTGAGGCTACACCATTGATTGAGCAAGCCTCAACTAGTACTACTATTGATGATGTACCACCAGCTCATATTTGACATTTATATTACAGTTGTATATTTTTGACATTAATATATATATATGTATGTATGTATGTATGTATGTATGTATGTATGTATGTATGTATGTATATATATGTGGTCCATGTATTTTATGTTCATGTTGCAATTGTACTTAATTTTCATGTTGATGATCATCATAATATGGCGCATATTGTTAGTCATGTTAGATATGTTCATTTAATGTGCACTTGCGGATAGATGTGTATGTGATATCAGTTATTTGACATGAGATGTATATTTTGTGTTTGTGTTGTGATGATGTTATACAATGCTTGTGTTGTGTTAGATGATCATGATCATGACAATTAGATGATGTTAGCAAATTTGAATGTGTTTTTTAGTCGAATATGATGTTTTTATGATGATTATCATGATTGTGATGTTTATTTTTAAAATTAAATCATGATATTTATTAAATATTATGTCGTGATTGTAATTGAAATTGAAAGTTTAATTGTATGTAAAATTGTAAAATTGTAATTGTAATTGTATGTAAAATATTTGTAAAATTTTAATTGTAATTGTAATATTTAATTTATTGTGAAACAATTGTAATTGTAATTTTAATTGTAATTGTATATATGTAAAATTTTAAAATTGTAATTGTAATTCAAATTGTTTGTAAAATTCTAAAATTGTAATTGTAATTCTAATTGTTTGTAAAATTCTAAATTTGTGATTGTAATTGCAATTTTAATTTTAATTGTAATTGTATGTGAAATTGTAAAATTGTAATTGTATGTAAAATATTTGTAAAATTTTAATTGTATTAATGTGAAATGATTGTAATTATAATTGTATGTAGAATTCTAAAATTATAATTGAAATATTGTAATTGTATGTGAAATTGTAAAATTGTAATTGTATGTAAAATATTTGTAAAATTTTAATTGTATTAATGTGAAATGATTGTAATTGCAATTTTGATTGTAATTGTATATATGTAAAATTGTAATTGTAATTATATGTAAAATTCTAAGATTGTAATTGTATGTAAAATATTTGTAAAATTTTAATCATATTAATGTAAAATTATTTTATTAATAATTGTAAAATAATAAATCTAGAATAATATGAATTTTTGTAACATAATTAAGTTTATAAAATAATGCAAATAAAATCATGTACTTTAGAATTATCATTATTTTATTATTATCTTACATACAAAAAAATAACTTTATATAGTACACCATTGTTTTTGAGATCAACATAATTGCAAATTATCAAGTGAAATATTGGTTTTAATATTAACACTGTGCAAATTGCCAATTAATTCTAAATACATATTGTAATGTTTCGAAAAAAAGAGTCTTATAAGTTATAAGGTAATTAAATCCTCTTCTTTATAAAAACCCATTTTAAAAAGTATAAATGATGAAATAACACATGTAACATATCACTCTTAGTTCTTCTGATCACCCTCATTATCTTCCAGCTCGTTTGGCATGATAACATTATTGTTCTCAAAAATATGTTTTGAACTAGGGTCATGTCTCAATACAAACCACCGATCCCTATCCAACAAATCTGGGTAAACTAACACCTAGTTGTAGTGTTTGGGGAAAACATAGGGCTCCTTAGCTTCATCCCACATCTTTATAGAGTTGATACATATAGCCTACTATCGCGATATTCCTTTACATTATTCTGAACAAAGGTATCCCACCACTTGCACCTAAAAGTAAAACATTGGAAAGAAGAGAAATCCACTTCAATGATCTCTTGTATCTTTCCGAAATAACCTAACGTCCCTCATACTAGGTTTTGATCACGGTGGCTAGATCGACTAGATTGATTGAATTTGACTTCCACTCCACAGTCTTGTGTCATGTGTCCATCATCGAAATTTTCTGTGCAAAAAGGGTGTCCATATGCCCACATAGATGGGAACAAATGCACATATAAAAAAGTTAAAAATCACAATGTCATGTGTCTTATAATAACCAAACAGTTAAAATATGAAATATAGATGTAATTACATTTGAAAGGTGCATTATTAAGTTTCAAATGTACATATAAATTAAATAGATTATTACTAAGTTGGTGCACCCAATTCTTATGTTTAGTGCATCCTTTGCAGCACGCTAGTAATGACCGATTGCACCGTATTTCTCTCAGACTTGGTTAACAACCCAACTGTTGGGGCATATTTTTGGCATATTTTCTTTAAATGATTTGGATAAGGCACACTTGTATTGTTCAATCGTCTGCATTCTTTCTTGTCACTATCCCATTTCATCATCTTTTGTTTGTACAATGCGACCCATGGTTGTGTCGCTTCGGAATTGTAAAGAACAAATTTATTGAATGCTTCAATTTATGTATTCGTTGATGAAATCAAACCAACATATAATACATATGAGATCAAAATATACATTATATCAAAGCTCAACATGAATATTTACTTTGTGTAAATTTGAAAAATTATAAGTCGCTTACTCTTTATCAAGCGCCTTTTTCCATTCATTTGGAGCAACTCCCCTTCTCTTTTTTCTTCATCCCTTTCATTGTCCCAAATCACCGCTGTCGATCTGCTTGATGTACTCAATAGAATATTAGAAAGACTCATACAATATGTACCTCTCTGCCATAGACCCCTTGGGTTTTTCCCTTTTTCGAACAAAACCTTTCAATTTCTTCATGCACTCCTCTAAGAAGAAAATCCAATGACAAGAAACCACTCCAACTAATTCAACCTCATCTACTAGATGGATTAGAAGATGAACCTACAAGTCCATGAAACTCATTGGTAATTCCTTCTCAAACATACAAACAATCTCAACTATCTCTTGACGCCACCGTGGAATGCTAGCCAAATGAATCTCCTTTGACGTGATCCAACATACAAATGCAGATAATTTAGATATGGCATGTCCTAGGTATTGGGGGAATTCATGTTTCACACACCCACACATGAACAAAGGATAATGACACTGCAAACTTATAAACATGTGCAATAATATACAAAATTAGTTATGTTTTATGATCCCTGCATGGGATAAAATTTATTAGTATAAAAAATAATAAAATCATGCTTTTGACATTATACTTACTCTTAGAAGATTCAAATGGTCATGTGATTTCAACCCCGACAAATGGTAATCCATGGTGAAGTAGCGCTGTAGTAAAGACCCGTATGAAGATGGCACCCTCACACCCATTATAACTTCCTTTTCCAAAGAAAGATCATCTTTTTTAAAAATCCATGGGACATCACCTTCTTTGAAATACCATGAATTAGAGGGACCAACGCCTGCCTCTGATCCTGTACTTTCTAATAATCTTGGCCAATGTTTATTTTTAGTTTTTGAAGTAATAATATCTTTCCTAATGGCCAATGTGTCACTTTTTTTTGATGATATGTGCCTCCATAAAGAATATGAAACATTTTTAAATATATTCATGGGATCTAATAAGTGGGTAATCTTAAGATGCTCCCAATATGGGAGGTTATAAAAGATATATTTCCTTTTCATCCCAATGGGAAATTTCTCAACAAAGGTGTCAAAGAATTCTAGATCATCGAACATAGGCTCCCCATTTGAATAGAAATTTTTTATGAGCTCCTTCTCCTTCTCTCTCTCATATGCTCTAAGCCATTCAACTAGTGTCGTTATTGGAGGCCTTTGGGTTCTATCTTGTTTACCATTGAAAGCGGATGTTTCTCTTCTGTAAGGGTATCTTCTGAGAGGAATACCCTGGAGCAGTCATACATTGGATTTCGTAGGTCATTGGACCATCTATCTTTCAGAGAAGGTCCACAATATTTACATCCAAAATACCCTTTTGTTATAATACCTGCGAGATTATTGTATACAATTTATATGCATGGCACGTTAAAGAATATCATGAAGATCAAAACAATTACAATGAATTAAATAACTAATATGAGAAAGAATATTGTTACGTATATAAACAAATCAATAAACATGTAATTTACCAGAGTAAATTCCTAAGCCTAGATAATCATGTGTCGTGTAAGCACATATGCCATACAATGTAAAAATCCTCTCTGCTGTGATGGGTCTTGATACATCATATACATTTATCCCATCCCATAATTACTTCAATTCATGTACCATTGGTTGTAAGTAGAGATCCATATTCTTCACTTGTATTCTACCAGGGACTATGAGAGCCAACCTAAGATGTTCATTCTTCACGGATAACCATGGGGGGATATTGTTATTGATCACTACGACAGGCCAAAAAAAATATTTGGTGTTTTGGAGGGAATATGGGTTGACGCCATCCATGGCTATGCTGAGTTGTAGAATTTGTACTCCATGCTTGAATTTTTTGGGACATGTATCCTCTATATGCTTCATGGCTATTGAATATGTTGGGATTCACATAACTCCCAAATCACTTCTGTGTGAGGCATGTCATCCCTGCAACATAGCTAATTATTTTCAACGAAAGAGCCTTTGAATCCTTGGGATTATAGCATGTGACTCAATATCTTAAAAGGAGGACCACATGATTTACCCTTCTTTTTTTATTTATCATACCTGTCATGCCCACATTTCAGACATATCTCTTTGTTTGCATATTATCCTCTATATATAATATAATAATTTGTACATGAATGATATGATATGTACTCAACACCCAAAATTTCAACAATTTCTTTGCCTCTTCGCATCTACTGGGCAAGAAATTTTCACTTGGAAAAACCTTATCTTCGAATAAACTATTGTTACACCGCATTTTGTCACTATCCCTGCAATCCCCATCTCACCCATTGGAGGGTCGTTTCTGTGACCAATAAGCAGTGTCATGCCTTGAAAAAACCATCACTACATTCCTTTGCATGAGAGTAACATTCCTCTTGTTGACAATTCCCTGAGCAGGACTGTAAAAACCTTTGTTTTTTCTTTGGCGCGAGTAGCAAGTTACACTCCCGTGCCGAGCTGGAAAATTAACACTGAGCTCGCGCTAGTTGGTGCTCTGTCCTAGTTAAGCACCCACGCCAAGCTATTTATGGAATTAAAAAAAAAATAGAGGTGGAGGTTCTATTCCAACCAACTCGAGGATGAGTCATTGGGAGTGGTTGAATTGAAACAACCACAGACTCCCTCCTTTAGTTAGTAGTTTCCACCTCCCTTGGAACTCTCACCTTTGTAGGTATCTCAACCTCCTCCTTTTCATCTATAAAAGAAACTATCTCTCTTAGTACAAGCTAGATGAAATTGGAGAACTAATACTATAGCTGAATGACTAGAGAAGATAGATAGAAGGAATTACATTGAGAAGAGCTTGAGTCTATGCCTTTACCCCATCCCAATTCCTTGACAAACATCTGAGACACGCTTTGCCTGAACCCCGCTGGAGGAGACTGCGACGTCAAAGCATCGGTTGTAACTCTTCCTTCTATTCATTTATATACATGACTACTGTTTGGTTCCACTATTGTGTTATGACGTTTGCGTAATGACATATGTTTAGCCCTATTTTACTGGTTAATAGTTATGAGTGAAATTATGATGTCGTATGTTGTTCTTGTTTCTTGTTCTATGTGCAAGTATCTGGGCGTAACAACAAATGGATTGTGATTTGCCAGGGCAGGAGTGAGATACTACTACTCTTTTCACAATGATGACAACATTGGATTCCAGGTAGGTCGATCTACCATGTCTCTTGTTCATTCATTAACTAGGAAGCAACACTTTAGTGTGTCCCTTTGTTTCTAGAACCACCCTAGGGCTAGAGGGATCGTCTCTATCTGCAAAGAGGATTTACCTACATAACAAATTGGTGACTCCACTGTGGATCAATGCGAGTTTGTCATTTCATCCTGTTGGGTCAGTTTCGATTATCAATTTCGTTCTCTGTCTTTTTCTGGTTTGTTTACTTAATTTCCATCCTCTGTTTAGCTCCAGAGTGTCAAGATTGGCCTCTGCTCATTAATTTTTGGTTTTTCCTTTTTTTTTCCCATAGGTATCTAGTTTGGCATGGTTTTTGTTTGAACAGTCGCGTCGATTGGCGCAGGTTGCTATTTTTGTACTTGCGCCAACCCCTGTATGGTGCGGATTACAACCTTACAATCGTGCCAACCCCTGTAGGTTTTGGTTTGACCTCCTTAATGAGTCTTTTGGTAAATTTTGCTTGCTTCTGGATTATTTTTTGGGTGTGATTTAGCCTTTGGACCTGTGTTGACTACTGTAGACTTTCTTCTTTCATTTTTTTGTCCATTTTCCTATCAGTGTCATTTAAGGCCTTAGGGTTTCTAAGTGTTCTTCTACACTGAGCCTTCTGTTTGAAACACAAGTCGCTTTGATTGTTGTCAGCCTTATTTCGTTTTGCGTCATTGCGCTCAGTTTTTTACTGATCCTTTTGAGTGTTATTTTGGTTTAATGGTATTATATTTTCATTGATTGATCCTTCCCCTTAATGCTCCAGGCATCGATTACATTGCTTGTTTTGGGTTGATTTTGGAAATTCTCTCTATTTGATTGAAAGTTTGCTGCATTAGCTTGAATGTTTTGTGTCTGTTTCACTTCAGTTGAGTCATTCAATTTTAAATCCCTACATTTTCAAAACTCAAACTAATGTTTATTTTGTTTTCCATTTGAATTAGTACATTGTGTGCTTTATTCATTGAAAAAAAAAATTTGTTTTGCATTCTTTCGTTGCACCGAAATTGAAACATTCCTTTGCATAACTAGCCTTTGTCATCTAGGAAGTAATTTCATTTTCGATTTATTGCATTGGAAGCATTAGAAGTTTTCTTCATATAATTTATTTGTTTGTTATTATTTGAAATATTTCTATCCTTCTTATAACTAGTATTCATTGAACTGAAATGATGTTCATTTGCATATAGTTTGCATTTAGGAAGTTGAACTCCAAATTCGTTAGGGCCTTGAAATTGAAACCTAATCCAATGTTAACTTTAAAATTTACTCAATGAACCTAAGGCAACATTGAAACCTAACGCAACATTTCTAGTGGTCTAGGCTAGAGACGTGTTCCGACGTCTTAAAACCTAGTAGTTGTTGCTCGCCTGTTGGCTTCAGACAATGCTAGTATGGACTTGTGCTCTCCGTACCATTGAGTATATAAAGGGAGACCCCTCTAGGTTGCAATCCTTTATCCATAGGGAGCTGAGTCTACAGCCTTGTAACTGTGATACACCGAACACAACATTCGGGGAGACTACCTGCATGTATGTCAAGTCCTCAGCCATTTTTGTTACATTTGATCACCAAGGTGTGTATGGCAGTTCACGGAAACCTGGTACACCCTCTTGCTTAGAATTCCTGACTAGTCATTTCGATCTTTTCATGACTCTTTAAACAAGAGAAGAGATCATCGAGCACTTGTCCTTTCACACTCGTTTCAAATTGAAAGTGACTAGAGTCATCTTTTGCCTGTTTCTCAACTCTTAAAACATGAAATCGTGAATTTTGGTTTTAGTGTTATAAAATTAATCACCTACGATCACACGCCTATTAAAAGTTTATTAATTGGCCTAATTAATTTCCTTGGTTCTTGTTTTGGCACCTTTGATTGGTTATCTCTTTTCCTTCCTGTTATGATATACAGTCAAAGTGGCAGAACATCCAGTTTCGTCGTCCTCACTGCCTCCTAGTGGTGGTTCTTTTCCGGATGTTTCTTTTGAAACCCCTTAGTCCACTAGGTTTGTCGAGTTTTCACAACTTATTCTTCTGTCTGTCCAACCCCTTACTACTCAATCTCCGCTTGATGAGCCAGTTGAGTTCAATTTTCCTCCTTCATGTGCTTGTTCTGGTTTTGGGGAAGAAGGAGAATTTCCTCCTCTTATGTCAGGATCGCCTTTGGTTGCTGCTATGGTACCTCCTAGTCCCCGTAGTATTTTTGAAGATCTTACGTCAGACTCAGATATGGATTCCTCTAGTCCTATTGACAGTGAAGGAATGCATGTTTCCATAGGAGAATATCAAATCTTTCCTGAAGATCTCTCTCGTGCCTCTATCCAATCTTCTCCACCATCGGTGTCACTTCTTCCTGGCTATCGTTCCTTTAGTCATATTATGTCTAGAGTTGCCTCCATTGTGCAATCCAGTACAGTAACTCCTTCTCAGATTTTGTTCTTACCTTCATTAGGACTATCGCCTTCGATACTTGGTTCGTCAATTACTGTTATATCTGTTCCAGTTCAACCGACAATCTGTGTGGCTTCATCCACACCTGTTGTTACTCATCAGTCGTCGGGATCTTTTCACACTCGCAGGTCTATTTTCCTCAATCCAACGTGGCATGTTAATCCCAGTCCTAGTAGATCACAATCTAGTGCCACGGAGGCCCCACCTGCTTCTAGTGTTGTTTCCACTACTCTTGTGATTCCTGTCGGCCTTCCTTTTGAAGAATATCTGTTGGTTGTTTAGCAACAGAGTTCTTAGGGTTCTCAACAGTCTCAAGCTCCTGGTAATCCTCAATTCCATCACTATGATGTTGTTGGTAATCCCGTATATATATATATATATATATATATGCACCATTATGATGTGTATGGTAATCTAGTATATTTGCCTCCTATTGATCCTTATTAGGCTATTTATGATCCTTATCAGACTGTTACTCATTTAGGACCTACCCTGCCTACGCAACCCTCTGGCTTGCAAGGAAAACCCTCATAAGGACAACCTTTAGCTCAGTAGAGCCCTACTTCTGGTCCACAGGGACAACCATACGGTCCATAAGGCCAACCTTCACAAGGTTAGTCTTTGGCCCAACATGGACAACCCTCTGGTCTTTTCGGTCAACCTTTGAATCAACCAGGATCATATTTTGGTCCTCGGGGGAAAAATTATCTGTCATAGGGACAACCTGTTGCACCTCAATCACAGTCGCACGTTCAATATGGCCTGAATATTGTGCAACCAGGACAACCCTATGATCCTTCTCCGGGTCAACCTGGTTATCAGGGAAAACCTGGTCCGTCACAACCATCAGGCCATCCTTTTCCACAAGGACAACCTAGTGGTCCCCAACAACAGTTTCAACCTACTCACTAGCAGATTCCTTCGGTTCCGCATCTAGTTCTACCTATTTACCCTATTCAGAAGCCTTCTCAACCTACTCTGCAAGGTCAACCTACTCAACCACAGGGCACTTACTACCCTCAAGTTTCATATCAACCGGTATATAGCACGCCCCAGATTCCTTATCCTCAAAATCAACCTGTATATCATCAACCTCAAAGCCATGCTTACATTCCACATCAGAATCCTCATACTACTCAGCAAGGACCTCCGTGGTCTACTTCAACTCAATACCCTGGTCCTCAACCCCAGTATCAACTGAATTATCATGCTTCTAATCCCTATGATCCGAATCTTTCAGGACAAAATGTATGGGGATATAATCCCGCTCAGATTGGGTGGAATGTACAATTAATACCTCCGATGACTTTTAATACTCAATTACCATTTCTTGCTACGTTGGAATTACTTGATGTGTCGAAGTTGACAAATGATCCTATTCTTCATAATCCATATTGGCCTCTGGTTTCGACCAAGATTCCCGGTGATTGTCCTAAATTTGAGGGTAAACCAGGTGAAGACCCCCAAATGCATGTTATGACTTACCACTTGTGGTGTTCCTCTAACTCTTGGGGTGATGATTCTATTCAACTCTGTCTTTTCCAGCGAACTCTTACTGGTGCCGCTGCGAAGTGGTACATTGAGCTTTCTCGTGGAGTTTTTCAAGTTTTCAATTCCTTAGCTATGGCATTCCTTACACATTTCCAACTGTCGGTCCGCTATGAGATCGAGACGCACCTCCTCACTTCATTGAAACAAGACCGAGCTACTCATACCTCGAATCATATTCATGAGTGGTGGCGATGTCGTCGCATGATCAAGTTCCAAATTCCTAATTAGCTTTTAACTAATTGGTTCACTACCTCCCTTGTCAATCAGATTGCCAAAGACATAGCTATGGGGGCATGTGTAACCGAGGAACAAGCCATTGCTTACGCCCAGTACCTTGATCTTGTGTACTCTCAATCCAACATTTTATATGATATCTTTCCTAATTCTCCTCGACCTGGAACTTCTAAACCACCAGTGAATCCTTCCGTTGATGGTATTATTAGTTCCGTTTCTCAGACTTCTCAAAAGTCCCCATATAATTCTGGGAAAGCAAAAGTTTACTTCTTCCAATAATGTTGCTTCTCAACCAATTCCAAATTCTGGAAAACCCACAGAAGTGAATGTCGTCTAGGCCAATCCTACGGATAATGCTTCTAAAGGTAAAAAGAAGGGTAAAGGTAAGGCCAAAGCTGATACCCCAAAATAGTATTCGTTGAAAACCTCGTTCTACTGATAGTTCCTAATGCAAACTGAAGTATCCTTGTTTAATTTGTGATGAAGAGAACTTCACCAAAGACTATCCTTGACGGTCCAAAGTGAGATGATTGCTCAAAGGCAGTCAAGGAGCTCTGACTATTCTTAAAGAATATTTTCCTACTCAGGAAACTCAGATGGTAGAGAAACCTTAGTCCTCTACCCCATTTGGTTCTCAGGTTTTTATGATGAACGGTTATGCACCCGTTTCTATTACTACTCAATCGAAAGATTATTTTGGCTCACGTCAGACAACGAGGAAGGAGATCGCTAATGGTCCTCCTCCTCCACCTATTTCTAGCCCTTTTGAGATTGAACGACCTAATACTGAATTTTTTGTGCGACCACCTTCCAAAGGTGTGCTCCGCAAGTATTCGTACAATCCCAACGCCCGTGCCGCTCAACATTACAATATTGTTGAGGATTTGGCTTAGGCACCATCCACAATGTCTACGTTAGAAGTACTTTAGAGTTTTCCGTCACAAAGGAAAGCATTGTTATCTGCGATAGGTGGGTTTTATCCTGTCAATACTAGCTTGCTTGCTTTCGATTTAGAGAATTTCGTCCCGCGACTCCCACACCAAATTGCGCTCATCATTCAAGTTGGTATCAATCATTTTAACATTCACCGAGCAGTCGTGGATGAGGGTGCATCTACCTGTGTTATGCCATCTACTTGTTGGAAAGCCATTGGTTCTCTATCTCTCACCTTGTCACCCAATGCTCTTGAAGCATTTGATGGAAGAGAGTCTAAACCTCTTGGTGTTCTCGCTAGTTTACCAATCACATTAGAAGGGAAGAAATTCAATGTCGAGGTTGAATTCATTAATGCTAAACTCAATTATAATATTCTCCTCGGTCACAATTGGAATCACACAATGCTATGTGTTCCATCCACTCTCTTTCATTTTTTGAAATTCCCGCACGAAGGAAAGATTATTATTGTCGATCAATTGTATTTTTTTCACTTCTTTGCCTGTGGTTTATCTCAATGATATCAATTCCAGCTTGTCCCATGAGTTAAACTCCATTCACTCTTCATCGATCAGATCATTGACGACTGTGTCGGCAGCGAGAATTTTTCCCTAATGGATGATTTTTCTGGTTATAATCAAATAAACATTCTCTTGACTAATCAACACAAGACTTCCTTCATCTGTCCTTGTGGTACCTTTGCATATAAGAAGCTTCCTTTTGGTTTAAAGAATGCTGGGGCCACATTTCAGTGTGCGATGTCCTACGCCTTTCATGATATTCATCACATCGTGCAACCTTATCTGGATGACCTTCTGGCTCATTTAGCTAAGCGTAGGGATCACCCTGACCATCTTCATCAGATTTTTCTTCGTTGTAGACACTATAACATTTGGCTTAATCCGCACAAGTGTGTCTTCTACGTTGATTCTGGTAGACTCTTAGGGTTTATCGTGTCCAAAGACAGAATTTGCCTCGATCCTCTCAAAGTTGAGGCTATTATTAATCTCCCCTCTCCTTCCTCACTGCACCAGTTGCAGAGTTTATAAGGGAAAGCTAATTTTTTATGTCGTTTTATACCTAACTATGCCAAAGTAGCTAAAGGATTCACACGATTTTTGAAGCAGGGCGTCCCTTTCTATTGGGATGAAATTGCTCAGAAATATTTTGATGCATTGAAGACATAGCTTGTCAATGCTCCTCTACTTCGCCCTCCAAATTATCATCGTGATTTTTCCCTTTATTTAGCTACTGCTTTCAGTACGATTACCATGGTTTTGGTACAAGACGATGATGACGGTCATGAGCATGTTATTTATTACTTGTCTCGTAACCTTCTCAACCCATAAAATCATTATGCTTATGTCGAGACGTTAGTGTTAGCTGCAGTTCAAGCAGTCCAATGTTTTCGTCATTATATTCTCTTATGCACAGTGACGGTGATTTCTGATTGCAACCTCATGACCTACATCTTGTCTCGAAAATTGCTAGGGGGAAACTACTCTAAATGGATTGTTATCCTCCAAGAGTTTGATTTGGAATTTACTGCTACCAAGTCTAAGAAATCATTAGTTTTGTTGATTTGATTTTCTCTCTTCCTTCCGACTCCACTCCTTTTCATTTGAGGAATCCATTCCAGACGATTCAATTTTCTTGATTAGCACCCTCGATCCTTGGTATGGTGATATCATCTTCTATCTCCAGACTTCGTATTTTAGATCTGAGTTGACGAAGGATGCTCGCTGACGCATCCACCATCAGTCACAACCTTATCGAATATTTGAAGATACACTCCATCGTATTGGAGTCGATTCTATACTCCATCAATGTTTAACTCTCAAGGAGGCTGAGAAAGCCTTGAATGATTGTCACATCAGATCAAGTGGTGGTCACATGTCTGGTTATGCTACTGCTCAAAAAATCCTTCGTGTTGGTTATTTTTGGCCTTTTATTTTCAAGGATTGCATTGTCACAGTTCGTAAATTCCATGATTACCAGATTTACCAGCATAAGATGCACGCGCCACCCGTTCCTCTTTATCTTGTCATTATCGTTGGTCCCTTTGTGAAGTGGGGCATCGATTTTATGACGTGTAAACTTCACTCGACCGAGGGGGCATGCTTATATTATCATAGTTGTGGACTACTTCACCAAATGGGCTGAAGCAATGCCTACACTTGCTGTCGATGGTAAGAAAACTTCTTAGTTCATATTCAATCACATTATTGCTAGGTTTGATGTCCTGCAAGCCAACGTTACCGATCATGGTTCCCATTTTCATTATTATATGGTGGCGAAGTTGACTTCTAAGTTGGGTCTATGTCACAATAGCTCAACGCCGTACTACCTTCAAGCTAATGGCTAGGTTGAAGCTGTGAACAAATTCCTTGTCACTATGCTGCAACGTATGATTGGGATCCATAAATCAAATTAGCATCTCATGTTATTTTCAACTCTTTGGGCATATCGAACCTCAGTTAAGAGTGCAACCGGGTTCACTCCTTTCTAGTTGGTCTATGGCCTGGAAGCTACTCTCCTGATTGAATGTGAAATACCTTCACTCAAGTTAGTTGTTGAATTACTGCCAAATACTTCACCAGAGGAAGAACGTCTCCTTTATTTAGAAATACTGGATGAAACCCGCCACTTTGTTGCTTTGGTTATCGAAGCACAAAAAAAGCGGGTCAAGGCTCATTTTGACCAATCAGTTTCCCCTCATTATTTTTTTGAAGGAGATCTCGTCCTTTTGTATGACCAAGCTCATGATAAGCTGGGGGCATGAAATTTCAACCCATGTGGCATGGGCCTTACATTATTAAACGTGTATTGCAGAATGGGGCCTATGAGCTTATTGATTATGAAGGTCATCCTCTAGAACAAACCAGAAATGGGTTGTATCTCAAAAAAAATTATGCGTGAGTCATTCATGCATGATTTGTGTACATAGGTGTCATTTTCATTTTTGTACATGTTTTGGTTTGATGTGCTTTGTCAGCGTTTTCTTGATTATTGGGTCTTGCTTATGGTGCAGATGTCTATTACCCCTTATGTCGGTTTCGCGGATGGTGCTTCCCCCAGTACCAGGAATTTGTCTTCGGCAGCCTGGGTAATTTATGATCCTACTGGTGAGTTGATAGATCTGCAAGGTATTTTTCTAGGACGAGCTACAAACAATGTCGCTAAATATAGCGTTGTTATTGAGCTATTAACCGAAGCAATCAAACTCGGCATAAGTGCATTGCTTGTAAATCTAGATTCACAGCTTGTCATTCTGCAACTCAATAGTCATTATTCAGTTTGAAATCCGCACATTCTGAGATTGTATTTACATATTCATTTACTAGAAAGACATTTTGATTTTATTACATATAATCATATTCCTAGACGAATGAATACATTAACTGATACAGTGGTTAACATTGTATTAGATATACATTTGCGTAATTTGTAAAATCATCATCACATGTAAAAGATCCATGTAGGAATATATATATATATATATATATATATATATATATATATATATATATATATATATATATATATATATATATATATATATATATATATATATATATATATATATATATATATATATATCGTACAGCACACCGTACATCATAACTTTGTTAAATATATGTGTGTTTCTGTTACATCTTGAGACATCATGTCTCTTAAAATATGCAGATAAAAATAAAATCTAGGTGTCTAATCAGCATGGTGCTCGTGATAACATGTCATTGCCCATACAAGCCGCTTCAGTAAGTAGTGAATTCGTCTAGGCACCCCTACGATATGTCTCTGGTAGGTGCATGGAACATCATCAAATCGTGCATAGTACGGGACTCCTCGGGTGATTCCCTCCAGATTACGAACTATCTCATCTTCCTTGCCGCCCTCACCTTAAGGGTCGAAATCACAAGGGATTCGCCTCGCTATCAGTGACATGCATGCGGGTCTTTCTGGGCAAAAATCTGCAAACACATGGATTTAATGTTAGAACATGCATAGATAAAAAATCATAATACTCATGAAACTTAAAAAAAAATTCTCACCCAAATCTTCATCCCAATCCTCTCCCTCTGGAAGTGGGAGGTCTGGATCTTCAGTGAAATCTGTACCAGAGTAGGGCTAGTCCTCCACGACAATCAGTTTTCGGTGGAGCCAATCGAAGAATTCCAGTCTGCAAGACATCTGTTGACTGCCCACTGCCCTTGGCATCAGAGCTGCCCATTAGGCCATCCATGGTTCTCTCGCTGGTGGTGTCGGGACTATGACCTCCTGTCACTGGAAAATGGGTATTCGTTCCAAAAATAACGATACCAGAATAGATCCATAACCAAATTGCTTCAATTTTCGTCCCATATGCTGATAATATGCTGATCAGTTACTGTAATAACTCTGGTTGGGCTTGGAGACATGGCGTTATGAAGAATTTTTTTAGACCACAATTTTTGAGAGCTTCCATGACTCTCTCATTCTCCATGGCTAGCTCATATTCTTCGCTATGTTCCCATTCTTTCCATTCTATGACCATTTTTCCTCTTTATACCTGCAAACATGTTCATATGAGTGGTATTAGCCATTTTTGAACCTTGAATTTGTGAATAATTGGGGTATTTGATTAAAATTATACATGAAAATGGTTTGCACCATTGGCGCGACTGTTTTCCAAATATTCACGCCAATGGGCACACCCTAGTGTGGAAAATTTGGCGGTTGGCGCGACTCCGTGCCCGAAACCCACGCCGACTGTCGTGCCCTAATATTTACATTTCCTCCCCTAGAATTCAAAATTGGAAATTATAGCTAGTAAGAAATGACTTAAAATGAAAAGAAGGATCTCAGCTCTTACTTGGAATTGACGGATTTGAGATTGGTCTGCTAGATTGACCGCTATCATTGCCGCAAGATTGCACAATGAAATGGGTAACTATTGCTCCACAAGAGGTAAAAAGTGAAAAGTAATTATTTTTACCATTTTTGGCATTTTATAACTTTTTCACAACCCTAATTAGGTTTTAAGACATATTTTTCGATTATTTTATTATATTATTTTCGAGAAATGGGTTTTACATGTGTCTCTTGTGAAGCAACAGGTTTTGATGTGACAATGATGAAGTAACGAGTTATATTTTATACTTTTTTGGACTCGGTAAAAACACAAAAAAGTCACTATTGGAGTCATCTTTTAGCTCTTTTCTGACTCTCTAAAATTGAAAATTTTGCCGAAGTTCTTGTTGTTTTTAACTCGTTAAATGGTTGCGAAATGATATCCACCCAGTATACATTTAACTCTTTTTCAGGCTGGAATGAATTATATACAAAAAAGGAATACCTTAACCTATCGCAACTAAGAGGTTCTCGAAGACACAATTTCCTACCTTTTCGGATCTATGAGACTACCTACGAAAAGGGATTGTTGGAGTTTTATTTTCTGCCTTCTTTTCAAACTCTCTAAACATGAAAAGATGCCAAGTTCTCCCTTTGTTAGACTCGTTAAACACTGATGACATCGGATTTCGTCACCATGACGTTAGTCGAGTTCCTCCTTCCTAGGGCTCATAAAATGTACTAGGATGGATTTTTCCGAAGGACAAAATTACAGTACAAGAATATGCTATCCCCTTCAAGCTTGTTTTAAAAAATAATTGGGGTACTCACCAGAAATGGTGGGGGGAAAATGGAACCAATTTTTAGTTATGTTGGCAGTATGTCACTCTTGAACATGGCACTTGTCTGCATTCGTGTCGGGTTGGGGACATCTCATTTCGTCATTTTTTGCCTCCATGGGTTTGGGTAATCTCTTTTGACCTCTCATCTGCTCTTTTCCATGTCATCATGACCTCAGATCCTTTGATGTCAAATACTGCCAAATCCAGTGTCGTGCTGCTGATATGTTCAAGAGAAGTTTGTTGCTGCAATCTTTAACCTCCCTCTGATTCTTTGTTGGCCTTGATTCACTATTATCATGTTCCTCTATCTTGTATCGATGAAGTGGGAAACGTTATGGCCCACCTTTGATCAGGTCACTTCCTGTCAACTTCAACTCATTATCCAGGAATTTGATCGAGAGACTCTATTCTGGTACCTTGAAGCTTGCATGCCTTAATGGTAGGTTTTTTTCATTCGACAAAAGGTCCACATCATTAGCCTTCGATCGAGTGATTCTACGGATGTTCAACGCTAGATCAATGTTCACATCCCATGGATTGTACCAATTGTGCCTTGAGAGCCATTGTCCTTATTGGTGGTTTCTCTCGTGTCTGTTAACAACTTTCATCATTGGCTGGTAATCAGGTGATTTTCCTGCATGTTCGACTTCAACTCATATATTCGCATGCTTGAATTTGTACCTGTTCGGGTCGAGATGGAGTGCAAGACCCTGGATTTTGTCTGATAAAGTCCAGGCTACATATTTTGGTGGATTGTTATAACTTATTGCATGACTCTTTTGATTGGATGGTTGCGACCATACCTCAGTCTATTTTTTGATCCTTATTGTTGGATGGCTGCATCCGTGCCTCAGATCTCAGTTTTTATATATATTTTATTATGGATAGCTGCACCCATGCCACATGTTCATGTATCAGAGATATTAGTTGTATTTGTAATTGTAGGTTTTCCAACAGCAGTGTTTTGTTCAAACACGTTCTCATAAAGCATTTCGCCCCTCCCTCTCCCTCAGATCTCATGCTTTAGGGGGCATCTGTTACACAAAATTTTGTCACTATCCCTGAAATCCCCATCTCTGCCATTGGAGGGTCATTTCTGTGACCAATAAGCAGTGTCATGCCTTGAAAAAACCATCACTACATTCCTTTGCATGAGAGTAACATTCCTCTTGTTGACAATTCCCTGAGCAGGACTGAAAAACCCTTGTTTTTTCCTTGGCGCGAGTAGCAAGTTACACTCCCGCACTGAGCTGGAAAATTAACACTCAGCCCACGCCAGTTAGTGCTTTGTCCCAATTAAGCACCCATGCCAAGCTGTTTATGGAATGTTTTTTAAAAATAGAGGCAGAGGTTCTATTCCAACCACCTCGAGGATGTGTCATTGGGAGTGGTTGAACTGAAACAACCACGGACTCCCTCCTTTAGTTAGTAGTTTCCACCTCCCTTGGAACTCTCCTAAAGGATAGGACTCCCTCCCACCTTTGTAGGGATCCCAACCTCCTCCTTTTCCTCTATAAAAGAAACTATCTCTCTTAGTACAAGCTAGCTGAACTTGGAGAACGGATACTATAGCTGAATGACTAGAGAAGATAGATAGAAGGAATTACATTGAGGAGAGCTTGAGTCTATGCCTTTACCCCATCCGAATTCCCTGGCGAACATATGAGACGTGCTTCGCCTGAACCCTGCTGGAGGAGACTACGACGTCAAGGCATCAGTTGTAACTCTTCCTTCTATTCATTTATATACATGAATATTGTTTGGTTCCACTATTGTGTTATGATGTTTGCGTAATGCGATATTTTTAGCCCTCTTGACTGGTTAATATTTATGAGTGAAACTATGATGTCGTATGTTGTTCTTGTTTCTTGTTCTATGTGCAAGTATCCGGACGTAACAACGAATGGATTGTCATTTTCCAAGGAAGGAGTGAGAGGCTAATACTCTTTCCACAATGATGACAGCATTGGATTCTAGGTAGGTCGATCTACCATGTCTCTTGTTCATTCATTAACTAGGAAGCATCACTTTAGCGTGTCCCTTTGTTTCTAGACCCACCCTGGGGCTAGAGGGATTGTCTTTGTCCGCAAAGAGGATTTACCTACGTAACACCTATAGTTGGTGATCATGGACAATATTAAATGTAAATTAATGTCGATATAATTATTAACGTTCATAAAATTTTCCATTTGTAATGTTCATTGTGTGATTATATTTCTCAAAATTATATAAGGGAGGAATTTATGGTAACTTACCTCAAAATTTCCAAGAAACATGCATTCGACAAGCCAAAATTTTCTTTCAAGTTGTATAGTAACATTGTTGTCCCCAACTAGGTAGACTTTGACTAACCACCAGGTCCAAAGAGAGGGGTGGTGGAAGCAAATTTAAGTTTTTCGAAAAAGGTGTCAGGGATATGAGAATCATCCCCTAGCTGATCATCGTTTTGGAATGCATCTAACAACATTGTCTCCATGGCAGTTGTATCCCTCAAGTAATCATCCATAGAAACCTCTATTTGATTGCCTCCATTGCTAGCTTGTGAAGAACTACTATTGATGTAGTCATTCCTAATTGGTGAATTTGGACGTAGTGGAAATTGAATTGGTGGTTGATTCAACCTTTCCTTGTATCATTCCTCTCCGATTTTTTCTCTTAATTAAGCCTTCTCTCTATTTGACATTTCCGTGGGGTGCAACGAAAGATGGTAGGTAGTTCGCTCATCATTACTAGAACCCTAATAGTTTCAAAAATATATTTTAACATGATTAGTACAAAATATATGATATCAATTAGTAAGCATGTTGACAATTCACGATTAATTGGTTTGACGTTGAAATAATTACATTAATATACCAAACAATTATTATTACCATAGTTGTCCCGAGATTGTGGCTAGAAGATGCAATATTGTTACAATTGGTAAGGTGAAGCAACTATCCATTTTCATCTACCAAATGTGCCTTGTGGTATGATGCTCCTAATAAGAGCTTTCGACGTTTTGGAGTTGTTTGAATATTTTGTGCATATGAAATCGATTTTGAATATGCATGAACCTACAAATTTTTATACATTATAAATTTTATTCAACTGATTGACATGAATAAAAAACACAATTCAACTAGATAATGAAAATATAAATAAAATCTGAAGTAAATATTATGTCTCGAGATGGATAGGGAGAACTCTGCGATGGACTTTGAGAAATATTATGGAACAAGCTAGATTTTGAAGAATTTTCCATTCGATATAATTATGATATTTTCTCCTTGCATTTGGGCAAAATCAACAATAAATTTTGGTGTACACACCTAAAAGTAATTCCGGTGCCTTAAAAATGGACTTATTTTTTTCGGTGCTAATGTACAGATAACTGCACCAGTGCATTTTAGTTACTACGCACTGGTGCCTTGTTATTAATTGACGCATCGGTGTGGTGTTATTAACTGGCGCATAGGTGACGAATAGTTGCAAATAAAAAAAGTGCAACTTTATTTTTCAAAAGTGAAAAAAAAAGCGGTAAATTGAAAAATTGGCAGAAAAATATTTTCAAAAATCTAATTTCATAAAACAGTTCTTTAAATTGTAAACACTTTTCATTATTTCATGAGTTTTGCGAAAAATTTCAGCCAAATGTTTTCATGAGACATACCTGGAGAAAGAGAGCACGAGAGCACTATGGAGCAGTGAAACAATTTCGAGCAGAACTATTTAGACAATCAGAATTCCAAACCTCTGGTGATTCAAATGCTGTAGCATAGAATTTGAAATGATCTGGTGATTAAATTTTATTGTTTTTTAAAATTTTCTACAATATTTTTTACGCAGTAAGTAAAAAAATTTAAATTTACAATTCATTTTCAGAAACCAAAAAAATCCATTTTACCCTAAACCTTTGATTCTTTTTGTTTCTGCCCTTGCTTCTTCATGTTTATGTGATTTCAGAATTAGGGATTTTCATTTTAGATATATAGGCTTTGTATTTATATATATATAGGCCTATGACATCTAACCCACAGGACGAATTGCATAGTCGGATCCCAATCCATGTCAACCCTTGTGTGAATTTTAAAAAAACTGATTTTTTTTAATTGGTGCGCCCTGTGTAAACTAGCGCACCAGTGCACCGTCTTATCACAGTGCACTACACATGTACTGTTTGATACAAAAATTTTAGAACAATTTTTTTTTTTTTTTAATTCGTGCGCCATATGTAAAATAAGGCACTGATGCACTATTTCATTATAGCGCATCACGCACATACTGTTTGGAAAAAACAATTTTTTATTTTATGTGTTAATCGGTGCACCGTTTAACATATAATGCACTGGGCCTCATTATTGACAGAGAGAATCGTATGGTGGCCCCCTGTTTTCATGGTGCTTTTATAAGAATAGGCTGCACCTCCCCCTCCATGACACCATATGATACAAAAACTAGCACTAGAGGATTTTCATTAATTTGTCTATGTTAATTGGTGCGCAAGTTAACATATAATGCACCGGTGCTCCTTGTTGACATAGAGCACCATACAATTTTTTATACTGTTTTGGCGGTGCATTTATAAGAACACGATGCACCGACTTCAGTGCGTACAACATTAAAGGTGCATCGGTTTCTTGATATATATTTTTTTCTACCTAAAAAGTTGACGATTTATTTATAAAATATATTAATGAATGATATGGTACATGTTTCATATTGATAAAGAAAAGAATGACAAGAGATCAATTAACAAAAATACTGATAGCACATCAAGAAAAGTCAAAAAGGCAAGTTCTTTGTAAATTCTTTACAAAAAATATTATTTTTGAACTATATGTAAGTTTAACTAATATGTATTGTTTACTGTGTATCATGCAGAGCCACAAAATGACGAAGGTCGATAAGATTATTTCTGATCTAGGATCAGAAGAGCATAAAATATTCATGGAAAAATTGCAAAATGATGAATTAGGTGAATGAAAAAATACTATCAATCCAATATGAGTTTCTTTTTTTAATTTTCATTAATAATATACTTAAAATTATTAGATAACATGTTTCAAACAATCTATTAATTCACATATGTTTAATGTTCTACAGGCACGAACAACTCAAAAAATGAATGTTGTTTTAATAAAAGAAAAGAAAATAGAACATGAAAATGAAAATGAATTGCTCATTAGCTCATCTGGAGTGGTACTGGAGGTTAACGAAAGGGGGAAAACTTTTACAAAAGTTTGAGGGATCTAGTGGAACGAATGTATAGACGTTCTTTCCATTTAAAATAAAAAAATCAATCCAATGATTCCAAGAACCAAATTTTATCTAAACTATAGGAAGAGTTTCCAGAGAATTGGTCAATGAGACACATCAAAATTTTAATAGCAAAAACGTACAAAAAAAAGAAGGAATGAAAAAGTAATATTCCTTTAAATTTTTTTCTAGAATTATTTATAAATATCACTTTTGTTATATTTACTTTTCATATATCAATATAAAAATTAAATAGTTTATTGTCATGTTACATTTTCAGGAAGATTATGAAAATCTCAAAAGATGAACGAGTTGATATCATAAATATGTCAGTAGGAATGTCCAAAAAGGTATACAATGAGATGGTCAAAGAAATGGACATAATTGCATCGCACAAGGAGCCATCTCAACAACAACGTGCTTCAAATGTAATATGTAATCATTGAATTTTTTGATTAGGTACAATAAATAAAAAAATTAACATTAAATATTAATTTTCAAGTATTTTCTTGTAAAAAAGAAAATAAAATGGAACCCATTCAACACAGAAAACATGACAACAAGGAAGAAAAGGGTTGATATCTAAGTTTGTGAGTTATTGTCACTTCTTTATAACAACTTAACTAGATTTCATTTTTGTATATTTTAAGTTGTTTTACAACAATCATCATTGAATGTTTTCAAATAGGTGCTAACATACATAGAAGAACCATCAGACAAATTGATTTACATTGGGTTAAATATGGGTTATCAGTATATGTTGGCATATGAGAAATTAATTGTGGAATTTGTAACAATCTATCGATCTTGTTTTACTTAGCTCGGCCTATAATTAATAGAACAAAAAAATATTTTATATTAAATATATGATTTGTTATGGGGTATAAAACTTGCAGGAAACAAAGTATGGAACTGCGCCAACAGATGAAACCTTGAAAGATGGCACGACATTTGGTTTTGAAAGAATGTGTATAGTTCATGAGTCAATTGTTGCTATGGTATGCCATTTCTTTTCAATTTAAATTGATGTATATTATTTAATATTGAAATTTTCATTATTATCACCAATGTATATACACTCATTACAATTTATTTTTATGTTTATAGATGGAAGGTGAAGAAAAACAATCAACATAGTGAACAAAAATTCCACAGAAATAACCCAAGTCATGGAAGTAGCTCGAGCAGTGACAACAGTTCAAGCGAAGAATGATGATCATTATGTTTGGATATCAAAGCAAGGCATTGTATTTTTTGAAATATTTGTCTGTGAAATCAGACATTTTGTTTAATGTAATGGACATAGTGTCCCAATTTAAAGACAAAGGGATACCAATAACTGTCCCATTTTTTATGAAAAAGAGTGTCTTATTCATATATATATAGTAAAATATTTTTTAATTTATTCTTTTTCGTTCTTCATTGTCGTTGTGAAATGTAACACCACTGGTTAAATATATGGATGATTAAATATTATAATGAAGAGATGTGAAATATCATGATATGATATAACAAATTAATCCAAACATCACATTCAAATGCACTAATAAAAATTTAATTGATATGAATACTGTTATAAGATACGTGTTGTCTTTTGATGAATAATGAATTAAAAAAATCACAATAATTATGATACGATATAAAAAATTAATCCAAACATCACATTCAAATTCACTAATAAAAATTTAATTGATATGAATACTGTTATAAGATATGTGTCGAATTTTGACGAATAATGAATTTTAAAATATCACAATAATTTCACTGTCACAGGTCGATGTTTCTAAAAAATACAAAATGAACACTGGTGTGTGTCAGTTACTATGTTGATCAGCGATTGTCATTGATGTCAACCCAAGCAGCACCAGGGGCTAACCCAATATTGCATGGGAATTTTGACCTACCAAATTAATATATTCTGGGTCGATAATGCTTTTTATGGTTTCTACTTGTTGAGATGTTTCCGTTGATATGTGGCACGCCATGTAATTCTTCACAGTTTGAGAGATATTCATGTTTGAAGTTTGTACCCCCAGTTAGTGGGCTAAAACCCCATGGGGTTGGGGAATGGGTCATTGAAAAGTCATAATTAATATTTTTTAAGCTCCTAAAATCCCTCCCATGTTCACTTGTTGAAGCCCCTTTCAACTTAAGCATTCATATAAATTGTGATCCTCATTTCCTCCTTATGGAAGGGATTCGGCCATCTGAAACAGGTCATCGTGGAATTTACGCTCTAACTTGTTTTCTACGAAGGTTCAGAAGCTAAATTTTTATCAGGAAAAGCTAAAATCCTGAGGAAGCTGCAGTAAAAATTTCAAATCAAGGTGCGCAATATTTTTGGAGATATGATCTGTGGAAGTCTGGGTTTTTGCAGGCTCTTGAAATTCATCTCAAAGAAGTGACCTTGGTAAAATCGTCATAAATCTCTCTCTGAGTATCAGATTGGAATTCTATAAAAGTGGTAGATAGTGCATAGTCTGTAATTTTTTGTCTATCAATTTTAGAGCCAAATAAAGAAACAGTGACACGTGGCACACCGTACAAGTGTGCTCTACTGAAACAATCCATAATTAGGGCATTGTGAGAGATTGGGCATAACTCTTTCTTGAAGAATCCAAATTGGGTCAGACCAGTGGCATTGGAAAGAATACTCAGAGGATACTACAGGACTGAAAATAAGATATTGAGGATCTGAAATAACAGAGATACACCAGATTCAATATCGAGCTCCTAGAAGGTAAGAAAATCTAGATCATGTGTTGTCAAGGGTTGCAAAGGACCAGACTTTCTACGGCAGCAAAGCAAAGCAAGGTGTAGAAGAGGGTAGCATGACAAGAGTAGAAACCAAGGTGCATAACAGAAGCAAGAAGTTCATCATATGAAGTCTTCAAGTGGGCAGCACTGCATACAATCATTGTAAAGGTATCATTGTGCTAAGTCATTGTAAATACATTATTGTAAAAATTGTACTAGTGTCTATCTGCTAAGGGTTGAAGAGGTAGTGTTGGGAGGTCTAGGATCATCATTAGGTGGTTGTGTCAAAGTTGGGGTTATGGTCTAGTATATATTCTTCTTCTACATCATTCTATGTCGTTGTAAAGTGGACCATTTTCCCTGGTACAAGAGTCCATTCTTATTTTATTCTTCTATAGGGTGGTAGGGTGGTGGTAGGGTGAGTTGTAGCTAATTGGGTGTTGGGGCATCCGTTTAGTTGACTACTAAAGAATCTTAGGCATTGGAGCATCCATCCAGTGGGAGCTGGAGAAGAATGCTTTTCTAGATTCTAGGAAGTTGGAGCTTTATTTTCAATTGGAGTTGAATATTAAAGAATTATTAGAAAAGCATTCGGTGGTTTTTGTCCCGGAGTGGGTTTCCACCTTAAAAATTGTGTGCATTTGTGTTCCTCTTGTTTGCTGCTATCATTGTACAAACACTGATAATAATTGAAGATTAACTAATGCTCTAATTAAAAGGAATACTGATTCACCCCCCCTCTCAGTATTTACAGCAATTGGTTTCAGAGCATGGTTCCTTCAATAGCAGTTTAACAGCTGGACGGAGGTCATGGAGCATACCAAGAATGGTGTACCTCTATTCAATGAAAATAATTATGCACTTTGGAAAGGAAAAATGGAGGTCTATCTCTTGGTGAAAGATTACGAAGTATGGGACACTGTTCAAAATGGATTTACATCAACCACGGATGAACAAGGTAAGAAGAATTTGGTAAATGATGTGAAAGAAAAGAATATTATTATCAGTGGACTTATTGAATCTGCTTATCATAAGGTGTTGGGTTGTAAAACCGCAAAAAATGTATGGGACAAGCTTGAGAATATATATGTAGGTGACTCAATTGTCAAAGAAGCAAAGCTTCAAATCTATAGAGCAAAATTTGAGCAACTCAGAATGAAAAAAGATTGCAACATTGCTGCATACTTCCAATACGTTGATGAAATAACCAATACTCTAGAAGGATTGGGAGAGCCAGTTGACGAGAAGACTATTACACGGAATATTCTTAGAACGTTACCAGGGAGATTCAACCCAAAGGTATCTGTCTTAGAATACAGTGCAAATCTGGACAAACTCAGCAAGGAAGAATTACATGGAGTTCTCATAGCATATGAAATGAGACTTGATGAAGAAAAGGGTACTTCAAATCTAGAAACTGCGTTCATTGCATCTAAGAAAACCAATAAGGACAAACAACCTTCAATTGAAATTACATGCACCTGTAAGTGTGAAGAAAAGGGAGATGATGAAGAAGGTCTTTTAGATGAAGAATATGCTTACTTCACGAGAAAAGTACAAATTGGTAAGGGAAAATTCAAAGGTAAACTTCCATTGATATGTTTCAGCTGTAATGAGGTTGGGCATTTTTCAGCAAAAATTCCAAACAAAAGTAATGGAAACTCAAAAAGAAAGAAAGGCTTTAAGAAATTCAACAAGCAAGGATCCAAAAGGAACTTTCTCTCTAAAGATGTTAGCTCATCATCCGATAAAGACAATGATAGTGAAGAAGAAGCCAATGAGAGATTATTGTTTATGGCCAAGCACAATAAACCCAAGCACAATAAACAAGAGGTATCAAACAACGAAGAAGAAGGATGGACCATAGATGAATTTTATGAGGAAGCAATCAAGCTTATAAAAGATCTCAAGGTGGAGAAGATTCGTTCCAAAACTCTTAAAGAACAAGTTCAAGGTCTCAAAATTGAAGTTGAAGAACACAAATGCATTGAAGAGTCACTTCAAAAGAAGTTGGAAGAAAGCAACCAAGAAAGGGAAGAATTAGAAGCCGAAGTAGTCTCGCTACGTGAGGAAGTGAAGAAAGGAAAAACTATCCAAAACTATGCCAACAACTCCAATATGAGTTTATTTTTTTAATTTTCATTCATAATATACTTAAAATTATTAGATAACATTTATCAAACAATCTATTAATTCACATATGTTTAATGTTCTACAGGGACGAACAACTCAAAAAATGAATGTTGTTTTAATAAAAGAAAAGAAAATAGAACATGCAAATGAAAATGAATTGCTCATTAGCTCATCTAGAGTGGTGCTGGAGGTTAAGGAAAGGGGGAAACTTTTACAAAAGTTTGAGGGATCTAGTGGAACGAATGTATAGACGTTCTTTCCATTTACAATAAAAAAATCAATCCAATGATTCCAAGAACCAAATTTTATCTAAACTATAGGAAGAGTTTCCAGAGAATTGGTCAATGAGACAGTCAAAATTTTAATAGCAAAAACGTACAAAAAAAAGAAGGAATGAAAAAGTAATATTCCTTTAAATGCTTTTCTAGAATTATTTATAAATATCACTTTTGTTATATTTATTTTTCATATATCAATATAAAAATTAAATAGTTTATTGTCATGTTACATTTTCAGGAAGATTATGAAAATCTCAAAAGATGAACGAGCTGATATCATAAATATGTCAGTAGGAATGTCCAAAAAGGTATACAATGAGATGGTCAAAGAAATGGACATAATTGCATCGCACAAGGAGCCATCTCAACAACAACGTGCTTCAAATGTAATATGTAATCATTGAATTTTTTGATTAGGTACAATAAATAAAAAATTTAACATTAAATATTAAGTTTCAAGTATTTTCTTGCAGAAAAGAAAAGAAAATGGAACCCATTCAACACATAAAACAGGACAACAAGGAAGAAAAGGGTTGATATCTAAGTTTGTGAGTTATTGTCACTTCTTTATAACAACTTAACTAGATTTCATTTTTGTATATTTTAAGTTGTTTTACAACAATCATCATTGAATGTTTTCAAATAGGTGCTAACATACAAAGAAGAACCATCAGACAAATTGATTGACAATGGGTTAAATATGGATTGTCAGTATATGTTGGCATATCAGAAATTAATTGTGGAATTTGTAAGAATCTATTGATCTTGTTTTACTTAGCTCCGCCTATAATTAATAGAACAAAAAAATCTTTCATATTAAATATATGATTTGTTATGGGGTATAAAACTTGCAAGAAACAAAGTATGGAACTGCACCAACAGATGAAACCTTGAAAGATGGCACAACATTTGGTTTTGAAAGAATGTGTATAGTTCATGAGTCAATTGCTGCTATGGTATGCCATTTCTTTTCAATTTAAATTGATGTATATTATTTAATATTGAAATTTTCATTATTATCACCAATGTATATACACTCATTACAATTTATTTTTATGTTTATAGATGGAAGGTGAAGAAAAAGAAAACAATCAACACAGTGAACAAAACATTCCTGAAATAACCCAAGTCATGGAAGTAGCTCGAGCAGTGACAACAGTTCAAGCGAAGAATGATGATCATTATGTTTGGATATCAAAGCAAGGCATTGTATTTTTTGAAATATTTGTCTGTGAAATCAGACATTTTTTTTAATGTAATGGACATAGTGTCCCAATTTAAAGACAAAGGGATACCAATAACTGTCCCATTTTTTATGAAAAAGAGTGTCTTATTCATATATATATATATATAGTAAAATATGTTTTAATTTATTCTTTTGCGTTCTCCATTGTCGTTGTGAAATGTAACACCACTGGTTAAATATATGGATGATTAAATATTATAATGAAGAGATGTGAAATGTCATGATATGATATAACAAATTAATCCAAACATCACATTCAAATGCACTAATAAAAATTTAATTGATATGAATAATGTTATAAGATACGTGTCGTCTTTTGATGAATAATGAATTAAAAAAATCACAATAATTATGATATGATATAAAAAATTAATTCAAACATCACATTCAAATGCAATAATAAAAATTTAATTGATATGAATACTTTTATAAGATATGTGTCGAATTTTGACGAATAATGAATTTTAAAAGATCACAATAATTTCACTGTCACAGGTCGATGTTTCTAAAAATACAAAATGAACACTGGTGTGTGTCAATTACTGTGTTGATCAGCGGTTGTCATTGATGTCAATCCAAGCAGCACCAGGGGCTAACCCAATATTTCATGGGAATTTCGACCTACCAAATTAATATATTCTGGGTCGATAATGATTTTTATGGTTTCTACTTGTCGAGATGTTTCCGTTGATATATGGCACGCCATGTAATTCTTCATAGTTTGAGAGATATTCATGTTTGAAGTTTGTACCCCCAGTTAGTGGGCTAAAACCCCATGGGGTTGGGGCATGGGTTATTGAAAAGTCATAATTAATATTTTTTAAGCTCCTAAAATCCCTCCCATGTTCACTTGTTGAAGCCCCTTTCAACTTAAGCATTCATATAAATTGTGATCCTCATTTCCTCCTTATGGAAGGGATTCGGCCATCTAAAACAGGTCATCGTGGAATTTACGCTCTAACTTGTTTTCTACGAAGGTTCAGAAGCTGAAATTTTTATTAGGCAAAACCAAAATCCTGAGGAATCTACAGTAAAAATTTCAGGTCAAGGTGCGAAATATTTTTGGAGATATAATCTGTGGAAGTCAGGGTTTTTGCAGGCTCTTGAAATTCATCTCAAAGAAGTGACCTTGGTAAAATCGTCATAAATATCTCTCTGAGTATCGGATTGGAATTCTATAAAAAGTGGCAGATAGTGCACAGTCTGTAATTTTTTCTCTATCAATTTTAGAGCCAAATAAAGAAACAGTGACACATGGCACGACGTAAAAGTGTGCTCTGCTGAAACAATCCATAATTAGGGAATTGTGAGAGATTGGGCATAAATCTTTCTTGAAGAATCCAAATTGGGTCAGACCAGTGGCATTGGAAAGAAGACTCAGAGGATACTATAGGAATGAAAATCAGATATTGAGGATCTGAAATAATAGAGATACACCAGATTCAATATCGAGCTCCTAGAAGGTAAGAAAATCTAGATCATGTGTTGTCAAGGGTTGCAAAGGACCAGACTTTCTACGGCAGCAAAGCAAAGCAAGGTGCAGAAGAGGGTAGCATGACAAGAGTAGAAACCAAGGTGCATAACAGAAGCAAGAAGTTCATCATATGAAGTCTTCAAGTGGGTAGCACTGCATACAATCATTGTAAGGGTATCATTGTACTTAGTCATTGTAAATACATTATTGTACAAATTGTAATAGTATCTATTTGCCAAAGGTTGAAGAGGCAATGTTGGGAGGTATAGGATCATCATTAGGTGGTGGTGTCAAAGTTGGGGTTATGGTCTATTATATCTTCT
Organism: Pinus albicaulis; assembly: GCA_034641835.2. Lineage (NCBI taxonomy): Eukaryota > Viridiplantae > Streptophyta > Pinopsida > Pinales > Pinaceae > Pinus > Pinus albicaulis. The sequence goes on from CM076584.1 coordinate 929,981,053, forward strand.
TCTTCTACATCATTCTATATCATTGTAAAGTGGACCATTTTCCCTGGTACGGGAGTCCATTCTTCTTTTATTCTTCTATGGAGTGGTAGGGCGGTGCTAGGGTAAGTTGTAGTTCATTGGGTGTTGGGGCATCCATTCAGTTGACTACTGAAGAATCTCGGGCATTGGAGCATCCATCCAGTGGGATCTAGAGAAGAATGATTTTCTAGATTCTAGGAAGTTGGAGCTTTATTTTCAATTGGAGTTGAATATTAAAGAATTATTAGAAAAGCATTAGGTGGTTTTTGTCCTAGAGTGGGTTTCCACCTTAAAAACTGTGTGCATTTGTGTTCCTCTTGTTTGCTGCTATCATTTTACAAACACTGATAATAATTAAAGATTAACTAATGCTCTAATTAAAAGGAATACTGATTCACCCCCCCTCTTAGTATTTCCAACAATTGGTTTCAGAGCATGGTTCCTTCAATAGCAGTTTAACAGCTGGAAGGAGGTCATGGAGCATACCAAGAATAGTGTACCTCTATTCAATGAAAATAATTATGCAATTTGGAAAGGAAGAATGGAGGTATATCTCTTGGCGCAAGATTACGAAGTATGGGACACTGTTCAAAATGGATTTACATCAACCGCGGATGAACAAGGTAAGAAGAATTTGGTAAATGATGCGAAAGCAAATAATATTATTATCAGTGGACTTATTGAATCTGCTTATCATAAGGTGTTGGGTTGTAAAACCGCAAAAAAATGTATGGGACAAGCTTGAGAATATATATGCAGGTGACTCAAATGTTAAAGAAGCAAATCTTCAAATCTATAGAGAAAAATTTGAGAAACTCAGAATGAAAGAAGATTGCAACATTGCTACATACTTCCAATACGTTGATGAAATAACCAATACTCTAGAAGGATTGGGAGAGCCAGTTGACGAGAAGACTATTATACGAAAGATTCTTAGAACGTTACCAGGGAGATTCAACCCAAAGGTATCTGTCTTAGAATACAGTGCAAATCTGGACAAACTTTGCAAGGAAGAATTACATGGAGTTCTCATAGCATATGAAATGAGACTTGATGAAGAAAAGGGTACTTCAAATCTATAAATTGCGTTCGTTGCATCTAAGAAAACCAATAAGGACAAACAACCTTCAATTGAAATGACATGCACCTGCAAGTGTGAAGAAAAGGGAGATGATGAAGAAGGTCTTTCAAATGAAGAATATGCTTACTTCACGAGAAAAGTACAAATTGGTAAGGGACAATTCAAAGGTAAACTTCCATTGATATGTTTCAGCTATAATGAGGTTGGGCATTTTTCAGCAAAATGTCCAAACAAAAGTAATGGAAACTCAAAAAGAAAGAAAGGCTTTAAGAAATTCAACAAGCAAGGATCCAAAAGGAACTTTCTCTCTAAAGATGTTATCTCATCATCCGATAAAGACAATGATAGTGAAGAAGAAGCCAATGAGAGAGTATTGTTTATGGCCAAGCACAATAAACCAAAGCACAATAAGCAAGAGTTATAAAACAACGAAGAAGAAGGATGGACCATAGACGAATTTTATAAGGAAGCAATCAAGCTTATAAAAGATCTCAAGGTGGAGAAGATCTGTTCCAAAACTCTTGAAGAACAAGTTCAAGGTCTCAAAATTGAAGTTGAAGAACACAAATGCATTGAAGATTCACTTCAAAAGAAGTTGGAAGAAAGCAACCAAGAAAGGGAAGAATTAGAAGCCGAAGTAGTCTCGTTGCGTGAGGAAGTGAAGAAAGGAAAAACTATCCAAAACTATGCCAACAGCTCAAGGGCATTGGAAGAACTCATCAAAAATCAACGATCTTACAACGACAAAACTGGCATCAGTTATAAAGAAGAAGAAGCAGGACCTTCTACAACAAAATACAATGAACCTATGAGATCTGACATGCATGTAGACTTCATTGGACAAGATTCGCAAGAACAACCTTGGAAGACAATTCCTCGACGAAAATTTCCATCCAGGTACCAACATATTTTTTATGGCTACTATTATTCATGTGGAAAATTTGGTCATAAAGCTGTAGAATGTTGCACATACCCTAGTAACGAATACAATTCCAGGAGATCTGTCAAATATGAACCTCCCATGGATTAGCGAAACATCAATAGATTTGAACATTTAACAAATAATATTGAATGTTACAAATGTCAAAACTTTGGACACATAGCCAAAGACTGCAGACTTGAAAATCCTCCAGAAGAATCTTCGAAGCCATAGAATGAATGAACATGGAAGAAGAAGAAGAATGATAATTGTGCTCTCACTCTCAAGGCTCAAAAGAACAAATATGTGTGGTATGTTGATAGCGGTTGCTCAACGCATATGACTGGAGATAGAAATAAATTTGTATCTCTGAAAGAGAAGAAGGATGGAAACGTATCCTTTGGAAATGATGGATCTTCAAATGTTATAGGATCAGGTACTGTCACTCTTGGAAGCAAATATGTTCTAGCCAAGAATGTTCTATTGGTTGAAAACGTGAATCACAAGCTGCTCAGTGTTGGACAAATGTATGATCAAGGACACACAATACTATTCAACTCCACGAAATGTGAAATCAGGAAAGGCGTGTATGGTGAAATTGTGGCTACAGCAAGTCGAGCTCCAAACAACATATATGTTCTGGATGAAGCAACTAAAGCATGTCTAATAGCTAAAGAGGATGATACAATAATTGGTAGCAATGATGATCGACAAAGTAAGAATTTTTCTACAAAGGTGCAAAGTGATTTCGAGATGTCTTTACTTGGTGAGATGACATACTTCTTAGGGCTTCAAATATCTCAGTAAGAGAAAGGAATATTTATATGTCAAGCCAAGTACATCAAGGAAATGCTCAGGAAATTTAAAATAGAAGATTGTAAACCCATCCTTACTCCAATGGTAACAGGTTGCAAATTGAGCATAGACGACTCATCTAAGGATGTGGATCAAAGGTTGTACAGACCTATGATTAATAGTATTCTATATGTAACAGCGTCCAAACTAGATGTTATGAAAGTAGTTGTACAAGTAGAAATTTTCCAAGCAGCACCAAAAGAATCACATATTAAATATTCGCCATCATTCAAATATCTTCGTCAAAAGCTTGGGATTCTCCCAAGTTCTCATTAGATTACAACTCTGCACGACGGTTGTGTGTCAGGGGGAGTGGAAGTGTGTACAGGTCTACAGGATGGTTGTGTTTCAGGGGGAGTTACCCTTTGCCATTGATGTCAAAGGGGGAGAGAATGTTGCAGGAAGAGTTCTCATGATCGCAGGGGGAGTACTTATGTTGCCATCAATGCCAAAGGGGGAGATTGTTGATCAGCGGTTGTCATTGATGTCAACCCAAGCAACACTAGGGGCTAACCCAATATTGCAAGGGAATTTTGACCTACCAAATTAATATATTATGGGTCAATAATTCTTTTTATGGTTTCTAATTGTCGAGATGTTTCCGTTGATATATGGCACACCATGTAATTCTTCACAGTTTGAGAGATATTCATGTTTGAAGTTTGTACCCCCAGTTAGTGGGCTAAAACCCCATGGGCTTGGGGCATGGGTCATTGAAAAGTCATAATTAATATTTTTTAAGGTCCTAAAATCCCTCCCATGTTCACTTGTTGAAGCCCCTCTCAACTTAAGCATTCATATAAATTGTGATCCTCATTTCCTCCTTATGGAAAGGATTCGGCCATCTAAAACAAGTCATCGTGGAATTTAAGCTCTAACTTGTTTTCTACAAAGGTTCAGAAGCTGAAATTTTTATGAGGCAAAGCTGAAATCCTGAGGAAGCGATAGTAAAAATTTCAGATCAAGGTGCACAATATTTTTGGAGATATGATCTGTGGAAATGAGGGTTTTTGCAGGCTCTTGAAATTCATCTCAAAGAAGTGACCTTGGTAAAATCATCATAACTCTCTCTCTGAGTATCAGATTGGAATTCTGTAAAAAGTGGCAGATATTGCATAGTCTGTAATTTTCTCTCTATCAATTTCAGATCCAAATAAAGAAAAAGTGACACATGGCATGCCCTACAAGTGCGCTCTGCTGAAACAGTCCATAATTAGGGCATTGTGAGAGATTGGGCATAACTCTTTCTTGAAGAATCGAAATTGGGTCAGACCAGTGGCATTGGAAAGAAGACTCAGAGGATACTACAGGAATGAAAATCAGATATTGAGGATCTGAAATAACAAAGATACACCATATTCAATATCGAGCTCCTAGAAGGCAAGAAAATCTAGATCGTGTGTTGTCAAGGGTTGCAAAGGACCAGACTTTCTACGGCAACAAAGCAAAGCAAGGTGCAGCAGAGGGTAGCATGACAAGAGCAGAAACCAAGGTGCATAACAGTAGCAAGAAGTTGATCATATGAAGTCTTCAAGTGGGTAGCACTGCATACAATCATTGTAAAGGTATCATTGTACTTAGTCATTGTAAATACATTATTGTACAAATTGTACTAGTATCTATCTACCAAGGGTTGAAGAGGCAGTGTTGGGAGGTATAGGATCATCATTAGGTGGTGGTGTCAAAGTTGGGGTTATGGTCTAGTATATCTTCTTCTTCTACATCATTCTATATCATTGTAAAGTGGACCATTTTCCCTGGTACGGGAGTCCATTCTTCTTTTATTCTTCTATAGAGTGGTAGGGTGGTGCTAGGGTAAGTTGTAGCTCATTGGGTGTTGGGGCATCCATTCAGTTGACTATTGAAGAATATCGGGCATTGGAGAATCCATCCAGTGGGATCTGGAGAAGAATGCTTTTCTAGATTCTAGGAAGTTGGATCTTTATTTTCAATTGGAGTTGAATATTAAAGAATTATTAGAAAATCATTAAGTGGTTTTTGTCCCGGAGTGGGTTTCCACCTTAAAAACTGTGTGCATTTGTGTTCCTCTTGTTTTCTGTTATCATTGTACAAACACTGATAATAATTGAAGATTAACTAATGCTCTAATTAAAAGGAATACTGATTCACCCCCCCTCTCAGTATTTCCAACAATTGGTTTCAAAGCATGGTTCCTTCAATAGCAGTTAAACAGTTGGAAGGAGGTCATGGAGCATACCAAGAATGGTGTATCTCTATTAAATGAAAATAATTATGCAATTTGGAAAGGAAAAATGGAGGTCTATCTCTTGGCGCAAGATTACGAAGTATGGGACACTTTTCAAAATGGATTTACATCAACCGCGGATGAACAAGGTAAGAATAATTTAGTAAATGATGCGAAAGAAAAGAATATTATTATCAGTGGACTTATTGAATCTGCTTATCATAAGGTTTTGGGTTGTAAAACCGCCAAAAATTTATGGGACAAGCTTGAGAATATATATGCAGGTGACTCAAATGTCAAAGAAGCAAAGCTTCAAATCTATAGAGCAAAATTTGAGCAACTCAGAATGAAAGAAGATTGCAACATTGCTACATACTTCCAATACGTTGATGAAATAACCAATACTCTGGAAGGATTGGGAGAGCCAATTGACGAGAAGACTATTATACGGAAGATTCTTAGAACGTTACCAAGGAGATTCAACCCAAAGGTATCGGTCTTAGAATATAGTGAAAATCTGGACAAACTCAGCAAAGAGGAATTACATGGAGTTCTCATAGCATATGAAATGAGACTTGATGAAGAAGAGGGTACTTCACATCTAGAAACTGTGTTCGTTGCATCTAAGAAAACCAATAAGGATAAAAAACCTTCAATTGAAAAGACATGCACCTGCAAGTGTGAAGAAAAGGGAGATGATGAAGAAGGTCTTTCAGATGAAGAATATGCTTACTTCACGAGAAAACTAAAAATTGGTAAGGGACAATTCAAAGGTAAACTTCCATTGATATGTTTCAGCTGTAATGAGGTTGGGTATTTTGCAGCAAAATGTCCAAACAAAAGTAATGGCAACTCAAAGAGAAAGAAAGGCTTTAAGAAATTCAACAAGCAAGGATCCAAAAGGAACTTTCTCTCTAAAGAAGATAGCTCATCATCCGATGAAGACAATGATAGTGAAGAAGAATCCAATGAGAGAGTATTGTTTATGGCCAAGCACAATAAGCAAGAGGTATCAAACAACGAAGAAGAAGGATGGACCATAGACGAATTTTATGAGGAAGCAATCAAGCTTATAAAAGATCTCAAGGCGGAGAAGATTCATTCCAAAACTCTTGAAGAACAAGTTCAAGGTCTCAAAATTGAAGTTGAAGAAAACAAATGCATTGAAGAGTCACTTCAAAAGAAGTTGGAAGAAAGCAACCAAGAAAGGGAAGAATTAGAAGCCGAAGTAGTCTCGCTACGTGAGGAAGTGAAGAAAGGAAAAACTATCCAAAACTATGCCAACAACTCAAGGGAATTGGAAGAACTCATCAACAATAAATGATCTTACAACAATAAAACTGGCATCGGTTACAAAGAAGAAGAAGAAGGACCTTCTACAACAAAATACAATGAACCTATGAGCTCTGACATGCATGTAGACTTCATTGGAAAAGATTCACAAGAACAACCTTGGAAGACAATTCCTCAACGAAAATTACCATCCAAGTACCAACATATTTTTTATGGCTACTGTTATTCATGTGGAAAATTTGGTCATAAAGCTGTAGAATGTCGCACGTACCCTAGGAATGAATACAATTCCAGGATATCTATCAAATATGAACCTCCCAGGGCTCAGCGAAACATCAATAGATTTGAAAATTTAAGAAATAATATTGAATGTTACAAATGTCGAAACTTTGGACACATAGCCAAAGACTGTAGACTTGAAAATCCTCCAGAAGAATCTTCGAAGCCATAGAATGAATGAACATGGAAGAAGAAGAATAATGATAATTGTGCTCTCGCTCTCAAGGCTCAAAAGAACAAAGATGTGTGGTATGTTGATAGCGGTTGCTCAACGCATATGACTGGAGATAGAAATAAATTTGTATCTCCGAAAGAGAAGAAGGATGGAACCGTGTCCTTTGGAAATGATGGATCTTCAAATGTTATAGGATCAGGTGCTGTCACTCTCGGAATGGAAGCAAAGAGGTTTTAGCCAAGAATGTTCTATTGGTTAAAACATGAATCACAATCGCTCACAGTTGGACAAATGTGTGATCAAGGACACACAATACTATTCAACTCCACTAAATGTGAAATCAGGAAAGGCGTGTATGGTGAAATTGTGGCTACAGCAAGTCGAGCTCCAAACAACATATATGTTCTGGATGAAGCAACTAAAGCATGTCTAATAGCTAAAGAGGATGATACAATAATTGGTAGCAGTGATGATCGACAAACTAAGAATTTTGCTACAAAGGTGAAAAGTGATTTCGAGATGTCTTTACTTGGTGAGTTGACATACTTCTTAGGGCTTCAAATATCTCAGCAAGAGAAATGAATATTTATATGTCAAGCCAAGTACATCAAGGAAATGCTCAGGAAATTTAAAATAGAAGATTGTAAACCCATCCTTACTCCAATGGTAACAGGTTGCAAATTGAGAATAAACGACTCATCTAAGGATGTGGATAAAAGTTTGTACATATCTATGATTAATAGTATTCTATATGTAACAACTTCCCAACCAGATGTTATGCAAGTAGTTGGACAAGTAGCAATATTCCAAGCAGCACCAAAAGAATCACATATTAAATATTCGCCAGCATTGGAATATCTTCGTCAAAATCTTGGGATTCTCCCAAGTTCTCATTAGATTACAGGTCTACAGGACGGTTGTGTGTCAGGGGGAGTGGAAGTGTGTACAGTGCCATAGGATGGTTGTGTTTCAGGGGGAGTTACCCTTTGCCATTGATGTCAAAGGGGGAGAGAATGTTGTAGGAAGAGTTGTCATGATCGCAGGGGGAGTACTTGTGTTTCCATCAATGCCAAAGGGGGAGATTGTTGATTAGCAGTTGTCATTGATGTCAACCCAAGCAGCACCAGGGGCTAACCCAATATTGCATGGGAATTTTGACCTACCAAATTAATATATTCTGGGTCAATAATGCTTTTTATGGTTTCTACTTGTCGAGATGTTTTCGTTGATATATGGCACACCATGTAATTCTTCACAGTTTGAGAGATATTCATGTTTGAAGTTTGTACCCCCAGTTAGTGGGCTAAAACCCCATGGGGTTGGGGCATGGGTCATTGAAAAGTCATAATTAATATTTTTTAAGCTCCTAAAATCCCTCCCATGTTCACTTGTTGAAGCCCCTCTCAACTTAAGCATTCATATAAATTGTGATCCTCATTTCCTCCTTATGGAAGGGATTCGGCCATTTGAAACAGTTCATCGTGTAATTTTCGCTCTAAACTGTTTTCTACGAAGGTTCAGAAGCTGAAATTTTTATCAAGAAAAGCCGAAATCCTGAGGAAGCTGCAGTAAAAATTTCAGATCAAGGTGCACAATATTTTTGGAGATATGATTTGTGGAAGTTAGGGTTTTTGCAGTCTCTTGAAATTCATCTCAAAGAAGTGACCTTGGTAAAATCATCATAACTCTCTCTTTGAGTATCAGATTGGAATTCTATAAAAAGTGGAAGATAGTGCACAGTCTGTAATTTTCTCTCTATCAATTTTAGAGAGAAATAAAGAAACATTGACACGTGGCATGCCGTACAAGTGCGCTCTGCTGAAACAGTCCATAATTAGGGCATTGTGAGAGATTGGGCATAACTCTTTCTTGAAGAATCCAAATTGGGTCAGACCAGTGGAATTTGAAAGAAGAATCAGAGGATACTAAAGGACTGAAAATCAGATATTGAGGATCTGAATTAACATAGATACACCAGATTCAATATTGAGCTCCTAGAAGGCAAGAAAATCTAGATCATGTGTTGTCAAGGGTTGCAAAGGACCAAAATTTCTACGGCAGCAAAGCAAAGCAAGGTGCAGCAGAGGGTAGCATGACAAGAGTAGAAACCAAGGTGCATAACAGCAGCAAGAATTTCATCATATGAAGTATTCAAGTGGGCAGCACTGCATACAATCATTGTACTTAGTCATTGTAAATACATTATTGTACCAATTGTACTAGTATCTATCTGCCAAGGGTTGAAGAGGCAGTGTTGGGAGGTATAGGATCATCATTAAGTGGTGGTGTCAAATTTGGGGTTATGGTCTAGTATATCTTCTTCTTCTACATCATTCTATATCATTGTAAAGTGGACCATTTTCCCTGGTACGGGAGTCCATTCTTCTTTTTATTCTTCTATAGGGTGGTAGGGCGGTGCTAGGGTAAGTTTTAGCTCATTGGGTGTTGGGGCATCTATTCAGTTGACTAATGAAGAATCTCGGGCATTGGAGCATCCATCGAGTGGGAGATGGAGAAGAATGCTTTTCTAGATTCTAGGAAGTTGGAGCTTTATTTTCAATTGGAGTTGAATATTAAAGAATTATTAGAAAAGCATTAGGTGGTTTTTGTCCCGGAGTGGGTTTCCACCTTAAAAACTGTGTGCATTTGTGTTCCTCTTGTTTTCTGCTATCATTGTACAAACACTGATAATAATTGAAGATTAACTAATGCTCTAATTAAAAGGAATACTGATTCACCCCCCCTCTCAGTATTTCCAACAATTGGTTTCAGAGCATGGTTCCTTCAGTAGCAGTTTAACAGCTGGAAGGAGGTCATGGAGCATACCAAGAATGGTGTACCTCTATTCAATGAAAATAATTATGCACTTTGGAAAGGAAAAATGGAGGTCTATCTCTTGGCGCAAGATTACGAAGTATGGGACACTGTTCAAAATGGATTTACATCAACCGCGGATGAACAAGGTAAGAAGAATTTGGTAAATGATGCGAAAGCAAAGAATATTATTATCAGTGGACTTATTGAATCTGCTTATCATAAGGTGTTGGGTTGTAAAACTACAAAAAATGTATGGGACAAGCTTGAGAATATATATGCAGGTGACTCAAATGTCAAAGAAGCAAATCTTCAAATTTATAGAGCAAAATTTGAGCAACTCGGAATGAAAGAAGATTGCAACATTGTTGCATACTTCCAATACGTTGATGAAATAACCAATACTCTAGAAGGATTGAGAGAGCCAGTTGACGAGAAGACTATTATACGGAAGATTCTTAGAATGTTACCAGGGAGATTCAACCCAAAGGTATCTCTGTCTTCTAATACAATGCAAATTCGACAACCTAAAGAAGGTTAAATACATGGAGCTCACAGCATATGTAATGTGGACTTAGAAGGAGAAAGGCACCAAATCAGAACCGTATCTTCGTTGCATCTAAGAAAACCAATACACAAACAACCTTCAATTGAAAAGACATGCACCTGCAAGTGTGAAGAAAAGGGAGATGATGAAGAAGGTCTTTCAGATGAAGAATATGCTTACTTCACGAGAAAACTACAAATTGGTAAGGGACAATTCAAAGGTAAACTTCCATTGATATGTTTCAATTGTAATGAGGTTGGGAATTTTTCAGCAAAATGTCCAAACAAAAGTAATGGAAACTCAAAAAGAAAGAAAGGCCTTAAGAAATTCAACAAGCAAGGATCCAAAAGGAAATTTCTCTCTAAAGAAGATAGCTCATCATCCGATGAAGACAATGATAGCGAAGAAGAAGCCAATGAGAGAGTATTGTTTATGGCCAAGCACAATAAAACCAAGCACAATAAGCAAGAGGTATCAAACAACGAATAAGAAGGATGGACCATAGACGAATTTTCGTTGATATATGGCACGCCATGTAATTATTCACAGTTTGAGAGATATTCATGTTTGAAGTTTGTACCCCCAGTTAGTGGGATAAAAACCCATGGGGTTGGGGCATGGGTTATTGAAAAGTAATAATTAATATTTTTTAAGCTCCTAAAATCCCTCCCATGTTCACTTGTTGAATCCCCTCTCAACTTAAGCATTCATATAAATTGTGATCCTCATTTCCTCCTTATGGAAGGGATTCGGCCGTCTGAAACAGGTCATCGTGGAATTTTTGCTCTAAATTTTTTTCTACAAAGGTTCAGAAGCTGAAATGTTTATGAGGAAAAGCCGAAATGCTAAGGAAGCTGCAGTAAAAATTTCAGATCAAGGTGCAGAATATTTTTGGATATATGATCTGTGTAAGTAAGGGTTTTTGCAGGCTCCTGAAATTCATCTCAAATAAGTGACCTTGGTAAAAGCATCATAACTCTCTCTCTGAGTATTGATTGGAATCCCGTAAAAAGTGGAAGATATTTCACAGTCTTTATTTTTTTTTCTATCAATTTCAGAGCCAAATGAAGAAACAGTCTTGAAGAATTCAAATTGGGTCAGACTAGTGGCATTGGATAGAAGACTCAGAGGACTACTACAGGACCAAAAATTAGATATTTAGGATCTGAAATAACAGAGATACACCATATTAAATTTTGAGCTCCTAGATGGCAAGAAAAGCTAGATCATGTGTTGTCAAGGGTTGCAAAGGAGCAGAATTTCTACGGCAGCAAAGCAAAGCAAGGTGTAGCAGAGGGTAGCATGACAAGAGCAGAAACCAAGGTGCATAACAGCAGCAAGAAGTTGATCATATGATCTTCAAGTGGGCAGCACTGCATACAATCATTGTAAAGGTATCATTGTACTTAGTCATTGTAAATACATTATTGTACAAATTTTACTAGTATCTATCTACCAAGGGTTGAAGAGGCAGTGTTGGGAGGTATAGGATCATCATTAGGTGGTGGTGTCAAAGTTGGGATTATGGTCTAGTATATCTTCTTCTTCTACATCATTCTATATCATTGTAAAGTGGACCATTTTCCCTGGTACGGGAGTCCATTCTTCTTTTATTCTTCTATAGGGTGGTAGGGTGGTGCTAGGGTGAGTTGTAACTCATTGGGTGTTGGGGCATCCGTTCTGTTGACTACTAAAGAATCTCGGGTGTTGGAGCGTCCATCCAGTGGGAGCTGGAGAAGAATGCTTTTCTAGATTCTAGGAAGTTGGAGCTTTATTTTCAATTGGAGCTGAATATTAAAGAATTATTAGAAAAGCATTAGGTGGTTTTTGTCCCAGAGTGGGTTTCCACCTTAAAAAATGTGTGCATTTTTGTTCCTCTTGTTTTCTGCTATCATTGTACAAACACTGATAATAATTAAAGATTAACCAATGCTCTAATTGAAAGGAATACTGATCCACCCCCCCTCTTAGTATTTCCAACATACTGTACATTGATGCGTTTGTATGATAAAGCGCACTGGTGCATTTATACGACCTATGGGCACCACACAAAGACCAATACCAATTATAAGTCTCGGTTCATTTTTGCGATACTGCGCACTAGTGTGTTTATGTGAGACTGCTAACCAGTGCGTTTCTACAACCTATGGACACCGCACAAATACCAATACGAATTAGAACAATCAGTGTGTTTGTGTGATACTAAGCACCAGTGTGTTTCTATAATACTGCGAACCGATGCATTGATACGACCTATGGGTAGTGCAAAAATACCTATACCAATTGGAACAACCTGGTGTGTTGTATCACCTACAGTGCACCCGATGTGGTTTTAGACCTTTATGGCCCGATGCACGCACTTTCGACTGCCCGAGGGCAACCGTTTGGATGACATGCACCGGGACGTTTCTAAACATCCCTGGGCATAATTTATTTGTTTTACGTCCCAATTCTTAGTAGGTTTGCAAGACCAGTGCATTTACTCTAAAACACACTGGTGCGTTGACACTTGAATAACGCAACAATGAGAAAAACATCCGTAATAACCTCCGACCGCCCAGTTTTTTTAGTTGTATTTAAATTTTGTTAGAAGCTCCGCGAAAACCTCTATCATTGAAAACGGATGTTGTAGAAAATGTTTTTTGACAATTTTGGCCAATTTTGTAACATTAAAAACCTCCATTATAACCTCCGCTAGAAGGTATTTTCATTATAGTGTGAAGCTTTGGATTAATATGCTACTTGTGAAAAGGGTGTACTTTGGATGTAATCATATTGATGTTCGGAGAAAGAAAACTGGAACTACACGATGTGGTAAAATATTTAGGGTAGATCAAGATAACTACGTTGAGTCTGAGTACAGTCCATTATTTGGGTCTGAAAGCGAAGAAGGAGGAAGCAATCGTGCTACCCCTAGAAGTACATAATTAGGATTTGGAGGCCATCATGGTGCTTCTAGAATTAACCAACCTTTCGATCCCATCACAATCCATCCCCATATTTTTCCTCCACCTCCACCTCCCCCGTTTACCATGGCCCAACCACCCAAGATGCTTGTTTTCAACAGATCAGATGATCCCGAGCAGTTCTAGTTTGTTGCAGAAGAGATATGGAGATCATTGAACATCACTGATGATAATATGAAGAAAGTGCAGTTGGTCAGAGTGCTACAGGACAGAGCGTTGTCCTGGTATATGAAATACTCCTCAACGAACCAAAATTCCATGTTGGCCTAGACAAATGTTGCACTGAATGTTGAATTTAAGAAAGTGAATTCACAGTCCCAGTGTATTACAGAGATCAAAGAGATCAATAAATTGGTCACTGAAATTGTGTGGGAAGTAGATCAAAGATTTAAGACGTTGCTAAGCCAAATCAGCTTTGAGATCACTAATGAGCAACACAAGGAATGGTTTATCATTGCACTGTTAACACATCTCAGATTTCCATTATCACAATAGAAGATCGCAACCCAAGTTGAAGCTTTGGAGATTGCGATGAAACTAGAAGATTTTCCGGTAGCGGATACCAGTATAAGTGTTCAACAGATCCCAACCTAGTTGGAAAGCTTGCAAATGGAACTCCAAGATTTGAAGAAGGTAAAATAGGTTCAAACTTATATGCATTTAGAAGTTTATTGCATCAAGTGAAAAGTAGAGGATCACCATAAGGATCAGAATCCTGTTTATAGAGATTACTTAGGCATTGTTGCGTGTGTGTAATATTCTTTCCACGAATAGTCACTCATGTAGGGGGCGATAGAACCCCCCTGTTTGTTGCGTCGGGCGCAATGAGGGGGTCAAAGGGGGCATGTAGCCCCCAATGCAGGGTTTGAGGCAGCACCCAGGGAAATTTTTTGGACCCTATTTTAGGTGGGTGGACCCACCTATGGTTTTGTGCATGGGTTTGCACATGGTTTTGGGGTATGATGGTTTTTGGCCCCTAGTATTTTTTAGATCCGGTCAAGGGAACTATGGTTATCTTCTAATCCAGAGATACACCAGATTAAATATCGAGCTCCTAGAAGTCAAGAAAAGCTAGATCATGTGTTGTCAAGGGTTGCAAAGGACCAGACTTTCTACAGCAGAAAAGCAAAGCAAGGTGCAGAAGAGGGTAGCATGACAAGAGCAGAAACCAAGGTGCATAACAGCAGCAAGAATTTCATCATATGAAGTCTTCAAGTGGGCAGAATTGCATACAATCATTGTAAAGGTATCATTGTACTTAGTCATTGTAAATACATTATTGTACAAATTGTAATAGTATCTATCAACCAAGGGTTGAAGAGGTAGTGTTGGGAGGTATAGGATCATCATTAGGTGGTGGTGTCAAAGTTGGGTTTATGGTCTAGTATATCTTCTTCTTCTACATCATTCTATATCATTGTAAAGTGGACCATTTTCCCTGGTACGGGAGTCCATTCTTCTTTTATTCTTCTATAGGGTGGTAGGGTGGTGCTAGGGTGAGTTGTAACTCATTAAGTGTTGGGGCATCCGTTCAGTTGACTACTGGAGAATCTCGGGCATTGGAGCGTCCATCCAGTGGGAGCTGGAGAAGAATGCTTTTCTAGATTCTAGGAAGTTGGAGCTTTATTTTCAATTGGAGTTGAACATTAAAGAATTATTAGAAAAGAATTAGGTGATTTTTTTCCCGGAGTGGGTTTCCACATTAAAAACTGTGTGCATTTGTGTTCCTCTTGTTTGCTGCTATCATTGTACAAACACTGATAATAATTGAAGATTAACCAATGCTCTAATTGAAAGGAATACTGATCCACCCCCCCTCTCAGAATTTCCAACATACTGTACATTGATGCGTTTGTATGATAAAGTGCACTGGTGCGTTTCTACGACCTATGGGAACCACACAAATACCAATACCAATTATAAGTCTCGGTGTGTTTCTGCGATATTGCGCACTAGTGTGTTTATGTGAGACTGCTCATCGGTTCGTTTCTACGACCTATGGGCACTGCACAAATACCAATACGAATTAGAACAATCAGTGTGTTTGTGTGATACTAAGCACCAGTGTGTTTCTATAATACTACGAACCAATGCGTTGATACGACCTATGGGCACTGCACAAATTCCTATACCAATTGGAACAACCTGGTGTGTTGTATCACCTACAATGCCCCTGATGTGGTTTTAGACCTTTATGGCCCAGTGCATGCACTTTCGACCACCCCAGGGTGACTGTCTGGATGACATGCACCGGGACATTTCTAAACATCCTTGGGCATAATTTATTTTTTTTCCATCCCAACGCTTGGTAGGTTTGCAAGACCGGTGCATTTACTGTAAAACACACTGGTGCATTGATACTTGAATAGCACAGTGATGAGAAAAAAATCTGTAATAACCTCCGACCGCCCAGTTTTTTTAGTTGTATTGAAATTCCATTAGAAGCTCCGCCAAAACCTCTATCACGGAAAACGGATGTTGTAGAAAATGTTTTTTGACAATTTTGGCCAATTTTATAACACTAAAAAACCTCCATTATAACCTCTGCTAGAGGGTCTTTTCATTATAGTGTGAAGCTTTGGATTAATATGCTACTTGTGAAAAGGGTGTACTCTGGATGTAATCATATTGATGTTCAAAGGAAAGAAAACTGGAACTACACGATGTGGTAAAATATTTAGGGTAGATCATGATAACTACGTTGAATTTGAGTACAGTCCATTGTTTGGGTCTGAAAGCGAAGAAGGAGGAAGAAACCATGCTACCCCTAGAAGTACGTCATTAGGATTTGGAGACCATCATGGCACTTCTAGAATTAACCAACCTTCCGATCCTATCACAATCCATCCCCATATTGTTCCTCCACCTCCACCTCCCCCGTTTACCATGGCCCAACCACCCAAGATGCTTGTTTTCAAAGGATCAGATGATCCCGAGCAGTTCTAATTTGTTGCAGAAGAGATATGGAGATCATTGAACATCACTGATGATAATATGAAGAAAGTGCAGTTGGTCAGAGTGCTACAGGATAGAGCGTTGTCCTGGTATATGAAATACTCCTCAACGAACCAAAATTCCATGTTGGCCTAGACAAATGTTGCACTGAATGTTGAATTTAAGAAGCTGAATTCATAG
The DNA here is from genome assembly GCA_034641835.2 of Pinus albicaulis. NCBI lineage: Eukaryota > Viridiplantae > Streptophyta > Pinopsida > Pinales > Pinaceae > Pinus > Pinus albicaulis. The sequence goes on from CM076584.1 coordinate 929,997,341, forward strand.
TCCCAGTGTATTACAGAGATCAAAGAGATCAAGCAATTGGTCACTGAAATTGTGTGGGAAGTAGATCAAAGATTTAAGACGTTGCTAAGCCAAATCAGCTTCGAGATCCCTAATGAGCAACAGAAGGAATGGTTTATCGTTGCACTGTTACCACATCTCAGATTTCCATTATCACAACAGAAGATCGCAACCCAAGTTGAAGCTTTGGAGATTGCGATGAAACTAGAAGCTTTGCTGGTAGCGGATACCAATATAGGGGTTCAACAAATCCCAACCCAGTTGGAGAGCTTGCATATGTAACTCCAAGATTTGAAGAAGGTAAAATAGGTTCAACCTTATATGCGTTGAGAAGTTTAGTGCATCAAGTGAAAAGTAGAGGATCACTAGAAGGATCAGTGTCCTGTTTATAGAGATTACTTAGGCATTGTTGGGTGTGTGTAATATTCTTTCCACGAATAGTCACTCATGTAGGGGGTGATAGAACCCCCCTGTTTGTTGCGTCGAGCGCAATGAGGGGGACAGAGGGGGCATGTAGCCCCCTGTGCGGGGTCCGAGGCAGCGCCCCAGGAAATTTTTTTGGACCTTATTTTAGGTGGGTGGACCCACCTATGGTTTTATGCATGGGTTTGCACATGGTTTTGGGGTATGATGGTTTTCGACCCCTAGTATTTTGTACATCTGGTCAAGGGAACTATGGTTATCTTCTAATCTAGAGATACACCAGATTAAATATTGAGCTCCTAGAAGGTAAGAAAAGCTAGATCATGTGTTGTCAAGGGTTGCAAAGGACCAGATTTTCTACTGCAGAAAAGAAAAGCAAGGTGCAACAGAGGGTAGCATGACAAGAGCAGAAACCAAGGTGCATAACAACAACAAGAAGTTCATCATATGAAGTCTTCAAGTGGGCAACACTACATACAATCATTGTCAAGGTATCATTGTACTTAGTCATTGTAAATAAATTATTGTACAAATTTTACTAGTATCTATCTACCAAGGGTTGAAGAGGCAGTGTTGGGAGGTATAGGATCATCATTAGGTGGTGGTGTCAAAGTTGGGGTTATGGTCTAGTATATCTTCTTCTTCTACATCATTCTATATCATTGTAAAGTGGACCATTTTCCCTGGTACAGGAGTCCATTCTTCTTTTATTTTTCTATAGGGTGGTAGGGTGGTGCTAGGGTGAGTTGTAGCTCATTGGGTGTTGGGGCATCCGTTCAGTTGACTACTGAAGAATCTCGGGCGTTGGAGCATCCATCCAGTGGGAGCTGGAGAAGAATGCATTTCTAGATTCTAGGAAGTTGGAGCTTTATTTTCAATTGGAGTTGAATATTAAAGAATTATTAGAAAAGCATTAGGTGGTTTTTGTCCCGGAGTGGGTTTCCACCTTAAAAACTATGTGCATTTGTGTTCCTCTTGTTTGCTGCTATCAATGTACAAACACTGATAATAATTGAAGATTAACCTATGCTCTAATTGAAAGGAACACTGATCCACCCCCCCCTCTAAGTATTTCCAACGTACTGTACATTGATGCGTTTGTATGATAAAGTGCACTAGTGTGTTTCTATGACCTATGGGCACCACACAAATACCAATACCAATTATAAGTCTCGGTGCGTTTCTGCGATACTGCGCACCAGTGTGTTTATGTGAGACTGCTCACCGGTGCATTTCTACGACCTATGTGCACCGCACAAATACCAATACGAATTAGAACAATCAGTGCGTTTGTGTGATACTGAGCACCAGTGTGTTTCTATAATACTACGAACCGATGCATTGATACAACCTATGGGCAGTACAAAAATTCCTATACCAATTGGAACAACCTGGTGTGTTGTATCACATACAGTGCACCCGATGTGGTTTTAGACCTTTATGGCCCGGTGCACGCACTTTCGACTGCCCCAGGGCGACCATGTGGATGACACGCACCGGGACGTTTCTAAACATCCCTGGGCATAAATTTTTTTTTTTTTCTGTCCCAATGTTTGGTAGGTTTGCAAGACCAGTGCATTTACTCTAAAACACACTGGTGCGTTGACACTTGAATAACGTAGCGATGAGAAAAACATCCATAATAACCTCTGACCGCCCAGTTTTTTTAGTTTTATTGAAATTCTGTTAGAAGCTCCACCAAAACCTCTATCACCGAAAATGGATGTTGTAGAAAATGTTTTTTGACAATTTTGGCCAATTTTATAACACTAAAAACCTCCATTATAACCTCCGCTAGAGGGTCTTTTCATTATAGTGTGAAGCTTTGGATTAATATGCTACTTGTGAAAAGGGTGTACTCTGGATGTAATCATATTGATGTTTGGAGGAAAGAAAACTAGAACTACAGGATGTGGTAAAATGTTTAGGGTAGATCAGGATAACTACGTTGAGTCTGAGTACAGTCCATTGTTTGGGTCTGAAAGCGAAGGAGGAAGCAACCCTGCTACCCCTAGAAGTACGTCATTAGGATTTGGAGACCATCATGGCGCTTCTAGAATTAACCAACCTTCCGATCCTGTCACAATCCATCCCCATATTGTTCCTCCACCTCCACCTCCCCCGTTTACCATGGCCCAACCACCCAAGATGCTTGTTTTCAAAGGATCAGATGATCCCGAGTAGTTCTACTTTGTTGCAGAATAGATATGGAGATCGTTGAACATCACTGATGATAATATGAAGAAAGTGCAGTTGGTCACAGTGCTACAGGACAGAGCGTTGTCCTGGTATATGAAATACTCTTCAACGAACCAAAATTCCATGTTGGCCTAGAAAAATGTTGCACTGAATGTTGAATTTAAGAAGGTGAATTCACAGTTCCAGTGTATTACAGAGATCAAAGAGATCAAGCAATTGGTCACTGAAATTGTGTGGGAAGTAGATCAAAGATTTAAGACGTTGCTAAGCCAAATCAGCTTCGAGATCCCTAATGAGCAACAGAAGGAATGGTTTATCGTTGCACTGTTACCACATCTCAGATTTCCATTATCACAACAGAAGATCGCAACCCAAGTTGAAGCTTTGGAGATTGCGATGAAATTAGAAGCCTTGCCGGTAGGGCATACCAGTGTAGGGGTTCAACAGATCCCAACCCAGTTGGAGAGCTTGCATATGGAACTCCAAGATTTGAAGAAGGTAAAATAGGTTCAAACTTATATGTGTTTATAATTTTAGTGCATCAAGTGAAAAGTAGAGGATCACCATAAGGATCAGTGTCCTGTTTATAGAGATTACTTAGGCATTGTTGGGTGTGTGTAATATTCTTTCCACGAATAGTAACTCATGTAGGGGGAGATAGAACCCCCCTGTTTGTTGCATTGAGCGCAATGAGGGGGTCAGAGGGGGCATGTAGCCCCCTGTGCGGGGTTCGAGGCAGTGCTCGGGGAAATTTTTTTGGACCCTATTTTAGGTGGGTGGACCCCCCTATGGTTTTGTGCACGGGTTTGCACATGGTTTTGGGGTATGATGGTTTTCGACCCCTAGTATTTTGTAGATCCGGTCAAGGGAACTATGGTTATCTTTTAATCTAGAGATACACCAGATTAAATATCAAGCTCCTAGAAGGCAAGAAAATCTAGATCATGTGTTGTCAAGGGTTGCAAAGGATTGGACTTTCTACGGCAGCAAAGCAAAGCAAGGTGCAACAAAGGGTAGCATGACAAGAGCAGAAACCAAGGTGCATAACAGCAGCAAGAAGTTCATCATATGAAGTCTTCAAGTGGGCAGCACTGCATACAATCATTGTAAAGGTATCATTGTACTTAGTCATTGTAAATACATTATTGTACAAATTGTACTAGTATCTATCTACCAAGGGTTAAAGAGGTAGTGTTGGGAGGTATAGGATCATCATTAGGTGTTGGTGTCAAAGTTGGGGTTATGGTCTAGTATATCTTCTTCTTCTACATCATTCTATATCATTGTGAAGTGGACCATTTTCCCTGGTACGGGAGTCCATTCTTCTTTTATTCTTCTATAGGGTGGTAGGGTGGTGCTAGGGTGAGTTGTAGCTCATTGGGCGTTGGGGCATCCGTTCAGTTGACTACTGAAGAATCTCGGGCATTGGAGCGTCCATCCAATGGGAGCTGGAGAAGAATTCTTTTCTAGATTCTAGGAAGTTGGAGCTTTATTTTCAATTGGAGTTGAATATTAAAGAATTATTAGAAAAGTATTAGGTGGTTTTTGTCCCGGAGTGGGTTTCCACCTTAAAAACTGTGTGCATTTGTGTTCCTCTTGTTTGCTGCTATCATTGTACAAACATTGATAATAATTGAAGATTAACTAATGCTCTAATTGAAAGGAATACTGATCCACCCCCCCTCTCAGTATTTCCAACATACTGTACATTGATGTGTTTGTATGATAAAGTGCACTGGTGCGTTTCTACGACCTATGGGCACCACACAAATACCAATACCAATTATAAGTGTCGATGCGTTTCTGCGATACTGCACACCACTGTGTTTATGTGAGACTGCTCACCGGTGCATTTCTACGACCTATGGGAACTGCACAAATACCAATACGAATTAGAACAATCAGTGTGTTTGTGTGATACTGAGCACCAGTGTGTTTCTATAATAACACGAACCGATGTGTTGATATGACCTATGGGAAGTGCACAAATTCCTATACCAATTGGAACAACATGGTGTGTTGTATCACCTACAGTGCACCTGATGTGGTTTTAGACCTTTATGGCCCGGTGCACGCACTTTCCACCGCCCCAGGGCGACCGTCTGGACGACATGAACCGGGACATTTCTAAACATCCTTGGGCATAATTTATTTGTTTTCTGTCCCAATGCTTGGTAGGTTTGCAAAATCGGTGCATTTACTCTAAAACACACTGGTGCGTTGACACTTGAATAGCGTAGCGATGAGAAAAACATCTGTAATAACCTCCGACCGCCCAGTTTTTTTAGTTGTATTGAAATTCCATTAGAAGCTCCTCCAAAACCTCTATCACTGAAAACGAATGTTGTAGAAATTTTTTTTTGACAATTTTGGCCAATTTTATAACACTAAAAACCTCCATTATAACCTCTGCTAGAGGGTCTTTTCATTATAGTGTGAAGCTTTGGATTAATATGTTACTTGTGAAAAGGGTGTACTCTGGATGTAATCATATTGATGTTCAAAGGAAATAAAACTGGAACTACATGATGTGGTAAAATATTTAGGGTATATCAGGATAACTGCGTTGAGTCTGAGTACAGTCCATTGTTTGGGTCTGAAAGCGAAGAAGGAGGAAACAACCCTGCTACCTCTATAAGTACTTCATTAGGATTTGGAGACCATCATGGCGCTTCTAGAATTAACCAAACTTCCGATCCCATCACAATCCATCCCCATATTGTTCCTCCACCTCCACCTCCCCCGTTTACCATGGCCCAACCACCCAAGATGCTTGTTTTCAAAGGATCAGATGATCCCGAGCAGTTCTAGTTTGTTGCAGAAGAGATATGGAGATCGTTGAACATCAATGATGATAATATGAAGAAAGTGCAGTTGGTCACAATGCTATAGTACAGATCGTTGTCTTGGTATATGAAATACTCCTCAACGAACCAAAATTCCATGTTGGCCTAGACAAATGTTGCACTGAATGTTGAATTTAAGAAGGTGAATTCACAGTCCCAGTGTATTACAGAGATCAAAGAGATCAAGCAATTTTTCACTGAAATTGTGTGGGAAGTAGATCAAAGATTTAAGACGTTGTTAAGCCAAATCAGCTTTGAGATCCCTAATGAGAAACACAAGGAATGGTTTATCGTTGCACTGTTACCACATCTCAGATTTCCATTATCACAATAGAAGCTCGCAACCCAAGTTGAAGCTTTGGAGATTGCGATGAAACTAGAAGCTTTGCCAGTAGCGGATACCAGTATAGGGGTTCAACAGATCCCAACCCAGTTGGAGAGCTTGCATATGGAACTCCAAGATTTGAAGAAGGTAAAATAGGCTCAACCTTATATGCGTTCAAAAGTTTAGTGCATCAAGTGAAAAGTAGAGGATCACCATAAGGATTAGTGTCCTGTTTATAGAGATTACTTAGGCATTTTTGGGTGTATGTAATATTCTTTCCACGAATAGCCACTCATGTAGGGGGTGATAGAACCCCCCTGTTTGTTGCGTTGGGCGCAATGAGGGGGTCAGAGGGGGCATGTAGCCCCCTGTGCAGGGTCCAAGGCAATGCCCCGGGAAATATTTTTGGACCCTATTTTAGGTGGGTAGACCCACCTATGGTTTTATGCATGGGTTTGCACATGATTTTGGGGTATTATGGTTTTAGACCCCTAGTATTTTGTAGATCTGGTCAAGGGAACTATGGTTATCTTCTAATCCAAAGATACACCAGATTAAATATTGAGCTCCTAGAAGGCAAGAAAAGCTAGATCATTTGTTTTCAAGGGTTGCAAAGGACCAGAATTTCTATGGCAGGAAAGCAAAGCAAGGTGCAGCAGAGGGTAGCATGACAAGAGCAGAAACCAAGGTGCATAACAGCAGCAAGAAGTTCATCATATGAAGTCTTCAAGTGGGCAACACTGCATACAATCATTGTAAAGGTATCATTGTATTTAGTCATTGTAAATACATTATTGTACAAATTGTACTAGTGTATATCTTCCAAGAGTTGAAGAGGCAGTGTTGGGAGGTCTAGGATCATCATTAGGTGGTTGTGTCAAAGTTGGGGTTATGGTCTATTATATATTCTTCTTCTACATCATTCTATATCATTGTAAAGTGGACTATTTTCCCTGGTACAGGAGTCCATTCTTCTTTTATTCTTCTATAGGGTGGTAGGGTGGTGCTAGGGTGAGTTGTAGCTCATTGGTGTTGGGGCATCCGTTCAGCTGACTACTGAATAATCTTGGGTGTTGGAGCATCCATCCAATGGGAGTTGGAGAAGAATGCGTTTCTAGATCCTAGGAAGTTGGAGCTTTATTTTCAATTGGAGTTGAATATTAAATAATTATTAGAAAAGCATTAGGTGGTTTTTGTCCCGAAGTGGGTTTCCACCTTAAAAAATGTGTGCATTTGTGTTCCTTTTTTTTACTACTATCATTGTACAAACACCGATAATAATTGAAGATTAACTAATGCTCTAATTGAAAGGAATACTGATTCACCCCCCCTCTCAGTATTTCTCCAAGATACCGTACATTGATGTGTTTGTATGATAAAGCCGCACCGGTGCGTTTTACGACCTATGGGCACCACACAAATACCAATACCAATTATAAGTATCTAGCTACGATACTACACACCAAAGGTGTTTATGGAAGACCTTTCACCAAGACGTTCAACACTATGGCACCGCACACTAATATGAACTAGAACAATCGTTGTGTTTGTGTGATACCGAGCACCAAAGGTGTTTCTATAATACTATGAACCGATGCATTGATATAGGGGACCTATGGCAAGTGGGTAATATTAAATTCCTATACCAATTAGAACAACCTAGTGTGTTGTATCACCCACAATGCGCCCCGATGGGTTTTAGACCTTTATGGCCCTGTGCCCGGTGCACGCACTTTTGACCGCCCCAAGGCGACCGTTCGATGACACACACCCGGACGTTTCTAAACATCCCCGAGCATAATTTATTTGTTTTCCGTCCCGGTGCTTGGTAGGTTTATAATACCAATGTGTTCACTGTAAAACGCACCGGTGCATTGACACCTGATTAGTGCAACGATGAGAAAAACATCCGTAATAACCTCTAACCACCTAGTTTTTTTTATTTGTGTTGAAATTCCATTAGAAGCTCCGCCACAAACTCCGTTACCGAAAACAAATGTTGTAGCAAATGTTTTTTTGACAATTTTGGCTAATTTTATAACACTAAAAACCTCCGTGATAACCTCCGCTAGAGTGGTCTTTTCATTATAGTGTGAAGCTTTGGATAAAGATGTTATTGTGTGAAAAGGGTGTACTATGGATGCATTCAGATTGATTTTTGGAGGAAGAGAAACTGAAACTATGCGACGGGGTAAAATATTTAGGGTATATCGGGATAATTATGTTGAGTCCGAGTATAGTCTGTTGTTTGGGCCTGAAAGCGAAGAAAGAGAAGGCAATCCTGTTGCCCCTAGAAGTGTGTCGTTAGGATTTGGAGAACATCATGGCACTTCTAGAATTCCCCAACCTTCCACTCTCATCAGAACCCATCCCCATAATGTTCCTCCACCTCCACCTCCCCCATTTACCATGGCCCAACCACCCAAGATGCTTGTTTTCAAAGGATTAGATGATCCCGAGCAGTTCTAGTTTGTTGCAGAAGTGATATGGAGATCGTTGAACAACATTGATGATAATATGAAGAAAGTGCAGTTGGTTACAGTGCTACAGGACAGAGCGTTATCCTGGTATATGAAATACTCCTCAACGAAGCAAAATTCCATGTTGGCTTAGACAAATGTTTCACTGAATGTTTAATTTAAGAAGGTGAATTCACAGTCCTAGTGTATTACAGAGATCAAAGAGATCAAGCAATTGGTCACTGAAATTGTGTGGGAATTAGATCAAATATTTAAGACGTTGCTAAGCCAAATCAGCTTCGAGATCCATAATGAGCAACACAAGGAATGGTTTATCGTTTCACTGTTACCACATCTCAGATTTCCATTATCACAACAGAAGCTCGCAACCCAAGTTGAAGCTTTGGAGATTGCGATGAAACTATAAGCTTTGCCGGTAGCGGATACTAGTATAGGGGTTCAACAGATCCCAACCCAGTTGGAGAGCTTGCATATGGAACTCCAAGATTTGAAGAAGGTAAAATAGGTTCAACCTTATATGCGTTTAGAAGTTTAGTGCATCAAGTGAAAAGTAGAGGATCACCAGAAGGATCAGTGTCCTGTTTATAGAGATTACTTAGGCATTGTTGGGTGTGTGTAATATTATTTCCACGAATAGTAAGTCATGTAGGGGGCAATAGAACCCCCTTGTTTGTTGCGTCGGGCGTAATGAGGGGGTTAGAGGGGGCATGTAGCCCCCTGTGCGGGGTCCGAGGTAGCGCCCCAGAAAATTTTTTTGGACCCTATTTTATGTGGGTGGACCGACCTATGGTTTTATGCATGGGTTTGCACATGGTTTTGGGGTATGATGGTTTTAGACCCCTAGTATTTGGTAGATCCGGTCAAGGGAACTATGGTTATAATATTCTAATCCAGAGATACACCAGATCAAATATAGAGCTCTGAGAAGGCAAGAAAAGCTAGATCATGTGTTGTCAAGGGTTGCAAAGGACCAGACTTTCTACAGCAGCAAAGAAAAGCAAGGTGTAGCAGAGGGTAGCATGACAAGAGCAGAAACCAAGGTGCATAACAGCAGCAAGAAGTTCATCATACAAGTGGGCAGCACTACATACAATCATAGTAAAGGTATCATTGTACTTAGTCATTGTAAATACATTATTGTAAAAATTGTACTAGTATCTATCTACCAAGGGTTGAAGAGGTAGTGTTGGGAGGTATAGGATCATCATTAGGTGGTGGTGTCAAAGTTGGGGTTATGGTCTAGTATATCTTCTTCTTCTACATCATTCTATATCATTGTAAAGTGGACCATTTTCCATGGTACGGGATTCCATTCTTCTTTTATTCTTCTATAGGGTGGTAGGGTGGTGCTAGGGTGAGTTGTAGCTCATTGGATGTTGGGGCATCCGTTCAGTTGACTACTGAAGAATCTCGGGCATTGGAGCATCCAAATCCAGATTATGTAGCAATTGATTTCTAGATTCTAGGAAGTTGGAGCTTTATTTTCAATTGGAGTTGAATATTAAAGAATTATTAGAAAAGAATTAGGTGGTTTTTTTCCCAGAGTGGGTTTCCACCTTAAAAACTGTGTGCATTTGTGTTCCTCTTGTTTGCTGCTATCATTGTACAAACATTGATAATAATTGAAGATTAACCAATGCTCTAATTGAAAGGAACACTCATCCACCCCCCCTCTCAGTATTTCCAACATACTGTACATTGATGCATTTGTATGATAAAGTGCACTGGTGCATTTCTACGACCTATGGGCACCACACAAATACCAATACCAATTATAAGTCTCGGTGCGTTTATGTGATACTGCGCACCAGTGTGTTTATGTGAGACTGCTCACCGGTGCGTTTCTACGACCTATGGGCACCGCACAAATACAAATACAAATTAGAACAATTAGTGTGTTTGTGTGATACTGAGCTCCAATGTGTTTCTATAATACTATGAACCGATGCGTTGATATGACCTATGGGCAGTGCACAAATTCCTATACCAATTGGAACAACCTGTTGTGTTGTATCACCTACAGTGCGCCTAATGTGGTTTTAGACCTTTATGGCCTGGTGCATGCACTTTCGACCGCCCCAAGGCAACCATCTGGATGACACGCACCGGGACGTTTCTAAAAATCCCCGGGCATAATTTATTTGTTTTCCGTCCCAATGCTTGGTAGGTTTGCAAGACCGGTGCATTTACTTTAAAACACACTGGTGCGTTGACACTTAAATAGCGCAGCGCTGAGAAAAACATCTGTAATAACCTCCAACCGCCCAATTTTTTTAGTTGTATTGAAATTCTGTTAGAAGCTTCGCCAAAACCTCTATCACCCAAAACTGACGTTGTAGAAAATGTTTTTTGACAATTTTGGCCAATTTTATAACACTAAAAACCTCCATTATAACCTCCGCTAGAGGGTTTTTTCATTATAGTGTGAAGCTTTGGATTAATATGCTACTTGTGAAAAGGGTTTACTCTGGATGTAATCATATTGATGTTCAAAGGAAATAAAACTGGAACTACATGATGTGGTAAAATATTTAGGGTAGATCAGGATAACTACGTTGAGTCTGAGTACAGTCCATTGTTTGGGTCTGAAAGCGAAGAAGGAGGAAGCAACCCTGCTACCCCTAGAAGTACGTCATTAGGATTTGGAGACCATCATGGCGCTTTTAGAATTAACCAACCTTTTGATCCCGTGACAATCCATCCCCATATTGTTCCTCCACCTCCACCTCCCTCGTTTACCATGGCCCAACCACCCAAGATGCTTGTTTTCAAAGGATCAGATGATCCCGAGCAGTTCTAGTTTGTTGCAGAATAGATATGGAGATCGTTGAACATCATTGATGATAATATGAAGAAAGTGCAGTTGCTTACAGTGCTACAGGACAGAGCATTGTCCTAGTATATGAAATATTCCTCAACGAACCAAAATTCCATGTTGGCCTAGACAAATGTTTCACTGAATGTTGAATTTAAGAAGGTGAATTCACAGTCCCAGTGTATTACAGAGATCAAAGAGATCAAGCAATTGGTAACTGAAATTGTGTGGGAAGTAGATCAAATATTTAAGACGTTGCTAAGCCAAATCAGCTTCGAGATCCCTAATGAGCAACACAAGGAATGGTTTATCGTTTCACTGTTACCACATCTCATATTTCCATTATCACAACAAAAGCTCGCAACCCAAGTTGAAGCTTTGGAGATTGCGATGAAACTAGAAGCTTTGTTGGTAGTGGATACCAGTGTAGGGGTTCAACAGATCCCAACCCAGTTGGAGAGCTTGCATATGGAACTCCAAGATTTGAAGAAGGTAAAATAGGTTCAACCTTATATGCATTTAGAATTTTAGTGCATCAAGTGAAAAGTAGAGGATCACCATAAGGATCAGTGTCCTATTTATAGAGATTACTTAGGCATTGTTGGGTGTGTGTAATATTCTTTCCACGAATAGTCAGTCATGTAGGGGGTGATAGAACCCCCTTGTTTGTTGCGGCAGGCGCAATGAGGTGGTTAGAGGGGGCATATAGCCCCCTGTGTGGGGTTCGAGGCAGCGCCCCGGGAAATTTTTTTGGACCCTATTTTAGGTGGGTGGATCCACCTATGGTTTTGTGCATGGGTTTGCACATGGTTTTGGGGTATGACAGTTTTCGACCCCTAGTATTTTGTAGATCCGGTCAAGGAAACTATGGTTATCTTCTTCCTAGTATTACAAGGTGGGTCTATATTACATTTGTTATCAATTTGACAGTTTTGAAATTCATTTTCATTATTCAAAAAGTGACAAATTTTCTCATCCTCTGAATTTTTTTTCCAATAGGTTACATTATCAGGAACAAGAGGCCTATATTTAATCTCAGCAGTGTATTTTTTTAATGGTGAAAAAGGTATTTTACAACTACTGGAAAAAGTAGCTAAGTAATGGGCCTGTATGTTTTGATCTCTAGGGATGACAGCGAAATTACCTTCTAACAATTATTCAAGAAGTTCCAATATTGTTTCCCTGTATCTTGCAAGTCTAGGGTTGTGAACTGAATATTCAGCATTGATTTGTTTTATAACTAGTTCAGAATAACCCAAAACAATTATTCTTTTTCCTCCCTTTTTTCTTATAATTTGAAAGCCTAAGATTAAAGCTTCATATTCAGCCATATTATTGGTGCATTTGAATTTTAATCTAAAAGCATGCCCTTCAGAATGACCTGTTTCAGCGTTTGTGATCCAAACACCAGTTCTTGCTCCAAATTTATTAACAGATCCATCAAAATCTAGATGCCACAAAGCTTCATTACCAATATAATCACCCATGATTTTAAGTCTTTTATCAGTAAGTTCAGTTGGATTTTCATTTTGGTCAGAGTTACTAAGAATAAAAGAATCAAGATCAGTGGGGGTGGAATAAATTGGATAATTTGTAGGTCTGTCTGCACTACTGATCATGTACTTCATCAGTGTTTCTCTATAAAGCTTCTTAGGTTGCCAACATACAGAGATAGTAGCATAACTCATGTCCAGTTGTAGAGATCCCTGCAACTTTGCTCCCCATGAGCGAGAAAGAAGCATGCCATATTTTGGCGGGATATCAGCTACTACAACATCCATGATCATACTCTTACCAGGATACTGGACTAGGTTAACACACAGGTCTTTAATCAAACCAATACATTGTACTTTGGCTGAATCAAATGAGAACAGGTCCTTATACGGTCTCGTTATGTCTAGATTAAGAGTTTCCATTATAGCTTTAGGCATTAAATTGTGGGAAGCTCCAGTATCTAGCATAGCGTTATGTAATATTTGGTCATGTATGGTAAGGCTTAAATAGAATGGGGGTACTGACCCATCTGAATTCATGCCATCAACATTAGGACCAAAAATTAGTTCAGGCCTGTCTTCATTCATGTTAATTGTATCTTCATTCTCATTGACATTCAACATATCAGAAATCATTGATCTATATAAATCATTTTTAGCCAGTTTTTTTAAGGGAACAACTATTTTCAATTTGGATATTTCAGACTGCATATTAAATGTTGGCTGAGATCTAATGGTTTGAATTATTTGTTCCTTGGGAACTGTTGTTTGTGAGGATTTTTCTTGATTTTCTACTGTTTTTCCTTTGTTTTGGGCTCTTCTCTTGTCTTCTGTCTGAGTTTCTCGGTTTCTACCATCCTTAGTCATTTCTTCAAGAATGTTTTGGGGATTAACAGGAGTTTATCAGATTTAGGATTCTCAACAGAAGGTTTAGGATCTGATATTTTAAAATCAGTAGGATTCTTTCTTGGCTCAATGATTGTTGTTGAATTGGTGACTTTGGAAGAATTATCTTTGGAAACATCTTTGGAAGATTGTGCCACCTCGTCAGTAATATCTACAATTTTTGGGCCTTGCTGTTTTTTAGGACTGGTTGGATTCGAACTCTGTTTGCTATCTCTGGGAAGGATTTGCAAGACTTTTGATTTATAAGTATCAGACTTCTTTTTGTTTTGTTCCTTTTGCTTTGGAGCATTAAACTTTATAGTAGGATCAATGTTTTTCTTGCTCCTAAGGTTGTATTGACTATGAATCTCATTTATTGCAAAATCATAACCTTGTTTGTAATCATAGGATTCTCTAGATCCTACTTTGAGCTGTTGAAGTTCAAAGAGTTCCTGGTCCTCCTGGGTGAGGAAAATGGTATTGTTCTCATCGATCCCCATAACAATGTTTTTGTCTTCCTCCTCATCAACACTGTTTTGTGAACTTTCTACAAAATTTTCTTAAAATGGGGTTCTTATATTCTGATAAGGGGAAGGCTCCTTACCTTTCCCTGGGTTGGTGTTTTTTCTATAGTTGGGATTTTTCATCTGGGCTTGATTGTCCCATTGTGGTTTCTTTTCAATTTGATCCAGTCTGTCAACTACTTTTTCTAGGGCTTTAGTAATGAAATAAAATTTACTATCCAAGTGAGATGCTTCTTCTTTAATAGTAACCCTTATTTCATTTTTCATTCTGGCCTTCTTTGCCAGTATGTTGACTTCTACACCTACAACATCTTTTTGCATTTACTCTAAATTATTTGCATCCCTTTCTCTAAGTTGGTAAGCCATTTCTACATCAAAACAGTTAGGGAATTTCAGTAGCACAGAATATGGGGTAGGTTTAAGGCCTGTAGGAATGGCATTGTATACACTGTTATATCTTGTGCAGAGGTCTTGCACAGTTTCATTAGGGGCTCTCTTGACAACATCAAATTCAGATAGTATTTGCATAGGGTTCTTCTTTTTCTCCCATTTATTAAGGAAGGCTCTATGAAATGCAACTAGGTCTGCTATGCTACCAGGTGCTAAAGCTTTAAACCAAGTTTTCACCTCTCCAATTAGGCTCTAAGCAAATAATCTCATCTGAACATCAGAGTCATCAACTTCAGAAACTTCCCAGAAATCATTCATTCTGGTAACGTGCTTCTGTGTAGTAATCTGTGAGAGATTATCAAACAGCGGAATATCTTTTTGATAGTTCTGGGGCATGTCATGGAGATTCTGAGGTAAGACCAAGGGAGCATATCGGGCTGCCATGGCTTGAATTTTAGCTTGGCTGGGAGGTATAGTTGTGGTAGAAGGGATAGTACTGGTTACTGCAACGGATGAACTTGAAGAGCTGGATAATGGGGATGAAATAGAAGTAATATGGCTAATGGTAGTTGTAATGGGTTGGGTGAATGATGGATATACTACTTTGGGCTGCAAGGGCAGTTCAGGGATAAATGGATCGGTTGATGAACTAGTAGTGGATTGTGGATACGATGAATAAATGATTCGCTGAGGTAGAGACAACTCAGGGCTTATGGGCTCTTGAGGTAAACTGACAACGGAATCAGTAAATGATGTGGCGGCATACAGAGTTGAATCTGATGCTGGAAAGACTATTGTGTATAGTTCAGAGACTGGGGGTTTAAATTTAGACAAAAATTTAGCTAACTTAACAGCTTCTTCAATGTCTTTGATTTTTGTAACATTTACCGTTTTAACTGGACTCTTACTTTCAGTTTGATTTGATTTACTAGGAACATAAATACTTTTATGCTTTTCAATTACGTAAGAAGCAAAAACTGTATCTAAAACAATTTCTTTTAAATCCGATTCATATTTTGTTCTAAATAAAGATTTCTCAAACTTAATGTCAAAATAAATGTCTGATAAGCTAACCAATTCTTTGGGTAAAAAATCAACCCTTTCAGAGTTATTTCAGTTTCAGAACTATCACTTTTTTTTTTCTTCTTTTTTCCTATCTGGTCAGGATTATCTACTATATCTGGAGGATTAGGATTAGGGCTGTTTCTAGTGTAGTAGAATTTCTTGGGAGCCAGATTTTTTATTGGGTAAAATACCCACAACCTTTAAACTCAATATTAAAGTAGAAAAGATATAATTAAAGATCTTCCTTCAAGACTAAACTTAAAACTGGAGAGTGGTTAGTTCCCCAATATGGTCGTCAGTATGTTATCACCTTAGTAATTCTCAGGTTGTGGGATGGGGATTTTGTAGTTAAGAACACTAAGGGTAACCAAGAACCGCTTTGGAATTCAACATCTAGCCTTCTTGAAATCTAGAGAGGGATCTCTCTATATGATTTAGATTTTTTTTAGTAACAGATATTAGGCTAGCTATGATTGTGTATTTGGGTTTGATTTTAAAATATTGGTGGGAATAAAGAGATTTCAAGGTAAACCAGAAGGATCTACCAGAATATTGGGCAATGGAGTCAACTCTCTAGGCAAGAAAAACTAAGAAACAAGGCTTAGAGATGCAAATGTGCTAAGGGAAAGATAGGTGACCTTCTAAGGCTATGTATAGACTTGATTTGGTGGAGTGGGTGGAATCTGAGCAAAAGGGAATTTAAGAATCCTTAAGCTACAGATAGGAAGATTGAAGAAGGGGATCTAACTGGGACCTAGAGCAATTAAGAATTCTATGGTCCGGTTGTCAAGTAGAAAACATTAAAATGCCAACAAGTTTCGAAACACGGAGCTTATCATCACTAATCCTGTTTAATTTTTCCTTAATTGATCATTACAGACGAGAAACACATAATATGAATGAATGTAAACTTAAGATAAAAACACTGAAAACAAGGAAAGAATGAGACTTATCTTGTCACCACGATAATCCTTAGCTATGATGTGTCTGATCTCGTTCCAGTCCGTTGCTTTCGCTAATTGACTCGACAACTTCAATATAACCAGCAAATAAGACTATAGTTGTCTTGAGAAATTTTTATTCACACTGAATACTTCGAATTGTGAAGTATTTATAGAAAAAATTGTTTACAAAATATCTCAGAGATTGAGATAATGTTTTAATAAAAAATAGGAAAGAAAGAAAAATAAGAGGGACAACTGCAAAACAATTTGCAAGCTGTTACATTTTTACAAGCAAAAATGGAACTGATTATTCTAATTTGAGCTGATGGTTGATGTGCTGTGAGTACTGCTGGCATCAGGTGCATCTTATCATGGAAAGTTGTTGAAGAACTTTCTTTCCTTTAACTTTCAACGCTGATACTCTTTATTCATTTGACTTGAGATGTTTTACTGTGGTAATTAAAAAGTAACCAACAGTAACTTTATTTTCACTAATACACTTTAACCCTGTATTTTTTACCTATGAGGTAACAGTAAAATATGAATTTCCAAGTGATTTTCCTGTTTTTTATCTATCAAATTCATAGCAGATCTGTGAATTCTTGCCACTTTTCTGCAGAGGGGATCTTCATAGTATTCAATTTTCTGTAACTTTCATCTACCTCTATATACTTGGAAAAATTAGGCTTTATAGTGAACATATGTTTGATCTCATTATCCAAAAAGAACAAATTTTCAAAATACTGAAGAAGTATTTTTCCTGTGGGTGATCCTTGAGGCAGTGGTTGTCTGGATTTCTCTTTTGCATGATTTTTTATTTTTATATCATAATCTTTCTGAGGCATTAACTTGTCATTCAATGCGTGAATATCAGGAAAACCTACTTCTGATAATGTTTTGTACTTGGCCAAAAATCTTGAGATGGATACATTCATGTCTTTACACCGGTCCTCTAGGTTACTCATTATGTTTCTTTTGTTCAGGACCTTTTTGATTTGAAGAATGGTTTCTGTCCTATCAATAATTTTCAATTCTTCCAACTCTTCCCTGTTTTTACTGTTTAAGAAAGCTATGAGTTGGATTTCTTGGACTGGTTTATTATCAATTTCCCTCTTAGTCTTGTCAATCTCTGCACTAGCAACTTGAAGTAACTCCCTCTGTTCATAAATTATCCGAATTGAAGGCCATTGAGAATGAATGCCTTCAATAATTTTGGTCCATAAATGATTTTTTATATAGGCCACTTGATCTGTAAAATTTACTTGTACTTGCAGGATATTTACCTGTTCTTGTAGTCGATCGGTTCTTTGCTCATGTCCTTTAGAAGTAATCAATGCATCATTTCTGGAACTTTCTAAATTTTTGATAATGCCTTTCAAACTAAGAATCTCTTTATCTTTAATATATATGTCCTCCATGGCTTTGATCACGGCTGCTTGGTCTTGTAGTGTGCTCATCTGTGAGGATGAAGAAGAAGAGGCAGGGATTTCCTGAGAAGTAATTGGCACTGCAGTTGCCAGTACTCCTTTCGATGCCAAGTGTTTTGCCAAAGTGGATGGTATAGCAGTGCTTACAGTGGGAATCACTATAGGAATTACCACTAGTTGTGCTTTTATTAGTTCTTCATTCTCTTTCATTAAAGCTTCTATTTGATTTTGCATTGTTTTTATCTGACCTGTCATTTGATGTACAAGCTGCTTTAATTCATCATTTTCTGCTTTCTGCTATAGAATTTCTTTTGCTTGAGGGTTTTCACTCTGAGGCAACTTCAGTTGTTTTCTAAGAGCAGCTATATCTTCATTTTTCTGTTTAATTAGGATTTTTTCCCCTTCAATGTTGGCTGGGTCACCCCCTGCTTCAATCACTATATCTTCTAGTGCTTTTATTCTCAAATTATTAGCATATAGTGAGGCCTTGTCCAACTTCATTTGATTCTGGAGGTTGAGCACTGTTTTCTCAAGCCTAATTGATTTCATAGTCTTACTGACAATTTTGGAATATAGCATTTTAGTATTTCTCCTATGAAATTCAATTTGATCCAATTTATGAATGGCATCAACATCCACTTCAAAATCTATTTTGGAATAATCTACAACTGATTTTGGATCAGCCACTGTAGGCTTCAAGAATGACATTACCAATTTATTGGATGAATAATCAAATGTTGAAAGAAGCCCGTCTTTGTTTCCAGGCTTTTCCTTAAGAAATCTAGAATAAGCTTGATTCTTGATCTCTTCATTCTTCTCTTTAATCTGTCTGAATCTGATCTGAATTTTTGACTCTGTATTATCAGGTTCCTTAGAAGAAGGAGGCAAATCAACAGTATCTTGGTTTTTTTTTATGACTGTATCTTTTTGTTGTGTTCCAATTTTTACATTTTGAAGCTCTTTTAATGTTTCAGTGACTATTATTGTAGCTTCATCATATGTTTCATTATTTTCAATATTTATAGCCTTATTCCTTTCTTCTTCTGTTATCTTACTTCTCTTACTATAAGGGATCCTGAATTTTTTGTCCTCAATAGTCTCAGCTATGAAACTATCTCTTTCCCTGTCTCTTTTATGTACATTATCAGTCTCTTGGCTTGTAGAAGCCACCTGTGTCTGTTCAATCTGCTTACCTTTGCCACTGTCTACTTGTATTACCTGTATTACCTGTGAATCATCATCAAATAGGTTATTTGGCTCCCATTCAATTTTATTAGCATATATTTCAATATGGGGCTTAGGATCATGCAAGTAAACATGTAACTTGCATTTTACCCTCATTATACTCAGAATACCTTGTGGGTCATAATTCCATGTAAAACTACATGGGAACTTGTACTCTTTAAGTTTGACATTTATTTCATTGACAACTTCTCTGATATTTACAATGAATGGCCCAATTTGATTCTTCAGCTTAAATTGGGTATTTTTCCTGGAAGCTATGAATTTGATTTCATCTACATTCAAGAGTTGTCTTAGATATTCCAAAGAAAATATTCTTGTAAAAACAAATTTCGGTAGTTTATATGGGGCCAGGGATGAGCCATACACTCTGATTTTTGTATGATCTTTATATAAATACCAATCCCCAGTTTTATGGCTCTCTTATAGCTGTAGAATTCTTCTTGTCTCATCATTAATCCTAGGGATTTCCTTTTTTTCCAAAAGATACATTGCAGGAGCTATAAATGAGTCATTGAAATCTGCAAAACTATACTCTCTGTTCCATTTCCTTAGAATAGATGAAAAAAATACTACTGACATAACTTTTCCTTCTGCATCCACTTTCTAACATTCAATGGGAAATTTTTCTGTTTGATAATATAAGAAGAGGTGGAGTAGATAAGAGGAGTATCTGAAGACTCCTTCTTCAGATAATCTAGATAACTGATAATGCATACTTTCAGCAATGAATCTAGCAAAATTGAACTGAATGGATGGTGTTTGACTAGGGCTTAGAGTTGATAGAAAACCTAGGATAGCCACATCAGTGAATTCATCATTGGTGTATCCTATTATGAAGGAGAGCATTGAGACAATTTGTCTAGTCTCATATGGGAAATCAAAGGTGTCAAAAGGAGGATTTAACTTAGGAATATCAACTTGATTTGGACAAAAAGCCTGGTATATTTTGAATCTGGTATTGAAATCCAAGTCAAGATATAGTTGGGTTAAATCTTCTATTGATAGGGAAGCATAATTGGGGTCATGACTCATTTGCGGCATGGAATTTATTGATTCTTCAGTGATATAAAACAAGATCTCTTTTTCTTTGTTTACAATGCATCTTTGTTCTGGCATATAATAGGCTTGGCATAATCTGATAAAGTCAAGAACAAAATAAGTGAGAGGAACAATATATCTAGGCAGATTGGATTCCCAAATTGAAATATCTTTGTCACCCTTTTCCACTGATTTGCCATAGATCCAATTATAGACATCAAGCAGGTTAAATTCTACATTAGGGTCTAGTATTCTATAGTCCAGATCAACTAAAGGGCTATTCTCTGGAGAAATGACTGGAGGCTGGACTGGTCTGACCACTTCTGTAGAATCAACCATTAGTGCAGGAGTTGGTTTGTCGATTTTGAAGGACTTAGGCTGAGGAATCTTTGCAGAAAACTTATTTTGAGATTTTGGGCCTCCATTCTTGGGGGTTACCTATTTCTTGGTCATTTTTAATATGAAAAAAGCAAGCTTAAACAGTTTTCTAAGTTCCTTTACAAGAAACAGGGGTTTCTTGGCGAATTTCTATTGAAAATGGGGTTTCTGAGCAGGGTTTTTAGGAAATGCAAGGAATTTAAAGCTTAGAATGTATATTTAGATTGATTCAACAACAAAACAGACTAGGGTATGGGAAAAACTGCAAGAAAGAGAAATTAGGGATTCTAGGGAAATTTTGACAGAGTTTCCCCTGTAAAATGGACACTTTTTTGCAGTAACTATGGTAATTATTTGAAATCGACAGGAATTTTGAAATCTCAGAGGGCAAGTTTGAAGAAAAGTACCTGGAGAACTAGTGGAATTCGGTTGAAGACGTTGCAGAGGTGCTCAGTCTTCAATTTTTTGAAAATGGCTTCGCAGAGGACAATGTAGCACTTTGTAATCGAAATTCAAGGCAATGGGCATCGAAAAAAGGTACTGGTAGGTTGAAAATGGCTCTGCAAGGTTTCTCAGGGTTCAAACGACACAATTTCAAAGAAAAAAGGTTTATCAAAGTTTTCACGGGTTTTAAAGGGAAATAGTGAAAATTCGAATGAAAAATTTAAATTTTAATGTACTAACCGATGGTGAAAACCATGGTTAAATTACATTAAATTGTGGTTAAGCGGGTGAGGTTTAGGGAATACCGCCAGTGGTTTTCGTGTAGATGAAGGGCAGTAAGCAGAATTGAGCTTTTTGAATGCGATACAACGTGGTGGCAACACATCGGCGCGGGGTGGTTTGGAAAAACCACCCATTTCGCGTGACTTTGCCAAAACATTAGATGTTTATGTTTGGAGTGCGAAACTGGATGATCGCCGTCGGATCGGGCGCTTAGGAGCGAACGGTCTAGATTAAAAGAAAAGGTGCAGGGAAAGTGTGTTATCGGATTCAACGAGGGTCATTGATCTTGGGAGATGAAGGATATATCGGACGGTCGGAATATTACGCGATGGGGAGAGATAAATGTATTAAAAAACTTTTGCACAAGTATATTACCATAGGATGAAATGGATTCTAGGGATCGGACGGTCAAAAATGAATCCGACGGGAGAAATCTTGGTTTATTCATATATACAGAAATGACTTATTCTTATTGGAAAATTAAATGTTTGGAAGGATTACCAAGGCTTCGAACTGTAGTTAGGGTCTGGGATTAGGCGTAATGTATGCAGGGAAGAAGATTAATTTAAGGTTTTGACCTTGGATTAAGGGACTTGGAGCGGGAATATACAGGGGAAATGTTTATTTATTTTTTTAAAGTTTAGTTTAGGCGAAACTTCAATGATTTTTGATTTAAAACACATATAACATATATTTTACTCTTTTTCTTCATATTTTATTTATATGGTAAATTTAATCAAGAAGACTTAATAACCATAGGGGCGGGATTATATATAAGGATAGACTTTAGCCAAAGGGATTATAAGGGGGTTTTATTTAAACATGTGGGAATAAAATACTTTGGCTTAAGTTTTAATAAGTGGGTTTTTGGGATTTATTTATAAAAGGAGTTATATAATAGGAAAAGGTCAATAATAAGGATTTAATACATAAGTTAGAGTTAATATGACAAGGGGACAATGTATATTCAAAAACACATTAATATAACTAAGAAAGTGAAGATTAAAATGCAAATTTTCATTATAATAACTTCATCACTTAGATTTAGGAAAAAATGTGATTTTGAGGGCTTTCATGCTTTGAAATGATGTGGGAGGTTAATCAAATGAGGATTAGAGTATCTTTAAGTAAAAATGAAGTTTTACTTAGGATTTTTTAGGGGAAATGAGTGCATGAATGATAAATGACGTGATTAAGGGATTAATATAGACATTACACATTTTTTAACTAGTCAGTCATAGAGCCTTGGGCCGGGTCCCAACAAAAGTCAAGGAAATTCCTTGAGATTTTCTGACTGATAGTCTAGAATGTTTCATGTCTATGGGAATGGGAAGTTAGTTATTCTGAAGCTCAAGATGAATGATATTTACATTGTGACTTTTCACCTTCTTCTACCTACCCATCTTACCATGCTAACATTTTTTCTTCTTTTTTAACAAGGTGCATTTAAGCTAGCAACCTTCACAACATTTATTCTTTCTGAAAGAAAGTAAACTATCTAACTCTACACTTATTTCATCCATGAATCCAGATTAAACTGTTGGATTCACTTTATTTTTCTACCTAACTACTGAATTGTTAGGATTAAACTGTCTAACAACTCATTATTCTCTATCTAAAACAATGGAAATTGAAAAATGATAAGTTAAGATTGAACTGTTTAACTCATCATGGACTAATGGCATTTATTGACACTTTGCCATAGTCAAAAAGTAAAAAGTAGTGGCATTTATGCTTGCTCACTTTCATGTTTTATTTATTTTTTCTTTTGGGGTATCTTTTTTTTTTTTTCTAAGTCCTTTGATTATTCTTTCAGGACTTTTCACCCTCTTTTTTGATTTTTTTTTTTTTTAATACAAAATATGTGAATACAACTTGCAGAAGGAAAAGTATGTACAAATTTACAAAATTATCAATAGTCAAGTCAAAATTATGAACCCTATATTATAGGTTGCTAACAAATGGATTGGCGTTTATGAATGCTTCCTCATGTATATACATGTATTGTAACACTAAAAGGAATATAATGAAAAATCAAGTTGATAGTCCTGATTTGGGATCCATGGGAAAATTCTGTGTATATATGTTTTATGTTTTATGCTCTTGCTATTGTTTATTTTCTGTTTTTAAGTATTCATTTGCAGATAATTTCTCTACAGGGTTAAAACCTACATTTAGTATCAGAGTTCTTTCGGCTTCAAGGGGACACCTTTTCTACTGAGGGGTTTTTTTCTCAGGCCTATGGAAGACCCTGTTCAGTGAGAGATATACGGGATCTATTCTTGCAGTGAAATAAGATGGCGAGCAGTGGAAAGATAGAGACCGAGAAATTTAATGGTCATAGTTTGAGTTGAGGAAGCTCAAGATGGAGGATTTGTTGGTGGATAAAGATCAATGGATCGCGATAGATCCAGGTACTAAACCAATGGTAATGTTAGATGAAGACTAGGCGAAGTTGTATCGGAAGGTAAAGAGCACAATACAGTTGTGTATCTCAGATTCAGTTTTGTTGAATGTATCTAGGGAAGCTACGACGAAGACTTTATGGGTCAATTTAGGGACTTTGTACCAATCTAAGTCTCTGGTGAATAAATGTTTCCTACAGAAAAAGATGTATAACCTAAGGATGAAGGATGGAGACTTGGTGATAGAGCATATGAATGCCTTCAATACTGTGGTAAGTTAGTTTTCATATGTTGATATTAAAATCTCAGATGAATATAAGTGCATCAGTTTGTTGTGTTCTCTACCAGATTCGTAGGATAGTATGGTTATTGCAATAGGTAGCAATACAACTACCTTGAATTTTGATGAAATTTTCTTAGCCTTGTTGTCGAAGGAAATGAGATGGAGAAATATGGAGGGCCAAAATGGAGATGCCTTATCTGTACAAAGAAGGTCCTATAATAGAAACAAAAATAAGTTTTCGAGTGGGAGATTAAATCTAGAGGGAGATCTAAATCTCCAAGAAAGCATGTAAAGGTGTGCTGGAAATGCGGAAAGGAAGGTAACTTCCAAAAGGACCGCATATCTAAAGCTCCTAAGAAAGGAAAGGGATCTAATGATGGTCCTTATACAGAGGAAAAAAACTCCTCAGATGAATGTGGGGATATGCATTTGGCTTCTTCTTCAAATACACATGTAGATCATGAGGCATGGTTGATTGACTCAGGTGCATCATTTCACTTCACTCCCCATAGAGAGTGGTTTTCCGAGTATGAGAAGTATGATGGTGGTGATGTCTTCTTATGGGATGATAAGAAGGCCAAAGTCTTTGAAGGTGGAAAATTCAAGCTGAAACTATAAGGTGGAAGGATTAGAACACTTCCTGGTGTTCTGCATATTCTTGCATTGGCCAAAAATCTAATTTTAGTAAGCAAGACAGATGATGCAGGTGTAAAAATAGTGTTGAAGAAATATACTTGCAAGATGGTTCAGGGAGCACTGGTATTAATGCAGGGAGTTCGGATTGGAAATTTGTACAAGCTCTAGGGTAGCACTATTATTGATGGGTGCAACAGTTTTTTGGTTTCTGAAAGTGGAGCGGAAATCATAGGGGTCTCTGGAGAAAATACCATGCTATGGCATCAAAGGATTGGACATATTGGAGAGAAGGGCCTTTAGATATTGCATGGTAATGGTATGGTAGAAGGTATGTCTACTTTCCCTCTGGATTTCAATTTCTGTGAACATTGTGTATATGGGAAACAGAATTGGGTGATTTTTCCTTCTAGTGCTAACAGGGAAAATAAGATATTAGAGCTTGTGCACAGTGATGTGTTTGGACCTGTGTCGGTTCCATCGCTGGGAAATTATGTATACTATGTTTCATTCATATATGACTTCTCAAGGAATACATGGATATATTTCTTGAGGAAGAAATCTGAAGTCTTTGATAGATTTAAAGAATTTAAGGCTCTAGTGGGAAACCAAACACATAAGAAGATAAAGCTGTTGAGGACATATAATGGTGGAGAGTTATGCAAGAAGGAATTTGAAGAGTTCTGTAAGAAATTTGGTATAGCAATACAAAAGACTACTCCATACACACCTAAGAAAAACGGATTTGCAGAAAGAATGAATAGAACGTTGATGGAAAAGGCAAGAAACATGCTTAGTGGTATAGGGTTAGGACAAGAATTCTGGGTAGAGGCAGCAGATACTGCATGTTACCTAGTTAATATATCACCTTCATCAACATTGGAGGATAAGACTCCAAATGAGGTATGGACTAGTAAGAAACCCTCTCTTTCACATCTGAGGGTATTTGTATGTGATGCATATGTACATGATCCAAAGGAGAAAAGGACCAAGTTGGATAATAAATCTGAAAGGTGTATCTTTATTGGGTATAAGGATGGTTTAAAAGGTTACAAGCTTTGGAACCCAGAAACCAGGAAGGTAGTGTATAATCGAGATGTGGTGTTTAGAGAGGTGAAATATGCTGTTAAAAATGAAGTCCTACCAAAGGAACCTGAGAAGATAGAGTTTGAGCTAAAGGAGGATGAATTAGACTCTACAACAAAACAAGATTAAGAAGAGGAAGAGCCATAAACTCCAGCTGTGAGAAGATCAATTTGGGAAAGAAGGTAGCCAGAAAGGTATAGTCCATCTACTTTTTGTTCAAATTTTTCTTTAACTATCACTGATGATGATCCCAGAATTGTTAGGGAGGCAGTGGATTCAGAGGATGGAAAAATATGGAAGGAGGCCACAGTTGATGAAATGGCATCCTTGAACAAAAATGAGGCATGAGATCTGGTGGAGTCACCGGATGGAAGGAATCCCATCGGGAGAAAATGGGTGTTTAAGAAGAATATGAATGTAGAAGGCAAGGTGGAGAAATACAAAGCTCGATTGGTAGCAAAAGGTTATTCCCAGGTGTCAAGAATTGATTTCGATGATAATTTGTCTCCTATTGCCAAGGTTACTTCTATTAGATTCCTTTTATTTGTTGTTGCTGCATTTGATTTTGAGGTAGAACAGATGGATGTGAAGACAAAATTTCTTCACGGGGATCTAGAAGAGGAGATCTACATAAAGCAACTTGAAGGCTTTGCGATGAAGGGTAAGAAAGAACTAGTATTCAAGTTAAAAAAGTATCTGTATGGGTTAAAAAAATCACCAAGGATGTGGTATCAGAAATTTGATACCTATATAAGGGGACTTGGATTCACCATAAGCAAAGAGGATCATTATGTCTATTTTAAATTAATTGGTGATTGTGTTATTTATTTGGTCTTGTATGTGGATGATATGTTGTTGGTTGGAAATGACAAATAAATTATATAGGATTTGAAGACCCAATTGTTCTCCAAATTCTACATGAAGGATCTTGGCGTTGCAAACTATATTTTGGGCATGGAAATTAAGAGAGATTAGGAAAAGAGGAAGCTCTGGTTAAACTAGAGGAAGTATGTCAAGACAATATTTCAGAGTTTCAATATGCAAGATAGTAAACCAGTGAAGGTTCCTATTCTTGTAGCTATAAATCTATCTGTTGAACAGTGTCCCAAGATGCATGAAGAAGAGGAGGACTTGTATTGTGTTCCATATGCAAGTGGAGTGGTTCGCCTGATGTATGCAATGGTCTATAATAGAATAGACATTGCACATGTAGTGGGAGTATTGAGAAGGTTTATATAAAAACTAGGGAAGGAGCATTGGAGAGCAAGGAAGTGGGTTTTCAGATATTTGTGTGGCACTAGTGATTATGGTTTGTGTTACTAGGGAATACAAGAATTGGAGAGAGTTTTGGACATCCATGGTTTTTTTGATGCAGACTGGGCTGGAGATCTGGACCAAAGAAGATATACAAGTGGGTATTGTTTAGCCTATTTGGAGGTGCAGATAGTTGGATGAGTAAAAGACAGTCTGTAGTGGCTCTTTCAACTGCAGAGGCAGAATACATGGCAGTGACTCATGTAAGCAAGGAAGCAGTTTAGGTAGGCGGACCTCCCTATGGTTTTGTGCATGGGTTTTCACATAGCTTTGGGGCATGATGGTTTTCGGCCCCTAGTATTTTGTAGATCCAGTCAAGGGAACTACGATTATCTTCTAATCTAGGGTTAATGGATTAAGGTTGATGAATGCTTCAACATGTATATACAAGTGTTATAACACGAAAAGGAATATAATGAAAATCAAGATGGTAGTCCTTATTTGGGATGCATGGGAAAAATATCTATGTATATCTGTTTTATGTTTTATGCTCTCGCTATTGTTTATTTTTTGTTTTTAAGAATTCATTTGCAGATATTTTTTGTACAAGGTTAAAACCTACAGGCACTAGGATGTCAAGTTCATTGAAGCCTAGGCCAAGTACTGGACCAAGTGTGGGACCAAATTTCTAGTGTAGGTTATGCGAAGTTGCAGGCCAGCACTCCACAGACTACTATCCTCTAATGCAAAAGTATATCCAGTTGTAGAAGAACATTTTCTGTAACTTATGTAGTTCGGTGGGACATGATGACAAGCACTGTCGAAGCTATGATATGATGATGCAACATAGTCCTAGTGCATAGAAAATTCATTTCAAAGATTGTGAAGATCTAGGCTCGCCAACAACATGTAGAGGTTTCCAGGGCCGAGGGTGTGGCCGAAGAGTAGGTGTTGAACATGGTCACAGACAG
Source organism: Pinus albicaulis (assembly GCA_034641835.2). Taxonomy (NCBI): domain Eukaryota; kingdom Viridiplantae; phylum Streptophyta; class Pinopsida; order Pinales; family Pinaceae; genus Pinus; species Pinus albicaulis. Next base: position 930,025,194 of record CM076584.1, read on the forward strand.
ATCATATGTTATAATTATGCTCAACTTGGAAATTTTTCTTGGGATTGTCAGAATCCCACCGTGGCTTCCTGTAAGTATTGTCGTGCATTTGATCATGAGATAGAAAATTTTCCCATATTATTGGCTAAAATGCAAAAAAAGAGAAATCAACATCCTACCCAAAACATACAAATGATGAGGGTTGGACCACGCGAAGAAGATCTAAGCATCAATATAGTGACAAGAAGTGGTGTAAGTATTGGAGTAGACAAAGTGGAAGGAAAGTGGCCTATGGAGGATACGTGGGTCCAAAAATATGAAGACAATAATGTTGGGTTCAATGTACAGCGTGAAAGTGAAATCTTCATGGAAGAAAATAAGTATTTTATGGATTCTGGAGCTTCAACATCGAAGATGCAGTTACAACTAGTTCTGTAGAATAATAAACCCAAGGAGAGTATTGAAACAAAGGAAGTTGATCCATCCACTTTGAAGTAATTTTTGCAAACTTGTATGGATTTTTTAAGGGATCAGAAAGTTGTGGAAGGATTGCAGGAGTTGATTGAAAATTGTATTGGTAAAGGAGAACAACAACCTAAACAGCGCACAGTGCATAAGGTCTACAAAAATAAGAAGAGAACTTGCAGAGAAATGTGGTTATATAACTGCGAAATAGGAGATTATGAAAAGTACCAAGTAATCCTTGATCTTGGATTAGATGTAAATATTTTTCCAAAGTATACATGGGAACGGATGTGGAGACCAAAGCTGTCGTGGTCCTCGATTCAGCTAAGAATGGAAAATCAACAAAAAATCATTCCTATGGGTTGATTGCATGGAATCAACGTATATATTGACGGAGAAAGTGTGTTGTTGGACTTAGAATTCATTGATATTGTTGATGACAACAATCCATATCCTTCTTTGCTTGGATTTGATTGGGCTTATGACATGGATTCCATAATCAACCTGAAAAATAGACAGATGGTGTTTGAGAAGAATGGTACCAGGGTAATTGTTCCTTTAGACCCCTCTGAAGGAGTGTGATATTTAGAACATGTCTAGAATGAATATGGTGATATCAACAATATCTATAAAGTCACCGTGCAAGATGAATACTGGATCAATCCTACGATTGATGGAAGGATAAGTGGGGAGCGAGAGAGTTATTGTGTTTCAGACTCCAACGAAGAATTGGAGCATTGACTGAACTGATTGCATTGACATAACTTATTGCAGGAATGTTAACTTATTTCTTGAAGAATTTGAGAAGAAGGTGCCTGAAGAACAATGATACGAGGCTTTGGAATTTTCTTTGAGGTCGATCCTAGCCAGGTGGTGGGGCACACACAGAGAATGCTTAAGAGGATGGAAGGAATATTTCAAATTGATGAGGCTCAGGTTTGGTTATGTAAACACTAGGATTCTGGAGAAATAAAATGTTAAGGATGATCCTCGCAAGAATTTGTCTCACTAGAATGTGGCTTGGGGAAAAAAACCTCAACCTGAATGGGTTCATATATTCTTCCACACTTTGGATACGATAGCTCAGCAGTGGTATATTGAAATGGAGCAGTGCCATGGCACCACATATTGGTACAAGATAACTGAAGGTTTCTTATTGACCTATAGCTTCGCAGATGGTTGGGATTGTATTAATGATGCTCTTCAGGAAGTCAGAGTAGAAGTATTCTAAATTACCACTGATCCAATGACTTTGGTACAATATGACTGGGTTGCGCAGTTGGAACAAGCATGCGAATGTTACAATCTGACTACGGAAGAAGGCGAGGAGGATCTGCATAATGTCAATATTCCTGAGTCAAAAGCATAACACGAGGTTGCAGGTCCTGAAGTAGAGATTCCATACATAGCACAACCTATCAAGACTCAACAATTCAACATTAGCTCAAAAGAAAAGCCTAAGTTCGCAAATATTAAGGACTATTGGTACGATGACATAGTGAGCAAGGTCACTGAATTGTTGCATGAGTACTAGGATCTGTTCCTAACAAATTTCTCTGGGCTAAAAGGAATTATAGGAGATCTAGGCATTATGAAAATCACTTCGAAGCCTAATGTGAAGTCGATCAAGAAATGCCCATATCATCCGAACACAAAATATAAAGAAAAAATGCAGGAAGAACTAGACAAGATTCTTAGTGTTGGCATTATTGAACTAGTAGAGGAATATGAATGGGTTAGTCCTGTGGTGGTCTAGGAGAAAAAGACCAAGGGAGAGATAATGATTTGTGTCAATCTCAGAAAGTTGAACGATGCATGCGTCCATGATCCATTTTCGACACCTTTCACTGACGAAGTTTTGGAGAATGTTGGAGGTAAGGAAGCTTATTCCTTTATAGATGGTTTCTCAAGATACCATCAGATCAAGTTCGTGTTAGAAGATAGGAGCAAGACCACTTTCTCTATTGAATGGGGATAATTTCAATACACAGTCATGCCATTTGGGTTGAAGAATGCTCCTACAATATTTTCTAGAGTCGTCATTGTGGCGTTTAAAGAATATATCCAAAAATTTCTAGAGGTGTATTTTTATGACTGGATAGTCTTCAGATTGTTAAAGAAGCATGTTTCTAGTCTGCGCTTGATTTTGGATACCTGCAGGAACTATCAAATCTCCTTGAACCTAAATAAGTGTAATTTATATGTGCCATATGGTATATTATTGGGGCATATTATTTGAAAACAAAAATTGACAGTAGATCCTGCGAAGATCGGTGTGATTATAAATCTAGAGCCACCAATGAATGTGAAGCAACTACACATGATGCTCAGATATATGGGGTATTATACAAAGTTCATAAAGGCCTATGTGTAGATTACTGCACCGATGGAAAAAATCTTGAAGAAATATGCCAAGTTTTGTTAGGATGATGACTACCAGAAGAGCCTTGATGTGCTGAAGGAATATATGGTAACTGCACTAATCTTGGTGTTTCTTGACAGAAGGAAGGAATTCCATGTACATTTCGATGCATCATGCATAGCTTTGGGATTTGTGTTAGCACATCCTAGAGAATAAGATCTTGATCACCCTCTAGCCTTCGCGAGAAAGAAGTTGTCTAAAGTAGAAATGAATTATTCCACAACAGAGCGCAAAGGCTTGGCAATGGTATATGCACTGCAAAAATCTAGATACTATATATTAGAAATGCATTTCAAAATGTTCACCGATAATTTTATGTTGAAATAATTGGTGAAAAATATTGTGTTGGGGGGGGAGGGGGGGATTTGCAGGAGGCTATTGATATTCCAAGAGCATGATTTCGAAGTGATATTCAACTCAAGACGTTTGAAAGCAAAACTAGATCATTTGTCTTAGATCTAGACAGGCGAAGAGTCAATGAATATTGAGGAAGGTCTACCTGATGCGTACTTGTTCGCAATCTGGGTTGTAGTTGAGAATTTTGTAGATATCATTTAGTTTCTGAATATGAGAGTTTCACCTGTGAAGTACACTACGCAACAGAAGAAATATATCGTAGTAGAGGCAGTATATTTTACTTTTATTGCAGGAAACTTATACAATATGAGGGTTGATGATATTCTGTGAAGATATGTTCTTGAGCATGAACGACATAGTATTTTGGTTGAAGCGCATGGTGGAGTTGCTAGAGGACACTACGTAGGAAATTCCACTGCGTAGAGGAGTCTATGAGCTGAAATTTGGTGGCCCACAAAGCACCTGCTCGTGCTGGAGGAGGATAGGTTCATCGCTGGATTTCACCAACAAATGCAAAAGGATAGGTAAAATGTCTATCATGATCAACATATTAAGTAGAATATGTTCAAGTATGGGGACTTAGTTCTTTTATATGACAACAAGTTCACGAAGTTCCTGGGTAAGCTACAAATGCACTAGTTGGGACCTTACATTGTAGCTCGAGAAGTTGAACAATGAGTTGTTCCTTGGATGTATCAATGGCATTTGATTGAAGTTATATAGGGACGACTCCTCCCTTGGGGGTTCGCATTGACTATATGGCCAGAGAAGAGTCTTAATGCTCCATGTAGTTGAAAGAGAGCATGGGACTATAAACTACTATGTCAAAGTATGGCTTCGTCGCAGTTGGGGTGTTGTGCAGGATGCAATGACATGGCGAAGTTGGTGGGAACTGTGCTGAAGAATGCAGGACTGCACCACAGAGGCGAGTCTGACGAAGTTCACCCATAATATGACCATTGGAGCCATAACTGTTGATTTGACAAGGAATTGGCCATTAAAAGGAGCGGGGGGGGGGGGGCATGTATTTAATGGGAATATACGGGCGGATATGCCGCCAAATCTGGATTTATGAGGTTTATATGAAGGAGATCATGGAGTTTGAATTTGAATTTTCCTATATGTTAGTATGAATCTTAATTGCAAGCGTATGAAAAAGGCCCACTTTAGCCACGCATAACAAACAACCCTAACAACAAATATGGCTGCAAATATATTTAGATCTGCAATTAGTTAACCAAGATAAATGTTGCAAAAATATAGATCTATGCATTAAAAGACATTAAGCAGTAAATAAAAGCAATAGTTTCTCCATGCATCCAATAGACAAGACAAGAATATGTTTTAAAGAATTTTTTTTATCTATGACACCTGGGAGGAGAACATAGAAAGATGTTACCAATCCTCCTCAATGGTATGGGTTCTTGTAAGTCCTTAGCACTTCAGATCTAAAATCCCTCTCTCTTGATGGTGTAGAAAACCTAGACAAAAAATGGAACTCAAAAGGAGCTCACAAGAAAAATGGTAGCAAAATATGACAATGATGGTGGATCAAATCCAGACCAAAAGTATAGATCCGAAGAGATCTTTAGGCAAAAAAAGGTAGTGAGTGAATGGAAAAACCCTTCTATTTATAACAAAATATCGAGTTAGTCTAGATATTTGTGTATAGTTAAAATATTATTAACCAAATCAAGATCCAACTTTTATGGAATATTTTATTATAATTGTTGGAGGGAAAAAGAATTTGACTTGGGTCAAATCCCTTAATTTGTAAATAATAAATAAATAAATGATTTATTTATTATTTTAAAGATATGGTTGAGTAATAATCAAATAAAAAATAATTTATTTAATTATTTATGAGTGATTTAGTCAAATTTAACAAGGAATATTATTTAAATAAGGTTTAAATAATTATTCCTAGAAAATAATAAGATAAATAATAATTTATCTAATTAATTTTCCCATTTTGGGTTAAATATGACCAAGAACATTAATTAAACTATTGTTTAACTAATTATTCCTTGATGAAAATCAAACAAATGTAGATCTATTTAATATTTCCTCATGGGTTGTAATATTCCAAAAATCTAGCCTCCAAGCTAAATGGAATATTATAGTTGTTTTATCACTAGGTTAGTAAATAAATGGGTGGGGAGGTCCATAAGTCTCTTGAGCAGCAATAAAAACACTTCAAGTGTGAAAGAAGACCTTTGTAGCAACTACATAAAGCTCCTCCAAGTGTGAACAGGGTTTGGATCATGTTGATTCAATCAAATTTGACCAAGTCAACAGCGCTGATAAGGAGGAGTGGAGATCAATTAGAGAATAACACAGTTTTGGAGGGAGATGGATCTCATGGAGGAAATGTCCTAATTGAGTGGGGCCAAGGGCAAGCAAGCTCACATTCTATTTAAGAAAGAGGATGGCAGCCACTTGAGTTATGTTTTAGTTTATTATTTTGTGATTGGTCTGCTTAGACTATTGCTTCCCCTTGCTGTTTAGCAAGGTGGCTGTGTTGTTTAGCACCGGGTGTTCCCAAGCAGAAATCCCACCTCTTTCCTTGAGGGCCCCATTGGAAGAGTATTTTATTCATTTCCACATTCAGGTTTTCAGGCCAAGCTACAAATTCTTCATCAGCACAATTTTTGCAAGTTATTGTGCTGTGTTGTAGGGTGCAGCAGTGGAGGGATTAGAACCCCACTTTCTGAGATATTTTCTTATAGGAGGAAGGTTTCCTTCTCCTGGGAGATATGTTTGGGGAGTTCTTGGGCACATTTAAGATCCTTGGCATCAGGCCATACATTTCTCATCATTTCCAACGCTGTTCTAGCGAGGACATGAGTTATTTTTGAAGGCAGCTTCAGTAGTAGTTCTAGTGGTTCCTTTGCAGTGTTTCCTTGTGATTGAGGGGTTAATCCTTTCATGGGAGGATACATTTGAGGGGTTTTACTTCAGATCTATCATAATTCAGCCTTCTACACTCTTGTTCTTCAGTTTGCAGTGTATCTACAACCATTGGGCTTGAGATCCCATCTTGTATAGAGTGTATTTCTGAAAACCCCTTTTCCGGGTTTCTTGTAGGAGTTGGTATTGAGCATATCTTTTGAGGCTTATAATAGCCCTACATATTTTGTACATCATTTTTTTGTAGCAGTGTGTTTTTAACTACGCTGTAGCAATCTCCGGAATTCTTGTATTGTGACAATAGTTCATTTGTAGAGTGATTTCTTATGGGAGGCTTGTTCCTTCATGGTGTATGATCAATGCCTCATTGTTATATATGGATTTGCTGATATAATACTTGGATTAATTCTCCATTTTGGTCTCCCATGTTTATGAGTTGATTTACAATTTTCTTTCATCATTATGTTCATGGATTGTTGTAGCTCCAAATTTGGAACATCTTAAGATATTCCCATTATTGTAGATTTTCCCTACTTTTGGGATATTACAGTGGTATCAAAGCATAATCTTGGCTCAGCCTATGGAATCTCAGCCATTATTATATCAATTGGAGAAGGATAAGGAGAGATGTACAAAAGGCACAAAGAGAATACTCCATTATTTGGAGAAATGAAGGAAGAGAGGATAACCCAGCTTCTTTTTCAAACTATAAAAATTATCAAAGAAGATCTCAAGGAGATGAAAAGGGAGGAGTGTAGGAACATTCTGTTATCACTCAGGTTTTCCTTGAAGTTGTGGAAGAGGAAAGTATACCCGAGGTAACCACAAACCAACCTTCAGATGCAGAATCTAACCAATCTGCATCCAGAGAGGGCTCTCTCTTTATGATTTATCTTTGTTCTTAGAAGTTTTTAGGCTAGTTATAGATCCAAGAGTTTGTTTTGAGAAATGGTGGAATCCACAAACTAAGGGCAAGGTTGAAGGTTTTCAGTCCATTGGGCTATGGAGTCAAATGATGGCTTTACTGGATTTCTATTCTACACTCAAGATGGCTTTACAGGGCAAGGTACCTAGACAGAGAACAATCCTTAAAATTTAAAGTGGATGGGATGATCTTGAAGGGATGAAAGGCAGCTAAGAATCTTTCACCATGTTCAAAGAAAGAAATGAGATGACTACAAACAAAGAGCAATGAAGAATTCTTTATTATAGTAATCAACAATGTTTAAATTAGCAAAGCAAGAGCATTTAAGAATTCATGCTTATAACCAATTCAGAGGAAAACATTAAGAACAATCACATCTGAAATCAGAGTACAATTAAGTAAATTCTGATTCAATCCTTTATGTAAATTATTCAGAAATGGACATAATGATATTATAAACTGATATAAAATTTAAGACAAAGAGTAGAAAGACTTATTGAACTGTCGTCCAACACATGAATCCTGCAAAAAGTCCTGAAGCTTCAAATCGTCATCCAGTAAGCCACGAATAAACTTCTCCAAAATGATTTTATTCCGAAAATCTCAATGTTACAGCAAAGTAATAGAATCCATCCTCAACACTCTCTTTGAGGGTTTATTTATACAAATTCTAAACTAAAATATCTTGAAAAAATATCAAAATTGGTTCACAAATCTCTCCAACTATTTTACATAAATAGAACTTAAGTAAAGGACACTCAAACTAATACATCTATTTGGCACTATTTTGTATGGATAGGTGATGAAAAAGAGGAGAATTCGAATTTGATCCAACTCTTAGTTGATGATGAGGCATCCAAGTCACTAACTGCTTCCTTTCTTTGTGCAATCTGCTCCAACAATTCTGCAAACTTGGGGTCCAATGATATCTTTTTATTTCTCAATCCGTAATAGATATATAAAAAGTGAAAGAGGTTATTGTAGATAAATATGTTGGTGAGATAAACCTCTTTCATTTTCCCAAAATTCCTCTCCAGCTATGCATAATAGTCTCTGTAAAAAATATGTGTAAAACAGAGTTTTACAGAGTCTGAAAAATGGCCTGTAAAGATGCACATGTATCTCTCATTATAAAACCACTGTGAAAAAAATGAGATAGGTTTTTGTAGATGGGTCTCTTAGGAACAAAAAACTCCTTCAGTTTTGTATGAAGTATTTTTTATTGGCCACAATATTCTCTTCAAAATGATGACTTAAACTGGAATTTTCTGCAAAACGTGCTTTCCAACATTGTTTAATATTTCCACAACCATAATGGCTGTTAGAAAAGTGAGAGAGGTGTTTGTAGATGGCCCTCTTAAGAACATAAACCTCCTTCAGTTTTGTAAAATTCATCTTGTATTGATCACAATAGTTTCTGCAAAACTATGACTAAAATATGCAATTTCTGCAAAAATGTTCCTTCTTGTTATGTTTTTTCATCTTTTTACTTTCTTGCTCTTTTGATTGTTTTACTTTCACTTTATACAAACCTCCCTATTGGTGAAAGTATTCTCATCTATTTTTACCATTTTACTGCCTTCTGTATTTACTTTTACTGTTTACCTTTGACTGCTCTGTAACTTCATTTTAACTTTCACTGACTTTTACCTGATACACTTTAACCACGGATACTCTTTAGCTGTTATGCTTTCTAACCTCTGTTTGAATAGATTTGATAACAATCTTGGAGTAAAAAAATCTTATGACTAGTATTAAGACTGTTTATCCAAGGATGTGATCTTCTAGTCACCTCTTCAGGGGACAACTGAGTAGATTTTTCAAGCAATTTCTCAATGGACAAGGGAGTGAGGTTTTAACCAGGTTCAAAATGGAGCATCATTCAAGGCTACAGGAACTCCCATTTTGGTTCTTGTGTGTTCAAAATGGCAGTTTATGGGTTTTCTTCACAGAAATGTCGTGTTTTTAGTTTTAATGAGGGAAATTGGCACAATTGCAGGTTCGGGGGAACAATTCACAGTTTTAAACCTCAGAGAATGATCTCAGTGATAAGATTTAATCACTAATCCAGTGGAAAACAAGGAAAACAGACTTTCTTTTGAGTTTCGAAAGCGCTATAGGATAAATACCTGTTCTTGGAAGAAAACTGGCTTTTAACAGGTATCAGGCGATGGCGGGAGGGTACTCGGACACAAGTGCAGCGGAATCTTGGAGTGAATCAGTCAATTACAGTGGAAATTCGAAAATCGCAGCAGGGAGCACTGTCGTTTTCAAATAACGAAAATAACAGAAAAACACGGAAAAATGGCTTTATTTACAAGTTAAAAGGGTTTTTTGTTTTTCCGAGGAGTGACGTCATCGACGTACGGGCTGATGTGAGCGAAGGTCGGGCGGTAAGTGGTAAGCGGTAACCCCGCACTGCTTTTGGTCGAGGGTGGTATTAGTCGGGAGGGCAGCGATTCCACAAATTGATCGCCACGTGGAAGGTGAACTGTTCAAATACCACCCGTTTCCCGCTCGTTAAAGTTCTCACAAAGGATGGGTAGTGGGGTTCACGTGGATCGTTGATCTGCGGAGGGTTGATCCGACGGTTGAAATGATGGGGGAATAAGCGGAGGATTCAGGTGTGGGCCCGTCGGGCTTTAAAGCAATTTAAGGTTTAATCTAATCACCCCGGGAGATATCTAATAGGCGGAAAAAGGTTATTAATTAGTCCTGATGACTAATTAATCCCTTTATGTGTAAAGAAAGGGGTTGTGGCGGGGTTTGGTTAAGTGGAATGCCAGGTGGACAAACCACGGTGGCACAAGACTTTTCCGAAGTTTTATTCATATTTTTGTGTTTAAACATACATATCGCATGTTTAAAGTTTTTGTATATATGTTTTTTATTATATGGTAACAAATAAACATTATTTAATTACCATAAGGGCAGGATTAATGTATAACGCTATATTTTAACCAAAGGGCTTGTAGAAGCGGGTTTTAATGAATATTAGGGAGGTAAATACTTTGGTCAAAACATTATAATAAAGGGGTTTTTGGGGTATATATAAAAAAAGGAATTATATACTTAGGATAGGGTATTTCACTAGGGATTTAGTAAATAGAGTTAAATGTTTATATGGCAAAGGACAAGGAAACTCAAAATATCTTTGCACATCTAAGAAAGTGAGAACTTTTGAAGTAAACTGCAATATCTTATCTTCAACACTTAAACTTAGAATAGTAAGTTATTTTGAGGGATTTTTATGGAAGTTTTGCATGATTTTCCTAAGCAAAATGGGATTTTACTTAGGAAAAGGTTAAAGGTGAATGATTATAATGATGAATTATCTTAAGTACTTAGGTCTTTTGATCATTGGGCCGAGGGTCCGGTCCCTCCAAAAGTCAAGGAAATGCCTTGAGCCCCTTTGATCTCCAAGTACCTTAGTACTTTGGGGAAATTAGTAAAATTTTAAGGGGAAAGTGATGAGGGAAGTTAATGAGTTTGACTTTGCTTGCTGTGAATTCTTCAGTGCATTTTTTGCTTGAGTACTTGTGATGAAGGTAAAAGATTAAACATATTCAGCACCATCATTCATCACGTAAAACTTTGCAACACCATCTACCTACCCTATCTACTTGACACTACCATTTTCTCTTCTTTATTAGGGTGCATTTAGACTTGCAAACCCTTATCAATCTTTTTTTCTTTTTTACAAGGCAAATCTATCTAATTCTACCCTTATTACATCCAAGGGCTCAGATTAAACTGTTGAGCACCTTTTAATAACTCTACCTATCTACTTATCTGCCAAGATTAAACTGTTTGGTCAGATATTTATTCTCTATTCTACAACATGAAATTGAAACATGAATGAGTCAAGTTTAAACAGTTTGACTCTTCATAAATTGTGGCAAAAGTTTCACAAACTGCACACAATTGCTTTATTACAAAAATGAAATAGTAGTGGCATTTGGATTTGCACACTTTCCTTGGTCTATTTTTTGCTTGGGGTTCATTTCTTTCATTTTCTTGACCAATTTATTTTTCTTACCCTTTGATTTTTCTTTTAGGGTATACCCTCTTTACATTTTTTAAATTTTTTGATTTTTTGGTTTTTCAAGAATATGAAACACCTTTGCTCAAGAAAAAGGTTTGAACATATTCCATAGTTCAATCAAGACAATCATGAAAAATGACACCTATTGGTATAGGAGTCTAACACTGGCTCCACTTGGGGATGGCTTTTCCTTGTGGAAAGTCAAGAACAGCAGATCATATGCCTTAAAATGTCTTCAACTGAACCATGTAATCTCCTTCTTCTGGTGGTTTTATTGTACATATGATAGTGAAACTTTTGAAGCTTAGAGCCTTCACTTCGGGCTTCAACTCCAAGAAGTCACCATCCACTCAAACCTTAAAACTTTGTTGCCTAGTTAGGAATTTTCTGCCTTGTTCCAATCCCACACATGTATTTGTTGTGGTTGAAAATCTTGAATTGAATATAGTCCTTTTTCTGCAACCTGAAATCTGATTTGAAACTTAAAACAACACAAAAATTTTCAAACCAACTTAATGAAAAACTAGTTGTAAATTGAAAACTAAAAAAAATGCTCAAAATTCTAAGCTTATTGGCACTCATTTACCTACTCAATCTACTGTTCAACTTCTAGTTAGGTAAAATGAAATAGCCAATGCAACCATTCAAGCATTATGTACTTTGATAGATTTTGTTGCATTTTCTTGTTGATTATCAAAATTGTACTTCCGCAACCTATTAGAAACTTGTCAACAAATGAGAGGATAAGGAAACACTTGATTTCCTTTGTTGACTCTAGAAACTGTACAAAAGGATCTTCCAAAATATATACACTAATGTTTAACTGATCTGAACAACTGTACATTTGTTCTGGATGGCCTCCATACCATGAATATGAAGTGCTATTTTCATCTTTATCTCCCTGTAAACTTTCAGATAAGATTTGTGATGATATTCCTACTGATTGTAATGTTTGAGTGTTGAATCCTTTATCATCTTGATTCTGAAAATCATACTTAGTTAATAGAGGAATGCTTTTAATGCCTTCAATATTCAACATATCTGCTATTGGATCTTGAAAATCTTGGGAAAATTGCTGGAACCTATGACATATAAAATTCCATGGGACTTCATAAACTTCAACAAGTTTTCCATTCTTTTCTTTAAATATGTTATACCACATTTCCTTTAAAAGCTGAAATGGTTCAAAAAATAGTGGTATGGAACTTTCTTGTGTGATTTGATCATTTATTTCAATGGGAACTGATAACTGCAATTGTGAAACTGAAAAATCTTGATCAATAGTTTCATTATCTTCTTTGTTGTCAATCACAATTCCTAAAGATTGCTGATTATTTATGGCATGATAGTTTTCTCTAATGAACTTAAATGAAGCGAAACAAAGAGGTAAAGAATCTTCACTTATTTCCACATTTTCTGCTCTTCCTTCCTCACTCTCATGGCTGATCTGTATTGGCTGATCACTGTCTTCAATCTGCTGAAACTGCATTTCTTCATCCTCCAAACTAGCTTCTGATATCTCTGTAAAGTTAGCTTGACTTTGGAGAACATAACTATCATCATAATGATCATACTTAGGCAAATCATTAAAATAAGGAATGTCATCAAACATACACATTAGAACAACGGATTCCTCTTCCTCATATTGATTTGTAAATTCATTTTCTGATTTATGATAATTTGAATTAAGAGGAATTTGTTCATGGCTATCAACCTCTTCTATTTCTTCATGGTGATTTTGAATAAAAATTCTTCTTTCATAGTGATCTCCTGTGTTATTTCACCTATTTTTCTTACCAAAAGGTTGAGTTTTACCTCTGCAATGTTTTTCCTTTCCTCTTCTTCTACTTTCAACTTTTCCTGTTTGATTTGGAGATTAACTTCCACATCAACTGCAATATTTTGCATCTGTACAAGTGTTTTTGGATCTCTTTCTCTTAACCGAAATTCTATTTCTGAATCAAAGGCACCTGGATAATGCAAGAGAGCTGAATCATGAGGAGGTCTAATATTTTCTGGCATTGAATAATAAACTTGATTAAATCTGTCAGAAAATTGTTGTATCGTTTCATTTGAATGTATTTTTAATTGATTATATTCTTCCATGATCACAAAATGATTAACTTTGATTATCCATCTATCAAGGAAAAGTTTGATAAACTGTTGAAAATTTGAGATGCTAGCATTAGGCAGATTTTTGAACCAACTCTTTATTCTATTTTGCAAAGAAAGAGAAAAAAGTCTGATTTTCACATCATCTTCATCAATCTCAAATAAATCCAAATAATTTTCAAAACCTTGAATATGTTTTTGGGCTGTGATACCATTTTCTCCATCAAATCTAGGAAGATACTTGTAGTATTTTTCAGGAAAATCATGGAGTAAAGGAGGTAAAATAAGGGGCTTATATCTATCTGGAACTTTATATGGCACAGGGATATGTACAGGGATTGTAAGATCAGTCTTGATTATCTGAGGCTTCTTAATTGGAAAATGATCATCATTAGATTCATAAGAAAGCTGCTCAAAAATATTAGGAGAATTATTACTTACAAACTTCAAAGGAAAATAACTAAAAACTAATCTAAGATCTTCTATAAAATACAATATACATTGAAAAAATTTCTTAATGAGAAAGAACATAATGTCTTGGATTAATATCCAAGTTGAAAGCCTGATCTTTCCATATTGTCCTTTGAGGTTCATTCCTCCAGTGGAGTCTTGATTCTGAAATTGATTTGGAGTCGCCAGGTGGATGATTTTAACCTTTATGTGTCTGATCCCTGTCCACCATCATAGATCAGATCTGAACCTGTAAAACAATTTTGAAGAAAAAGTTAGTTCTTCAGGAAACCAAACTTTGAGTATTTTATGATTATTTTGTTTTTTATGAATTTTCAAAACAACTTCTATGATTTCTTTAAGAAATTTAAGATTTTTAATTAAAATTTTCTCAAAGATTTATTTAACTAGAGAGTCTGATTGAATGTTTTGAATCCAAAGTTCAGTTTATAAGCTAAACCAGAGATAGACTGAAGCAGCATTTGTTTACTATGCAGTTGCAGAGAAAAAGCATTTCAAAGGCTACCTGGATGATCTTCAGACTCTGTCTATAGCTTATAAATCAAACAATAGTACAATAAAATGATTCAGATCCCCAGTATGGTCGCCACTATGTTATCACTCAGGTTTTCCTTGAAGTTGTGGAAGAGGAAAGTATACCCGAGGTAACCACAAACCAACCTTCAGATGCAGAATCTAGCCAATCTGCATCCAGAGAGGGCTCTCTCTTTATGATTTATCTTTGTTCTTAGAAGTTTTTAGGCTAGTTATAGATCCAAGATTTTGTTTTGAGAAATGGTGGAATCCACAAACTAAGGGCAAGGTTGAAGGTTTTCAGTCCATTGGACTATGGAGTCAAAGGATGGCTTTACTGGATTTCTATTCTACACTCAAGATGGCTTTACAGGGCAAGGTAGCTAGACAGAGAACAATCCTTAAAATTTAAAGTGGATGGGATGATCTTGAAGGGATGAAAGGCAGCTAAGAATCTCTCACCATGTTCAAAGAAAGAAATGAGATGACTACAAACAAAGAGCAATGAAGAATTCTTTATTATAGTAATCAACAATGTTTAAATTAGCAAAGCAAGAGCATTTAAGAATTCATGCTTATAACCAATTTAGAGGAAAACATTAAGAACAATCACATCTGAAATCAGAGTACAATTAAATAAATCTTGATTCAATCCTTTATGTAAATTATTCAGAAATGGACATAATGATATTATAAACTGATATAAAATTTAAGACAAAGAGTAGAAAGACTTATTGAACTGCCGTCCAACACATGAATCCTGCAAAAAGTCCTGAAGCTTCAAATCATCATCCAATAAGCCACGAATAAACTTCTCCAAAATGCTTTAATTCCGAAAATCTCAATGTTACAGCAAAGTAATAGAATCCACCCCAAATGCTTCCAAGAGTGGAGTATTTATACAAATTCTAAACTAAAATATCTTGAAACAAATATCAAAATTGGTTCACAAATCTCTCCAACTATTTACATAAATAGAACTTAATTAAAGGACACTCAAACTAATGCATCTATTTGGAACTATTTTGTATGGATAGGTGATGACAAAGAGAAGAATTCGAATTTGATCCAACTCTTAGTTGATGATGAGGCATCCAAGTCACTAACTGCTTCCTTTCTTTGTGCAATCTGCTCCAACAATTCTGCAAACTTGGGGTCCAATGATATCTTTTTATTTCTCAATCCGTAATAGATATGTAAAACGTGAAAGAGGTTATTGTAGATAAATATATTGGTGAGATAAACCTCTTTCAGTTTCCCCAAATGCCTCTCCAGCTATGCATAATAGTCTCTGTAAACAATATGTGTAAAACAGAGTTTTACAGAGTCTGAAAAATGGCCTGTAAAGATGCGCATGTATCTCTCATTATAAAACCACTGTGAAAAAACTGAGATAGGTTTTTGTAGATGGGTCTCTTAAGAACAAAAACCTCCTTCAGTTTTGTATGAAGTATTTTTTATTGGTCACAATCCTCTCTGAAAAATGATGACTTAAACTGGAATTTTCTGCAAAAAGTGCTTTCCAACATTGTTTAATATTTCCAAAACCATAATGGCTGTTAGAAACGTGAGAGAGGTTTTTGTAGATGGCCCTCTTAAGAACATAAACCGCCTTCAGTTTTGTAAAATTCATCTTGGATTGATCACAATAGTTTCTGCAAAACTATGACTAAAATATGCAATTTCTGCAAAAATGTTCCTTCTTGTTATGTTTTTTCATCTTTTTACTTTCTTGCTCTTTTGATTGTTTTACTTTCACTTTATACAAACCTCCCTATTGGTGAAAGTATTCTCATCTCTTTTTACCATTTTACTGCCTTCTGTATTTACTTTTACTGTTTACCTTTGACTGCTCTGTAACTTCATTTTAACTTTCACTAACTTTTACCTGATACACTTTAACCACTGATACTCTTTAGCTGTTATGCTTTCTAACCTCTGTTTTAATAGATTTGATAACAATCTTGGAGTAAACAAATCTTATGACTAGTATTAAGATTGTTTATCCAAGGATGTGATCTTCTAGTCACCTCTTCAGGGGACAACTGAGTAGATTTTTCAAGCAATTTCTCAATGGACAAGGGAGTGAGGTTTTAACCAGGTTCAAAATGGAGCATCATTCAAGGCTACAGGAACTCCCATTTTGGTTCTTGTGTGTTCAAAATGGCAGTTTCTGGGTTTTCTTCACAGAAATGTCGTGATTTCAGTTTTAATGAGGGAAATTGGCACAATTGGGTGGTTCTTCTAGGGAACAATTCAGCTTTAAACCTCAGAGAATGATCTCAAGGATAAGATTTAATCACTAATCCAAAGGGAAAACAAGGAAAATCAGACTTTCTTTTGAGTTTCGAAAGCGCTATAGGATAAAAAATTGCTCTTGGAAGAAAACTGTGTAAATGTATCAGCATGGCGGGAGGGTACTTGACACAGTGCACGAATTCGGAGTGAATCAGTCAATTACAGTGGAAATTCGAAAATTGCAGCAGGGAGCACTGTCGTTTTCAAATAACGAAAATAACAGAAAAACACGGAAAAATGGCTTTATTTACAAGTTAAAAGGGTTTTTTATTTTTCCGAGGAGTGACGTCATCGACGTACGGGCTGACGTGAGCGAAGGTCGGGCGGTAAGTGGTAAGCGGTAACCCCGCACCGCTTTTTGTCGAGGGTGGTATTAGTCGGGAGGGCAGCGATTCCACAAAGTGATCGCCACGTGGAAGGTGAACTGTTCAAATACCACCCGTTTCCCGCTCGTTAAAGTTCTCACAAAGGATGGGTAGTGGGGTTCACGTGGATCGTTGATCTGCGGAGGGTTGATCCGACGGTTGAAATGATGGGGGAATAAGCGGAGGATTCAGGTGTGGGCCCGTCGGGCTTTAAAGCAATTTAAGGTTTAATCTAATCACCCCGGGAGATATCTAATAGGCGGAAAAAGGTTATTAATTAGTCCTAATGACTAATTAATCCCTTTATGTGTAAAGAAAGGGGTTGCGGCGGGGTTTGGTTAAGTGGAATGCCAGGTGGACAAACCACGGTGGCACAAGAATTTTCCGAAGTTTTATTCATATTTTTGTGTTTAAACATACATATCGCATGTTTAAAGTTTTTGTATATATGTTTTTTATTATATGGTAACAAATAAACATTATTTAATTACCATAAGGGCGGGATTAATGTATAACGCTATATTTTAACCAAAGGGCTTGTAGAAGTGGGTTTTAATGAATATTAGGGAGGTAAATACGTTGGTCAAAACATTATAATAAAGGGGTTTTTGGGGTATATATAAAAAAAGGAATTATATACTTAGGATAGGGTATTTCACTAGGGATTTAGTAAATAGAGTTAAATGTTGATATGGCAAAGGACAAGGAAACTCAAAATATCTTTGCACATCTAAGAAAGTGAGAAATTTTGAAGTAAACTGCAATATCTTATCTTCAATACTTAAACTTAGAATAGCAAGTTATTATGAGGGGTTTTTATGGAATTTTGCATGATTTTCCTAAGCCAAATAGGATTTTACTTAGGACAAGGTTAAAGATGGATGATTACAATGATGAATTATCTCAAGTACTTAGGTCTTTTTGATCATTAGGCCGAGGGTCCGGTCCCTCCAGAAGTCAAGGAAATGCCTTGAGCCCCTTTGATCTCCATACCTTAGTACTTTGGGGGAAATTAGTAAAACTCTTGAGGGGAAAGTGATGAGGGAGGTTAATGAGTTTGACTTTGCTTGCTGTGATTTTCCAGTGTATTTCCTGCTTTAGTACTTGTGATGAAAGTAAAGGATCAAAAACATGTAGCAGCATCATTCATCAGATAACACTTTGCAGCACCATCTACCTACCCTATCTACTTGACACTACCATTTTCTCTTCTTTATTAGGGTGCATTTAGACTTGCAAACCCTTATCAATCTTTTTTCTTTTTACAAGGCAAATCTATCTAATTCTACCCTTATTACATCCAAGGGCTCAGATTAAACTGTTGAGCACCTTTTAATAACTCTACCTATCTACTTATCTGCCAATATTAAACTGTTTGGTCAGATATTTATTCTCTATTCTATAACATGAAATTGAAATATGAATAAGTCAAGTTTAAACAGTTTGACCCTTCATAAATTGTGGCAAAGTTTGACAAGCTGCACACAATTTCTTTATTTACAAAATTGGAATAGTAGTGGCATTTGGATTTGCACACTTTCATTGGTCTATTTTTTCTTGGGGTTCATTTCTTTCACTTTTTTGACCACTTTATTTTTCTTACCCTTTGATTTTTCTTTTAGGGTATACCCTCTTTACATTTTTTTAAATTTTTTGATTTTTTGGTTTTTCAAGAATATGGAACACCTTTGCTCAAGAAAAAGGTTTGAACATATTCCATAGTTCAATCAAGACAATCATGAAAAATGACACCTATTGGTATAGGAGTCTAACACATTCCAAGAGGGTTTGAAGGTGAAGAAAGCCCTATTTATTCATATTATGGGTGTGAGAATTCAGTCACACATGCAGATCCACAGCGCAGTCTATTGCCCACATTCACTGCAAGAAGGATGGAGGAAGGAGATGCACCAAGGAAGGAGACCTTGAGTGTCTATCTTCAGGAGTATGAGTCTCAATCATGGAGATTCAAAGAGCACTTGGACTTCCAAGGGTTTTTCCAACTCATAGAAGGTAGAAGATCCAACAGCCATCATAGATGTAAGAGTGGTAGAATCTTTCTATCTAACTTTGATGGATCAGCAAAGTGCACAGCCAAAGCTTGGGTGGAGGAGCTAGATTTCTATTTTCAGCTACACCAAGTTTTAGAAAAGGAGGCCATTAGATTAGCAGCGCTGCACCTCAAAGGTATGGCCCATGATTGGTGGTTTTATAGTTATGCTTCATTTCATCATGCAAATGTAAACACTTATGCAAGGTTCACTAAGAAATTATTGAGGAGATTTGATCTTAAACATTGTAAAACATCTCTTGTTGAACCCAAAAACTCAAAACCTTTGCATGAGTTGGAGAGATTTATTTTGGCAACTCCACTCCATAATTCACCCTTATCTATTCCAGGAGTTTTTTGCACAAAAGAAGGAGACGGTATTGTACGGTGAAGAGAGGGAAAAATCAGTCCACACAGATATACAGTCCACTTCAGATTTTGATGTCTCACTACATGGGGGCATTCCACCTGGGAGGCCACCAGATCTAGAGTTGGTGGGAGACATTGCATCATTTAGTTCACCACTCTTAGATTCTGGAGAGGTGAATACTTTGGAGGAATCCAACACAATGCAGAGAGTTTGCGATAGACTCAAGGAGTAGAGAGGTACTCTTTCATTTTTAGCATTACCCACTCTTACTACATATACTATCCTGACAGAAGTTGCTGCAGTGATGGTGGATGGCACCTTGATGGTGCAAGGGAGATGCTCCATGGATTTGGAGAAACAGAGGGTACTTCCTTTGAGGGATGAATCCTCCATACATGGGAGTATATGGAGGCCACTCATGCTTGCATTGGCCAAGATCAGAAGGTTCTTTTTGGATGATAGCTTCTCGTGGGGAGCCAACTTCAAAAATTCACCACTTCTATTTGAGCATGAGCAGTTGCACGATGGGCATAGCCTAACTTTGGAGGATGAATTTGGCATGGGGGATGTCAAAGGAGTAGAAAACAACATGTGGGGAGCTTCACATTTCAGATCTTCAACGCTGTCTCTTCGGAGGGTTGATCCATATTGGAGGTCTCAACTTTTGGTAGAGTACTCCAAGGATCTTGGTGCTTGCATGATACTTGATGATCCGGATGGAGATGATAGATACATGGTGGTTGGTGAGGTCATATATTCTTATGGGAGAGTCTTCTTGACTAGAGTTTCTGAGCTCAAGAGGAAGCTACTACATGCAGCACATGTGGAAATTCTTTCCATGCACCTTGATGCATTTCATTCATTGATGGAGGAGTTCACTTGGGAGGGATCCAACAGGATATACATCAGCATATGGAGAGATGCATAGCCTAGATGGTGATGGAGAGGTTGTCACAACCACTTCCCTACTCATTGAGAGTGAGGGAGAATTTCCAGTTGAGCCATTTCAGCTCAAGGACCAAAGTATATAGTAGAGGATGTACACTTATGCACCATGATTTCCATTCCTTTACCTTTTGTGAGCAGCATATTGTACCAAGGAGGATATTTCCTTCTTGTATATTTTATTTTCATGTACTTGAGGTCATTTGCAGCATTGATTTTGGCCATTTTATTCGTGGTTTGTGGGGGAGGCCACATGATTCTTGGTGTGCACCATTGACACCACATTGTACTTTCATGCTTCTATCCTATAGAATGATTGTGGTAGCAAACAAGTGGCTGGGAGAGCACTTGTTCTTACTTGTTTTAATGCAAGCAAGGGATGCACTACGTTGGTTCCATGTGAGGAACTATGTTACACTCTCCTGTTGTCATATGGAAGCTTGTTTTCACTGGCTTTTACTTCCATATTTTGCTGATACTCTTATGTTAATGGGGAGCTTTGTTTGGAGAGTGCTAGATGAGTTGGAGATGTCCATTGGGAATATGATTCTCCCTAATTTACATGTTGTATGTTTCAGGAGAAACAATGGAAAAACCATGATTGCCACACCACACTTCTTGTCTTCACATGGGAGGATCCATTTGAAGAATTTGCGTTCTTGGAGGAGGTATTTCATGGCTGGCTTGCTTTTTGGGGTAACTTGGGCCAATCTTGGAGGCCATGAAATTTCAGCCCAAGATCAGCAACAACCCCATACTTACCATAAGTGGAGAGAGAAACCACTTGAATGGAAAAATCTAATCTCTCATGCAACCCCAACACATTGCATACACTGGTGGTTGAGGACTCTTTTGATGAGCTACCTAGAATGGCTCATTTCATTTGGATGATAGCATGGGTTTGGGAGTCTCTCATTGGTCATGAGATCCCCTATGCTTTTCATAACTCCTATCTTGAGGAGGCCATTGGAAATCAAGAATATTTCCACTTACACCTTCCACCTTTTCATGATGTGAGCCATTTGGTTTTGCATGCTTGTGAGGGAGTATTGGAGGACAAATTTATTGCAGATTGTTTTGAGTAGTGGTGGGAACTATTGATGAGGAGGCCACAAGAGGAGGAGGGGAGGAATTTTTCTCTCCTTATACAGTTGCTTGAGGACAAGCAACATTTTGGAGGGGAGGACTGTAATATTCCAAAAATTTAGCCTCCAAGCTAAATGGAATATTATAGTTGTTTTATCACTAGGTCGGTAAATAAATGGGTGGGGAGGCCCATAAGTCTCTTAAGCAACAATAAAAACACTTCAAGTGTGAAAGGAGACCTTTGTAGCAGCTAAATAAAGCTCCTCCAAGCATGAACAAGGTTTATATCATGTTTATTCAATCAACTTTGACCAAGTCAACAACGCTGATAAGGAGGAGTGGATATCAATTAGAGAATAACACAGTTTTGGAGGGATATGGATCTCATGGAGGAAATGACCTAATTGAGTGGGGCAAAGGGCAAGAAATCTTGCGTTATATTTAAGAAAGAGGATGGTAGCCATTTGAGTTATGTTTTATTTTACTATTTTTTGATTGGTCTGCTTAGACTATTGCTTCTCCTTGTTATTTAGCAGGGTAGCTGTGTTATTTAGCACAGGGTGTTCCCAAGAGGGAATCCCACCTCTTTCCTTGAGGGGCCCCTTGGAAGAGTATTGCATTCATTTCCACATTTATGTTTTCAAGCCAAGCTACAATTTCTTCATCAGCGCAGTTTCTGCAGGTTATTGTGCTGTGTTGCAGGGTGCAGCAATGGAGGGGTTAGAACCCCACGTTCTGAGCTATTTTCTCATAGGAGGAAGGTTTCCTTCTCTTGGGAGATCTGTTTGGGGAGTTCTTGGGAAAATTTTAGATCCTTGGAATTAGGGCATACATTTCTCATCATTTCCAGTGATGTTCCAGCCAGGAAATGTGTTATTTTTTAAGGCAGCTTCAATAGGAGTTATGGTGGTTCATTTATAGTGTTTCCTTGTGATTGAGGGGTTCATCCTTTCATGGGAGGAGACCTTTGAGGGTATTTACTTCAGATCTATCATAATTCAGCCTTCTACACTCTTTTTCTTCAGTTTGCAGTGTACAACCATTGGGCTTGAGATCCCATCTTTTATAGAGTGTATTTCTTAAAACCCCTTTTCGGGTTTCTTGTAGGAGTTGGTATTGAGCATATCTTTTGAGGCTTATAACAACCCTACATATTTTGTACATAATTTTTCTGTAGTAGTGTGTTTTTAACTGTGTTGTAGTAGTCTCCAACGTTCTTGTATTGTGACAGAAGTTCATTTGTAGAGGGATTTCTTATGGGAGGCTTGTTCCTTCATGGTGTATGATCAATGCCTCATTGTTATATATGGATTTGTTGATATAATACTTGGATTAATGTCCCCATTTTGGTCTCCCATGTTTATGATTTGATTTACACTACTCTTTCATCATTATTTTCATGGATTGATGTAGCTCCAATTTTGGAATATCTTAAGATATTCCCATTGTTGTAGATTTTCCCTACTTTTGGGATATTACAAGTTTCCTGTTTAGACCATAAAGAACTTAATAAAGGTGGTTTAATAAGTTATTTTTCATAGTGAAATAAATTTTACTTAGGTTAAAATTGGTCTTACATGGTGTGCTTAGGTCCATCTAATAGTAACAGTTTATATGACCAAAAAAAGGTGTAACAGGTTGCCCCTAAACGTGCGAGCGTTAGGAGCTAATCATATGACCGAAGTACGTTTTAAGAACTCAATCACTAGACACCGAAGGGGAAGTCGGAGAGAGAGAAATATAAGGTAGACCAAAGCGCTGAAGGACTAGACCCTGAGGAGGCGAGACTTACAGGTGCAACAAGTCTCTGTTGTGAGTGAGTACCTATGCTATACGTGGCAGGGGAGGCATACCTATGCCCGCCAAGACAAAGTACAAAGAATAATGCATCCATTAAACAAGGGACTGAACTATATAGTACATGTTGGCATAAACATGAGCTAGATAAAAATATGATAATGAATCCCATATATATACTGTGCCTGGGATAACAGCCAGGACTTATACAATAATATCTGAGTACATGAGATAAAAATACAACCCAAATGCCCCTGTAAACGGGAAAGGGCTCTGAAAATATGACTGATACATGCAAAAAAAAAGGCAGTGCAAGCGGATGAGGCCGAAATCATCAAATATATGGAGCTGCATCAAGGGCTGTAATGAAGAGATAATACGAGCATGTGGGGGGCTACCTGTAGGGCCACCCCCTCATGAGGTCTGAAACATCTCACACGCGTCCAGGAATCATCGGGATCATTTGCTGTATCACTGAACCATCAAGTATATGGATCTCGATCGTGCTAAAAGGAGCTGGATTTGAGAAACAATCAAGTCAAAGGGAAATAAGGAGTCCCTTTGCCTGATCCGAGGCACCGAATAAGAGTGGAAGCTGGAACCAAGGTACACCACCCTCTAGACCTATCTTCTAGAATGAATGATCCGATGTCAATAGAAGGAGGTCCGCCATAGGTGAGGCAATAAGGAATCTTCAACTAAGGCACGAGATAAAATAGTAGAGTGATTGACAGACTGACACCAGGGATGATGAAATGGGGGGTACTGAGAAGCAGACAAACAACTTCCCTTGTTAGAGCATAAAGGGCATGTATGACCTGGTAGCGACTGACACAATATCATAAGGGATAGGGGAAAGTAGGACTGAAGGCCATAATGTGCGACACGAGAGAGGAACTAAGCAATGAACGATGGAGGACTATAGCGGGATACAAAGGGACTCGAGATAGACTCCATGGATGCGATGATGACTCAACTCAGATGCTCTAAAAAAGGGCAACTCGATGATGCTGCCACACATAAAAGGTCCAATGGGGACCATAAAAACATGAGCACATGATGGTTACTCACGACGAAAATCAACATGAGCAAGGACAAGTATGGAGGAAAAGTGGTGCCCCGAGTACAAGTGTTGCAAGTGAATAAATTTGATTTTTAGGAGTGGTGAAGTGACCTTTCTTGGACAAAATGGATCGTGATGAAGTATCAAATCATAGAAAACTAACAAATACCCATTTGAGGGTTCGGTGAGAGCTTTCCAACGGTACAGACGGTTTTTCAAACTGAGCTACGATTTGGCCGCAACAGGCGAAAGAAAAATGAGGGGTTTCTCTTTTACTAAGGCATTTTCCATCCAAATTCACTCATTTTCAAGTGGGCTATGGTGAATGTAGAGAGGAGAGAAGGCCCTAAATCTTGCATTGATTGTAGCAGAAAAACCGACTGTTGGAATCGAGATCTGTCAGTTGCAGGTAAGAGGCCTAACCTACTCTTTCATTTAAGGGGATCAAAATTTTAGTTTAGGTACCCAAAGCTCATGAGTAGGCCAGGTCACACTTTTTGGGGTTTGTTCTATGACCTGGGTAGCAGGTACTGGGCAGAAAACTATGACATGTCCTAGGAAATGACCTGAAAAGTGTGACCTGTTAGAGAAAGGGGGGTTTAGTGCTATTTTTGGCTTAGATCTGGGATTTTTATGGTTGAGGGGCATAGGTTCCCCCAAGCATGTTATGGTCATGCCAAAATGTATTTAGAAAGGGGGAATATAAACACATTTTAATGATGTGGTGTGCCATTTTTTTTCGTTATGGTTATGCAGTTCGAGAAAGGGAATGGAGGATTACCAATCTCTTTTGGTACTACATATATGAAGCAAATGGAATTAAGTTTCTGGGTTGGCATACATGGTGTCACTATCCCAAAGAAAGGATTTGGAAATAGTGAACTGGTTCTCTCCTATAAAAGCCACAGGTTGGTCAACAACAATGTTTAAGGGACTGGGTTGCTGATGTAAGATGAAGGAATGATGAGGGGTATCATCCCTAGAGTGATCTAAAGTGATATGGGACTCTAGAGGTTCTTCTAAATGGGGAAGAATAAGGGTAATAGAGTCGACATGACCAAATACACTAAGAGAGTTGTGGAGAATTGCTTCTCCTGGTCTCTCCAATATGGGTGCCCCCTTACCCAAACATTGAGTGTCAATGCAATAGCCACAAGGTGTATGTGGTTCAAATGCATGGGTTCGATGT
Source organism: Pinus albicaulis (assembly GCA_034641835.2). NCBI lineage: Eukaryota > Viridiplantae > Streptophyta > Pinopsida > Pinales > Pinaceae > Pinus > Pinus albicaulis. The sequence goes on from CM076584.1 coordinate 930,050,556, forward strand.
AAGGGGGGATGGATAAATTCAAGGGTGGTGACTACTTCCATAATTTCGTCATCATAATATAATATGGGGTGATTAGTGGAAGAAAGACCTCCTGACGCGACGAAGCTACCTGACTCATCATCATTAAAAGAGAGGTTCACATGCGCATTGTCACAAGGGGTGACAGAAAAACAAGTAGATGAAGGATCCACTGATGTTGAGCCCAAGGTGATCACTGAAGGGAGGTAAGGAAAAACAAAAGGGGAAGTCCTGGGGGGGGGTGGGGTCTTCCACCATGGATCTCACAGATGATGAGAGGTAGTGGATAGTGGCCGAAGACTTTGTCATTTCAACATCCGGAGGGGGAAGGTCAATGGGAGTGGATGTGTCCTCCGGTTCTGCTGAAGCAAAACTCGCAAATAAGAGCGGTGGACTCATTGTGCTTGGCCTTCAATTCAAAAATTTCCACTAGAGAGGTGTGGAAGTCCTCAAGGTAGGGACAGAGGTGATTATAGTGGCCATGGAAATCACATAAAGAATGTTAAGTTCCTATATTAATAGTGTAGTCCCTTATTATTTTAGTTTAGCCCCACTTATTGTTATTGTTGTACCCCTGTAACCCCCATATTGTTATTATTGTGCCCTTACATTATTATTGTTAGGTTGGCTAGGATTACATTATGGCCCCACTAGGATTATATTATGGCCCCATGGACTCCTATATATAGAAGGAGGTTTTGTTCATTTGTATCATCCAAGAATTGTTCATTTATGTAATGTATTGGAGGTTTCCCCCTCGAAGTGGCTTATTTATAAGGCGTTTATATCTATTTTCTTCTATTTTTGAAGCTGGTTACACAACATTTGGTATCAGAGCTTGGGATTCTAGGGTTTCTCTACTCCAAACAGGTCATCGTGGAATTTGCGCTATTACTTTTTTCTACGAAGTTTCAGAAGCTGAAATTTTTAGGGTGCGAAGTCGAAATCCTGAGGAAGCTTTTCTAAAAATTTCAGAGCTTGGTTCGCAATATTTGAGGAGATATCATCTGTGGAAGTTAGGTATTTTTTCAGGCTCCTAAACAGGTCATCGTGGCATTTGCGCTATAAAGTTTTTTGTACAAAGGTTAAGAGTTTGAAATTAATATGGTGCGAAGCTGAAATATTGAGGAAATTCTTCAAAAAATTTCAGAGCTTGGTTCGCAATAGTTTTGGAGATATGATCTGTGGAAGGTAGTGCTTTTTCAGGCTCCTGAATTTCATCTCAAAGAGGTGATTGTGGGAAAAGTTCAATAACTCTCTCTCTGGGCATCGGATTGGAGTGCCGTAAAAAGTGGTCACAAGTACACAGAATTTAGTGTCTTGGATATCAATTTCAGAGACAAAGGACGACACAGTGACACGTGGAAAGTCCTACAGGTTAGCTCTAATGAACCAGTCCATAATTATGTCATTGTGGGAGATTGGACACAACTTTGTCTTGGGGAATCCAAATTAGATTAGACCTGTGGAATTTGAAAGAGAATTCAGAGGGCTACTTCAGTGCATAATTTTAGATATAAAAGAGCCGAAATCACAGAGATAATACAATTTCAATATCTAGCTCCTCAAAAGAAAGTAAAAGGTGTGTATTGTTTTTCCCGAATTGCATATATCTTGTTTGAAGTGATTCCAAGGGCCTATTGAGCATATATTTCAGTATTGTGTTCTGAAATGCCTCCTAAAATGAATTCAACACCCATTAAGCCCTCAGAAATCTATACTATGATGCATGAAGTGGAAGAATTGCAGTATGAGATATCAAAATTATGGTACCAAGTGCAACAAATTTTGATCTTACGAAGAGCAACCAAAGCAGACATAGATGGTTTAAAAGAAGAAATGGAGGCTAAGTTGGATGGTTTGAAGGATAAAATAATAGCTAATAGGGATGATAAATTACTGGAAGATGACATCGAGCATCAACAACAAGTTCTCCAACTCTCAAAGGATAACCTAACTTTGGTGCAGAATCTAATGAAACAACAGGAATATCAACATCACATCGAAAGAAGTTCTGAAGCAGTCACAAAAACAAGAACTCGACAAGTACAATCAATTTCAGAGTATCTCAGCAAGTGGAAGAACTTTCCTGTAGAAGATTCCACATGGGAGGATGAGAATTTTATACAGAAGCATCAAGAAATAATCAAGCGTTGAGGACAACACTTGTTTGAAGGAGAGGGGCATGTTAAGTCCCTATATTAATAGTGTAGCCCCTTATTATGTTAGTTTAGCCCCCTTATTGTTATTATTGTACCCCTGTAACCCCCATATTGTTATTATTGTGCCCTTACATTATTATTGTTAGGTCGGCTAGGATTACATTGTGGCCCCACTAGAATTATATTGTGGCCCCATGGACTCCTATATATAGAAGGAGGTTTTGTTCATTTGTATCATCCAAGAATTGTTCATTTATGTAATGTATTGGAGGTTTCCCCCTCGAAGTGGCTTATTTATAAGGCGTTTATATCTCTTTTCTTCTATTTTTGAAGCTGGTTACACAACAAAGAACAAGGATGATTTGTGCACAAAAACTTGAGTTTCGGGAGTGAATCGGGTATAGTGACATATACCTTTGGGATATCAGACTCCGGAAACACTTCGTTAACCATGGGCTTGATACGAGGAAATTCAGGACAAGTATGGGTGGCATGACTGACAACATCACACAATGTGCACTAGATAGTATGATTTGGTGGCTGAGGAGGGGAAAGGTTTTTCAGGGCAGCCTTGTCTTTAGATGCCTTCTTGTGAGCTTTTCCCTTTTTACCCGAAGTTGTCGAAAAGGATAAGGTTCCTGTTGAGGTGGCTGAGGCACTGTAGTAGCGGGAGAAGTCATGGGGACCGGTTGAACCGAGGTCAAAGCAAGATAAGGTTTGGGCTTACCAGGTGAGGTAGCGGTTGGGGGATCGAGGTACCAGCCGGGAATCCCCAGGGCCAGGTTAGGAAGAGATAGTGTAGCCATGACAGGTACTCAGAACACTCCAGGAGGGGGAGCTAGGAACGGTATCTGATCGGAGGGTTAATGGCCAGGCGGGACGACTCCAAGATGGTTAAGGCATGGAGGAACCATTCCAGGAGGGTAGAGAGGCTCATGGATACCAGCTATAGGTGAAGGGCTAGGAGAAGGAGGTCCAAAAGGCTTAATCTAAGGGCTAGGAGTAGGCTGCGGAGGGCGAGGCTGCTGACTAGCCGAAGCGGGCCTCTTGAGGGAAGCCCAAGACGTTTGCATCATGCAAACATTTGATGAGCTGGGATCAGAGACAGGAGGAGGAAGACCAGGGAATGTACCAAGCAAAGAGGATTCTTTGTAGACTCTGTGTGAGACACTAGTCAAGGTGTCGATGGTTTTCTTATTGACCATCGAAGATATGATGGACTTAGGGGAGGTCTGAGACTTCGATTTGTAATATGCCAATTGGTCAATGGTGACTATCTTTCAATTATGGGGAAAGGACATCTTGTGTTGAACCATAGATGGTACAACAAACATCGCATAGGTGTAGCTACGACCCAATAGAATGTTGTAATATAAGGGGGCATCAATGACTTCTATGTCAACGCAAACAGTCTTGCCTGCAAGAGTAATAAGACAATTGCCGAATAGGCCAATGGCTTAGGAGGTGCGGCCATCCCATGCTCGGAGAGTGATCATGGAAGGGGCCAACTCAGGCAATCTGAGTTGCTTCCAAACTGAAGCAGACATCACACAGGTGGATGCCCCCTCTTTAATGATACAATGGGAAATTTCGACATTCTCGATCTTGACTGGGATTTGGAAAGTGACGGAAGCAGGAAGAGGAGGATGTTCTGACCAGTCAACATCAAAGACGATCAATCGATCATCTGAAGGATCTCTAATTCCCATGGCAGATAATAGAGCTTTCCTTTGTGAAGGGCGCGACTGGAGGAGTTCCAGCATTGAGATGGCAGCAGGAGATTGTGCCAAATCATCTAATATGCTATAAAAATGGGCAAATTTGCTAGAAGCAGCATTTCGGCATAGTGGTCCCTTAGGGATCTTGGTATGAACGTCTGCCTTAGGCTAAGGGATCTTCAAAGGACTATTAGTTGTTGAAAGAGGATCTGTAGAACCTGAAGAAGGGGGCTTAGGGATAGACGTAGTGGGAGGCTTGTTGTACTGACGGGACTGAGTTTGAAGGTTGAGGTCTATGGTTATAGGTTGGTCAGAGTTCATCATGAGAATCTGGTAATCGAAGGTACCAGATGGAGGAGTTTGAGTGGCCGCCTAACCTTCAGGTGGTTGGGTAGCCATGAATCCTTGCTGAGGGAAATGATTAGTAAACACAGTCGGCTAACTAGGCGTAGTATTGGGAGGGACATAAGGGGAGGCTTGTTGTCCTTGCAATGTTGCTTAAGGCTCCCACATCTGCCGCATCTATGGTAAAAGAGGACAATAATGCGTGTAATGGCCATAAATACCACAACAAGAACAAGGCTTTTTCATGCGAAAAAGCCTGTCCTACTTGGGCTGAGTGCCCTATTGCTGGTTAGCAGTGTTAGGTGCATTATTTTAATGATTAGGTCCAGGATTACTGGGGACAGATTGATTTTGAGTGCCTTTCCTCTTCTTTTTGGAAGGAGGAGGGTTAGTCGCACCCTACTGTGCATACACCTGCCCCTGAGGGGGTGGTGGTTGTTGTTGTAGGGGTTGAGAAGGCAAGGGAGGTGGAGGTGCTAATGCTTGAGGAGCTAGAGAACTAGGCTGAGGATACAGATAATAAGGAGGTTGGGTAACGTTGTGGTAAAAAAGAGGTTGGGAAAAATGAGGAGGCATGCCGTATCCTGGATACATGCTACCGAGAGGGTGAAAAGTGCAGGAGGTGCTGGCCCCCCCTTGAGGGAAACCATAGCCCATGGGAGGCTGAGCGTATGGATGAGAGAGATCTCCAACGATACCGTTGGCAGCATGAGATACCCCTAGTGTGTTGGCACCACCGGGTCTACGAAGATCAGATAGAATGATATAAACATAACCCGATTGAGCGTAGATTAGGTCATATTTTAACGCAATTTGGAGAGCGGCTTCTTCGGTTTGAGGGAAATGTGATGCGACATATTTTCCTATAGTAGGAAAAAGAGATATAAGGAACCAGTCCATGTAGACATGGTATTCGAAGGTAGGGGCTCGATATAGGCTCTTTCTTCTCCGCCATTCCTAGACATGATTGGATAGGCGGGTCGCAGAAAATTGACGAAAAGAAGTAAAAATTTTGGTTCCAGTGTCATAACGAAGGGGAAGCTGGAAATAAGATAGAACATCCCAGGCAAGAGTCGCAAGGTGGTATGAGAGGATGAGGTCTGATCAACATACCACTTAGAAGCTTCGCCAGTAAGCATTCGTTGGAACAACCGAAGACAGACAGAGTCATCGGTAATGGAGTTAGATGAACACCACATGGAAATATCGAACATGATTTGTAGGATCTTCTCTAGAAAGACCTTCAAAATTTGGGATGTCGGAAGGGAGCTTGGTTGGCATAGCAGACCAACCAGCGTCATGGCATATAGGGTCATTGATCGACTGGTTAAAATCGGGAAGACTGAGGCCTGCCATATAAGGGAGCAAGGGAGCAGCCAGGGTATTTCCTGTTACGATCCCACTAGTAGTATTCCCAGCATTAGCGTCGGGGCTACCACCAGCATTATGTCCTAAACTAGACATGGTGAAGGTGACAGGGGGAGAATTGGGGGCGGAACCAGAAAGGGAACCCAATGAACCATAAGAGGATTCAGAGTGTAGACTCGGTGGAGGAATAACTTGAATCCTACACAGAGGAGTAAGTTGTCCAACCGGAAACTGAGGATGAAGGCCAAGAAGTCTCCGGGATAAACGCTTTGGTGGCGCAATGGTGAAGGTACAAACATGACTCAAAGTGAAGAGAGACCAACAAGGGCGAAGAGGTGCAGGATCAACTGATTACAATGTCTAAAAAAAGGCAGAGAGGTGCAGGATCAATTGATTTCAATGTTTAAAGTCTTTGATTAGTGGTGTTAACAAAACTCTTCTTCACTTAGGGTGTGTGTGTTAAGTATGTAAATTTTAATTTTTGAACCCAGACGTTTGTAAAGAAAAATAAAAAAGTGTGTTGTATAACTATAAATAAACCTGCAGATAATAGTATGTGAAAATGAAATAACAGAAAATAAATAGCTAATTATGCATTAATATAAACCCAAGGAGGTGGGCCTCTCAACAAGTAGTATGTAGGTAGGCAAAAATCTAGTCAAAACACACCAAAATAGCCAATAGATCTAAGGTCAGGAGGGACAATGATCTAAAGGTCAGATCTGCTCGAAATAGGTGCAGACAACAGCGAAAAAATAGAGGAAAATTTTCTGAAAATGAGGTGGAGAAAGGCTATAACCTGGAGGGAAGCAAAGGGGACCCTAGAGGAAAACCCAAAAAAAACTAAAAAGAGGTGTTTTGGATGGATAAATAGCCAATTTGAAGTGGATCTAAAGGTAAGGGATCAAATCTGAAAAAATGGTTGAACACTCTGAAATTTCAGACAACCTGCAGCAGCTAAAACTCTTCCACAAAAGGTGGAGGGTACTGGAGCCCTAGAGGGCTATGTTCCCACTTTTTTGAGTAAAACAGAACAAGTACAGGTCTAAAATAGGTGGAGACGGAGGTCAGATAACCATGAACAGAGGCTCAGAAAAACCCAGAAAACTTTCAGAAAAAATCCTGCAAAAAGTCTAGGTTGCAGTTTCTGACTTGATTTCTGCAAAGGTCGTAGGTTTTGGCCTGTTTTCTGTGCCCTAGAGGTTCAGGTCACAGGTTTTGGCCTAAAAAGTACGACCTGCACTTCCGACACTGTCAGGAGCAGGTTTCAGAAGAATGTGTCATCTCAGCTGCGGCTGATGCCTGTCACCTACACAATAGGTCCGAAAACACATGGAAGTTAGGATTTTCAATGTTTTAGGGCTTTATAGGTTAAAAAAAAAATCAAGAAAAAAAAAGCTGAAGAGAAATCTTAGGGTTTGAAGCAGCTGGATATGTAGGGATCTGAAAAATGACAGATGTCGTAATCGTAAACCCTTATGGAGTCACCAGTTGTTAGTATGAATCTTAATCACAAGCGTACGAAAAAGGCTCACTTTAGCTGCGCATAACAAATAGCCCTAACATCAAATATGGCTGCCAATATCTTTAGATTTGAAATTAGTTAACCAAGATAAATGCTGCAAAAATCTAGATCTATGCATTAAAATACATTAAGCAGTAAATAAAAGCAAGAGTTCTCCATGCATCCAATAGACAAGACAAGAATATGTTTTAAAGATTTTTTTGTATTTATGACACCTGGGAGGAGAACATAGAAAGATGTTACCAGTCCTCTTCAATGGGATGGGTTCTTGTAAGTCCTCAGCACTTCAGATCTAAAATCCCTCTCTCTTGATGGTGTAGAAAACCCAGACAAAAAATGGAACTCAAAGGGAGCTCACAAGAAAAATGGTAGAAAAATATGACAATGATGGTGGATCAAAGTCAAACCAAAAGTATAGATCCAGAGTGATATTTAGGCAACAAAAGGTAGTGAGTGAATGGAAAAACCTTTCTATTTATAATAAAAGATTAAGTTATTCTAGATATTGGTGTATAATTAAAATATTATTAACCAAATCAAGATCCAACTTTTATGGAATATGTTATTATATTTGTTGGAGGGAAAAGGAATTTGACTTGGGTCAAATCCCTTTATTTGTAAATAATAAATAAATAAATGATTTATTTATTATTTTAAGGATGTGGTTGATTAATAATCAAATAAATAATGATTTATTTAATTATTTATGAGTGATTTAGTCAAATTTAACAAGGAATATTATTTAAATAAGGTTTAAATAATTATTCCTAGAAAATAATAAAATAAATAATAATTTATCTAATTAATTTTCCTATTTTGGGTTAAATATGACTAGGAATATTAATTAAACTATTATTTAACTAATTATTCCTTGAGGAAATTCAAGAAAATGTAGATTTATTTAATATTTCCTCATGGGGTTTCCTGTTTAGACCATAAACAACTTAATAAAGGTGGTTTACTAAGTTATTTTTCATAGTGAAAGCAATTTTACTTAGGGTAAAATTGGTCTTATATGGTGTACTTAGGTCTATCTAATAGTAATAGGTTAGATGACCAAAAATTGGTGTAACACTATAAATCAAGAACTGCACTGCACATTCGAACACTTTGTGCTCTGAGATTTAGAATTAAGATTTTGTGCCTGAAAGCTAGACAAGTGAGTTATTGCATATCAGCTTACATTTTTTATTTTTTTAAAGAAGCGTCGATAAATGTAGGGCTAGGGAACACAATCCAGGCATTTCTTGGACACACCATGATGGCTACGCCACCCTCAAATATCACAGCATCGAGGTCGCCCAAAGAATAGAATGGTGCAGGAGAAGTGTCATCTAAGAAGCTAAATAATCCAATGCTTCACACATCACCCAGGAAGAAGTTCCCCGAAGAATAGTCGTCTAAGGAAATGCAAGATAGGAAAAAGCAGGTCATCAAGGTAGAGGAGTCGGAAGAGGAAGAAGTCTTGCCTGAAGGATTAGAGGATATTGACGTTGAAGAATCAGAACGATTTTCCAATTTCCCCCCTTATATTCGACCATGGAAACCGATAACTATGAGTCCTAGAAAGGAGCTGGATGTAGTGAAATACAAGTTTTTTACACCCTTGTTACCTGAAGAAGTACCGATTGAGGGATAAATATTGGGAAAAGTTCCACAGTTCCACATGGAGAACTGGGATTTCAACAAACACAGCAAATACCCTAAATTTGAGCCAATCAGGTATCTCCGCTCTGTCTACTATGAAGCTGCTAGAGTAACAAGGGTCAAACCGATGAAGTAGGTGGTAGGAATCTAGAATGCATGACTGCTAAACATGTTATATGTTCCTCACTTTGGGCACAACATTACCAATACAATATTTGTGCGTCAACTGTTGTCCCTAGTGCACGATGATTGTCTATGGTTGGGGGAAAGGGTCCCCATTGATGCAATGTTGATCAGGAAGATCACTTCACTCCCTTATCTAGTATTGGATACCACTAAAGCATTCATAGGCAAATAACAAGATAAGAATTTAGTCGATAATATGAAACAATAGTATGGGCTCACAAAGGGAACCAGTGGTTACTCTATTAACTCCATCAAAGATAGGTCGGTGCACTGTGCCACACACATTTTGGCATGAAATATCATGCGGAAGTGTCGCGTAGAATAAGTATTGGCTGTAGTAGTCTCTATGGTTGCGCAATGTAGAAAATGCATCATATACAACTCAGTAGGTTATTTGTACAAGGAGTTCTTAAATGATTGCAGAGAAGCACAGGAGGAGGGAAAGCAGTTCCACTATGTGTGGATCTTGTTCTTAATCATGTCGATGGCCTGGAAGGAGCCCGAAAAATCATAGTTCCTCACTCTGGACCCGGATCTCCATGAGGCTGCACAATATGCCTCATTATGGAATTCAAAGGAGCCAACTCGGGTGATGGAAAATAAATTCTTTAGGTTTGGGTTTGAGATGAGTTTTTGCACAGTGATAAGCTAGAAGCCTAGGCTATCACCAATTATGTTTGTAGAATATAGATGAGTCATTGAATTCAAAGTATATTTTCACCACGTGCACATCCGAGCGAATAAGGACCTTGGAGAGGTCTAGTACGAGCTTCCATACTTGGTAACATAGGATGATGTGGTAAGCATCATAAGTGAATGGCCAAGTGATTAGCTAAATCTATCCACTGAAGGAGAGGAGTCAAAGCAGGAATTCATGAGTAGCACAAAGACTAGTGTGCAGACTGGAAAGAAGGACAACAAGAGGTAGCCGAAGAAAGTCACATTTGTCACTGATAAAGAGGCTAACAAGGAAGATGATAAAGAAAAAAGAAGGATGCTCGAGAGACAAGAGGGGGAAATGATACATTTATGTATCCAGCAGACGCACCCTATGCTTCTATTGTAAAGATACGGAAAACATAGGGTGGCGGAGGCGCACGGAAGAAGATGAAGTTTGAAAAGTTAGTCGGCCCAAAAGATTTGGTCCTAAGTGAGGGGGACTTTGATGAAATTTGTGACATTGTTCGACACTTCATCGAACATCTATGGGGAAAAAATAAGGACCAATACAAGAAGGTATTGACCGAGGTCCACCAAGGCCTCAAGGATTTATAGGTGCAAATGAGCATAGTATAAGCAAGTGTGATTCAAGTGAGTGGGGCACCAGCAGATGCAAGTACATTAGAACAAGAATTGGCAATTATGATTGATATCCGTGTGATGCAAATTCCTGTTGGTACCTTTTTCTTTGACACTACTGAGAAGTAGGTGCAAGCGGTACATTGGCATAACACAAATCTCAACCTTTTTGCGCTGCCTTTGAAGGCATCACACGAGTTCCACCAAGGCATCACGGAAGATTTTCATATATGAGAGAATTGCATCTTGTTAATTATTCAAGATGTTAAGCAAGAGTGAAAACAAACGGTTGAAGAAAAGCAATAGGCCATGCAAGAGAGAGCTAAGGAAGCTGTGAATAGAAAAAATTTGGAGGCAACCATCTCCAAAGTATGCAGTGAATTGCCTGATCTGTAGATTTATGCTGAGGGAGCCCCAGAGGATAACATTGAGAAGCTCACAATGGCAATGAAATACTCCAAGGCCAAAGTCAATAAGGTATGAATAGAGTTGAAAATAAAGATCATTGAGATGCATATGCAATTGTAGCCAACTACTCCACTAGAGGTCTAGGAGCAACACACAATAGAAATTAAGGTTGCCAAAGAAAATATTGACTCCATAGTCTCGGAGTGCCTTCAAGTTTTTGAATATTTTATGGATGTTTGGGCCTCACTGCAAGAGGACCCCCATGTGAAAATGATCGAGAAGGAAATATATAATAAATTAGAACAAATGGACCATATTAAAGTTATATCAAAGACTCTGGCACCGGTCCAACGGTATAGTTGTCTCCAAGAAGGTAAATTTTTGCAAGGACAGATCGACGAGCTGCACAAAAAAGAACAACTTATCATAGTTAGAGCACAACCATGGGAAGCCAAATTCAGTCAGCTATCATAGAATATTGAGAAAAAGCTGAAAGGAATGCATCAAACACAAAAGGATATTTCCACAAAGATCCCAATTCCAGCCACTGAGACGTTGCTAGCCAAAATCCATGAAGTTGTGAAGAAGTGCACCAAAACAGTTATGCCTTTGAAGGATGCCTTGAGTATTATCAAAGAAAATATCAAGAGCGCACTGGAAGAGTGACTCAAGACGAGTCACATTTTTTTGTTGGGGGCCTGTTGGACAAGGTACCCTTGGGTTAAAGATTTTGGTAGACTTTGCATATTGAGGAGCAAAGCACATAGCGCATAGATGTAATACAGTTTTAGGGGCTTTGGGGTGGGTCAAAGTCCCCTATTTCTTAAAGGGATGGGAATTTTTTGTATAATTTGAGCTTCGCCCATGGTTTTCAGACCATGGTATTGTAAAAGAGAAGACTATATAAGGAGTCTAGGATATTCTTGAAAGATATCATAATCATATAAATCATGATAGAATGCATTTGGATGTAACATTGTATTGAGTTTGTATTCTATTGTTTTTTGGGAAAGGAAAGGCTCCTACTGTTGAGTGCATGGAGACCTTAGAAATTTTGCAGCTGAGTGCGCAGAACCCTGCATTTGAGTGCATAGGGTGGAATGTATTGTATTGAGAAGATAAGAGTACTAATAGAATACTTTTGAAGATAGATCTATGTTATTTTCTTATGTGGTTCTTTACTTGTATTTTAATATTATCTTTATTGAGTTAGGTATTTACACATAATTGCATCATGAATTCCTATTATTCTTTCTTATGATGATTAACATATTTTAAGGTAAAATCTTGCAGTCTGCAAGAGAGTTCAACATGATTGTTGAACAACGATTGTATAGTTAGTATATTTGTTATGTGAAGCTCTGATAAGTGTTAAAGAGAAGATAAGCCCTAAAGCCACACTCCATTTTCCCTTTGGATGCAGAAACCTGGTTCTATCATCCCCTAATATTGCCTCAGGTGAGACTGGTATGCGTAGAAAATCGTTGCTGAAAGCGCCATTAATTCTAGGTTTTGTTGGTTCGCACAACCATTTCTGAACCTGGGTCTAGGCCCCATCAAGCCAACACTTGAAAATTGAAGCATTTAATTTTGGAAAAATATCTATTCTTTCCCCCTTGGTTGGATTCTTGTTTGGTTTTATATTTCTTTCATTTTCCCTTCTTTCCCTTTGTAACCAATGCACATTTTTCTTCATCCTCACCCTTGGATGAATTCCCATCTCTAGTATTTCACCTTATTTCCTCCTATACGAAATTGGACCATAAGCATTCCCAATTCATTAGTTTCTCCCTCCCATTCATTGAATATTGGTAGTTATGCCAACTCTTGGGAAGGCCTAGAAGGGCTAGGCTTACCAAATCATCATATGAAATGGTAACACCAACTCTTGCAAGTTCATCACAACATTGTGTGAAACTGCTCAAATATTTTTGAACAATGGCTTTCTTCTGCATCTTGATATTTTGAATTTTATCCTTGAGTACCAGCTTCCTATCGTCACTAATATTATGGAACAGATCTATCAGTGTCTACCACATTGCATAAGGAGTTTCTTTCCTATGGAGATTGGTTACAATGTGTTCCTATACTCCCAACAATAATATTCTCCTCTCCTTGTCTACATCTTTCTTCCACTGGATTAGGTTCTGGACATCGTCTTTCGTTGGTCCTGCAACATTTGTCTTGATGTATTCTATCTATCCATTGTCATCCAATTCTGCCTCCATGCGATCCTTCCATGTGATGAAATTGGAGCTTCCTTCCACAACATAATCTAGCCTTAACCAGTTGAAGCTCATCTTCTCAACTCATAAGAGATCCTATTACATTGAACTGCAAATTTGAACCTCCTGAGAAACAACTTCGAAATTCCTACTCTAATGTGAATCCTGCTCTCATACCATGTAGAAATTATGTGTATATTTTCCATTTCTCATGAAGTTTTAATCAAAATCACAAGACACAAACCTAATCTACTACTCTGTGGAAAGTAATTAACAATATAAAACACAAATCATAAACATGTAATAATAAATAACACACATGCACATAGTATTTTTCCCTTGGAAAGAAATCTGTTAAAAGCTCCAATGCCTGCTTGCATTAATATGATTAATATAGATGTAATATAATTTCTTTGCTCAACTAAGCACACCCTATTGGATTTATGCGGCCTAGACCCAAGTTCAAATGGGGTTGCATGAACCAAAAAAAACCCACTATTACCGGCCCTTTCGGCAATGATCTGCTTGCGCAGACCAAAGTCTCACTTGAAGCAATATAGAGGGATGCTAGAACCAGGTTTCTGCATCCAGAGGGATAATTGATTATGACTTTAGGGCTTTTATTCCTTGACAGAGCTTCCCAAAATATATCTACTAATTATACAAGCATTTTTCAACACTTCTATTGAACTTACTACCAGACTACATGATATTTCTGAATCATGCATAAAATAACTTAAACAATCATAAACAATACTTTGATATGCAATTGCAGATCAAAACCATTAATTAGCACAGATAAGCATAAACAACAGTAAATAAAAACAAATCAACATAAACTTGGATCCATCTTGAAAGGTATTTCATTAATTGCTCATATCTTTCTATAACATTCAATTCTACCCTACACACTCAGCTGCAGTGGTCTGCACACATAGTTGCAAACTTCCTAAGGTCTTCACGCACTCAGCTCTAGTAGATTTTCCTCTAACCCAAACATAGACTCTGACTCAAAAAAGTCTTACATCCAAATTTGTTTCATCAACTTCTACTTGACATAGCCTGCCTATGGCTTATACTTAGACTCCTTATATAGATTTTTCATTTACAATACCATGGTCCAAAACCATGGGCAGAGTTTAATGTTCACAAAATATTCCCATTACATTACATAGCAAGGGGATTTGGGATCCAGATTTATGCAGGAACACAATAAAATAAATAAGCACACATAAATATAGATATTCAGCAAAAATAAGACTTCATTTCATTAATATCACATAATTGAAATATGCTTATAGACAGAATGAAAATAAACTAGCTAGGGCATTGGAAACTTATCTCTGAAAAGAGATGTGGGGGATACAGGCCTATGAACTATGTTAAAATGAGGTTCAAAGGCCTGTTTATTATTAAGAAACAATGGAAAACCATAAACATCCAAAAACCTAACCCTAGGAGATGAAACACTAAACTATGGGCTCCGTTGGGGTAAATTAGTACATCAAATTACTAGGGTCGTAACTTTAGCATACAATCTTTGTTTGATGCACATGATACCATGTTAGAAATATATAATTAAGGAACACAAATACTCATGGAATATATTGAGTTAAAAACTCTTATTTTCCTACATGTGATTTTCCAAAAAAACGTTGTTTAGGGCCTCAAAACGGATCCGGAAGTTCAGGACCCAAAAAACTCCCAAAAATAGTAAATTGTGCTACAATTAAGGAAACTGAAAAAATGAAAGAAAAAAATGGTGGGGGTCTAAGTGGAATAGGCGTGTGGCCACCAATATCCACCTAGATCATTCCTCCCCCCTTAGGAAGCAATGGTACCCATTGCGTTGAGTTCCTCTCTGAGATGAGGAAACTTCTGCCAAACTTGGTCCCTGATGAGCCATTTCCATGGTGAAGGAGTTGGCCTATTTTGACAACTCGATATAGCTAGATCCTCTACTGGCAGGTGTTCTTGATCTATGTGTCCATGATCCAATCAGTTGTGGCCTGTTCCATGTAGTCTAGGTTTAACTCTGTTGGTGTGAGTTGTTCTGCCATGTCGAATGTTTCCATTAGAGGTGGAAAGTAGGGTCGAAAGTGATCCACATTGAACACTGGGTGCAGACCAAGGAATGGTGGAATACTAAAATCGAGGTAATTATCCCCTATAGACTTGGTGATGGTGTATGGCATGTTATCACTCCCTTTGTTTCCCAAGGCTGAGAAAGGAGACTGAAGGAGGTAACCTCAAACTAGTCTTTAGATTTGGTAGCTAGCCCTACCAAATCAGAGAGGGATCTCTCGATGTCAATTTTGTAGTTAATGAGGTGAATGGAAAGTAAAATATTTTAAGGTAGATATAGACTCAATGACTTTGATTAGGGTTTTGTTTTTAATTTTGTTGGATAGGATGTGTGAGTCTAGGAACTAGGTCTACACTAGCATATTTGGCCCAATTTTTGATGGCCAAAATGTCTCTATTACGACACATAGGCGTCCCAAGAGTGACACTTTGAGGTTGGGAAAAACGTCGTTTCCTGTCTCATCACAATTCTGACACTTCTAATAGCTGTCAGTAGAGCGACATAAGACACGACATGTGTCTTCATTTAGTCAATCTTACAATTGCGTTGTTTATTGTCGCTATTCCTACATCATGTGGAGACGTCGATATTACGACACCGATGCCTTCCCAGAATGTGTCGCAATACTAATGGCTTGTTGTCGCACATGTCATCACTATTTCGACAACTAGCATAACATTGTTGCGATGGTTGGGCCATATCAGCAATGAAAACAACCGTCGGTAGTGCCACCTTATCCATCGCTAGTTTGACACTAGTCATAGTGACATTTGGGTCATACCGTCAGAATTTTGATGGAAGCAACTGTCAGAATTGCGACAAAAACAAACGTTCGAATTGCGACGCTCCTCCTAGAAAACAAATTTGGGGGTAAAGTAACCCTAATATGATCACCCACTTTAAGAATGAACTCACATTTGGCTTATGGCATGATAGCAGTAGTTGATAAAGGAGAAAGGAAGATGGACAAACTCCCAAGTGAGCTAGAATGCAAGACAACTGTCTTAACGTTCTTGCATCCTAGACTAGCTCGCTTGGGAGGTTTTCGATCTTCGCTTCTCATTTATCAACTATTTGCATCATGCCTAAAGCAAAAGTTCAGTTCCTTCCTAAAGTGGATGATCATCTCAAGCTTACTTCTACCACTAGTTCCTAGTGCCTTTTGATCTATTATACCTTAAAATGCTAGTAAAATTACAATGTTAACATAAGATATGCATAACCTATTGCATGATATTTCAAATATTTGTCAAAAATATGTCTTTATTATAGTTTCATTTCTCTAAGAACATCTTGTGGACTTTGATGACAACATGTTTCCTTTAGAAATTTTCCTTTGTTTAATCCACGACAGACATATATCATGGGAGAATGTAAGAACTTCATCAATATCATTAATGGTCACTTTCCCTTCATTGTGGTTTTGTCAATAATCGGGGAAGAAGGACCTATTACCACCAAATTTGCATGGGTAAATTTGTGAAATTTATATCTTCTGATTGGCATCACAAAGTATATCAAAACAAAAAATCTTCCCCACAAAGAAAAAATGGCAACACTATTTTGGATCCATCCATGACTTTAAGTAACTAAAATAGCATCCCAACTTCACGAAGATGAGAAAATTAGTAGTGGTAATCAAAGAATATTACAGCTTTAAGATTCGGCACAACTCGACAAGTTTAAAGGCATGTGGTCTAAGAAGGGATAAGTATCATGTTGGTGCATAGCATGGCAAAATTATATTGTTCAATGCTTCATTAAAATCAACAACTACGCCCACTAATTTCAACATGGACAAGATAAGTTATAGTTGTATGCAAAAATGTACCATGAGGATATTAAGCTTCCTTATGCATAACTTGTGTTTGATTATGCTACCTGGTTTAGTTTTGATTTTGATAGAGCCACCCTTAAAGGAATTCTCCATGAAAGGATTATAAAAGGGGAATTCGACAATTTTTGATAGCTTGGGTACTCATGTATGCCACTCTTATGTATTTCGTAGCAATGCATTTACCTTTTATACCAGCATGTCAAGCACATTAAAGTATACCTTGTAAATGAGCCATTAACAATAGAATTTTTGTTGGGGTAACCCACATGCAACTTGCTACAAAGCCAACCTCTACTAGAGATTTTTTAGGGCCAACCTATCATAGTATACATGGAGAAAAAATTATCTCTCTCTGTATATATATATATATGAGCACATGTGCATTGTAGAGTGTATCTAACACATTTTGGAGTCTGAAATCCACCATATATAAGTGTAACTCACTGACCGTAGTGTGTTATATTTTCCTGGGTAGGAACAATGAGGTAAGGGGTCAAAAAATTTGTGACATTCCTAGGTGATTCAGCCAATATGTAACAGTAGTCAGGAAACCCTTTTCAGCATGAAAATTAGCCTCAATTTGGTGGCAACACATTGTTTCAAATAATAGCTAAGAGTATGTTCCGAAATGATGGGTAAATATCCATTAAAAAATAATCAAGGTTCTTTATGTTTGCAGGATAATGCAACATGTATACCAACATAAGAGAATTCAACTGATAGATAGAATTGGAAGGCTATTATAGATAAGTTTTGGAGATATTTTAACCAATGCACAAACCTTTATATACTGACAACCCCGAGGTGACCACAGTGCCCATACATTGCAGCATCCACAGTAATTTTCTGAGCAATTTTGACAGTTGTAGCAATCTTCTTTAAAACCATATAAACACAACTTGAACAAAAAATTGTGTGAATTAGACCAATTTTCAATCTTAAAGGGACTGTACTATGGGAAAAAAAAGAGGAGTTCTTGTAGTAGCATTTTGAGGGCATTTGTGTGGACTGTGATACCTTATAGAAAATTATAACAGAACATCAAGGGATATTTACTGAGGGTTAAGAAGATGTCTCATTTTGGGGCTGCAAACAAAGTGTTCCAACAAAAAGTCACTTTCAGCTCAACATCAACACATATACAAATGAATTTGGGGAGATGGCCTAGCATTTGGGGGTTCGACCCATCCTTTACTCATGCAGTAGCCTATGATCTCTCACCCTATTCTAAAATTTTCACATGTATGGAGAAGGTTTACCTCTGATATGAGGAGTTCTCTAACCTAGTTCCCTACTTTAGGGTTAGCCCATATTTTATTTTCTCGTAGTACTGGAGCTAAAACCCAACTTTGGAGGTTTAAATCATGGAGTTGGCACAAATATTGAGGTGACAACACATGGATTGTTGATTTGGAGACATGTTAGCGCTGAAAATCTAAATAGTGTGATCGCCATTGTATCAATATTTTCAAAATTTTCTAATGTCCTAGTCCATGTCGAAGTTTGAGTCATTTTCAATAAAGGTAAAAAAAGAGTCTCAAAATCAAAGTACTTTTGAGTGTATAGGTGTTATTAGTGTCTTAGGTTCATAAAATAAGTTAAAATCATTGTTTTAACTTAAGTTAGTGTCGAAGGCTATTTCTCGTTTGGGTAATAAAATTACAGCCACCCTGTCCGAGATAATAGCTACCTCTATTTTAATTTCATCGCTAACACAGTGATGTAATGGAAGGCAGCTATTTCTCAAAATTGAATACCATATTACTCACATAGTGAAAAGAGATGCTATTTTTTCAAGGACCTGCTCATATTGGTAACTCAGTGAAAATTGCAGCTATATCACTAAGATTTGGTTTATTTCATTTCAAAGGTAAAGACAACTATTTCTCAAGCATATAGGAGTGGCAAAGAATATTTTTAAAGCAAGGACCATTCATGTTTGAAGATCATTGAAGACATCCTATGCTATAAACATGGTTATTCTTTTAAATAAGATTAATTATTGTTTGACCTAGGAGGATTATTATAAGTGAGTGGTTAAATTATCTATGCAGCTAACCTATAGCTACCCCACTTAAGTGAAGCGGAAATCATAGTATGAGGTATCAATCATCAAATGATATTGTGGAGTGTTAAGCATAATGGGATGAATAAGTGCTATTTTTTGAATTATTTAAAAGCATGCCATTACTCCATACCATGATTACAGGAACGAAATTAGAGGAGTGGGTTTATTCTTCACTTGACCAAAGCTCTGTGCAGGCTACAACTAAAAAGAGTCATTTCTTTAGCAAACAATTTTAGTATTTCAAGGCAAGAAAACCAGGGTGTCGTGTAGGGTTTTGCAACTAGAATCAAACAATTGTGTGTTTGTAAGAAGTCTATTTGTTGGAAGATATGAGAAAAGGTGGTAATTTCAACAGGTTTGGGCCAGCAAACACTAGGTTCATTGATGATAGGGCCAAACCTCAGTTTAAATCTGTTGGCTAGTATAAATTTCTACAAAAAATTTCTAGGGAGAATGTGGCTTTAGCTCAAGCTTTTGCCGAGAGCTTTGATGGTGAAAAGGTCAACCTGGGAAGCAAGAAATTCAACATCTCTGAGGCCATCATAGCTTGTGCTACTCAAACCTCTGCAACTGGTGAATGTTGGTTCAAAAACAAAACACTGCCCACAGAAGTAAGTCTCTACCTTAAGCCTGAACATGTCAATGTTAAGTGGACTCCAACTGCACATATTTCATGCTTTAAGGCTGAATGGAAACATGTAATCACCACAGTGAAAAATACATTACATGCGAGGGTAGGTTCTCCTCTGTCCACCATTATCAGTTAAGATTTATTGCTCATATTTCAGGAGATAAACCTATGAACTTGCCATATTTTCTATATAAATTTTTTCTCAATATGTCCCTAAAACTGCAGAAGATCTCTAATTACTCTTTGCACAATTTATATCATAGGGGTGTAGCTAAAATTTTGATTGTTTACCACCCTAGGAAGAGGAGGACCACTTGGGACAAGTTCTTGACAAAGGAGGGGTTTGGTAACATAAACTCCAGGAGAAGGGTAGGATGACCCAAGAAAAGAGATACCCATGAAAAAACTAGTGCATCCCCTGTCTCAAATAGTTCACAGTCTAACTCTATCCATCATCAACTTTCTTCCAAGTTAACCCTCCCTCTATCTCAGTCAAAAGTCCAACTAGAAGCTCAACCAAGAAATTTGGAGACCCTATGCCTATGTGTAATGTCCCAAATTTTATGGGACATTAAATTTTGTTAAAGAGATGAATAAAATGGGTAGGGGGCCCATTATTTGCATGATTAGAGAATAAAAATCCTCTAATTATGAAAGAGGATCACTTTAGAGCTGGATTTCACACCTCCATGTGTGAAAGGAGGTTTTTGCACACATGCTTGGCCAAGGTTGACCAAGTCAAACTGAGTTGGCATGAGTTGGAAAGCACTATTTGGGATAATGTAGGAGGGAAGACTCTAGAGAAGAGGAAACCCTAATTATAAATAGGGTCCATGGAGGGAAGGCTCATTGTATAAAAGGGGAGCAAGGCAGCCATAATGGACCTCTTTGATAATTTTTACATCCAAGTCTTGGAGACTTGTTGCTGCCTCTTGTTGTTCAGCAGAGCTGCAATGCCCTCAGGAACAAGGGAGTCCTGTTGAGGATTTCCTCTCCTTCTTGAGTAGCTCATGAAGGATTGCACTCCATTCCCCATATTTATGCATTCAGGCCATAGCTTCAGCCATCTACATCAGCGCAATTTCTGCAACAGAGATTGTGCAATGTTGCTGGGTGTTGCCGGGGAGGTTTCCACACACCATCCGTAGCTTGTTTTTCAATGGAGAGATGTTCTATCCATTGGGAGATCAGCGAAGGAGGTTATAGAGAATATCCCATCATCTTTGGCATCAGGCCAACCACTTTCCATCGAAGGCAGCGCAGTCCCTCTCTTAGACAATGTTTTCATGGATGCATATTTGTTGTGAGGGATGAGCAGATTTTGGAGGAGAAGTCTCGGGTGAAAGGATCAGCCTTTCACTTCAGATTTATATAGGAGGAGGGGTTCTTCATTTGTTTTAGATATTTCAGCCTTCTCCATGCATTTCCAGTTCTTGAGTAGCTGCTACCCAGCTACTCCAGCATTTCTGCAAAATGCCATTTTTGTATAGATTTCAGCCAATCCTTTTAGAGGATTGATGTTATGTATTTTCAAGGGTTGAGAGCATGCTCCCCCACTTTATTTGAGCCTATCATTGCTACATATATGTATTTCCATCTTTTATGTAGCATTTCCTCTTATAACTACGCAGTCATGGCCTAGGGCTTGATATATTCAGCAATGCTCTTCATATTTGTATGTACAGATTTCTTGAGGCTTATTGTGCCTTTCTTGAGTGATCCTTTCCTCAAGATGATGTATATTTTATGCTTCTATGTCTTAATATGATGGACATTATACTCTTCGGCATTTTATGTATTCATGGATTCATTGTTATTTCCATTTGGTGCATTTTCTTGTTGCTGTAGCTGCAATATTGAGAGTTTCCCAATCTTGTTGTATTCCCTCTTGGGAATATTGTCACTTGAAAAAACTCTATAGACAGAGTCTGATAGTGGGCTACGAAGCCTCTGGAGCTCATTATTTCTTGTGAATATGAAATATCTAGTAAATTCCCCTTTAGTATATCTCAGGAATAGATTTGCTTGTCGATTGACAATGTTTCTGAAAAAGGGACATTACAGTTGTATCAGAGCATCGAACTGGCACAGCCTGTGAGTTCGATTTCAGAGGAGAATGATGAAGAATATGAGACTGATCTCATATAATTTTGGACTAAACAATAGCCTCCCTAAGGAGGAGGAGAAGAAAAGAGGATAAGAAGAAGATCCATGCTCTTCCTATTCTCTTGAAGACCAGCATGGCAGATGCTAGATTTCCAGATCTTAAACAAGTACCTGGGTGACTATAAACCCCATTCTGCAGCATTCAGGAGAGCTACAACGTTCTCACAGTCTATTCAATAGATGGAGGAGAGAAGGCCCTGTGGAAAAGAATAAATCAGAGGCAATGGTTTCTATTGTCTACATTTGATGGGGTTACTTCAGCTAGAGCTTGGGAGAAGAAGCTGGAGGCATTTTTATTGCTGCATCCAGTGGCAGAGAAAGAAGTAGTGGTAATGGAAGCGCTGCACATGGAGGAGGAAACCTATGTTTGGTGGTTCAAACCCTTGTTCCATTCAAGGGTGAGTTATTTTGCAGTCTTTTCTCAAAGGTTGATCCAAACCTTTGATGGAGGGAGAACAAAGGAAGAGAAGCTCACACCACCATGGGAGGAGGATTGCACCAACGCTGCTACAGCTTTGGAGGAGCAGCCTTCTACATCTATGAATAAGTCAGCCATTGCATTAGAATAAAAAGCCATTGCATCCACACAAGAAGGTCCCAAGATCCACCAAGGTATGAGCAAGGTTCCACTTTCAATTTCAGAAAATTATCTTAAGGATGGTGGAATTTCATGTGGAGAGGTCCAAGGATAAAATCACATGGCCACTTTAGGGCCTCATGATTGCACTGCGCTGTGCAAAGGGGTTCAAGGAGGAGAATAACCCTCATCCTCATACAATTTTGATGATTTTCATTTATCCTTCAAGGTGGGAGTGCAACTTTTGGAGGATGAAGTAAACCATGACACCTCCATGGAGAATCATGAAAAAATTTGTGAACTGGAGGAAGAGACAGTTGCTACATCATTGGAGGAACCAACACCGCTGTTACACATGGGTGGAGAGGAGACATCACCTCCATCACATTTGGATCCTCATGGATCCAACATAGTCATGGGAAAGAGGCCTTTCTTAAAGGGTCTCCAAGAAGTTGCATTTCAAACTCTCATGAAATGCAAAGAGCAAGAATTGATGGTAGCCCTCATGGGAGGAGTACCAAAAAGAATGGGAAATATGGCAAGATACTTACATCATTAAGCAGCATAGAGTATGGATGCATGATGTTGATGTGATTCTCATATCATTCATTATGTCTTCATTACATGGGTTGTATGATGGAAGTATGGGAGAGTAGCAAAATATTTTGTTGCTTTGCTTGGGAGGCAAGGGAAGAATTGCTCTCATACTTTGCATGATGTTGCAGGAGGAGGAGATGGAATTATCTCCTTGGCCTTTGATGATAGAGAGGTACTTCCACCTTAGAAGGAACTTCTTATATATTGCAGCATTATGAGAGATATCTTTGACAAAGGAACATGTTAAAGAATGGAGCTAGATATTGATGAGAGCCTATGTGTATAGGCCAACAACGTTCTCTCTTTGGAGCAGTAAACGATGGATGAAGTGTGCCCAGTGGAAGTGTGGTGGATCCATAACCCACAATTCCCAGGAACATTTCATATTTTTTTCACTTGATAGACAAAGAGGAGGTGAGATGGATGAGGAATTGGAAGAAGTCATCTATGATACATTCTTCTTGACTTGGATTTCCAAGCATGAGAAGAAGGGTCTTCTTGCTGCAAATAGTTCATTCCTCTTCATGGGAGCATGCCAAACAACTATGGAGGGTTCATTCATGGATCCATACATCATCTTACTCCCGGTATATGGTAAGAGATCTATTTTTACATTGGCTGATTTGTATACTCTTATCATTATTTTGCAGTGAAAAGCTCTATAAGAGGGCAAGCTTATCAGATTTCTCCATGGATCAAAATTGGGCCAATTTGTATGATGGAGAAAACCATATTTTATATGGCCTTGGGCAAGTGTTACCTTCCATGTATGTTCAGAATTTATGTTCAGCCACTTACCATGCATTATCAGAACATATATTATTATTCATGAGCTGAAAGCAACTTGCGATTTTCTAAAGCAACAGTTTGGGAAAATTGCTCTGACACTCTTGGGGAAACTGTTGGTACACTCTTGCAACACATGAAACCTTCAGAACTTTCCTCATTTTATTAATGATCATGACTTCCTTGCTGATATGGATCAGATTTTTGAAAGAAGCATGATTATGAGAAAGGCACATGAGTTGGATGTGTCTTTGAGTGAGAAAAAACTCTCACATTTTCTACAGTGCATGTTCTAAAGGGAACATGAGAGGAGGCATGGCTACAGCCACATATTTGCTTAAATGTGGGGTAAGCCATGGGCTTGGTAATTTTATCCATCCATTTTATTTTATATGGGCAGGTGTTTGACCTTATGTTGTTGATTCACTCATCTATTTTACTGTTCAGTAGTAGAGGTGATATTCTTGTACAATACTTGCCATGCTATTTTCTGCAGTTGCGGTGGATGAGGTTGCATTATAACCCAATGAGGCATGGTTTTAAATTTTTTCACATGGTATTACCTACAGAAAACATTTCATGGGGACATTATATGGTGATCTTGTCCTATTCATCATAGATGACATGTCTTGGGCCAGCTGATTTTTCATTGATGGAGGAGAGATTCTAGGAGAATTACTCTTCATTTTGTCATTTGAAGGCAATAAATTTGCAGCCCAGGATCAGCACACACTCCACACTTGTCATAAGTGAGGGAGAAGAAATCATGGGGCAAGTTATAGTGCTTACCATGATCAGATTTCATCCCACCTTCATTTCCGGAGCTCAAGGTGGAGGGAGATTTTTCATGAGTTGTCTTGTTGGGAGGAAACTTATTTTCATGATTGTTGACTTTGGGATGAGAGATTCATATGGGGATGATCAGTCCTATTATATATCAGATCTCATGCCTCAAGGAGGCCCTTAGATATCTCTTGTTCCTTCATGGATACTTGCTTCTACATGATAGATGTTTTGGGAGTGTTCACCCCAAAGCTAGATTGCATATGTTGGAGGGACAGTTGGAGACTTGTTTTGTTGATATGGCATCCCTTTTATTGAGGAGATCATCACATGAGGATGCTACAGGAGGAAGGGCAGAAATAAACTCAGTTCATCCTTGCAATTGCTTGAGGGCAAGCAATATTTTGAGAGGGGAGGACTGTAATGTCCCAAATTTTATGGGACATTAAATTTTGTTAAAGAGATGAATAAAATGGGTAGGGGACCCATTATTTGCATGATTAGAGAATAAAAATCCTCTAAGTATGAAAGAGGATCACTTTAGAGCTGGATTTCACACCTCCATGTGTGAAAGGAGGTTTTTGCAAACATGCTTGGCCAAGGTTGACCAAGTCAAACTACGTTAGCATGAGTTGGAAAGCACTATGTGGGACAACGTAGGAGGGAAGATTCTAGAGAAGTGGAAACCCTAATTTGAAATAGGGTTCATGGAGGGAAAGCTCAATGTATAAAAGAAGAGCAAGGCAGCCATTGTACACATCTTTGATCATTTTTACATTTGAGTCTTGAAGACTTGTTGCTGCCTCTTGCTGTTCAACAGAGCTGCAGTGCCTTCGGGCACGAGGGAGTCCTGTTTAGGAATTCCTCTCCTTCTTGAGTAGCTCATGAAGGATTGCACTCCATTCCCCATACTCAGGCATTCAGGTCATTAGCTTCAGCCATCTACATCAGCGCAGTTTCTGCAGCAGATATTGTGTAGTGTTGTTGGGTGTTGCTGGGGAGGTTTCCATACACCATCTGGAGCTTGTTTTTTAGTGGAGAAATGTTCTATTCATTGGGAGATCAGAAAAGGAGGTTCTAGAGCATATCCCATCATCTTTGGCATCAGGCCAATCACTTTCCATTAGATACAACGCAGTCCCTCTCTTAGACAACGTTTTTCTTGGTGCAGATTTGCTGTGAGGGATGAGCAGATTTTGGAGGAGAAGTCTTGCGTGAAAGGATTAGCCTTTCACTTCAGATTTCTATTGGAGGAGGATTCTAAATTTGTTGCAGCCATTTCAGCCTTCTCCATGTATTTCCAGTTCTTGAGTAGCTGCTACCCAGCTACTCTGGCATTTCTGCAAAATTCCATTTTTGTATAAATTTCAGCCAATCCTTTTAGAGGATTGATGTTATGTATTTTCAGGGGTTGAGATCATTCTCCCCCAATTTATTTGAGCCTATAATTGCTACATATATGTATTTCCATCTTTTATGCAACAGTTCCTCTTATAACTGCGCAGTCATGGCCTAGGGCTTGATATATTCAGCAGTGCTCTTCATATTTGTATGTACAGATTTCTTGAGGCTTATTGTGCCTTTCTTGAGTGATCCTTTCCTCAAGATGATGTATATTTTATGTTGCTATGTCTTAATATGATGGCCATTATATTCTCTGGAATTTTATGTATTCATGGATTCATTTCTATTTCCATTTGGTGCATTTGCCTATTGTTGTAGCTGCAATATTGGGAGTTTCCCAATATTTTTGTATTCCCTCTTGGGAATATTGTCCCTTGAAAACACTCTATAGACAAAGTCTAATAGTGGGCCAGTAAGCCTCTAGAGCTCATTCTTCCTTGTGAAGATGACATATCCAGTAAATTCCCCTTCAGTCTATCTTTGGAATAGATTTGCTTTTCGATTGACAATGTTTCTGAAAAAGGGACATTAGACTATGCCAACAGTGCCACCAGTCAACGAAGCCCATGTCAGCAGTCCACCTAGAGAAACCCGGACCCTAAGGGCATTCATGGAGGAATATAAGAAGAAATTGAAACAAAAAATTGTTATGCCTCCTAAAAAGTCTGTATCAAAATACGAAGCAAACCTAGGAAAAAGCTCTTCATGGAAGAGGAAGTCAACCTTGGAGTTCCAACTTCTAATCCTACTTTTCTTCCAGAGGAAGTTAACCCTGGAGTAAAAATATCAAGCCATTTTCCTGAAATAAATCATCAAGCTCAACCAAGCAATGGTACTTCTCTCACAGAATCCACTCTCTCACAGGTCTTGCTATCTCTTAAGAAGGGAAAATATAAAATTTCAAAGACTGTCATAGAGGAAGAGCCTACTATGGCTCAACTAGTCTCCTCCATTGGCTCTTTTATCAAGAAGAGAAAGAAGACCGTGATACACTCCTACTCCTCTTATGAATATATCAATGACCCTGAGTATACATAATCAGAGTATGAGGAAGGATAAACTAGTCGATTCATGCATGGAGGTAAGAGGTCTAAGTTCATTCCAAATCCTTATATCCAGAGACCTCATACTAGGTCCAAAAATATACTCAGACTAAACAGTAAGTTCATTGTTAATCCTTCATTAAGAGATGAAATTATTAATATTGAGGAGAGTCCAGAAGATAAAATCAAGAGGAAAAAGACTCAGCCAAAGAGTCAAACACAGAGAAATATGTTAGACAAGAGGGTGACTAAAGTTGAGGCCATCAGGATTTTTGACTCCATTCTGGACTTGTGAAGAATGAAGGAATAGGGCTGCCTTTGGAGAAATTTTTCATTTTTGGGTTAATTTTCCATGTTTTCGAATATAGCTACTTTTTATGTGAAGGTAGAAATTATTTATGAATACTATTATATGATGAAAAGGAGTTTATTTTTGTTTTATTATCATGATGGTGACATCAAAGCAGGTAAAGTGGAGGATATTTCAGTTATAATGGATGCTGCCAGGTGTCATGTATCAAGTCTCCTCCAAAATTTAAAGGTTTTATTTTGCACTTTTTAAGGAGAACAACCACATGTCACTTTCTCTGATGTTTACACTTTTTGTGAAGTTGGTTGCACCAAAACAGAGGATTATTCTTCCAATAGACTGCCACATCATACAACCACTTCAAATTTTTGGCCTTCATGATGTTTACTTTATTTATGATATAACACTTTGGATTTAAGTTTTAGGGATAAGCCTCATCTCTTGCATGAGATTGTATTAAATTTTTGGAAAATATTCACTCCTTTTGTGGAGATGATAGTATTATGTTTTTGTATATATGTGACAAACTTCTATGAATTAAATGTTCGTGGTTTTAGAATCTTGGCTCATATGATCAGTACTTTTTCAGTGAATGAAATTGAAAGAAACTTCTGAGGACTTATTATCAATCTCATGTGTGTATTGTTAATTTTAACTTGTGTTTCCATATCTTATTATCTCTAGTTGTCGTTTGCAATCCCTCATGTCGTTATGTGTTTTTATCAGTCTCTTGACATGTTCATGTGTTTTATCAATTTTTATTAGTCTCACACAATGAGATTTCTCGGTAAAATATATATAATAACAGTGTAAAGAGCATCACTTATGACAACTATCTTTCATAATATATTTCAGTGAAAATATTGTAAGACTAGACATAGCCTTCTCTTGTTGAAATATTATTAAATTTCTACTCGTGTTATTTTTTACCAAAAGCAGTAGATTTATGCCTTGCAGACCCATTGTTTTTTCTTCACATTTTTTTCTCCTCATAGGCTACGAACACACTCTTTTGTGTAGAAATTTTAATACAAATATGTATTGCCTAGATTCTCCTAATCTAAAAATTATATGCCACTGTTAAATACAAAATCGCTTCTACAAAAATCTTTGTGGAATTTAAAACACGGTCGCCAATTGCAAACACATGAAGAAAGATCAATCACACATAACACAGATATTTTTACTGGGAAAGCATAAATCTAAAACCCCACTATCATATATTATGTATATATCATGGATCATGAAACAATCTCATACAAAACTCTAATCCAAGAGCTCTCAGTACAATATACAATCATCTCACAGTATCATACAAAAATTGGCAAATACATGTGCTAATTTACTGCCTCCTGACAACCTGCCTCCACTGCGCAATCCCTACTGATCAAAATCCCTGAAATGAATGAGATCCTCCTTGCCTTGATTGCACAATCCTCATTGGCATCTCCAATGTGTGTGTGGTTGCATGAGTGCACCCACTAATGTCACAACTAATAGTCAAACGATCGCTTTCACCTATCTCTCAACTGGGTCTCCACTAGATATGACATGCATGTAGTTAATAGTAGTAAATATTCAGTTGCATTTGATACCACTGCTTTTGAATTAATTAAATAATTAATTCACTGATCTCTCACTAGTTTATGTTCAGTTACAACTAGCACAACTGAATTTAACTTACTTAAAATTGAGATAAACTATTTTACAATTAACATAACTACACATCCAACTCTGTTACAACTTCGAATCACTCAGTTACAACTAAGTCCACTTGCATTTCCCACCAACCAACCTTTGAACTCAATATTCCTTTAGCTAACTAGTTTTCCACTTCAGTTAACTGATTTCAAGAGCTTCATGATAATAGATTGATATTTATTGTCCAACTATTATTAAGGGATAATAATAGTCGACATGCATCTATAAATAGACATGTGATCTATAAATAGACTTCGCACATACATCTAAAAATATAACATCATATATAAATAGAATTTTCTTATCCATTCTAAAAATAGGCTTACACCTAAAACTAGCCCGAGGCTCCATCCTAGTGTAGGTGCTTAATTTTCACTAGGATCATCATCTTGTTGAATTTCAACACTCCCTCTCAACAAGAAAGGGATTATCCTTCACCCCGATCCTGTCTCTATGGTATTCAAATTTTCTCCTAGTGAACGCCTTCGTCAGAATATTTTCATCCTTATCCTTACAAATGTACTGAAGCAACATGATCTTCCACTGCAAACAATCTCTGATATGATGATACCAGATATCTATATGCTTAGATCTATCATGAAACATTGGATTAATCAAGAGTTTAATGCAACTCCGATTATCAAAATGAATCACTGTAGGATCTAAATGAGAACCAAACAAACCAACCATGATATTTCTCATCCAGATAGCCTCACATGTAGCTTCAATTGCTACCATGTATTCCTCTTCCGTTGAAGTGAGTGCCACGGATCTTTGTTTTCTGCTATAACAAGAAACAGTTGTAGATCCAATACTGAAGATCCCCCATGATGTGCTCTTTATGTCCGTTGGGCTGCCTTCCCAATCTACATCCGTGAAGCCATGCAACTTCAACTCATCCATCTGTCTGTACCACAAGCCATACCCAGATGTGCCCCTCAGGTATCTCAGGACATGCTTGTCCACCTTCCAAAAGAGCTTGGTAAGCTTAATCATCGCTAGACTAAGGTGGTTCACTACATAGCATATGCTCAGTCTTGTATTCACTAAATAAATTAGCGAACCCACTAATTGTCGATAGACAATAGCATCCACTACCTCTCCAGATGTAGCATCCTCTTTTCTCCAGTTTCCTGGAAGAGGAGTATCCATGGGTTTGCAGCCCTCCATGTGAAACTTACCTAATATCTCCCTTGCATACTTTCCTTGAGACAAAAAAATTTCACCATCTCGTTGCCATATTTCCAATCCAAGGAAATAATGAAGGAGGCCCATATCCTTCACCTCGAACTACTTTTCAAGGTCCTCCTTGCATGAGTGTATCAGATGCTCATCACCAGTGAGTATTAAATCGTCAACATAAAGAACAATTATTAAAAGCTTACCCTCCACCACAATTTGGTATCACTCTTGGTGAAGCCAAGTCTAGTGAAATAGATGTCGATCCAAGTGTACCAAGCACTGGGTGCTTGCTTCAGCCCATACAACACTCTTTTGAGTCTGCACACATGCGACTCACTGCTAAAGATCTCAAATCCTTCAGGCTGCTCAATGTACACTTCTTCCTCAATGATCCCATTGAGAAACACAGTCTTGACATCCATCTTATGAATGTACCAACCCATCTGTGCTGAGAGAGAAAGGATGGTCCTTATGGAAGAATACCATGCGACAGGTGCAAAGGTTTCTTCATAATCAACCCCCTTGATCTGTGAGAAGCCCCAGACCACAAATATGGCCTTGTATTTCTCAACACTCCCATCAATAACTTACTTTACCTTGTAAATCCATCTCGAACCTACCACTGATTTATCAGTCAGCCTTGGAACAATTTCCCAAGCACTGTTTTTGACAATGGAGTCATACTCCTCCACCATTGCATCTACCCATGTGGGCTCCTGCACTTCTTCCTGAAATGAAGATGGCTCAGTCACGATACATTTTCTCATGAGAGACTGTCTTTATCTGCACTGTGAAGTAGGGGCTCCTACATTCTGCGCAACATCAAGTCTCAGCCTATCAGCTTCTGTGGTACGCCTTTTGCTAGTTCTGATGTTTGGCTCTACGTGAGTGGACTCCTCCAATCCATGAACCTCCTCTCATGGCTGAACCACATCTAGAGACTCATCTTTGGGAACCAACAATTCCTCCTCCGCATGCAAGTCTAGCTCCCTCTCAAGCAACAACCACATGTCTTTCTCCTCATCGAAGTTTATATCTCGTTGCATAACAATCATCTTAGTGTTAGGGAAATACACACGATAGTTATGGGGTGTTTCTGTGTACCCCAAAAATATCCCAACTTCAGCAGTTGGCTCCAGCTTCTTCCTGGCTTTCTCGGTCACATGCACATAAATAGATGAGCCAAAAATCTTAAAGTGAGAAACATTCGGTTTCATACCAGTGAAAGCTTCTTCAGGTGTACTCATGCCAAGTACTCTATGAGGACAATGGTTTTGCACATAAACCATAGTGTTGCATGCTTCCACCCAAAAATGCATTAGTAGGGCCTGATCATGTAGCATTACTCATGTTACACCCACGATCGTTCTGTTCTTCCTCTCCGCGACCCAATTTTGCTGTGGGTTATGAGGCACTATGAGTTCTCTTCGAATTCCTTCTTTGATACAGAAGTCTTTGAATTCGTTAGAGATGTATTCTCCACCATTATCGCTCCTCAAAGCCTTCACTTGCTTCCCCGACTATTTCTCCACCAATGCCTTAATCTCACAGAACTTTGAGAAGGTTTGGTCCTTCTTCTGCATGAAGAAGATCCAGCATTTACGAGAAAATTCATCAACAAAAATAACATAATACCTATGTTTTGTTGTTGAAGCAACTGAGAATGGTCCACACATGTTCGTGTGAACTCTATCCAGGATCACTGAAGCACAAATCTCCTTTTCATGAAAGGTGGACTTTACATACTTCCCCATGGTGCAACCCTTGCACTGATCTAACTGATCAAGTGTTCCCATTGGAAGTCCAGTAGATATTTGCTGCATGACTTTCAAGGCTCCATGATGAAGATGGCCCAATCGCCTATGCCATAATTCACCCTCATCTCGGCTCACCACTTTTTCTGCCTTGCCCATCATGGGAGCGCAACCATCTACCTCTAGCTTGTAGAGATTCTTAACTCGAATCCATATCCTCTTGGCTTGACCCGTTTTTTTATGTCACAAAAAATATTTTCCATCGCTGAAAACAACATCATAGCCTTTGTCCTCAAACATCGTGACTAAGACCAAGTTTTTCTTCAGACCTGGAACATGCATAACATCTTTCAATTGAAATGGTTTACCTGACTCCCTCTCAAAGGTAATGGTACACATTTCGGTCGCACTATATCGTCCATCGTCACCCATCTCTATATGCATTTGGATATCTTTCTCCTCCAAGTCACTGAAAAGCTCCTTATCTCCCTTCATGTGGAAGGAAGCACCACTATCAAGATACCACACCAATCCCATTACATTTGAAACCAAGCATGGGATCAAAGAGAAATCAAGTTCAAATTGTGAGGCAAGGGCCTCACCAGCTACAACTCTAGTAGCCTTGTTGTTCTTCTTCTTCTATAGGAATTTAGTGGTGAGATGCCCATGTTCGTGACAGTGAAAACACTTAACCTTGGACAAATCCAGATTCTTGCCTTTAGACTCAGATTTTGAATGGAATTTCTCCCCCTTCCCTTTCCTTTCCTTGGCAGCCAAAGCACAATACTCGTCATCATCATGCTTTGATGAAGAGCCATCTCTGGTATGTTTCGCCTGAACTTCTCCTACTATATCCAACCATAGTCGTTCCCAATCTGGTAGTTTTTCTCGTCCGTTGACAAATTCTTCATAGCTGTTCCAACTCTCAGGAAGTCCCAAGAGAGCCAAGATCACCAAATCATCATTAGCAATAGTGATTCCCACACTCCCCAGTTCATCCCGACATTGGACAAACTTTGTGAGATACTTTGGAATATTTTCACCCTTTTCCTTCTTAATCTTTCCGAGTTTATCCTTTAGCGCCAATTTCCTATGGTCGATGCTGCTTTGGAAAAGATCCGTCAAAGCCTTCCACATAACATACGGAGTGGCTTTCCCATGAACGCTAGAGACAATTTGATCTCGTACACCTTCCAACAGAATCCTTCTCACCTTTGCTACTTTCTTTTTCCATGCATTAAGTAATGCAGCATCCGTCAAAGTGGGCTTAGGAACATCACTGTCGATGAATTCCTTCAAACCATTATCTTCAAGCACCACCTCCATCCTGTCCTTCCAATAAATGTAGTTCGAGCTTCCCTCGAGTGCATACTCTAGCCACAAGCCATTGAAATCCATTTCGATGTTTACTCAACTGCCGCACCAAGAAATTCTTGCAACAAATTCGAATTGTTTCCACCAACAAACTCAACTCCTGCTTCAAAATTGCAATCTTCTGTGCTCTGATACCATGTAGAAATTTTAATACAAATATGTATTGCCTAGATTCTTCTAATCTAACAATTATATTCCACTATTAAATACAAAATCGCTTCTACAAAAATCTTTGCAGAATTTAAAACATGATTGCCAATTGAAAACACATGAAGAAATATCAATAACACATAACACATATGTTTTTACCGGGAAATAATAAAGCTAAAAACCCCACTATCATATATTATGTATATATCATGGATCATGAAATAATCTCATACAAAATTCTAATCCAATATCTCTCAGTACAATATACAATCATCTCACACCGTCATACAAAAATTGGCAAATACATGCGCCAATTTACTGCCTCCTGACAGCTTGCCTCCAGTACTGCGCAATCCCTACTAATCAAAATCCCTAAAATGAATGATATCCTCCTTGAATTGACTACAAAATCCCCATTGGCATCTCCAATGTGTGTGTGGTTGCGTGAGTGCACCCACTCATGTCACAACTGATAGTCAAATTGTCCCTTTCACCTATCTCTCAACTGGGTCTCCACTAGACCTGACATGCATGTAGTTAACAGTAGTAAATCTTCAGTTGCACGTGATACCACTGCTTGTGAATTAATTAAATAATTAATTCACTGATCTCTCACTAGTGTATGTTCAGTTACAATTGCACAACTGAGTTTAACTCACTTAACTGAGTTAAACTATTTTACAACTCACATAACTACACATCCAACTCTGTTACAACTTCCAATCACTCAGTTACAACTAATTCCACTTGCATGTCCCACCAACCAACCTTTAAACTCGAAATTCCTCCAGCTAACTGGTTTTCCACTTTAGTTAACTGATTTCAAGTGCTTCATGAGAATATATTAATCTTTATTGTCCAACTATTATTAAGGGATAATAATAGTCGACATGCATCTATAAATATACATGCGATCTATAAATAGACTTCACACATACATCTAAAAGTATAACATCATCTATAAATAGAATTTTCTCACCATATATAAATAAACTTCCGTAGTAAATATAATTTTCTCATTCGTTCTAAAAATATACTTACACCTAAAAATAGCTCGAGGCTCCATCCTAGTGTAGGTGCTTAATTTTCAATAGGATCATCATCTTGTTGAATCTCAAAATTTTGGTACCACATCATGATCCAATACCCTCATTAGTAG
This sequence comes from Pinus albicaulis, assembly GCA_034641835.2. NCBI lineage: Eukaryota > Viridiplantae > Streptophyta > Pinopsida > Pinales > Pinaceae > Pinus > Pinus albicaulis. The sequence goes on from CM076584.1 coordinate 930,085,065, forward strand.
AACAGTTGATTTGACTGAAATCTCTTTTTAGCGAATGATAGTTTAAACCACCTAAAAATATTATAAACCAAATTATTAAATTGCCTTAGAGTTTTGGATGTGCCTGGTCAGGTGATTGATGTAGTCCAAGTGATGATTCTAGCGCTAACATCTTTTGGTGCGTATGTTGAGAGACGAAGGCTCTGAAATGAAGTATTCTCTCGAGTTTCTTGTTTTCAATTACTGGTAATCAATTCTTTATGGTGAACAAGAATTGGTGACTTGAAGAAGAATGAAAATTAGTTCACTTGGCGACTCCACAAAGAGGAAGATGGGTTTCAAGACCTACTATGAGGAGAAGTCAGAGATCACCTACTATGACTCTAGTTTCTGACCAAGAGAATATCATTAAAGATCCAAAAGGAAAATAGAGATAAATTAAATCCACATCTCAGTCAGTGAATAAGGTACACAAAAATTACATTCCAAAGAAAAAGGTACCTTCATCTGCTTTAGAATCAAAAGAATTTTTAGTTTCAAAAGATCTTGCTGAAAAATATAAAGTTGAAACTGCTTCCTTAGAAAATAAAGTAGATGTTGTTAACCTAGGCTCAGCTGAAAGTTTTTCTCACTCATCACTTAGTAAATATGAGATAAGTATTGTTCTCATCAAAGAGGAAAAATAGAGTTTTTAAGTGTCAATAACGAATCAGAATAGTTTGTGCTAACAAAAGGGGAGTTAGAACAAGTTTTGGAAATTGCACCTTTTATTGATAGGGATGTTTTAACTGAAGAAGAATTTAAGACCATTTTAAATTTTCTTTAAACTCATCCTGAATACTAGTCTCTTATTACCCCTTAGCAAGAATATTTTCCTTTGTCTCGAAATCCAGCTATTGGGTCATCCTCTTCTCATCCACTAGAAGAGAGTGTTCCTGAAGGAATTACTTTCAACTTATCTAATTTCCTATCTCAGCAAAGTAAAATTGAATTAACCTCATCACCTCAAGAGACAACATTTGAATCTAATTCTTCTGTAGAAGGTGAAGTCAACACATCCCCTATTCATCTCTTTGAAAATCCACTATTTTTAGTCCCAAAGCCTAAATAATCAACCCAATATGTCCAATTTTCTGCTATCCTAAAATAGATTCAAAATCCACAAATTGTAATTCCTATTCCCAAACAGCTACATCAACCAGTAAACCATCATCTATACATAATCAAAATATTGCTTAGCCTTCCCTTACAAGGATGTAGCAGATAATGGCTGCAAGATATGCCCCACTTGCTCTTCCTCAAACTTTGCATCCATTTCCACAAGGAGATTACTTGAAATATCTTCCTAAATACACCGGGGAGGGATAAGGAGTTTCTACTAAGGAACATTTAGTGGCTTTCTATAGTTATGATGACAACTAGAACATTGAACATGAAGATGTCTGGTCAAGACTGTTTGTTCAGAGCTTGGATGGTGAAGCTAGTAAATGGTTTAGAAGTCTTCCACCAAACTCAATAACATGGATATATGAATTGGAGGAAGTATTTGTAAAGCAATGGGGTGATATGAAAGACTATGTGTACTACCTTACATAATTTGGAACTTTGAAAAAGAAGGCAGATGAGTCATTGGTTGAAAGTTACCAAGAGATTTAATAAGATTTATCAGAAAATTCTTGAAGAAATTAAGCCTCCTGAGACTACAACTATGATAACTTTTGTAAATGTTCTAGATTCTAAGTTTGCTTTATGGTTAAGGGCTGAGAAAGCACATACATTAATGGATATGCAAGAGGCTGTAATTGGAGTGCAATCTAATCTTATGGCTTCTAATAAATTGAAAATGTAGGAACAGAAGTCAGAAAAAGACAAAAAAGAAGATGAAAGAAGAAAAGCCTTCTTCTTCTAAATCTCTTAAAGCAGAAGAAAATATTGATCAAATGTCCAATTTGATCAAGGAACTTGCCTCCAAGATGACAAAATTAAAGCTAGAAAACAAACCAGCTACTAGAGCCAATCAAAATGAGGCCAATATAAATTAGGCTCCCTTTAGGAGGCCTTTTCAACCTCAAAAAATCCTACAGTGCTCAAGGAGGAATGTTGATGATCAAAATGTTCAACCTCCTTTGAATAATTTTGTTGAAGAGGAGTAGCAAGAACATGAGGAAGAAAATGAATAAAGAAACCTCACAGTCAACTTGTTTGACTTTGAAAGAATATGAGACCAGTCAAGGATTTAATTGTTTTTAGACGATGAGAATGTCCAAATTTATCCACAAAATGATAAAAAATAGCAAGAAGATCAAAATAGAAATTATCCTTTGAGGTCTAAAGGTCATGTTCAACAACTCAACAAAAATCAGATTCAGATAAACAAGCTGCCAAACAGAAGGCCAAATTCAATGAGGTTCCTCCACCTCAAAATGTTGCCCCAATTGTAAAAACCACTACATAAAATAAAGAATTAGTTCCAATTTATTTCAGCTTCAAATATGAACTGAATAAAATCAAAATTTTGGTCCCACTTCTGGAATTGTTGAAAAATCTAGCATATAAAGAGTCTTTTAAAAGTCTACTACAACTAGCTCTCACTCTTGATTCAGTCAACCTTAAGGATGAACATCCCACTATTTATCTAGGCTTCCGTGTCCAAGACCAAAATGATTATAATTCAACACCTTTCTGCCTCTCACTCAATATACATGACAAATTGCTACATAATTGTCTATTATATTTTGGGGCTTCTCACAATCTAATGCCAAAGAAAGTGATGGATGAATTAGGATTAGAGATCACCAAGCAATACCATGACCTCTACACCTTTGATTCCAAAGAATTAAGTGTCTAGGATTAATAAAGGACTTGGTTGTTTCTCTTACCCAATTACCAATGAGAAGCTTAGTGATGGACATTGTAGTTGCAAACATTCCTTCTAGATTTGGGATGCTACTTTCCAGATCTTGGACTAAAAAATTGGGAGGCACTCTTCAAATGGATATGTCATATGCCACAATTCCAGTGTTTGGAGGGGAATTCAGAAGGCCATATAGGGAAACCCAAATTTCCTACATCATTAGTGATTAGCATAATCCTTTAAACCATCACATATATGCTTAAGAGAAGGAATTGGGGTCATCCATACTACACCTTGCTATTGATCATAACAATTTTAAGCCCGAAATAAGTGAAAAAAACACTTTCAAGGTACAAATGAGCAACATTTAGTGGGAGGAAAGATATGGAAATTGTACTTTTATGGAGCCTCATCAAGAGAAGGATCAAGAGCCGATGTGGTCCTCTTTTCTCCCACTCATCAAAGGGTAACTATATCATACAAACTGGAAGTTTCTACCACTAATAACATTGTTGAATATGGGGCGCTTGTGCTGGGTCTGAAGGTAGCGAAAGACTTGGGAGCTGAGCAAGATAATTGCTTTTGGTAATTTAGAGTTGGCGATAAGGCGGGTGAGAAATAGTTACCAAGTGAAAATTTCCAAATTGAAGAATTATAGGAATGAAGTTTGGGACTTGATTGAGCATTATTTTTCAACATTTAATATAAATTTTGTCACTAGAGAGGAAAATAAAATGGTTGATTCACTAGCTATTACTGCTATTAATTTCAAAGTTCCTCTAGATGTCAAGGCAACCTATGATGTTCAAATAAAAAACAAACCTTCTATTCCTGATAACATCATATACTAGAAAGTATTTGAGGATGACAAGGAAATTCAGAAATTTTTAGAGTGTGTTGAATAGTTTGCAGACATACAAATTGATGATGAGCAGGACATTGTTGAAAATCAAAATAGCAGGCCTTTTAAGAAAACCATGGGTGGGAAAGACATTATAGATTTGAAAACTAACTATATTCCTAAAGGCCTAGTTCCTTTAGAAAGATTGATTGAAAATAATGATGTTTTTCTAAATCCTGAAAATAAAGTTGATGGGGAGAGTACAATTGAATGTAACATTGGCACAGAAGATCAGCCAAAATTAGTCAAAGTGTCCAAATTTTTTTCTCTTGAAACTAGAAAAAAAATATATCAAGTTGCTGAAACAATATGCATATATTTTTGCATGGTCCTATAGTGAGCTAAAAAATTATGATAGAGGTATAATGGAGCACAAGATTCCTTTTAAAGTAGATGCAAAGCCTATAGCATAAAAAATTAGGCATATCAATCCCATGTTGCTCCCAATCATTGAGAAAGAAATCAAAAAATTATGGGAAGCGAAAATAATTTTTCCTTTGAGATTTTCTAACTAGGTAGCTAATATAGTCCCGGTTTGGAAAAATAATGGAGAGATAAGAATTTGTGTCAGTTTTGGCAATCTGAACTAATGTTCATTGAAGGATAACTATCCATTTCCCAATATGGATTATATTTTGCAGAAAGTTGTAGGATCCAAAAGATTGTCAATGATAGATGGCTTTTCAAGCTATAATTAGATTTCAATTGACAGACAAGATAGAGAAAAGACAACATTTACCATGCCCTAGGTACCTTCATGTACAAAAAAATGTCATTTGGTCTAATGAATGCAGGCACAACATTTCAGCAGGCAATGGACATTTCCTTTGTGTGAGAAAAATAAAGATTTTTAGTCATCTATTTGATGACATTACAGTCTATTCAAGATCTGATGAAGACCACTTGAAACATTTGAAACAAGTTTTTGACAAATGCAAAAATTTTGGTTTTTCGTTGAACCCAAAAAAGTCATCCTTTGTTGTTCAAGAAGGGAAATTATTGGGACATATTGTAACAGAAAGTGGTATATGTATTGATCTGGGGAGAGTAGAAGTTATTCAAAAGATTGGTTTGCCAAGGAATATAAAATAATTGCCGTCATTTTTTGGGAAAATCAATTTTCTGAGGCGCTTTGTTCCTAATTTTGCAGATCTGATCAAACACATAAATGTCTTGTTAAAAAAAGATGCAGAATTTAAATGGCGAGAGGAAGCAAAGAACTCTTTTTCAGCAATCAAGTCTGCCTTGACTGAAGCTCCAGCTTTGATTAGTCCTAATTTTGAAAATATTTTTTTATTTTTTCATATGCTTCTAAAGAAAAAAGAAGGTTTAGAGCAACCTATTTCATTTTTCAATCATGCTTTAAGAGATGTTGAATTGAAGTATAGCCTGATTGAAAAACAAGCATATGCACTAGTTAAGGCTTTGAAGTGTTTTCAAGTTTATGTGCTACCTTCAAAAATTGTCGCTTTTGTGCCAAATATCATTGTTAAAGATATGTTTATGCGGCTAGATAGATATGGAAGGAGGGGACGATGGCTGACCAACATTCTAGAATTTTATATTGAGATCAGACCAACTAAATTGATAAAAGGACAAGGCTTGGCTCGCTTGATGGCTGCATATAACTACAAGGCTATAAATCTGAATATAGAGGTAGCTGAAGGAAAAGATGGAGAAGGTATTTCTAATTATCCTAAAATATTTCACTCATATTGGTACAAGGATATAGTATACTTTTTGTTATATTTCAACTGTCCCCCTAAAATGGAGAAGTAAAAAAAGAGATCTTTCAAATTGAGAGCTGTGAAGTATTTCATTTTCGAAGACTGCCTTTACTGGAAGGACCCTGTGGGATTCTTATTAAGATGTGTAGATGAAGCTGAATCCCAAGAGATTATGACAGAGATACATGCAAGAGTGTGTGGAGGAAATTTGTATTGGAAAGCCACTACAAACAAAATCTTAAGAGCTGGCCATTATTGGCCAACTCTTTTCTCCGATTTTTTTTCCAAAGTCAGGAGCTGTGACGAATGTCAGAAGTTTGCTAGTAAATAGAAATTGCTACCATTACCTCTTATTCATATTTCAACAAATTCTCCTTTCCAGTAGTGGGGGTTAGTCTTCATCGGCAAAATTCATCCACCTTCATCAGGACAACATAGATGGGTCCACATAGCTACACATTATTTTACTAAATGGATTGAGGTTGTAACAACCAAGAATTCTACTGATACAGTAATTATTAAATTTGTGTTGGAAAACATTATGTCCAAGTTTAGTTGTCCACAAAATTTAGTAATTGATAATGAAATGGCCTTTAAGTCTACTAAGATGCAGAGCTTCTGTCGGCAATATGGTATTGAATTGAATAATTCCACATCTTATTACCCTCAAGGTAATGGGTTAGCTGATTCATCTAATAAAATTTTTGTGAGAATTATTAGGAAAATGCTGCCTGAAAATAAGAGAAACTGGGACACTCAACTGGTGCATGCTCTTTGGGCAGATAGGGTAAGTGGTAAAAAATCAATTAAAATGTCTCCCTTTCAGCTTGTATATGGTACTAATGTTGTAATGCCTTTTCAATTATCTCTCCCTGTGATGAAGTTCCTGCAAGATGAAGTTGATGATGAAAATCCAATCCAAAGGAGAATGTTGCAGTTGATAGAGGCACATCAAATCAGAGAATCGATGATGGATAAAGTACAGAAATATCAGACTAAAGTCAAATATGTTTTTGACAAAATATCAATTCAACAGTTATTTCAAGAAAATGATTTGGTGTTTCGCTGGGATGTCAGGAGAGAAGACCATGGAAAGCATGGTAAGTTTGACAATCTTTGGTTTGGGCCATTAAGAATTGCTAAAGTTTGGAAAACATTACTTTTCTGCTCAAACATCTGGATGATGATCAGCTGACTGGAGGCCCAATTATGGTCATTTTCTTAAAAAATTATTTTTTTAGTGAGTCATTTGGGTCATTTCATTGTAAATATCTGGTGTGATGTGTCAATAAAAATCCATGCCCAAGGTACTTGTGTCTGTATATATGGCTAGTCTTTAGTCTAGTCAGTCAAATATTAGTCCTAGTCATAATTTCCAAGAAGTATTCTGAGTTATGAAAGTTTTTAAGGCACTGAGTCTATAGTCCTTGAAGCCTCATAGGGAGGACTTCATCCCCAATAGAATCCACTGTTAGCATTGAAAATTTTAATAGTGTGATCACCATTGTATCATTGTTTTGAAATTCTTCTAATGTCCTAGTCCATGTCAAAGTTTGAGTCATTTTCAATAAAGGTCAAAAAAGATTCTTAAAATCAAAGTACTTTAGGTGTTATTAGTGTCTTAGGTTCATAAAATGAGTTAAAATCATTGTTTTAACTTAAGTTAGTGTCGAAGGCTATTTGTCGTATGGGTAATAAAATTAAAGCCACCATGTTCGAGATAATAACTACCTCTGTTTTAATTTCATTTTTAACGCATTGATGTAATGGAAGGCAATTATTTCTCCAAATTTAAGGTCATATTACTCACATAGTGAAAAGAACCGCTATTTCTTCAGGGACCTATTCATAGTGGTAACTCAGTGAAAATTGCAGCTCTTTCACTGAGATTTGGTTTATTCTAATTCAGAGGTAAAGAAAACCATTTCTCAAACATATAGGAGCATCAAAGAATATTTTTAAAGCAAGGACCATTCATGTTTGAAGATCATTGAAGACCTCCTATGCTATAAACATGGTTATTCTTTTAAATAAGATTAATTATTGTTTGACCTAGGAGGATTATTATAAGTGGGTGATTACATTATCTATGCATCTAGCCTATAGCTACCTCACTTAAGTGAAGCGGAAATCATAGTACAAGGTATGACTAATTAAATGATATTGTGGATTGTTAAGCATAATGGGATGACTCGACGCTTGTTTTCGAATTATTTAAAAACATACCATTACTCCATACCATGATTACATGTCCGAAATCAAAGGAGTGAGTTTAGTTTTCACTTGACCAAAGTTATTTGTGTAGGCTATAGCTAACATAATTCATTTCTGTAGCAAATAGTTTTAGTATTTCAAGGCAGGAAAACGAGGGCTTCGTGTAGGGTTTTGCAACCAGAATCGAACAACTCTGTGTTTTTAAGCAGTCTAGTTGTTGGAAGATATGGTAAAAGGTGGTAATTTCAATAGGTTTGAGCCAATAGACACCAGGTTCATTGATGATAGGGCCAAACCTCAGTTTAAATCTACTGGCTAGTATAAATTTCTACAAAAGTTTTCTGGGGAGAATGCGGCTTTAGCTCAGGATTTTTCTAAGAGATTTGATGGTGAAAAGGTCAAGTTGGGAAGAAACACATTCAACATCTCCAAGGCCATCATAGCTCATGCTACTCAAACCTCTGCAACTGATGAATGTTGGTTCAAAAACAAAATGCTACCCACAAAAGTAAGTCTCTACCATACGCCTTAACATGTCAATGTTAAGTGGAATCTGACTGCACGTATTTCCTGCTTTAAGGCTGAATGGCAGCATGTGATCACCACAGTGCAAAAATTCATTACATGTGAGGGTAGGTTCTCCTCTATCCACCATTATCAGTTAATATTTATTACTCATATTTCAAGAGATAAACCTATGAACTTGCCCTATTTTCTATATAAATCCTTTCTCAAAATGTCCCTAAAACTATAGAAGATCCCTAATTACTCTTTGTACAAATTATATCATAGGTTTCTAATTAAAATTCTGATTTTATAACACCTTAGGAAGAAGAGGACCACTTGGGACAAGTTGTTGACAAAGGAAGGGTTTGGTAGCATAAACTCCAGGAGAAGGGTAGGGAGGCCCAAGAAAAGAGATACCCATGAACAAACTAGTGCAGCCCCTATCTCAAATATTTCACAATCTAACTCTATCCATTCATCAATTCCTTCCAATTTAACCCTCCCTATATCTCAATGAAAAGGCCAACTAGAAGCTCGACCAAGAAAGCTGGAGACCCTATGCTTATTCCAATAGTTCCACCAGTCAACGAATCCCATGTCAGCAATTCACCTAAAGAAACACAGACCCTAAGGGAATTCATGGAGGAATATAAGAAGAAATTGAAATAGAAAAGTGTTATGCCTCCTAAGAAGTTTGTGTCAAAAGAAGGGGAGAAAATAGCTTCCTCTTGAAGAAGAAAACTTAGGAAAAAGCTCTTCATGGCAGAGGAAATTCCAGAGGAAGTCAGCCCTGGAGTTCCAACTTCTAATCCTGTTTGTCTTCTAGAGGAATGCAACCCTGGAGTAAAAATATCAAGCCATGTTCCTAAAACAACTCATCAAGCTCAACCAAGCAGTGGTACTTATCTCATAGAATCCACTCTCTCACAGGCTATGCTATCTCTTAAGAAAAGGAAATATAAAATGTCAAGGACTGTCATAGAGGAAGAGCCTACTTTGGCTCAACTAGTCTCCTCCATTGTCTCTTAGATCAAGAAGAGAAAGAAGACAATGATACACTCCTACTCCTCTTATGAAGATAGCAGTGACCCTGAGTATACAGAATCAGAGTATGAGGAAGGAGAATATATTAGATTCATGCTTGGAGGTAAGAGGTCTAAGTTCATTCCAAATCCTTATATCCGGAGACCTCATACTAGGCCTAAAAATAAACTCAGACTAAACAGTAAGTTGATTGTTAATCCTTCATTAAGAGATGAAATTATTAATATTGAGGAGAGTTCAGAAGATAAAATCAAGAGGAGAAAGACTCATCCAAAGAGTCAAACACAGAGAAAGAGGTCAGACAAGAGGGTGACTAAAACTAAGGCCATCAGAATTTTTTCCTCTATTCTAGACCTTTGAAGAATGAAGGAATGGGGCTTCCTTTGGAGAAACTTTTCTTTTTTGGGTTAATTTTCCATTTTTCCAGATATAGCTACTTCTTTTGCGAAGGTAGAAATATATGTGAATATTAACATATGATTAAATGGAGCTACTTTTTTTATTATTATCATGATGGTGACATCAAAGCAGGTGAAGTGGAGGAGATTTCAGTTATAATGGATGCTTCCAGGTGTCATGTATCAAGTCTCCTCCAAAATTTCAGGGTTCTATTTTGCAATTTTTAAGGAGAACAACCACATGTCACTTTCTCTATTGTTTACACATTCTGTGAAGTTAGTTGCACCAGAACAAAGGAGTAGTCTTCCAACAGAATACCACATCATACAACCACTTCAAATTGTTAGCCTTCATGATGTTTACTTTATTTATGATATAGCACTTTGTATTAAAGTTTTAGGGATAAGCCTCATCTCTTGCATGAGATTGTAATAAATTTTTGGAATGGGTTCACTCCTTTTGTGGAGATGACAGTATTATGTTTTTGTATATATGTGACAAACTTCTATGAAGTAAAGGTTCGTGGTTTTAGAATCTTGGCTCATATGATCAGTACTTTTCAGTGAATGAAATTTAAAGAAACTTATGAGAACCTATTATCAATCTAGTGTGTGTATTGTTAATTTTCACTTGTGTTTCCATATCTTATTATCTTCAGTTGTAGTTTGTAATACCTCATGTTGTTATGTGTTTTTATCAGTCTCTTGACATGTTCATGTTTTTTATCAGTTTTTATTAGTCTCACACAGTGATCTTTCTTGGTAAAATATATATAATAACAGTGTAAAGAGCATTACTTATGACACTTATCTTTCATAATATTTCAGTGAGAATATTGTAAGACTAGACATACGCTCTCTTGTTGAAATATTGTTAAATTTCTACTTGTGTTATTTTATACCAAAATCACTAGATTTATACCTTGCAGACCCACTATTTCTTCTTCCATTTGACATTTTATTCTCCACATAGGCTACAAAATCACTCTTTTTCTACCACATCCAGATCGAATACCCTCATTAGTAGATTATTGGATTTGACTGAAATCTCTTTTCAGTGAATGAGAGTTTAAACCACCTAGCAAGATTATAAACCACATTATTATATAGCCTTAGAGTTTAGGATGTGTCTGGTCAGGCGTTTGATGCAATCCAAGTGATGATTCCAATGCTAACATCTTTTGGTACGTCTGCCAGGAGATGAAGGCCTTCAAACAAAGTATTTTCCTGAGTTTCTTGTTTTCAATTGTTGGTAATCAATTCTTGATGGTGAACAAGAACTGGTAAATTTAACAAGACTGCAAATTATTTCACCTAGCGACTCCACAAAGAGGAAGAGGGGTTTCAAGACCTCCTACTACGAGGAGAAATTAGAGATTACCTACTGTGACTCCAGCTCCTGACCCAGATAAGATCATTAAAGATGCAAAAGGAAAACAAGGATCATTTGAGGCCACATCTCAGTCAGTGAAGAAGGTACACAAAAAGTACATTCCAAATAAAAAGTTACCTTCATCTACTTTAGAATCAAAAGAAGTTTTAGTTTCAAAATATCTTGCTAAAAAAACTCAAGTTGAAACTCTTTCCCTAGAAAATAAAGTAGATGTTGTTAACCTAGGATCAGCTGAAATTTTTTCTCACTCATCACTTAGTAAATCTTAGATAAGTAATTAGAGGAAAAAATAGATATTTTAAGTGTCAATAAGGAATCAGAAGAGTTTGTGCTAAAAAAAGGGGAGTTAGAACAAGTTTTGGAAATTGCACCTTTTCTTGATAGGGATGTTTTAAATGAAGAAGAATTTAAGACCATTTTAAATTTCCTTAAAACTCATATTGAATACCAGTCTCTTATTACCCCTCAGCAAGAATATTTTACTTTGTCTTGAAATCCAGCTGTTGGTTCATCCTCTTCTCATCCACTGTAAGAGAGTGTTCCTCAAGGCCTTACTTTCAACTTATCTAATTTCCTAGCTCAACAAAATAAAGTTTAATTAACCTCATCACCTCAAAAGACAAAATTTGAATCTGATTCTTTTTTAGAAGGTGAAGTCAACACATCCTCTGTTCATCTCTTTGAAAATCCATTGTTTTTAGTCCCAAGTCCTGAAGAATCAGCCCAAGATTTCCAATTTTCTGCTATCCTAAAACAGATTCAAAATCCACAAATTGTAATTCCTATTTCCCAAACATATACATCAACCAATCATCCATGATTTTTACACCATCAAAATATGGCTCAGCCTACCCTTACAAGGATGCAGTAGATAGTGGCTTCAAGATATGCACCACTTGCTCTTTCTCAACCTTTGCATCCACTTCCTCAAGGCGATTACTTGAAATATATTCCTAAATACACCGGGGAGGGAGAAGAAGTTCTGCTGAGGAAAATTTAGTGGATTTCTATAGTTATGTTGATAACCAGAACATTGAACATGAAGATGTCTGGTCAATACTCTTTGTTCAGAGCTTGGGTGGTGAAGCTCGTAAATGGTTTAGAAGTCTGCCACCAAAATCAATAATAGGGATAGATGAATTAGAGGAAGTATTTGTGAAGCAATGAGGTGATAGGAAATACTATGTGTACTACCTTACATAATTTGGAACTCTGAAAAAGAAGGTAGACGAGTCATTGGTTGATTTTACCAAGAGGTTTAATAATATTTATTAGAAATTCTGAGAAGAAATTAAGCCTCTTGAGACTACAACTATGATAAATCTTGCAAATTCTCTAGATTATGAGATTGGTTTATGGATAAGGGCTGAGAAAATGTAGACATTAATGGATATTCAAGAGGCTACAATTGGAGTGCAGTTTAATCTTATGGCTTCTAATAAATTGAAAATGGAGGAAGAAAAGGCAGCAAAAGCAAAAAAAAAAAGATGAAAGAAGAAAAACATTCTTCTTCTAAATATCTTACAACAGAAGAAAAGATTGATCAAATTTCCAATTTGATCAAAAAACTTGCCTCCAAGATGACAAAATTAGAGCTATAAAGGAAACCAGCTGTTAGAGCCAATCAAAATCAGGCCAATAGAAATCAGGCTCCCTTTAGGAGGCTTTTTCAACCTCAAAAAATCGTACAGTGCCCAAGGAGGAATGCTGATGATCAGAATGCTCAACCTCCTTTGAATAATTTTGCTGAAGAAGAGCAGCAAGAACATGAGGAAGAAAATGAAGAAATAAACCTTGTAGGAGAAACCTCACAATCAACTTGTTTGACTTTGAAAGAATATGAAGACCAGTCAAGGATTTATTTGTTTTCAAATGATGAGAATGTCCAAAATTATGCACAAAATGATAAAAACAGCAAGAAGCTGAAAACAGAAATTATCACCTGAGGTCTAAAGGTCCTGTTCAACAACCTAAAAAAACACAGATTTAGATAAAAAAGCTGCCAAACAGAAGGACAAAGTCAATGAGGTTCCTCCACCTCAAAATTCTGTCCCAATTGTCAAAATCATTGTAGAAAATAAAGAATTAGTTCCAGTTTATTTCAGCTTCAAATCTGAACTGAATAAAATCAAAATTTTGGTCCCACTTCTAGAATTGTTGAAAAATCCAGCATATAAAGAGTCTTTTAAAAGTCTGCTACAACCACCTCTCACTCCTGATTCATTCAACCTTGAGGATGAACATCCCACTATTTATCTAGGTTGCCATGTCCAAGACCAAAATGATGATAATTCACCACCTTTCTACCTCTCACTAAATATACATGACAAATTGATGCATAATTGTCTATTAGATTCTGGGGCTTCTCACAATCTAATGCCAAATAAAGTGATGGATGAATTAGGATTAGAGATCACCAAGAAATACCATGACCTCTACACCTTTGATTCAAAAAATTCAAGTGTCTACGAGTAATTAAGGACTTGGTTGTTTCTCTTAACCAACTACCAAGGAAAATCTTAGTGATGGAGATTGTAGTTGAATACATTCCTTTTAGATTTGGGATGATATTTTACGGATCGTGGTCTAAAAAATTGGGAGGCACCCTTCAGATGGATATGTCATATGCCATAATTCCAGTGTTTGGAGGGGAATTTAGAAGGCTATATAAGGAAACCAAAATGGCCTACATCATTAGTGATCAGCATAATCCTTCAAAACATCCCATATATGCTGAAGAGAAGGAATTGGAGTCATCCATACTACACCTTGCTGCTGATGATAACAATTTTCAGCTTGAAATCAGTGAAAAACAACACTTTCAAGGTACAAATGAGCAGCATTTAGTGGGAGGAAAGATCTGGAAATTTTACTTTGATGGAGCCTCATCAAGAGAAGGATCAGGAGCTGGTGTAGTCCTCTTTTCTCGCACTCAGCAAAGGGTAACTATATCATATAAACTGCAATTTCCTACCACTAATACCACTATTGAATATGAGGCGCTTGTGCTGGGTATGAAGGCAGTGAAAGAATTGGGAGCTGAGCAACTAATTTCTTTTGGTGATTCAGAGTTTTTGATAAGGCAGGTGAGAAATAACTACCATGTGAAAAATTCCAAATTGAAGAATTATAGGAATGAAGTATGGGACTTGATTGAGCACTATTTTTCAGATTTTAATATAAATTTTGTCACTAGAGAGGAAAATCAAATGGTTGATTCACTAGCTATTGCTGCTAGTAATTTTAAAGTTCCTCTAGATGTCAAGAAATCCTATGATGTTCAAATCAAAAAAAGACCTTCTAATCCCAATAACATCAAATATTGGCAAGTATTTGAGGATGAAAAGGAAATTCATAAATTTTTAGAGTGTGTTGAAGATTTTGCAGACATACAAATTGATGATGAGCAGTACATTGTTGAAAATCAAAATAGCATGCCTTTTAAGAAAACCATGGGTGGGAAAGACATTATATATCTGAAAACTAACTATATTCCTAAAGGCCTAGTTCCTTTAGAAATATTGTTTGACAATAATGATGTTTCTATGAAGCTTGAAAATAAAGTTGATGGGGAGAGTACAATTGAATGTAACATTGGCATAGAAGATTAGCCAAAATTAGTCAAAGTGTCCAAATTTGTTTCTCTTGAAACTAGAACAAAATATATCAAGCTGCTGAAACAATATGTAGATATTTTTGCATGGTCCTATAGTGAGCTGGAAACTTATTATAGATGTATAATGGAGCACAAGATTCCTTTGAAAGTAGATGAAAAGCATGTAGCACAAAAAATCAAGCATATCAATCCCATGCTACTCCCAATGATTGAGAAAGAAATCAGAAAATTATGGGAAGCGAAAATTATTTTGCCTTTGATATTTTCTAACTAGGTAGCTAATATAGTCCCAGTTCTGAAAAAGAATGCAGAGATAAGAATTTGTGTTGATTTTCGCAATCTAAACCAGTGTTCTTTAATGTTCCCAATTTAGCTTCAGCTAATGGGAATATTAATTTTTCTCTTAAAACTTTGATTGATGAATAAATGGGAAAGGAGGCTCATAATTTACTCAAATATGAATAAAAATGCTTCCTAATGTGAAAGGGGATCATGTAATAACCAGTTCAAGAATCCACATGTGTGAACAAGGCCTAAAATATGTGGGCAAGGTCAAGTTTGACCAAGTCAACATGATTTACTCTCAAAGAAGTGGGTTCTAAATAAAGCCAGCTCAATGTGAACAGGGGTCAAATCCAACTAGATAAAATGAAGGCACCTTGAGTGTGAAAAGGGACAAGGCGTGAAGAATAATTCAAGGTTGACCAAGTCAACTAAAACTGTCTAGATGAATTGAACCATCTTGTTGGACAACGCAGTTTTTGTGGAGGAGCCTTTGCATGAAAGCAACCTCATAATGGGTGGGACCCTTGGTGAGGAAGCTCATAAATTATATAATGAAAGAAATGGAAAGCATATGGACATATTGGAGATTATATTTTAATGAGGTCTACTTAGAATTCTGGCATACTTAGCTGTTTAGCTAAGTTCCTGCATTGCTTAGTGCAAGGGTTTGCTCGGGTGGGGATTACCTACTCTTCCTTGGAGATCTTGTTCAAGAAATCTAAGAGGAGGTTTCTGATCTGAATTTTCCACTACCTGGTGTTGGTCCAAGAATATACCTTCAGCGGAAACACAGTCCCTTCATAAAACTGTGTTATTTCTTAAGGTGTGCAGTGGGAGGGGTTGCAACCCCATTTTGAAGAGCTAGTTTCCCAAGAGGAGGATCAACCTTTCTTTGGGAAAGCTAGAGGGAGAATCAACAGCCATTTATTTGCATGTTCAGCCATATATTTTAGATATTCAGCCATATAGCATTATTCAGCCACAGATTTTGTAGCAGCTTCTCTTGTATATATTTTATGTCAAGAAATCCTTGTCGGGTCTTCTTGGATTTGTGTAAAAGAGATTAGATCTCTGATTTTGTATATCATTGAGTATTATAATAACATTATCAGTCATATTTCTCTATTTTTTAAGTTAACCTCTCTTTAGAATATGCAGTCACTTGTGCAGTTGCTCCGGCATTTTGGCAGTCTTGGGGTTTTGGTAATTTTAAGTTGTCTTGAGAATGGGAGGCCTGTTTAACTAAGCTAAAGGCATTTGTTTCTGAAACTATTTTGCATTCATGTCCTATATTGTCCATTCTAAGGGACACAACTGTTATTTTCTACTGTTTTAACTCAATATTCAGGAAATAGTGTTTTTGAGGAAAAAATAGTTGCTTTTCCCCACTTGGTGAACTGTATAAATGCATAGTTTGTTGTTGTGAGTGTTATTATGATGGATATTTGTTTAAACACATTACATGAGTTGATTTCTTTCTGTTCTCCAACTTTGGAATACCTGAAGGTATTCTTATTGTTGTAGAAAATTCCAAGTTTGGAACATTACATGTTCATTGAAGGATAACTATCCATTTCCTAAGATGGATTATATTTTGTAGAAAGTTGTAGGATCCAAAATATTTTCAATGATAGATGGATTTTCAGGCTATAATCAGATTTTAGTTGACAAACAGGACAGAGAAAAGGAAAAATTTACCACACCATGGGTACCTTCATGCACAAAAAAAATTCCATTTGGTCTAATGAATGCAGGCGCAACATTTCAGCGGGAAATGGACATTGCATTTGCGGGGGAAAAATACAGATTTTTAGTCATCTATTTGGATGACATTACAGTCTATTCAAGATCTGATGAAGACCACTTGAAACATTTGAAACAAGTTTTTGACAAATGTAGAAAGTTTGGTTTGTCCTTGAACCCAAAAAAGGCATCCTTTGTTGTTCAAGAAGGGAAATTATTGGGACAAATTGTAACAAAAAGTGGTATCTGTATTGATCCAGGGAGAGTAGAAGTTATTCAAAATATTTGTTTGCCAAGTAATAAAAAAGAATTGCAACCATTTTTGGGAAAAATCAATTTTATGAGGCGCTTTGTTCCTAACTTTGCAGATCTGATCAAACACATAAATATCTTGTTGAAAAAAGATTCTTAATTTAAATGGCGAGATGAAGCAAAGAATTTTTTTTCAGCAATCAAGTCTGCCTTGACTGAAGCTCCAGTTTTGAGTAGTCCTGACTTTGAAAAATATTTTCTAATTTTTTCGTGTGCTTCAAAAGAAACAATTGCAGTTGTCTTGTTACCGAAGAACAAAGAAGGTTTAGAGCAGCCTATTTCATTTTTTAGTCATGCTTTAAGATATGTTGAATTAAAGTACAACCTGAGTAAAAAACAAGCATATGCATTAGTTAAGGCTTTGAAGTCTTTTCGAGTTTATGTGCTACATTCAAAAATTGTTGCTTTTGTGCCAAATATCACTGTTAAAGATGTGTTGATGAAGCTAGATACAGATGGAAGGAGGGGACGATGGCTGACCAAAATTTTGGAATTTGATATTGAGATTAGACCAACTAAATTGATAAAAGGACAAGGCTTGGCTCACTTGATGGATGAATCTAACTGCAAGGCTCTAAATATGAATATAGAGGCAGTTGAAGGAAGATGGAGAAGTCATTTCTAATTATCCTGAAATATTTCATTCAGATTGGTACAAGGATATAGTATACTTTTTGTTAAATTTCAACTGTCCCCCTGAAATGCAGAAGTAAAAAAGGAGAGCTTTTAAATTGAGAGTTGTGAAGCATTGCATTTTCGAAGAACATGTATATGAAGCTAAATCCCAAGAGATTATGAAAGAGATACATGTAGGAGTGTGTGGAGGACATTTGTATTGGAAAGCCACTACAAACAAAATATTAAGAGTTGGGTATTATTGGCCAACTCTTTTCTCTGATTTTTTTTCCAAAGTCAGGAGTTGTGTCGAATGTTATAAGTTTTCTAGTAAACATAAATTGCTACTATTACCTCTTATTCCTATTTCAGCAGATGTTCCTTTCTAGCAGTGGGGATTAGACTTCATCGGTAAAATTCATCCACCTTCATCAAGACAACATAAATGGATCCTCACAGCTACATATTATTTTACTAAATGGATTGAGGTTGTACCAACCAGCAATGCTACTAATATAGTAATTATTAATTTTTTGTTGGAAAACATTATGTCTATATTTGGTTGTCCACAGAAATTAGTAACTAATAATGTAATGGCCTTTAATTCTACTAATATGCAGAGCTTCTGTCAGAAATATGGTATTGAATTGACTCATTCCACACCCTATTACCCTCAAGGCAATTGGTTAGCTTAGTCATCTAATAAAATTTTTGTGAGAATTATTAAGAAAATGCTACCTCAAAATAAGAGAAATTGAGACACTCAGCTGGTGCATGCTCTTTGGGCAGATAGGGTAAGTGGTAAAAAATCAATTGGAATGTCTCCCTTTCAGCTTGTATATGGTACTGATGTTGTAATGAGTTTGCAATTAGCTCTTCTTTTGACTAAGTTCCTACAAGATGAAGTTGATGATGAAAATACAATCCAAAGGAGAATGTTGTAGTTGATAGAGGCACATCAAATCAAAGAATCACTGATGGATAAAGTACAGAAATATCAGACTAAAGTCAAATCTTTTTTTGACAAAAGAGAAAATCAACAGTTATTTCAGGAGAATGATTTGGTGTTGCACTGCGATGTTAGGAGAGAAGACCATGGAAAGCATAGTAAGTTTGAGAATATATGGTTTGGGCCATTTAGAATTGCTGAAGTTTTGGAAAACAATACTTTTCTGCTCAAACATTTGGATGATGATCAACTAAATGAAGGCCCAGTTAATGGTCATTTTCTTAAAACATTATTTGTTTAGTAAGTTAGTTGATTCATTTCATTTTAAATATCCAGTGTGATGTGTCAATAAAACTCCATGCCTAATGGTACTTATGTATGTCTATATGGTTAGTCTTCAGTCCAATCAGTCAAAGACTAGTCCTAGTCATAATTTCCAAGAAGTATTCTGAGTTTTGAAATTTTTTAAGGCACTGAGTCTACACTCCTTGAAGCCTCACAGGGAGGACTTCATCCCCAATAGGAGCCACTATTAGAACTGAAAATTTTGATAGTGCTATCACCATTGTATCATTGTTTTCAAAATTTTCTAATGTCCTAGTTCATGTCGAAGTTTGAGTCATTTTCAATAAAGGTCAAACAAAAGTCTCAAAATCAAAGTACTTTTGAGTGTATAGGTGTTATTAGTGTCGTAGGTTCATAAAATGAATTAAAATAAGTGTTTTAACTTAAGTTAGTGTCGAAGGCTATTTGTTGTTTGGGTAATAAAATTATAGCCACTCTGTCTGGGATAATAGATACCTCTATTTTAATTTCGTTGTTAACACAGTGATGTAATGGAAGGCATCTATTTCTCCAAATTGAAAGTCATATTACTCACATAGTGAAAAGAGCTCCTATTTCTTTAGGGGACCTATTCATAGTGGTAACTCAGTGAAAATTGCAGCTATTTCGTTGAGATTTAGTTTATTCCAATTCAGAGGTAAAGACACTTATTTCTCAAGCATATAGGAGAAGCAAAGAATATTTTTAAAGAAATGACCATTCATGTTTGAAGATCATTGAAGACCTCCTATGCTATAAACATGGTTATTATTTTAAATGAGATTAATTATTTTTTGATGTAGGAGTATTATTATAAGTGAGTGGTTATATATATATATATATGCATCTAACCTATAGCTACCCCACTTAAGCGAAGCATAAATCATAGTACGTGGTATCAGTCATTAAATGATATTGTGGAGTGTTAATCATAATGGGATGACTTGGCGCTTGTTTTCGAATTATTTCACAGCATGCCAATAATCCATACCATGATTACAGGTGTGAAATTAGAGGAATGAGTTTAGTGTTCACTTGACCAAATTTCTCTGTGCAGGCTACAGCTAACAGAAGTCATTTATTCAGCAAACAGTTTTAGTATTTCAAGGCAGGAAAAATAGGGCTTCGTGTAGGGTTTTGCAACCAAAATCGAACAACTATGTGTTTGTAAGAAGTCTAGCTATTAGAAGATATGGGAAAAGGTGGTAATTTCAATAGGTTCGAGCCAATAAACACCAGGTTCATTGATGATAGGGCCAAACCTCAGTTTAAATCTGTTGGCTGGTATAAATTTCTACAAAATTTTTCTGGGGAGAATGTGGCTTTAGCTCAGGCTTTTGTTGAGAGCTTTGATGGTGAAAAGGTCAAGCTAGGAAGCAAGAAATTCAACATCTCTGAGGCCATCATAGCTTGTGCTACTCAAACCTCTACAACTGGTGAATATTGGTTCAAAAACAAAACACTGCCCACAGAAGTAAGTCTCTACCTTAAGCCTGAAAATTTCAATGTTAAGTGGAATCCAATTGGACATATTTCTTGATTTGAGGTTGAATGGAAACATGTGATCACCACAGTGAAAAAATAATTTACATGCGAGGGTAGGTTCTCCTCTGTCCACCATTATTAGTTAAGATTTCTTGCTCATATTTCAAGAGATAAAACTATGAACTTGCCCTATTTTCTATATAAATCCTTTCTAAAAATGTCCCTAAAACTGCAGAAGATCCCTAATTACTCTTTGCACAATTTATATCATAGGGGTATAATTAAAATTTAGATTGTCTACCACCTTAGGAAGAGGAGGACCACTTGGGACAAGTTCTTGATAGAGGAAGGGTTTGGTAGCATAAACTCTAGGAGAAGGGTAGGGAGGCCCAAGAAAAGAGATACCCATGAACAAACTAGTGCAGCCCCTGTCTCAAATAGTTGACAACCTAACTCTATCCATTCATTAAATTTTTTCCAAGTTAACCCTCCCTCTATCTTAGTGAAAATTCCAATTAGAATCTTGAACAAGAAAGCTGGAGAACCTATACATATGCAAACAGAGCCATCATTCAATAAAGCCCATGACAACATTTCACCAGTGAGTAGTTCACCTAGAGAAACCCAGACCCTAAGGGTATTCAAGAAGGAATATAAGAAGAAATTGAAACAGAAAACTGTTATGCCTCCTAAAAATTTTGTGTCAAAAGACAAGGAGAAAAATAGCTTCCTTTTAAAGAATCAAACCTAGGAAAAATATCTTCATGGCATAGGAACTTCCAGAGGAAGTCAACCCTAGAGTAAAAACATCAAGCCATGTTCCTGAAAAAACTCATCAAGCTCAACCAAACAGTGGTACTTCTCTCACAGAATCCACTCTTTCACAGGTTTTTCTATATCTTAAGAAGGGAAAATATAAAATTTCAAAGACTATCATATAGGAAGAGCCTACTCTGGCTCAAGTAGTCTCCTCCATTGGCTTATAGATCAAGAAGAGAAAGAGACCACGATACACTCCTACTCCTCTTACGAATATAGCAGTGACCCTGAGTATAAAGAATCAAAGTATGAGGAAGGAGAATCTAGTAGATTCATGCATGGAGGTAAGAGGTCTAAGTTCATTCCAAATCCTTATATCCAAAGACCTCATACTAGGCACAAAAATAAACTCAAACTAAATAATAATAATATTGCTAATCCTTCATTAAGAGATGAAATTATTAATATTGAGGAGAGTCCAGAAGATAAAATCAAGAGGAAAAAGACTCAGGCAAAGAGTAAAACACGGAGAAAGAGGTCAGACAAGAGGGTGACCAAAACTGAGGCCATCGGGATTTTTTCCTCTATTATGGACCTCTGAATAATGAAGGAACGAGGCTTCCTTTGGAGAAACTTTTCATTTTTGGGTTAATTTTCCATGTTTCCGGATATAGCTACTTTTTCTGCGAAGGTAGAAATTATTTCTAAATATTAACATATGATTACAAAGAACTTATTTTTGTTTTATTATCATGATGGTGACATCAAAGCAGGTGAAGTGGAGGAGATTTTAGTTATAATGGATGCTGCCAGGTGTCATGTATCATGTCTCCTCCAAAATTTTAGGGTTCCGTTTTGCAATTTTTAAGGAGAACAACCACATGTCACTTTCTCTGTTGTTTACACTTTTTGTGAAGTTGGTTGCACTAGAATAGAGGAGTAGTCTTCCAACAGACTACCACATCATACAACCACTTCGAATTGTTAGCCTTCATGATGTTTACTTTATTTATGATAAGCCTCATCTCTCGCACGAGATTGTAATAAAATTTTGGAACAGATTCACTCCTTTTGTGGAGATGACAGTATTGTGTTTTTGTATATATGTGACAAACTTCTATGAAGTAAAATTTCATGATTTTAGAATCTTGGCTCATACGATCAGTACTTTTTTAGTGAATGAAACTAAAAGAAACTTCTGAGGACTTATTATCAATCTGGTGTGTGTATTGTTAATTTTCACTTGTGTTTCCATATATTATTATCTTCAATTGTAGTTTTCAATCCCACTTGTTGTTATATGTTTAATTTATCAGTCTCTTGACATGTTTATGTATTTTATCAATTTTTATTAGTCTCACACAGTGAGATTTCTTGGTAAAATATATATAATAATAGTGTAAAGATCATCACTTATGACAGTTATCTTTCATAATATTTCAGTGAGAATATTGTAAGACTAGACATAGCCTTCTCTTGTTGAAATATTCTTAAATTTATACTTGTGTTATTTTCTACCAAAAGCAGTAGATTTCTTCCTTGTAGACCCACTGTTTCTTCTTCCATTTGACATTTTCTTCTCCTCATAGGCTACAAACTCACTCTTTTTCTACCACGTCAGGATCCAATAACCTCATTAGTAGATTAGTGTATTTGACTGAACTCTCTTTTTAGTGAATGAGAGTTTAAGCCACCTACCAATTTTATAAACCAAATTATTAAATTTCCTTAGAGTTTAGGATGTTTCTGGTCAGGCACTTGATGCAGTCCAAGTGCTGATTCCAGTGCTAACATAGACCTATGCACCCACTATTTTTATGGTGTTTGGATTGGTTTGGGGGGGGGGGGGTGTCCTTAAGGTTTTTGTTCACCTTTCACCCCACTTGGAGCCTTTTTTCATGGATCTATGACGTTTGGAAGTGGAAAACAGTTTTGAAGGCTTTGGAAGCCACATATGCCAAAAAGGTCTCATGAATCATTCACTTGGATAACCTAGTGCCTACTTTACTTGGGGGACCCTGAGGAATTTTTTGTTACTCTTCACATTCCTTTCCTTTTTGATGCATATTGGACACCACACATGCATAGTGCCTCTTGACCCCAAAAATTGGGTACCCCTGAAGTTTTTGAGCATAGTGCATAATTTAGCAAATGGCCTTGGTTTGAACAAATGTTGGTCCACTGACCAAATGATTCCTATCACACATGTTAGATATGCCTTGATAAAATATTATATGTTTTCCATGAGTAAAATGTGACTCAAGTAAAGGGACTTTCAGCAATGATAACAATCATATCTATGACAACTCTTGAAGCCTTGAAATAAGAAATGTTGCATTTGAAACGTGACACTTGATTATTTGAATCAAGCATTAAAAATATCAATCTTCGTCTTACCCAAATGAAAATGACATTAGAAGTTAAATTTTTGGCCCCATTGAACCATTCTATGATCTCTACTTACAGTAGAAAATTCAGCCTTAACAAGACTCAGTTGTTGAAGGATGACATTTTCAAGAGTAGAATTGTTTTTGGTGCAACCTAAAGGGCTTTGTAGCTACAATTGTTAAGGTAGTGTCAATCAACATTCAGTCACAGGTAGAGCAGAGCATCAAAGATGAAATGAAATGGTGTGTAGTACACCATTTCCAACAAAACTCTTGGTTTTCTAATGCATAACCATAACAATCACAAACTAATTGACTTGAGGCATAATTTGGAGGATATTGTGCACCATATTCTGGTCAAATTTATGGCAGCAAGGTTCCTAATCCTTACATTGCATTAACAAAGGGTCTAGAACCTTGAAAATTACAATATTTTCATGTCACAAAATCTGGGCAATTCTTTTTTGGATTGTGGAAAGTAAATTTGGTGTGTTTGCTGCTTTATTAAGAGTAGGGGATGAAATATGTAGAACCCAATATATATCAACAATATTAGAGGCAATGGGTGGCCTAATTTCATGCACTATTTACTCCTGGAAGAAATGGTTTGGTAACCTTTATCTAGAAGTGATTACAAGGTAAGCCACTTAAGAATTTTGGAAAAGAATTTAGGATAAAAAATGACCAAGCTTTTGACATTTGGCACTATACTTTAAAGAAAAAGTAGAATGAAACTCTTTAACTGTTGATTTTGACGAATATATGACAGAAAAAAGGCCAAATATCCTAAAACAAGGTTACCCTCCTTAAATCATGCAAAGGAAAACCATTTTCCCAGTCATAAACTATACATATTTGTATTTTTGAAGATCCATAGAGAAACAGTTATGGATTTAAACCAAAAATGCAACTGTCCCCTTGATGCCTTGTTGACACTTCTAAAATAGGATTGAACAGTGAACAACATCACGACTAATTTTATGATAGCCCTTTGGTGTCATCTAAGAATAACAATATAGAAAGGGATAAATTGTGCATAACTACAAGCACTAGATTCATTCCCTAAATATAAAAAGACGAAGCCACTTGGTTGAAACTTGGAGATCAAAATTCCAAGCATTTTCATCACATTGCAAATTCTAAGAAGAGTAATAACACTATTTTGGAAATGGAGGATGGGGATGGTAATATTCTCAGGATTTCTAAGGATCTAGTTGGTCTAGGGGTGAATCACTTTGATGAGGTTTTTAAGAAGCCAAGAAGTACTAATATAGCTGAGATCATTAAACTTGTTTTGGATTTCTCCATATTAAAGCATGAGGAGAGAAACAAGGCTATTTGTGAGGAAAGCTCCTTTAGGGAACTATTGGTTGTACTTTCTAAATTTTTGAAGGACAAGAGTACTGGGCCTAATGACTAGACTATGGAGTTTTTTAATGGTTTTTTTAATATTCATGGCACTGATCTACTCCAAGTGGTGGAGGAAGTAAGGATTGTGGGTAATGTTTTTGTGTCATTTAACACTACATGCTTAGCCCTGATACCTAAGTTGATAATTTATACATTAGTTAGACATTAATTTAGATTAGTTAGACATTAACTCATGTACCTAAGTAAATGAATGAAAAGTCGAAGACAATTGTTAAAGCTCCTTGAATTTAAGATAGTGGAATAATATACCACCCTATGTTGGAGGAAACAAGTGTTGCTTGGATGCACACATATCAACATAAAATACAACCAAGAATTTGGCTTAACACACTTGGAGAATTATAGGGGATGGAAATAGATAGATTTGAGCCAAAAAGAAACAGTGACTTATTTGCCTCTGATTTCATTGCATATCAAAATCACGTGTTTGGAAAGTAATTGTAGACAAGTACTCTCAGTTGAACATAGACATGCAATTAGTATTCTTCACCTTTTGACTTCCACAATTAATTATGATTGAATACCTTCACAAGATAACTATAGTTTCATTTAGATTAGCCAGATATTAATTCACAAGCCCATGTAAATGAATGAAAAGGTGAAGAGGGTTGTGAAAGCTTCCAGAATTTGAGATAGTGGAAGAATATAACACCCTAAGTTAAAAAAAACATATGTTACTAGGATTCAAGTTGGTATAAAGCATATGCATAAAAATCAACATAAAACCCAACCTTAAGTCTCGACTGTGCCATCAAATAGGATAAACTTAAGTCTTGATTGTGCCATCAAAATCACCTAGGGCTGGCCCTTGGTATCATCCACACCACTTGAGGGGAGGGGGGATGCTTGACCAAGGTCTCAACATTAATACAAGTTTGATTATCATCCAACTTGTTGTTGAACCACACTCCCATGGGTTGAAAGGACATTATTTAGGAAAGGTATTTCCATTTAATATATATTATGAATGGATTCTAGGTTCATTTTGCTTCAGATTTATCTCAGTTGATGCCTTTCCCTAACCAAAGAGGTATCTAGCTTTTCTAGGTCAAAATTTGTGCTCAAAAGCTACATTACAAATAACATGACGTCAAAAAGTGGCTACAATGTGAAATGCATCATAAACGAAAACCCCATCAAAAAAATCATATTTGGAACGTGTTTCCTACTTTTGTACAGGTAATGTATTGTGGGATAAAGTCATCCCATTTTGGGAAAAACCTCCATGTTTCTCAGAGAAATTCCATCATTACTACCCATGTTCTCAAAAAATACTTTAAAAAAATGAAGTTATCCTTAAATATTTCCTTAAATCCACAATAAAAGAAAAAAAAAAGACTGAAACCCTAAACATAAATCCATTATTTGTTAAACGCATTATATGCCTAGTGTCTATTGCTATTGGCTTCTCTCATAAAGTGCCAATATGTCTAGGGTTGCTACTTTCCTTGTTTCTAAAACAGTGTTTGGCTCTTTCTATGAGAGGGAAGCATCAATGGGAGAACATCTCATGGAGGCAAGTTGTATCATAGATCCTTTTCATCTATTTATGCCATTTGGAGTTAATTAGGACTAGGAGGGTGCACTACTTAAGATTTTATATAAAAACACGTGGTGTTGCATAAAAATATGTGGAGTTAGTGAGTTGGCACATGTGGGCATGTTCTTACATGATGAAATCAGCACATTCAAGAGGCACTACATGAGTTAGTTACTGGAGAAGCATGCTTAGCATGAGCTGTCTAGTAAGCACCTATCCCTAGCACATGTGAGGTGCTCTAGTTGGGGAATATTCCCTTGGAGAGTGCACTCTCTTAGGTTAGTGTCTAACCTGGTCATGTGGAGTGCTTAATTCTAGAGGCTCCCATTATAACATCCCCTCTTACACTATAAAAATGAAGGAGAAGCATATTACATTATATAGTAATAGTTGGTACGTGAGAGATGTGGTTGCTAGTGATAGTGCTTCCCTTCATGGGTTTTTTAGAAGTTAGTTGATTTTTCATTGTATGCTTGGGAGAAGCTGGTGCCTTAAAACACTTTACTGGGTACAAAGAGGCCCTCTCTAATTTGATTGAAAAGAAGACTAATTTGGAGATCATACTTGGAGACAATGCCACCTACCCCATGAAAGGGATAGGGATTGTTACTATTAAATTAAATCAAGGTCAAATCCTTCATCTACGAAAAGTATTGTATGTACCTGATTTAAAAATGAACCTGGTATCTATTTCTATGATGGAATATAAAGGCTTCAAGGTAACATTCGTTGATGGGAAGGTATGTGTTTGGCAAAGTAACTCGAAAGACACATTTACACTTGGATTTAGGGTTGAAGGTCTCTATAATGTAGTGTTGAAAAGTTCAAGGCCAATTTCATTACTCGAGGCTTCTCTCAAAAGGAAAGAATGGACTATGACGAGATATTTGCACCAATTCCTTGATACACCACTATATGATCTATAATTTCTCTCGTTGGCTCTCAAGGATGGAGCTTACACCAAATGGACGTCAAAATTGATTTCTTGCATGGCTTACTTAAGGAGGAAGTCTATGTAGAGAAACCTGAGAGGTTCGAAGTTCAATATCGAAGGACACATGTATTCGAGAAAAATACATTGTAATCCAAAGATTCTTATATGATAGTAAATTGGTAATTCAATCAGGAATAAGGATGGCCAAAAGACCAATGAATGCATAAATAATTTGAGTTATAAGACAAAGGTAAAGATCTGGCTCAAAGAAAACACCGTGAAATACTATAATGCCTAAGCTTGCAAATTCCTAAGCTTGGGAATTTACCCAAGTCAAAGGCGTTGGAATTAACAAAAAACAAATGTAACTATTGACTCGTGTTGACTTGTGCCACTGAAATGTTGATACATGATGGGGCCAAAATCTTTTGCAGAGAAAATATTCATTTACTTCTCTAAATAATTTAGAAATAAAATTTTCAAAAAAATACAGTTGAACTGGTGACTCTAAGCTCCTTTAGCAAGTCAAAAAATGATTATCCTCTCCAAAAAAAATTATAATAGTTATTTCACATTTACATCATGACATGCTCCCATAAATGTTATCAGTGTGAACAACATAGGCATTTCACATTTACATGATGACATGCTCCTAGAAATGTTCTCACTGTGAACATCATAGGTAGTCCTAAATCTAGTTCATCAATCTGCCATGCAACAATAAATGGAAGAGCACAATATTCTCACCTGCAGTTGAGTCCGAACCTGCTCCAACTTAGATTCATGTAACACGGATCTTTGTAAAAATTGACTTCTGATTGCTTGAGATGTCGAGTTATTCCTCACATATAATGCTTTGAAATTAAAACTTTAAATTAACCAAAAAAACTATAGTTTTACAAGAAAATTCAACCTGCTCCTGAAGTGCCTCTTTCAACTGAGAGACAAGGGTTGCCCATTTGGATTCACTACTTTCAAGTTGTTCAATTCATTGCCTCAAAATAGTTTCCTACTCTTGAAGTTCATCTTGTAGGGTTGAATTTTGGAGATGTCATGTTCATTCAAAACCCAGATTTACATAACACAAAATAAATGGAGAAGTCAATAGCCTAAAAGGATATCCTAAGTGAACCAAATTGAGGAAGTGTGTATACCTTGCAAAACAAGTGTTGAAATTACATAGTAAGAAAAAATCAACATTATACACAAGCAGGGAAATACACAAATGGTTCTAACACAAACATTCTTAGAAATAATAATTGATTTTTATTTTAGTACTTGTTTTTCTCTTGTTAACGTTCTTCAGGATATTTTGGCATATACTATGAATAAAACAGGACCAACATCTGGAGGAATTCAAAGATACCTGGAAAAAGAGTGCTTTGGGGAACTAGTATAACTGGAAATATTGTGGGAAAGTTTCAAAATAGCTTCAAGGTTAATTCACCTTTTGAATTCGAATACTTGGAATATATCTAGCTATTATCTAATCTCATTAATAAAAATTGAATGCTTCTTCTAAGACATCCATGTGTTTGTTATTGTTAAAAGGAAGGAGTCATGAATTTTTTTTTCATAGTTAAATGTCCCATTGTTCATGGGTGGGCTCCACCTCAACCTTTATATCATCAATACATGAAATTACTATCTTTGGCTTAGATGCCACAAAGATATATTTTATGTCAAATCACTTAAGATCTGTACCTACATTAACACTCAAGAATACCTATCATGTTTTAAACTTTGGTTATCATCACCATAAGTGCTCCAATTTAACACAAGGCCACACCCAAAAGACAGCTGAGTGAACATGTCATTAAATTCCTCACATGGATTAAAACTCCAGTAATATCATTCAATCTAAAGCACTTAAGGGATCTCAAGTCAGGCTGGGAATGGAAATTTGATCAGGGAGACTACAAGAGTAACATTATGATTACTCTAAAAGTATGATAGGAATTTCACCAATAAACGAAGAAGATCTAATATCTCAATTCTCTAGTCTCGCATTTCGAAAATTTATGGAAATGACAACCAAACTCACTAACAAAGTTATCAAGTATTATAATATTTTTATAATGAACATGTAAGTCCTGTAGGTTTTTTGGGGTGTTACTACAATAAAATCTTGACAGATTACTTGTAATGAAACTTTTTTCTTATTATTTTGGTTGGAAGATCTTATTCATGAATTCTAAGAGTCCTTCCTGTTCTTTTATTAAATATGCAGAAAAGAATAAAGGAACGATGCATTTAATCTATCTTCAAATTTTTTCTCCGTATATAAGTGAATCTTTGAAACAAAAGGTATGTGGCTTTTATTCTAATCATTCATGTTTTTTTGGGGTTTTCTTTGGTCGGCCTTCACTAGGTGCTTAGTAGCTCGAGAATTATGAAGGATATATGCTAGTATTAGTACATACCATATAACCCTATGACTAACATGCACCTCAAGGTTTTTCAGGCTGGAGGATGCATATTTTGTGCTCCAGTATTTGATGTGTTGGCCATTGGGGAAAACCTATCAAGTTTAGATATGAAACCTCGCAGGTTACAACCTTGAGGTGCAAAACTTTGATCCAAGTTTTGATGGGTTTGTACTAGTTTCCATATTCAAATATAATACACCATCTAGATTCGATGAGCAGAGGAGGAACAAGGTCCACAAGTCATTGATGATAAATTGACAAAGCCCAAGAGGATGATGGAGGAATTGATCAAGAATAATCAATTTTTTATCTCTTACATTGGATTTGGATAAAGAATTTTCACTAGACCTGTAGTAATAAATTCTCACCCCACCTGCAATTGAAAATCCTTGTTCACTGGAGATATTAGTGTTCTACTTTTATAAATATAATGAGAAATATAAATTTAATAAAAATGTAGAGAATTCAACCTTATCCCAAAATTGGGGAGAACACTTGCAATGTAGGGGATAATTTCGAGTAGTCCTGATACTTTTCCTTATATCTAGCATGAACCCTTATATCCACCATGATCGTAAAAGAGATGGATGATCTCCAAATAATAAAAAAATTCTAAACTTATTGATGATCATGCTTTCAGTGGAAAGGGCATCATGATGAACATCTCAAATTAAACTCGATACTCCTTATCTAACATTAACTACACAAATCACTTTAGAGGGATACTTTGTCTAGATGGTTAATACACTTGACAAGATATCAGTTCTAAGAGAGTATTTTGATAATACATCAATATCAAATTCAATGACTAGAAAAATCATCTTCAAATGGGTACCATGTTAATAACGACAACTCTTGTCATTTGTACATTTTTTTGCAGATTAATGATATATGACATGAAAATCACTATTGATTCATTTGAAAAAGGTAATTCATGAATTTTGTGGACTATTGGTGGGTGTGTAACTAGTCAAACACCTCCAATAAGGTTCATGTTACAAGCTACAAATTTAAAGCTATGGTGAATATTTAACACCTTCAACATATTGTTTTCTGATGAAGTTAACATAAAATTCAATTGAGTATGAAATTAAAAGAGGCCATGGATAATGATAGAAGCGTTAGAGGTTTTTGACTACTCTATTGTTGTTAATATCAAGAGGATAGAAAATTTTGTCATTGAATATTGTAGTAGGATTTGTTGGTATTATTGTGATCATCTTGATGATATCATTTTTGAAGACTATGTATTATTAGACTTTACTGCAGGACTTGGTTGTTAATGAAAGCACTATTGTACCTATAATGGCTATAGTATCAGTTAACTTTAAAATTTTTGGAAATATTGTTATAGCTGTAATGGTCATAACAATAGTTTTCTATGGAAGAATTGTATTTTTGAATGGAAGCATTGTTGTAGCTATACAAGTGGTTAGCAATGAACTCTTTGAAAAACACTATTTTCACATTAATAGTTGTTTGTTACAGAAGTCATGTTGATATAGTTGTAGAACTCCACTATCCACTCAAAGGATGGAGTCATTATTTAAGTCTGTATTAATGCATATGAGTGAGAACTGTGAAAGTTAATGAAGATCCTCTTGACACATATATCTGATAATGACGATTTGTTATAGAAACTCATGACTTGTTGTAGAATTTCAATACCTTGATTAAATGAAAAAATGAATTGGCCTCATGATGATTTAAAGTACTAACTTGCTGAGCAGATTCAAGACTGAGAGAAAAACTAGTTTTCTTTGTTAGTATTTGATTTATTGATATCTTGATACTCTTTTCCATATTTTTTCAGGATAAATGTTACAGGTCAATACTATTACTATAGCTTGAAAATAAATATGGACTCTATACAAGAAATTTTTTTCATATATGAACTCGACTAGATGGCAACATGAAGAACAAAAGCTCCTACACCTTAGATGGAAAGGGGGAGCTATAATGTCCTGGAAAAGGGTTGGATACAAGGTCTAGATCACTGATGATGATAAGAAATAAATGACCAATTTATGGTCTCATCCTATGACATGTAGATATGGGAACTATTGTATTGGAAACCGATTAGTTAATGAAGACAAATGTCAAGATTCCCACAGATAACAAAATTTAAAACAAGTTAATGAGGATGGGCTATATGTAAGCCATGATAGAATTATACATAGTAGAATTCAAAAATTGAGAGTTTAGAATGATGCCATGATGAAAGAACACTCTTGAAGATTAATGACCCCAGAAAAACATGTGCTAAGAACACCACACTAAAATTGATGGTTTTCATTGTTTACTAACTTTTTGAGAATATAGAACAATAGATTGAGATTGGGGGAGGATTTAGAGAAAATAAACACATGCAATAGATATTTTTAGCCAAAAAGGTAAAACTATGCCATGGGTACTACGAATATTCATATTTCTATGTTGAACTAGGTGATTATATTGGGATAACAAAAATGTTTAATGCATTACATGTTGACTTAAAAAACATGAAAATGTATGAAAAACAACATATACTCTACAACTTATACATTTGATGGTATATATGTTATCATATGTACTAAAAAATACATTGCAAAGCACATATTATACAAAAATATAAGACTATACTGACTGTTGAATGCTTGACCAACACATCTCACAAACATGGATTTCCTTCTTTAAAATTAATACACAATCTCTCATATAAACATGAGGGGTATCCATATATTACAAAACACTACTATTATATATAAAAAAACCACGATCATGTGAAGAACTTCTGCCTATACCTAGAAACCTATTCATAGCAAATTCTTCTCCACTAGGTATAACACCCTAGTATAATATTCATGCTCCTCCTTTGCCTATAATGTTTCTTTCCTTCAACCTCTCAAGCACATCATCATACTAGTCTCTGGAATACAGTCAA
Source organism: Pinus albicaulis (assembly GCA_034641835.2). Classification (NCBI taxonomy): domain Eukaryota; kingdom Viridiplantae; phylum Streptophyta; class Pinopsida; order Pinales; family Pinaceae; genus Pinus; species Pinus albicaulis. Next base: position 930,117,814 of record CM076584.1, read on the forward strand.
CTTCCATTACCTTGAATTTTTTTCCTTTTTAGTTCCCTCGCTTTTATAATAGCAGCAATTGCAAAGGCCATGGAGAAAATGAGAAGCCTTATGCCCAAAAGCAGCTTGAAGGTCGAAGAAAATGGAACTTTGATATGGAATTCCCTTCCTTTGATGCAGATATGTCATTGCAATGTCCCAAATATGGTCTACACAGCTCCGGATTACCCATAGATGAAGTTGCATTGAAGTAAGAAAATTGGTCAGTACTAGGAACTAAACCTGAGATATTATTGTATGAGAAATCCATTGATGATGTTAGGCTTAACATGCCTTCAATATCTAAAGGAATGCTTCCAACCATCACGAATGGTGGAAGTTGTGATGCTCTCAAATTAAAACTTGAGAGCCTCATTATATTCCCCATTACTGATGTTAAAGCATTCAGAGCTCCTCTGCCTACGCTGCCCATGTTGACCATATCTGAACCCCTGAAAACCCCCTCCACCTCTTACGGTTCGACTGCAGGAAAATATTGAGCCCTTATATTGATATTGGTAGTTGTGGTGTTGTTGTAGTATAAGTACCCACTGGGCATGAATGAGGTCGTTAGATTCAATGCCCTACCTTGATCACTGGAAGCAAGAGAAGGAAATGAAGACGATATCCCACCATTGCTAGAATTTGATGGATAAAAAAGTGAAGGAATCGAAATCTGGATGGGAGTGGGATGCCACTCGTGAGGAGAAGATTTTGAACGTTCCCTACCAACAATAGAAGATTCTTCCATGGAGGCCATTGTCACTACTTGAGCAAGTGTATCGAGATGTGGATTATTCCTATACAGTGCACTGTAAGCTTAAAACCTCAGGATTTAAGCCACTCGTATAGGGCACAATTTTACCTTGTCTCACAGTGGCCATGTACCCTAAGCTCACATTTCTGCATTTTCATTTGGCTCTAGATTCTGTAGTTGGTGTCCTCCAATTCAACAACCCACCCAACCTCTTCCGCCAAAACTCAAAGAACCTCATTAATGTCCACCTGAGGAGGGAGATTGTACCCTCTATGTTTTCTGAGACCTTGAAAGATTTTCGTTTTTATAGACCACATGTTTCTCTCTCTCAACTTTCGGCTTCTCTGGCTTGGGTTCACCCTACCCATTTCCTCTTTTCGAGCTATGTTAAAATTCCTATTTCAAGAGCTATAATAGAGGAGAGAAGCGAAGATATGGCATAAATTGGATGCAGAGCAAAGGGAGCTGTGTTAAAATTCCTATTTCAACAACTATAATGGAGGAGATAAAAATGAAGGTATGACATAAATTTCTGAATTTGATGCAGAGCAAAGGGCGTCCACCCTACACTATTATTAAAACTTGTTTTTCAATATCTGTTTGCAGAGCAAAGGACGTTCGCCCTATACTTATATATCAAAAACTTTGTTTTCCAATATGTGTTTGTAGTGGGTGTTATGAAAATATTGACTAGCGATGACAACTTAGTTCTTTTGAAAAACCTAAAAACTATTATTTCGTGCTACATATACCTTAAAAATAATAACTAGTATAAGTATATATATAATTGGAAGGTTTCATTTGTATTTATCATTGATAAATATACAATAAAAAATATATAATTACATTATATATAGTTGGAATATTTCATTTTTATTTGTCATTGATAAATATATAATAATAATAAAATATTATTATTAACTATTGCACAAAAATATAATTATCATTATTAATTTTCATATCCATCGGTATACCGATGCACATAACATGGACATCTCTATAGCGACATTGTCTTCTGTTACTGTCGTTATTGCGGCACCCCAGCTAGGTGGGTCACAAGAGTGACAACGTCGCCATCGGGGTTGCAAAAGCGACATCGCATGGTGGGATTAAAAAAATTGAGAAAAATTGGGGAACTTTTCGACAATATGTCAAAATTGTCGGAACTAAAGTGTCAGAAAATTGACCATATGTATTGGTGCTAGGTTTCAAGGTCAAATTTCAAATGAACAGCTGCAGAGATGAAATTGAGGGTAGGTAGGTATACTTAGGAACACACTTATATTTTCATTGTGGTATAGGGTTTGAAAAAGAGAGAATCATAATGAGCATATAACATGAGTTCATTCATCAGAGGAAGTAGAAAAAATTTATGAAAATCTTGTAAAACAGAGCACAGAAGTAATAATTATTCTTATAGACTCATAATATCATCATATAGAAGCATACATGTGATGGAGAGAAAGAATAAACATTCAATTTGATGGTGATACTGAGAAAAAATAATGCTAATAAGCATACCACTGGAGTTCCAAAATTATAGCTGCAACATGTCTTTGATTTCACTGTAAAAGAAGTACATAAGATCCACACTGCAATATCAACTATCCAACCTCTAAAATGACTTGAGTTGGAGTACATATAGAAAATAGATAATATTCCACCTCAGTGGGTCGAAACCTGATAAAAAATTCCTCATAAATGCATCTAATGAGTCATTAACTAGAATTTAGGGAAGTTAGAAACAGTCCCCCCAAATTTAGCTAATAACTAGGAATCTTTGCCTTCTTGATTAATTACAAGACTCCTCAACAATGAGGGGCATAATCAGACTTACTTATCCATAAAAACTCTCATGAGACAGCTATAACCTCAACATTTTGACCAATTTTCACTAACACATGTCCAGAAAGCATCCAACACAGAAGCGTCGCATGTCACACAGAAGTACCGTGTGCACTTGGAGGGTGTTTTTAGGCAGCTTCAAGGAATCTTTTTGTTGCTCTGAAAATTGGGCAAGGTAGCCTTGGATTTCCTCTATCCAAACCAACCTTAAAAATGATAAAATACCACCTACAAGACCTTAAAAACTTCATTTTTCCAAGCTTACTCCAAGAGCTTAGCGTGTAGTGAAATAAAAGTGGTAGAAGCATGAAAAATAGGGTGTTTTTTGAGTTTTTCTTCAAAACTAGGAGGAGTCATGAAAAACCAAGACCATATCTAGAATGACTCCAAAAGGAATATAACCATGTAAATAAAACCTACATTAGACCCTCTGAGGAAAAGCGTCGTGTGGCCACGCTATGCTTCTACAAGGGTGAAATTTCCAGAATTTGCTAAAAATCACAAAAAATACCAAAAATGCTCAAAACTGTTCAATTTTGGTCCATGGCATCCTTAAATGAGGATATAGACATATAGGGAAGCCTTAGCCAGCAGATCCAATTTTTACTTCTTCTTTATCTTAATTAGGGTCTCGTTAAGCCTTTTCTTCAAATTCTTAACCCTGGTTTTGGCGATTTGGTTCCTGGTGAAGTAGTGTCTCACCATGTCCCTCTGGAGGTTATTGTTTCTTTTTTCCTTCTTCAAGAGCTTCTCTAGTTTCTCATTTACCCTCTCGATGTCCAAATCCATCCCTTTGAACCATATTTCACCATGGTTTGGGATACTTGTTGTTGAGGCTTTAGAATCTGATAATAAAGTGAACTCAATCCCTACTATGTTAGCCTGATCTCTCCTAAAGTTGGTGGGAAAAAGGCTTGTGAAGTGGTCATGACACCCTACCTCTTGAACTCTTTCACAAAATATTAAACAGGCAGTGTTTTCAAAGGATTTCTTGACATAGGGAGAAGCATTGATCTCTTGCAAATTAGATGGCTCAAATATGGAATGACGACCTCCCTTTTTAGGATTTCTCTTCTCACCTTCCATGATTTTTGTCAACAAAGAAATCCCTAGCTTGATGTGAAGGAAAGGGAAGGTGAAAATTAGGAAAATAGGGGATGATAATACAGTGGATTTAGGGACAAAAATGAGATGGAATGGAGTTACAGAAAAATATCTATAAATTTGGGGAGATAGGTTGGTGAGACAACAACACAATGCAAGTGAAAATTTTGGAAATGAGTATGGGAAAGAGGGAAAAAGGTTAAACCAAAAATTCTACCTAGTTTCTCTGCAAAAGCGCAGTGAAAACTAGGGATTGAGTGACAATGGTAGCAATGAAGGGTATGAATGATATGTAGTGATTTGGTAAGGTGTATGAGTTATTTTTGGAGACTATTAGGTGACGAATCTATAGATTTTCCAAATGAAGCAAGCTAAACATCAATGAAACCAAAAACGTAGTTGAAAACCCTAGAAGAGGGAATCCACCCTTTGCTGAAGAAATTCACTTGAATGAGAGGTAAGTAATGTTCACTTATTGAATTGAAATCGTCTGAACCTTGAGAAATGTTGAACTGGCCCTTTTAATGGTTTTTTGGAGCTTGGATGCCAAAAGCGTAGCAAACTACCAAAAGCATAGTGTGGTTGCCCCAGAAGCATAGCAAGGAGAAGAAACGTAGCGAAGGGTAGGCTGGATTATTTTTGTAGGTTGTCTTCGATATTTGGATAGTTGTGGAGTGTTGTGAGAATGAGAGAGGAGCTCTTTTGGAAACCAAAGGATGAAATGAACTCAAAAAGCTTAATTTCCCTTTATAACTCACAAACTTTGCTTTTTTGTCTTTAGTTAAATCATAAGCCCTTTTGAGAAAATTTTGTTTTTGAAAAACTTTGACCATGTAGCATAATTTTTTGTTTTATTACCTATCCTTGCTAACTCCCAATGAATATTTTTTGAATGGTAAAAATGACTATTATTTGCCTTTCATTCATGACATGTTTGGACATTATGATGACAAAACAATATAAGCCTAGACCATGACCTAGATGAGGGTATGTTGACTGTTCTATGACCCTATATACTAGAGTGGTGACATGACCTTGAAAATCATGATGACCATGAATGGGTGAAGGGAGAAACATCAGACCTAGACAACATTCAGTGAACAAAATTTATTTAAGAATTTGTTTGAAAATATGAATTTTTGACTAAGCACTTCTACAAAATAAATTGAAAGAGAGTATTTGGTCGCTGAAATTTTAGACACTAACATTGGCTCCAGCTAGGGATGGAAACTCCTTTAGGAGGTGTCAAGAACATCGTAGACCAGGTAGCCTCATCCATTGGGAAATGGATTCAAAACTAGAAACTGAAATAGCTTTGACAAACTGAAATGACTAACTAAAACAGAAAATGACTTTGACTTAAAAATTGTCTTAACTTTTTGAAAATTTTCAAGGAAAACATCAGTTGATTATAGAAGCCTCATGGCCTTCTCCTCGAGCTTCAAACTTCTATGACAACTTCCTTATTCTTTGACAAAAAATAAAATGTTATTTACAATGAAAGTGAACCTTTTTTTTCAAGATTAGGTGAGATAGTGTTTGAGGAACCTACCATTCACTGGTCCTCCTAGAATTTCCTACCAATCAATATCTTCTAAAAAAAATTCCTTATTCCCCCTTAATTTTTTAATATTTTAAGGACCTTTCCATAGGTTACCAAACTTACCATGCTTGCCTTTGTCTTCATTTCAAGCATCCCATCAAAGAACACCATCTCTTAATTTGAAATCATCAACTTTGGTTTTCCTATCATAGATCTCCTTGATTTTCTCCTGAAGCTTTGAAGTGTGATTGAAAACTTCTTCCCTTGACTACTATAAATGAATCATTTGATTGATTCTTCACTAGATGTAATTTGGCTCACTGTCGATCTCTTGCAGAATTTTAATTATCGGTACTGCTAAGGAAGTGGGAAACACCATGTCTACACCATAAACTAGTTGAAAGGATGAGATGTTGATTGATCTCTTTGTGCTAACTTTGTCCGCCCATAGAGCATTTATTAAATTTTGTGCCAATTTCTTTTATTCTCTTGCAACAATTTCTTGATTATGTTCACCAATGATTTGTTTGACGATTCGGCCAACTCATTGCCTTGAGGATAGTATTTTGTAGAATGCCCAAGTATTATGTGATTTTTATCGAAAATTTCTATCATCTTTTTGGACTTAAAGGTGGTTTCATTGTCAGTGATAATTTTCTATGGGCAGCCAAAGCAAGACAAAATATTTCTCTCCAAAAAATGAATAATGATGGTGTTTGTAGCTTGTTGTGTGGGGATGGCCTCAATCCACTTTTTGAAGTAATCGGTAGAAGTGAGTATCCACTTATGCTGAGCTGATGATGGAGGGTGAATCTCGCCAATGAAATCAAGCCCCCACTGTTGGAAGGGTGCTTTAACCACAATTGGTTTCAAGGGAAACGGTAAGATTTTTCTCTTTTCCTAAAAATTTTGACACTCATGACAACTCATGACAGTTTTGTAGACATCAGAAAACAATCTTGGCTAATAAAAGCCAACCCTCAATATCTTATTTTTTGTAGTCTTACAAAAAATATGACCACCACAATCACCTTTATGAAATTCACTCATCACTTTTTCAACTTCACTTTCTACCAAACAGTTTAATAAAACCCTGCCCAGATATTTCCAATATAAACTATTGTTAAGAATGAAATATTTAAGAGCCTTCAACTTCAAAGATATACCTTTATTGTTGGGAAAATCAGGAGGAGGATTCAAATTCTGCAGCACATGAAAAATATTAGCATACCATGGTGATGAAGTAAAAAGTGCAAATACCTAAGGTAATGAATCAACCTCTACCTCTTGCTCCTCAGATAATGTAACAATAAAATTGATGTACAAGGCATGTAAATTTGAGTCCACCATGAGCTTAGCCAAGCCTTGTCCTTTGATCAGCTTTGTAGGTTTTATTTCTAAGTCATACTCCAGCATAGCAGATATCCACTTGCCACGCCAGCATTTGGGATCATTCTATGTTAGCACATCTTTTACAGTAGCATTTGGGACATATGCAAGAGCATGAGAATGAATAATATAGACTCGGAAATCTTTCAATTATTTCATTAGCGCCAATGCCTTCTTTTCAATGATATTGTACTTCAAGGTTGCGTCTCTTATGGTTCTACTAAAGAAGGCAATGGGTCATTATTTTTTCTGATCTTTCGTTTGCATAAGGGAAACAGCTAGAGTATGTTCATAAGCAAAGGAGAAAATGATGAAATCAAGTGTATAATCTGGGTTGATAAGAATAGGAGCATGAGACAATGCAAACTTAACTTGATTGAATTATTTCTTTGCCTCATCGGACCGTTTCACCTCACTGTCTTTCTTCAACATATAAGTAATTTATCTTAAATTTTCAACAAGGCTAGGAATAAACCTTATCAAGAAATTAATTTTACCATTGAATGACTGGATTTCCTTATTGCTTCTAGGATAGTCCAAATTCTAAATTGCCTCAATCCTTGAAGGATCTATCCGGATGTCGTCTTTAGATATGATTTGACTAAGAAATTTCCCTTCTTCCATAGCAAACAAACTCTTCTTTGGATTCAATGATATGCCAAATTTTCTATACCTCTGAAAAATTGTCTTCAAATGTTGTAAGTGCTCTTCATCCATCTTGGAAAAAATTGTGATGTCATCAAGATAAATGACCAAAAAGATATCATTTTCATTGGAAAAGGTGATATCCATCGCTTGCTAAAAAATTTCTCCTGCATTCTTCAACCCAAAGGGAACCTTAGCATACATAAAAGTACCCCAAGGTGTTGTAAAGGTTGTCTTCTTTTGATCATCCAGATGAACTAAAATATTATTATACCTGGAATATCCATCCAACAATGAAAGTCTGGAAGAACCAACCACCCTTTGCAGAATATGATCCATATTTGGAAGTGGGTAGTTGTCTTTCAGTGATACTTTATTCAGATTACGGAAATCTGCACACAAGAAAATCTCACCCATATTCTTTCTTACTACCATTAATTTTTATATCCAATTTGAAAAATGAAGAATAACTATAATACCAACAGTATAAAACATGTTCACTTATTTTTGAATAGAGGGAAGAAACTTTGGATTCATTCTCCTTAGTTTTTGGCGGAAAGGCTTCTAATTAGGCTTTAAAGGAATGGTATTTGTTGTACCTGTTTCCCATAGGCATTCCTTAGCTGCAAAAACTACACCAGGAAACCAACTCAACCATCTTTAGGTTCAAGCTGGTCCTTGAAATAGAGGGAGCTCCCTCAGTTGTTACGAGGCCTTGTTTAACGTTGTTCACTGACACTCAACAGTATCCTTTGAAGCACAATGGCTAGATTTCTGGTTTTAATTGGGGTTGGTTGGCTATCAATGACAATCCATATTCATGAATAAATCCCTAATAAATCCCTCCTTTACAGAGTCCTTTCTCAAAGTGTTAGCTTCCAGCCTGACAGAATGACTTGATTTATATAATAATTTGGGAGAATAATGTAAGGAGATCCCTAATAATGTAGTAGCCAGACTAACTACTTAATAACTAGGGAGATAAAGAATAACCAGTTGTAAAGAGGAGCTTGATCAAAAAAACAAACTGATATACTAATCTCTTTAAAAAAATTGTATTTTTTCAGAAATTATGAAAAATATGTTTTCATAATAAACAAAACATGATCAAGTCATTACAGAAACCTTGTGTAATTAAGATTTCAAGAGGAATTTACAATAATAGATAGCCCTGTAAATTAATATCTTAATCCAATTACAACTTCACAAAGAATCAAAAAATAAACTGAGATTCAATTAAATTTCCAATTGGATAACTGTACATGAATTAAATCATATGAAGAAAACAAATATGGAAATACTGGAAAAACGGACGAGAAACACAAATTCTGTCAAATCTAGAGATGAAATACTTTAATTAGAATTTATGGAGAAAATGTTTATAAAGATGAAAAGGTCTCAGCCTCAAAAGGCCACCCTTTCTTATTACAGTTCATCAAATATATAGAAATTACAATAATATAGTTGTTGCTAGTTTTAGGAAAATAAAACAAAAATCTTAACAATATACTAAAAATAGAATCTAATTTATTACAAAATTTCTCGATATAAAATAAAATAAAACTAAATATAAGAATTTTATTGCAAAAGAATTTGGAAATGCTAGAGTTGTCGATGCCAAATTCTCTTTCAATCTGGAATTAGCCCTTTTGATATGCTGATCTTTTGCTTGAAGATATTGATTAAAATCTTTAAATGCTAAATACTCTGTCACCTGTGTCCTTCAAGTATTTTTTTATTTTTTGGAAATGTGGGTTGAATTCTTGACCTGCTAATCCTCCTCCTTTAAATATGGAGCTATTGATGTCGTTCCCTGAAGATCTGTCAAATATCCTTTATATAAGGCAAGATCTACCACCTATCTAATATCTATCCCTTTCTCATCCATTAAAATAGAAGTAGATGTCAAGGAATGGATCTTTGCATCTTTCAGGAAGATTGTCAAATGCAAAGACATAGCGATCTATATTCTCAAAGGTTTGACCATTAAATTTTTTCTTCATTTTCCTTTTCTTCTTCAGTTTTCACCAGCCTTCTGACAGGTGGAGATGAAGGCCATGGAGCTAAGAGTATATCCTTAACGCAATTCCCTGAGTGGTGACAAATGGCTGCGTTAAGGATCTGATTCGAACCGTCAAATTTGTCAATATGGAGAACAAGATTTAGCCCAAAATATTGGCCAAGCTCAGAACCCGCAATGTCGAAATTGTTTCCATCCCAAACCCTGCAACAAACCCTTATAACAATATATTCCTTTTTTGGGATTAGGCGATGGAAGTGAAAAAGACAAAATTAACAAAGATGGCACAAGAAAAATATAGAATTGGCCCCAGGCTGACTATATTTATGTATCTGAATGAAGATTTTGATGTGTCCTGCATCACTATATGAAAATATTACATTTTGTCTTCGTATGAATCCTGCTTCAGATTCTTTGTTCCAGTTCTTAAAGTTAACACCACTAGGGGCTATGATACAAGGAGGAGTGGGTTGCTTGCTGTTGCCTTTGGGCTTCTTCCCATCTTACACCCACCTTCAATCCCTGCAAGGATGCCTGTTCAATAACAACGTATTGATCCAACAATTAGGAGTGACTCTCATGATGATGAGATTCGACCGTCCTATTTTGGCATAAAATTCTATTTGGAGAGAAGAGGAAGTGACAAAAAGATGTTATTACATCACATAATAATTCTGGAACGAAGTGGCTTACACAGCTCACATGCTCGTCATAGTCAACGCCGAGGGCTCCAATGCAGTGTTTATCAAAAATTATAAAGAAATTTGGGAACTAGTCGCCACCAGTTAGGGACATGACATGACATGCGGAAAATCCCCTAAACAAACCATCAAATAGCATGTCTGGAAAACTGTGAAACTAGCGATGGATTTAAATGTCACTGTCTCAAAAAATGAAGCATGAGACTCCTGAAGAACTTTGTATCTACAGCTTGGACTAGTAAGGATTAGTAGTACCCTTTCCTGAAAATGATTGTCAGACAAGCTTTCGATGGCCATGAATGCAAAGTAACCCCAAAGCAATAATGAAGAAATCATTTTAAGAATGGGAATAGCTGCAACACAACCAGAAACCATCACAGCTTGTAACAAATTACTAAGATGGTGTTCTTTGAGTGCAACAGGAAGTAGCAGAAAACTTGAACTGAGTTTCATGTGCTGTCATTGAAAACCATGAGAAGAAATTCGGAGGGGGTCCGTAATGATATGTGGTTTTGCTGCTGGGGGGTGCGAACAACTTCAAATGTTGCCACGTACCCATTACTTGTTTTGGAAAAACAATATTTCGAACCCACCTCCTCAACTAAATATCGAAAATCTCGAGGGGGTCTAAAATCAATGGATACCATCCTTCATAATTTGAAATGTTGGATAAGACTTAGGCTAAAATTGATTTAATTTTATAATATAATTTAAATTTAAAAAAAAATGTTTCCATAAAAATCATATTTTTATAAAAATAATATATTTTAAATCAAAAATTAATATATAAAATAAATAAACCTTGTCAAAGCATAATAAATATATATTTAAGCATTTTTAGCTTAGTAAGAAATTGACAATTTTTCACCGAAAATTAAAAAAAATTGGTGTGCAAAAATATGTTACAACAGTGTGCTGAATTATACTCTTATCTTACACTTTTAGATCAGAATATTCCTATGAAAAAACATCAGCAAATTGAGACATGAGTGCTTCATATTTACCTTTCATTTATGGGCTCAAGGATTTTGATATCTTGACCATTTTAGGCTTCTCGGGAGTGCCAAGATTGAGGTCTTCCACTCCTACTTCTATTGGTAGCATTGTTGGTTTCCGTGCAACATCATCTTGATCAAAAATATCCTCCAAAGGTACAAGACCTCTTGGAATGGATTTATCTTTCAACTTAATTACCTTCATTTCTGATGCATGTATTTCTTGGTCATCTTCATAAACTAGTCATCCATTTGTGAACTCACAAACTCCTCTTCCATCTGTAAGAAGTTGTTGATTTTTTTGTCATCTTGAAATACTTTCCAATACCAAACATTATCTGGAAAATTAGGGTGATTTTTGACATTAATTTCATACTTCTTGTTGGGATACACTAGAATTTTGAACATCTTGGCTAAAGTGGCAAGAGAATCAACAATGACATTTTTGCGCCTTGGAATCAATGACAAAGTATATACAGTGAAATTATTGAGGATGTCTAACATTGCATTGTGGTAAGCTCACATTCTAGGATACTTGGTCTGGTATTACCCTTTTACTTTCTTTATTACCAATTCAGAGTCGCCATACGCAAAAAATTCTTAGCACCTAATTTATTGAGAATTTTCAGACCGGCTATCAAAGCCTCATATTCTACCTCATTGTTTGAAAAATAAAATGCAAATTTGTAAGAAGACATTAAAAAATTAGGAGGAAGGTTAGATGACTGATTCATAGATCTGTGAATCCACACTCTAATTCCATCCCCTTCCTTACCAAAGGCTCAGTCGAAATCCAGGGTCCACAAACCACTTTCTTCATTGGGAAGCTGCAATTTGGATGAGTGATCTTGACTAACTGCTTGAGAAAGGTATGTTGTACCAATAGGTTATGTTTCTGTCATTTTTTCATCTATGTTTTTGGTTGATGCACTTGGATGCAAGCTACTTGGCATCCTTTCTTGTTTTTCTGCACTTGAAAAAAATGTTAACAGAATTTGAAAATTCTGAATTTTCTGCTTTTTCTTCCATAAAAAATTATGACGATGTTGAAAAATCATCATTGAATAAGTTAAAAGATTCTAAATCTATATGAAAATCATGTATTATGTGATTATTAGGCTTTTATTTTCTACTAATCATGTACTTATTCTTATTTTCCAGGCATAGTTTTCTTAGTTGCCCAAAAATGGGTATAGTAGCATAGGAAAAGTCGAGCTGCAAGGTGCCTCTAATTTTTTCTCCCCATGACCAGGAGAGAAGCATTCATATCTAGGAGGGATATCAGCTACAAAAACTTCCATGAGGACATTCTTAGCCTTAACTTTCTCTAAATACACCACTATATATTTAATGAGACCAAGACATTTAACCCTTCATGAATCAAAAGAGTAAAGGTCATGGTAGGGTATGGTACTATTCAATCCTAGTTTGTCCATGATGGCTTTAGCCATGAGATTATAGGACGCTTTGGAGTCTAGCATGGAATTATGGAGGATAAAATCATAAATTTTAAGGTTGAGATAAAAAGGAGGGGCCTCACTATCTTCTAAGTCACCATCTACAACAGGGCCAAATAAAGTTCAAGGTGATCATCACTCACATTTACGATATCAGAAATTTGATCTACCCTAAGAAATTTTCCTACCTGAAACTTATATTGGTCATTCTTGATTATTTCAGTCAAAGGAATAGAGACTTTCATTTTTGAGATTTCATTTTCAAGATTAAATAAGGCAGAATGTTTTTCTACCTCTTTAGATGGTGCGTCTTTCTTTTCAGGCTGAGCTTTGTGTGGAATCTCCTTTATTTTTCCTTCGTTATGAACTTCTTTACCTTTCTTCATATTATTGGTAGAAGCTTCACTGCCCATCCCACGATTAGGAAAAACAAGTCCTTTATCCTTGCTTTGATTTGAAGTAGTCATCTCTTTATTGTGAGCATATGTTTGATAATTCTGTTTTTTTTTTTACTTGAAGTTATAGGCATGTTCCTATTTCTCAAACCATACTGCCTTTGCACCTGGGTAAGAGAATTTTGATATCCTCTTTGGTAATCTTCTGTCTGTACTGATAACATATCATTGTTAGATAGAGCGTATTTTTTTATCACATGGAACAATAAACTCTTCATAAAACTAATATTATTCATCCAGGAAAATAGGTTGTTGATTTTCCTCAAATAAATGATTTTCGCCTAAAATCTCTTCTTCTTCTTCATCGGGGCCTTCTATATAGTTTTTATTAAATGGAGTGTCAATTTTCTGCTCACCTTGTTGATCCTAACCCCTCTGCTCCCTTTGCTTTATCCTGTATTGAGGTTGTTGTTGACCCCTGAAATTGGGATTTCTGATTGAGGTTTCAACTTGTCTATCCGCGATTTTCATTTTGTCCATCATCTTCTCCATTGTTTTCATCAAGGTATTGATTTTTCCCTTTGATGAAGTAAATGATTCTTCCTTGATGGTTACTCTCTTTTCTGATTTGATTTTTGACTTCTTGATAATTATATTCGCTTCAATGCTGACTGCATTTCTTCAAGGGTAGATGGATTTCTTTCCCTCTGTTGGTAAGCCATATCAGGATCTAAACCATTTGGATAATGAAATAGTGTGAGACTAGGAGGATACTTGAAATTTTTAGGAATGGAATCATAAATTCTATTGACTCTAGCTATGAAGTCTTGCACAGACTCATCGGGATTTATTTTCAAGGCATTGTATTCAGCTAGAATTTGTAAAGGGTTCTTCTTCTCTTCCAATTTTTCCATAAATAAATCAATTAGATGTTGTCATGAATTAGCTACAAAACTAGTTTTTAGGGATCGAAACCATTTTTTAACCTCTCCCAAGAAACTTTGTGATAAAGTGTGCATCTTGGCATCATTATTATCAATATCTTCAAGATCAATGAAATAAACTACTTTGACAATGTGTTGGTGAGTAGTAATCTCTGATGTTCCGTCAAATAGAGGAAATATTTGACCATAATTCTGAGGTAGTGCAGTGATTTGTGGTGGTAAAATCAACGGAGAAAATCTAGCCATGACTAATGGAGGAGGTTGTGGAGGTGTTGATGGAGTGTATAACTACATGGGATGTGATGGAGTGAAAGTGAGGAATGATTTTGTAGTTGTGTGAGAAGGTGTGAAAGTATATGGTGAAGCAAAAGCTTGTTGTTGGTATTGGAAATAAGCTTTTTCAAAAGTTACTCAAAACTTATCAACCAAACCCTGAAGTTTATGAAAGTCAAACCAGACCTTAATACCAACCTCGAAATAAAAAGACTCAGAAAATGGCAAGTAGGTCTCAAAATCAATGGGGTCGAAGAGTGTTTCTTAAAGGAAGGATTTAGACTTAGACCTAAACAAAGATGTCTCAAATTTGAAATTGAAGGACAAATCTTCTAGAGAAAGTAACCTCATAGGCAAGGATGTATATTTCACAAGTGGAGGTAAACCCTTTCTAAATTTCCAAGACTTTTTTTATGCTTTCGATGCAGACATCAAGGGCGTTTTATTTTGTAAATATGTTAAAAGGGGGTGTGATAATTTTTAAATATTTTATTAAATTAATTTGAGTAAAATAGGAAAATGTGAGGATTTTTGTAAATATCTTTTTATTTAATAAAAGGATATGAGGGAATTTAATTAGTGGAAGGATTTTAGGGATAAAGAGCTATCCTTTAGGGATGTTGAGAGATTTAGGGGTTTGTTGAGGAATTGAAGGGATTGAGCATTTAATTTAATGATTTTTTAAAATTGTATAAATAGGAGGGAGTTTTGGAGAAAAATACATTGAGATTGTGAGTGTGTGAGTGTGAGAGTGAGAGGTTTTCTGTTTGGATGCCCTCGGGCAGTTTATAGAGGGCCATCAGTTTCGAATACCTGGCCGAGATGAGAGTTGTAAGTAATTTTGTGTGTTTCAGATTGTATATATTGGTTGATTGGGATTATACATTTTTTTCTTGTAAATTTCTGAAACTGTGAGTTGATTAATGTGCACTTGTATTGGATGCGTTTATGAATTCAAAAAAAACAACTGAATGAATTGTACTTGGTAAGCACTGGCAGATCGATTTGAATAATCGATGTGGATATTGTTAAATGCAAATTTGTTTGAGTATAAGAAGGCGTTGAATCGAGCCTAAATCAAAGGTGTGGAACAGTATACAGTGATAATGTTTCATCTATTTGTTATAAATTATCTTATATAAGTTGGGTTTATAAAATTCAGTGAATTGATGATCGACTTCACACTTGGCTTTCTGATGATAATATTTATACAGCGCAAGTAATTATGCTGTTCCTTCGAGAAGTATAAGTACATTAAAGAACTGTAACATTGGCAAGAATGCTAGCGGAGATGAATCAAGTTGTAATTGATCTATGCAAAAGACGGATTGTGCAGTTAATAAATGATAAATCTGTGAGGGCGCAAACTATTAAATCTCTGTTAAATAAGGAGAGGGTGTAAGTTGGTTAAATTTCCGTTGAATGAAATTGATTTGAACCAAAGGCAGAGCTGCATGTACATTTTATGAAGTCGAACCTTGTAGGCACAGAATTCTTGTTTAAACCCTTCTAATCGATGAAACAGAGTATTAATTGCAGAGGCTCAATTTGTTTGAAAGTCAATTCAGTAGAACACGTGTTGAAGGCAGGAGCGTTGTAGAAAATCGGTGTTTTCCAGAGTAGCTTTCGAATTCAGGTATTGAAATTTCTGTTTTCTGTAATGTTGTTGCCAGTAATGAATGGATATGGTCTCACTGTAAGAAGTATATGGAGAGTGAAATTGTGACCGAACAGTGTAACAAATCGATATTTGACCAGATGTATAATTAGAACCATTGAATACCTTAGAAAAAGACGTTGACAAAGATTGGAGCAGATTGCTGGCTGCAGTTCATTTTAAATATGGATGAATTGTGAAAACGATGTATGTTGAGCAGAGGAAACGTTTTTCTCTGAAGCCAAAATTTGAACCATTGACAGCTTATGAAATGTCTGGTGGCCGGCCTGAGTTTCAAAAGGTCTCTGTTCCAGCTCATAGATATACGCCTCTGAAGAAAATTTGGATGGAAATTTATACTCCTGTTTATGAGCAGATGAAGATTGACATTCGGATGAATTTGAAGACTGTAAAGTTGAATTGAAGTCACGGTTAGACACCCCAGAAATTGGTAATCTCCAAAAATGTGCTGATTTTGTTCACGCTTTTATGCTTGGTTTTGATGTACCTGATGCCATTGCACTTTTGAGGTTGGATGATCTGTATGTGGAGACATATGAGAATTAAGCATCGGAGTTTAAAGGTAAGAGCGCACTCTTTAATTGAATCTAGCCATAATATTTTGAGATTGTCCGAATGTTTGATGAAGAGTTTCAAGATTTGAATTTGGGATGAAAGTGTTTAATTGAGGATTGGAAATGCAGATTGTAGTTTGAAATGATGTAAACACAAGTAGATGAGGGAATTAAGACATGGGTATGGTTTAAGGAAGCATTCACAATTTTGATGCTTGAGATGTATTTACTGGGTTTATGATTTTATAACTTTAAATGTGAAAGATAGCTTCCGCAGCTGGGAAATGTATGAAATGGCCTGTCTTTAAAGGTTAATTGGGCAGTGAATAAAATGCATTATTAAATGCATAGAATTTGTGAAGATTCTGGGTTTTGCAGGCTAGTGCTGCCGTCAGTTTCTCAAAAGACTCTCAAGGTCATTAAAAATTGGTGAGGGATTAGTGTATGGATTTGACCTCATGTGTCTTATGGGAGCCAGATTTCTCGATAATCTACACTTTGGCTCAAATTTACTAAATCAACCTTCTTAGAATGCCAGAAATTGTCACCCACAAGTCTAAACTTTAGTGAACTAAAAGAGGTACCCCCAGAGAAAATTTTACATTCGCTCCCCGGCAACGACGCCAAAAATGTTATTACTCCCTCTATTTCCCAAGGATGAGAAGGGAGACTGAATGAGGTAACCTCAAACCAATATTTAGATTTGGTAGCTAGCCCTACCAAACCAGAGAGGGCTCTCTCGGTGTCAATTTCGCAGTCAATGAGGTGACTCAAAAGGAAAATATCTTAGGCTATATATAAGCTCGATGATTTTGATTAGGGGTTTTTTTTAATTTGTTGGATAAGAAGTGTCAGTCTAGGAACTAGGTATAGGTTTCAAGGTCAGATTTTAAATTAACAGCTACAGAGATGAAATTTAGGCCAGGAAGCTATACTTAGAAACACACTTATATTTTCATTGTGGTATAGGGTTTGAAAAAGAGAGAATCATAATGAGCATATAACATGAGTTCATTCATCAGAGGAAGTAGAACAAATTTATGAAAATCTTATAAAAAAAATCACAAGAGTAAGATTTTTTCTTATTGACTCATAATATCATCATATAGAAGCATACATGTAATGGAAAGAAAGCATAAACATTCAATTTTAAGGCGATACTAATAAAAAAAAAATCTAATGAGCATACCACTAGATTCCGAAAATTATAGTTGCAACATGTCTTTGATTTCACTGTAAAAAGATGTACATAAGCTCCAAACTGCAATATCAACTATCCAACCTCTAAAATGACTCGAGTTGGAGTACATATAGAAAATAGAGAATATGACACCTTAGTGGGTCGAATATTGATCCAAAATGCCTCATAAATGCATCTAATGATTCATTACCTAGAATTTAGGGAAGTTATAAACAGTCCCCCCAAATT
Source organism: Pinus albicaulis (assembly GCA_034641835.2). Classification (NCBI taxonomy): domain Eukaryota; kingdom Viridiplantae; phylum Streptophyta; class Pinopsida; order Pinales; family Pinaceae; genus Pinus; species Pinus albicaulis. Next base: position 930,135,561 of record CM076584.1, read on the forward strand.
TAGCTAATAACTAGGAGTCTTTGTCTCCTTGAGAAATTACAAGATTCCTCAACAATTAGGGGTGTAAATATACTTCCTTATCCATAAAACAGCTCATGAGACAGTTTTAACCTCGATATTTTGACCTTTTTTCACTGACACCAGTCCAAAAAGCATCCAACACAAAAGTGTCGCGTGCACTTGTAGGGTGCTTTTAGGTGGCTTCAAGGCATCTTTTTGCTGCTATGAAAATCAGGTAAGGTAGCCATGGATGTCCTCTATCCAACCCAACCATAAAACTGACAAAATACCATCTACAAGGCTTTCATAACTTCATTTTTCCATGCTTACTCCAGAAGCGTAGCATGTAGTGAAAAACAATGTTAGAAGCATGAAAAATAGGGTGTTTTTTTAGTTTTTCTTCAAAACTAGGAGGTGACATGAAAAACCAAGACCATATTTGGAATGTACACTCCAAAATTAATTTAACCACATAAATAAAACCATCATTGGACCCTCTTAGGAAAATCATCGTGTGGCCACGCTACGCTTCTGCAAGGGTGAAATTTTCATAATTTTCCAAAAATCACAAAAAATACCAAAAATGCTCAAAAATTGCTCAATTTTGGTCCATGGCATCCTTAAATGATGATCTAGATAGCTATGGATTCCTCAGCCAACAAATTCAAATTTTCCTTCTTATTTAGCTTAATTAAGGTTTATTTAAGCTTTTTCTTCAAATTCTTAACCCTGGTTTTGGCTATTTGGTTCTTGGTGAATTAGTGTCTCGCCATGTATCTCTAGAAGTTATTGTTTATTTTTTCCTTCTTCAATATATTCTATAGATACTCATTTACCCTGTCAAGCCAAAACCCTTTGTCTTGATGTATTTCAGCGGCAATCAAATCATCAAAACTTTGTTGACGTAATGGATGAGATAACTCTGCTTCTTTCTCTTTTTTCTTGGTTAATCCTCTTGTTCTTGGCCTCCTTGGCTTTATCTCAACCTCCTTGCCTTCAAAATAATCAACATCTATCATTGCTTTTCCCTTACCTTTCTCTGCCTCAAGATCTAACTTTGGTTTTCTTTGGAGCCACTAGTTCACCTTCAATTGTATATTTTCTTGTTGTAGGAATGTTATCATGAAATTTTCCCTTTAGAGGTTGTCCTTGAGCTCTGCTATCTCTGCATATTTTTCTCTTATTATCTCCTCAGCTGATTTTTTTCCATCCACTCTGCCATGTCAACCTCGAAAGTTGCTTTCTCCTCATGCTGCTGCAAGGGTGACTCACTCTCATGCATAGGTGGCTGCTCCATGGTTTCTCCTAATACTAGCTTAGTTGTAGGTTCAGGTGAAATTACACCTTTGGTGATCATAGGATAAAAAACCATCCTTTTAACCTTCTCATAATTTTTAGTGACTTCAGACCTTGGTCTCTTTGTAACCTCTTCTTTTCTACTTGAAGATCCAACCTCCTATGGCTTTGTCGATGTTGATGGTATACTCTGAATAATAGGTGGACTAGTAGTAGGCATAGAAGCAACTGACTCCATGAATGTTTCCTAGGACATATTGATTTATGAGAGCTTATGTAAGACTATAACCTTGACCAAACCATGGTGAAACAAATTAGTTTGGTGATCCTTTCCATTACTCAGAACCTTTTCAGTCATTTTGACCAGACTCCTGAATAGATAATGAGGAAAATTGAGTGGCTTAGTGGCAGTGAAATGCATCGATATCCTTATGTGTTACTGGTATAGTCTTGAGAACCTCCCTTCACATGTAAAATACCTCATGATCAGCTTCATGAAATGGACATACCTTTCAATTAAATGCTTGAAGGGAAAGATGTGTTCAGGAGCATCTTTGTAATGTGGTTTTAAGAAAATTTTATAGTTCTTGATGTTCAAATCCATCCCTTTGAACCATATTTCTTCATGGTTCAAGATACATGTTGCTGAGGCTATATCATCTGTTGATAAAATGAATTCAATCCCTACTATGTTAGCCTTATCTCTCCTAAAGCTGGTGGAAAAAAGGCATGTGAATTGGGCATGCCAGCCTACCTCTTGAACTCTTTCACAAAATCTTAAACAACCAATGTTTTCAAAGGATTTCTTGACCTATGGAGAAGCATTGATCTCTTTCAAATTAGATGGCTCAAATATGGAATGATTACCTCCCTTGTTAGGCTTTCTCTTCTCACCTTCCACGATGTTTTTTAGCAAAGAAAACCCTAGCTTGACTTTAAGGAAAGGGAAGGTGAAAATTAGGAAAACAGAGGATGATGATACAGTGGGTTTAGGGAAAGAAATGATATGGAATGGAGTTATGGAAAAATCCCTAAAAATTTGGGGAGATAATTTGGTGAGTCAACAACACAATGCAATTGAAAGTTACGAAAATGAGTAAGGGAAAAAGGGCAGAAAGGTTAAAACACAAAGTTTACCTAGTTTCTTTGCAGAAGCATAGTGAGAACTAGGGTTTTAGTGAAAATGGTAGAAATGAGGGGTATGAATGATATGTAGTGATTTGGTAAGGTGTATGAGTTATTTTTGGAGGTTATTAGGTGATGAAATTATTAATTTTCCAACTAAACCAAGCTAAACATCAATGAAACCAAAAACATATTTGGAAACCCTAGAAGAGGAAATCCACCCTTTGTTGAAGATATTCACTTGAATGAGAGGTAAGGAATGTTCACTTACTAACTTGGAAGTGTCTTAACCTAGACCATGACCTAGATGAGGGTATGTTGACTATTCTATGACCCTAGACACTAGAATAGTTATATGACCTTGAAATTGATGATGAACATGAATGCGTGAAGGGAGTAGCATCAGACCTAGACAACATTCAATGAACAAAATTTATTTGAGAATTTGTTTGAAAACATGATATTTTGACAAAGGAATTATACCAAATAAACCTAAAAGAGAGTATTTGATCACTAAACATTTAGACACTAACATGGCCCATACCAGAGCGGGTGAAGCTTGTGGTGGGGTCCAACAAGGCACTCCTTCTACAAATCTAGCCACACTTTGTCGCCCACCTAGAATTTTTGTGGCACCCGATGTTGATCATGTCGCTTCTTGTACTTAGCATTGGCTCTGTCTAATATGTCATGAACGTGTTGAAAAATGTGTTTAATGTGCCCAATGAATTTCTCACCTTGTCATCTTCAGAATGGACATGAGACGAATTGGCCTGAGTAGCTGCAAATGGCATGGCTACGTCAATGGGACATAGTGGCTAGAATTCCAAACCCACTTGAAATGGGTTGCGGTTGGTTGAGCTGTGGAGGGCCTAGTTATAGGGAGTCTTGTCACTGCTTGGCCTTAAGTGAGCTTTATTAAGGATATGCACCGCTGTGTGTACCACTTCTGCCCAGAAGGTTTGAGGAATATTATTCTCCTGCATCATGGCTCTGGCAATTTTTTGAACAGATCTGTTTTGCCTCTCTGCTACTCCATTCTGCTGAGGTGTCCCTACAATAGTAAATTTTTGTTCTATGCCATATTCATTGCATAGATCTGCAAATTCATAATCTGTGAATTCACCTCCTCTGTCCGATCTGATGCATTTTAGCTTGCATCCTGTCTGATTTTCTGCTAATGCTTTGAATATTTTGAATTTGTCTAGAGCTTCCAATTTATTCTTGAGAAATGCAACCCATGTCATTCAGGAGAAATCATCTATTATCAGCATGAAGTAGGATTCTCCACTTGGTGTTTTAGTTCTTTCAGGTCCACACAAATCCATGTGCACAAGCTGGAGTGGTCTTATTGTTGATAACTCATCTTTGGCCTTGAAGGATGTGCGAGTCTGTTTGCCTAATTGACATGATTTGCATATGGTTTTAGAAGGCCTCTTTATTTCTGGCATGTCTCTGACAGCTTTCTTCTTGCTTAGTCTGATGATGTGATCGAAGCTGGGATGTCCCAATATTTTATGCCATAACCATGACTCCTCAAGTTTGCCAAGATGACATGCTTCATCTTCCTCTTTCACAATGTAAACATTACTCTCTGTTCGAACTCCTTTGAGCAGAGTCTTACCTGTGGTGCTTGATCTGACTTCACAATCTTGTGCTCTAAAAAGAACTTCACAGCCTTTGTCACACATTTGACTAACACTTAGCAAATTTTCTTTTAGCCCATCTACAAATAATACATCTTGGGCCTTTCCTCTGCCATTGTCTATGCTGACTGAGCCTTTTCCTTTTATTTTTCCTGATTTATCATTGCCAAAGGTAACATTGCCAGATTTCTTTTCATCAAGAGTTATAAACTTGCTTCTGTCTCCAGTCATGTGTTTTGAGTAGCCACTATCCAAATACCACTGGCTTTTCATGTCTTGAGCAGTTAGAGCCAAGTCACATTTGTTCTCCTTCTTTTTCCACCGGAGGCATCCTTTTGTTTGGTAATTTTTGTGAGATGATGAATCACATCCTTTCAGAGGACATTTGGAAGGCATATGTCCAACTTGATTGCATATACAACATTTGATCATAGTTTTTGCAGAATTGTGAGTATGAACAAAATTTCTTTGATTCATAAACCTCCTTGAGGTGTTGAACATCAATCTTTGTCCATACTTTCTACACTCAATGATTTTATGGCCAAATTCCTTACAATAAAAACAGTAACCATAGAAACTATTTGCATACCTAATGTAAGGTTGTCTCTTCCATTTGTTTGCTTGGGGCAGTCTCTTCAATGTTTGCATCTTTTGCTGGTTTGAATTACTCCTCCTTGCATGACAATATGCAACAATGTGTCCCAGCTTGTGGCAGACATAACAGGTGGCATTCTTCATAAGAGGGAAGAATCTCCTTTGATGGCTTCCAAATTTGACATACTCAGGGGCATATGATCTTTTTCCTATTTTCTTAGTGTTTACTGCATTCTTTGTTACTGGAGGTTTCTTCTGATCTCTGTCTTCCTCATTACATGTTTCTTCTTTTGTAGGAATTGTTTGAGCTGCTTCATCATCCTGTTTGCTTTTACAAAAATAATCTCTATGTTTTCCTTTTCTTTGCTTTTACTTGATTCTCCTTCATAGCCTATTCCAGTTTTTATCATGGGAGATCTTTGAGCAACCAGAATTTGATTCAACTTACTAGAGATTGTTGTCTAAGAAGAATTTATAGCCACTTTCCTTTGAGCATTTTCTAATTTCTTCCTGAGACATACTACTTCTTCTTCCAACTTTTCTTGTTCCTGAGTTTTTTCCTTGATTTGCTTAAGTAATATGTCCTCTATCTTCTTGGATTCTTCAAGCTCTATATTTAGTTGCATCAGGACTTCTGAATTATGTTCTTCTCATACAAACTTGAGGAAAATGTCCTTTTGTTTTCTGCATTTCAGCTTGAGTCTATCAATCTCTTCCAGAGCACTTCTTAGCTCCCCCTTGTTGAATTTTGCAACAAGAAACGGTGAAGGAGGCATCCTGAAACATCATTCCTGATCCTAGTTGGAAAGTGATCACCTAAACTAGGTGGGGCCCACACAGGTGATTTTTGTCGCAAAGTCTATTTTTAGACTATGTCTATTTTAGACATGTCGATCATATTCTATGAGTTGCAGGATGCTATTTGTGGATGGTTGGTCAAGTTGGAAAAATAGATGGACTTCTATTTTTAGACATATTGGGCAGAATCTATTTTTAGATTGCCAGCCTAAAAATAGATATGTCGAATATTATTAGCTCTTAATAATATTTGGACTCTAAACATTATCTTATTCTCTTGGAGCACTTCAGTTAAGTGCACAGATGTGGCACAACAGCTGACAGAAGGAATTACGCTATTCCTGAGGGTTTACTGGAGCTATTTCATGGAGGACTTCAGTTAGAACTCATGTGACAGAGTTTGGTGGAGTTGTAGAAGTAGTTGGTGGAGTTGTGTTCAGTTTAACTCAGTTAGACACAGTTGAGCTAGTTGTATCTAGTCTAACCGATTGATACACTAGTGAGAGTGGTGTGAATTAATTATTAATTAATTCACTAAATAATAACTCATTAATCAACTGAAGAATACATCAGTTAACTACAGTGCATGGACAGTTTCAATGGAGACCAGTGGAGAGATAGGTGAAAGGGCAAGATAGACTATCTGTTGTGACCATAGTGATGCATGAATTGCATCTACATATACATTGGAGTTGCCAATGATAATAACGCAGTCAATGAGAGTGGGATTACATTGAATTGGTCTTTGTAATCAGCTTGGATTGCGCAGTGGAGGCAGGCTAGCAGGTGGCAAAGATCGGTGCATGGATTTGCAAGATTGGTCCTGATTAGTGTATGACGATTGTACTGTACTGAGAGCTTGTGATAAGCTTTGTATGCTTTGTATGAGATTTTCATATGATCTCCATGATACATAATATGATAGTTGGGGTTTTTAGCTTCAGGCTTTCCCGTTAAACAACTGTGTTATGTGTGTTTTTATTGCTTCATGTTTTGCAATTGTTGATTAAATTTCCGCAATAATTATAGTGGAAGGATTCTGTATTCTGCATGAAATTAAAATAGTGTGTGATCAGGAGAGTCCAGATATATACATGCATATTATATATAATTTCTACATGGTATCGGAGCTGTGTTATAGATTTTCTACATGGAATGAGAGCAGGAATTTTTGGGTGCGTGAGTTTGCAGAGAATATTTGAAAATTTTAGTGAAATATTTTCAGAAAAAAATAGAATATTCGGATTCCTTGCAAAAAAAATACCCAAATTGAAAAAAAAAAATCGGTCAAATCGGAGCCCAGATGAAGGAGATATCGTCGATTTAAAATCAGCTCTTTTGTTAGAAAATTTTGCGACGGCGAGACAATTGCAATGTGCGCGAGCCAAGAATCTACATGCACTAAGGTAAAAGATGCATGCAAAGATTCGAGGAGAAAATCAGAGGTTAGTGACTTGGTGGTTGAGAGGGAGCCTCTCAACATGCAGCGTGAGAAGCAGTCTCAGAAGGTTGTGGAGCATCCTCAACTGCAGATGCAGAAGAATCTTTATAGATTTGAAGTAGATGGGATTTCTACGGAACTTCCTACTGTTGGGAAGTGCAAGAAAGACATGCAATTGAAGCTTGAGAGGGATATGGATTTTCATGCAGGTAAGAGTGAACCTCGGGATGTGGAGTAGCCACAAGATGAGGATCATGGAGTGGGAGCAACCACTCATGCAGAGAAATTTCGAGCCAGATGGGCAGAGGGAGTGCATACAGCTATACCACAAGGTAAGAGGTGGGGCGACATGCATGGATAATCCAAGAAGAAATTTCTGGGTAGGATTCATTGAGATGGTGTGGATCTCATGAATTGAACCTAGCTACGAGGTGCCCACAGAGCAGCAGTAGCATGATCAGTTGGATTGATGTAGGCAGATCAAAGTGACAGTGTTGGATACTGGAGCGCGGTTCAGAGTTGACAGCAAGTGCAGAGTGCATGGTTGCAGAGTTCAACAGCGCAGTGGTTCCTAAATACATGTGCAGATGGTACCAGAAAAATTTGAAGACTTTGATGATATATGCTTTAGACTGATTGAGTTGTTTGGAGCCTTTTAGTTTCGGAAGTGTTGCAGCAAGAGTTGCAGAACAGATGCATGGAGTTGCAGGGCGCTTGCAAAGGTTGCAGGGCGAATGCATGGAGTTGCATGTCGCATGCAAAGACAATCCTTTCTTGTTGAGAGGGAGTGTTGAAGTTTGCAACAAGAAATAGTGAAGGAGGCATCCTGAAACATCATTCCTGATCCTAGTTGGAAAGTGATCACCTAAACTAGGTGGGGCCCATACAGTGATTTTTGTCGCAAAGTCTATTTTTAGATCTATGTCTATTTTTAGACATGTCGATCATATTCTACAGAGTTGCAGATATTTTTTGGATGGTTATCAAGTTGGAAAAATAGATGATTCTCTATTTTTGTATTAGTTATAAATCTATTTTTAGATTGCTAGTCTAAAAATAGATATGTCGAATATTATTAGCTCTTAATAATATTTGGACTCTAAACAGTATCTTATTCTCTTGGAGCACTTCAATTAAGTGCACAGATGTGGCACAGGAGCTGACAAAAGGAATTCCGCTATTCTTAAGGGTTAACTAGAGCTATTGCATTGAGGACTTCAGTTATAACTCATGTGACAGAGTTTGGTGGAGTTGTAGAAGTAGCTGGTGGAGTTGTGTTCAATTTAACTCAGTTAGACACAGTTGAGCTAGTTGTATCTGGTCTAACTGATTGATACACTAGTGAGAGTGGTGTGAATTAATTAATAATTAATAACTCACGAATCAACTGAAGAAGACATCAATTAACTACAGTGCATGGTAGTTTCAGTGGAGACCAGTGGAGAGATAGGTGAAAGGGAAATACTATCTGTTGTGACTATTAGTGATGCATAAATTGCATCTACATATACATTGGAGTTGCCAATGATAATCACGCAATCAATGAGAGTGGGATTACATTGAATTGGTCTTTGTAATCAGCTTGGATTGCACAGTGGAGGCAGGCTAGCAGGTGGCAAAGATCGGTGCATGGATTTGCAAGATTGGGTCTGATTAGTGTATGACAATTGTACTGTATTGAGGGCTTGTGATAAGCTTTGTATGCTTGTATGAGATTGTCATATGATCTCCATGTTACAGAATATGACAAATAAGTTTTTAGCTTCAGGCTTTCCCGTTAAACAATTGTGTTATGTGTGTTTTTATTGCTTCATGTTTTGCAATTGTTGATTAAATTTCCGCAAGAATTATAGTGGAAGGATTCTGTATTCTGCATGAAATTAAAATAGTGTGTGATAAGGAGAGTCTGGATATATACATGCATATTGTATATAATTTCTACACCCCTCAAGGTCGACTTCACCTTCTTCTTCTTCATCTTCTAGCTGGAGACCTTCAAGTTCTTCTATGGCCATCAATAAGAACTCAGAGGTTCCTTCTTCACTTGAAGGTTCATCTAAGTCTTCAGATGCAATGTTGTCTTGTTAAGCATAGAAGGATTTTCTGTTGAACTTCTTTCCTTTCTGCCAGTTTTTTGATGTATTCTTCTTTGTTTCTTGAGCCTGATTCCTTACTTTCTTGTGAGGACACTTAGTAGCATAGTGTCCCACTCTTCCACAGTTAAAAAATTTTAAAATAATTTTACCTTTTTATTTACTTGAGCCTCTATCCAATTTCTTGACAAAATTTGCCTCTTCTTCATTCGAGCAAGAGCATATATCTTCCTGTTCTTCTTTCTTATTTTCTATTTTAAAGGCTGCCTCTCTCGTACTTGGCTTCTTCTGTGGGAGCGTCATCTCGTATGCTGTTAAATTTACAAGTAGTTGGTTCATGGTCAAGTTCTCCCAATCAGTTGTTTCTTCTATTACAGACACCTTGGGATTAAACCTGGATGGAAGAGATCTTAGACTTTTTTGCACAATTATACTTTATGGCATGGTTTTTCCAAGAGTTTTCATATTGTTAACAATTTCCGCAACTTTTAGGAAAAAACTGTCAATGTCTTCATCATCATTCATTTTTAAGTTCTCAAACTGGGCTCTATAGACTTTAATTGTGGCAGTCTTTACTTTCTTGTCTCCTTCATGGATGTTCTCCAGAGTATCCCACATCTCTTTGGTAGTTTCTTTGTGCATTACTTTGATAAACTCTGCTTCACACAATCCATTCAAGATAGCATTCATGGCTTTTGTGTTAACTACAAAATCTTGTTTGGATTCTTTCCCTGAGTTAGTTACCTTTGGGGTATATCCTAATTCCACAACACCCCAGACTTCTATTCCTAGAGACATTATGTATGTCCTCATCCTGATTTTCTAGAAGGCATAATTTGCACCTGTAAAGAAAGGGGCTTTATTGGTTGAGCATCCTTCTTTAGTAGCCATCCTAAGAATCTAGAATCTCCTTTCAATTGTTAAACTGGTACAAAGGAACCCGCTCTGATACCAATTGTTGAATTATTAGTTGAACTGAGAGGGGGGGGGGGGTGAATTAGTTCAATACATACATGAGCTTTTTAAATTTTCACCAGCTTATTTGCAGCTTACTTTTGTATTCAACCTTAGTATGTGAACAAAATTAATATGTTGCAGCAAATATTTAATTAATGTGACATTAAACTTAGTATGAGAGCAGTAAACATTAAGTAGATTTGATAAATCATCTCAGCACACAGGCATCACAGATAGAGACAACAGATATAAGTGGAAACCCATAAAGGGAGAAAACCACATCTTATTATTGTTGTGATGCAAAGGCAAGCTCCAACTCCCTCTCACCACTGTTTTTCTGCAGGCACCAACCTACAGGAGGGTCCAACCTCAATTCTGCAAGCTACAACTTGCAAGGAAGCTCCAACTCCCTTCAATTTTCTGCAGGCACCAACCTACAGGAGGCTCCAACCTCAGTCAACTACAACTGACAGCTATCAAGCTTCAACTTGATAGGGTAGCTCCAACTTCCTCAACTTATCACAAGAAATGTTTGTTGATTTACCTCAGATATCAGCTCTGTTTAGTAGCATCTCTTTCTACTCCTCTCTTCCTTATCTTCTCTGCCTCAATATTCTATGCTTTTTCTTCTCTATCCTTACTCTCTCCTACTTTCACTTATGCATATCAAATTATATATATAGAGTTCCTCACATGACTGTTTGTATTCCACAAGGAGTTTGGAGTGAACAACCATGACTCTTTGACTTCTGTCTTCTCATTCCTTTGTCCAACTCATTTAAAATTATAACAATCAGTACACATTTCAATATTACAGTGGGAGTTTTGTTTTCCTACTGGAGACTTGCCAATGCATCACAAACAATAAAAAATAATTACAATATTTACATTCACATTGTTAGTTACACACTTCAATTTCACTCAGCTCCTTTTCTGGATTTTGGCTTTATTGAATTTGTCTTTTCTGATGTTGTTGAGTGACTGTTCTGTATACTTTGGTTCACCTTTGTGTCTATTCATCTTTTTCCCTGTACCATTTTTCAGTCGCTGTCTCTTTCTTTTTCATTCTTGCAGGCTCTCTCCTTCATTGCAATTGTATACCTGCTGTACATATAATTGTCTCTTAATATAACATCTGTGCAATTTATCATTCTACTACTGAACTGGGAATTTCAATAAACATATCTGGATACTCTAGAACTGTGTGGAAGATTTGATGGTTTCTCATTCATCTATGGTTATGCAACCATATTATAAACGTAATATACCCATATATTATACATTTTTCTACCAGTGTTTCGAAATGCTGCATAATATCCTTGACTTTGGCTTAAACCCCGACGCATCAACATTATATATATATATATGAACATAGATATACTCTTACATGCTCATGATTTCCTCGTAAAATATATTCCCCACTTCAATTGCTACAACAAATATTAAACCGTCACAATATGGTTAACCCACATATTTTTCATGGTCCGTCCCCTTTGCATATTTAACCATCCTCCATTAACCCCGCAAACCTTAGTTTAAAAGGTTCTGATCAATATAATTCTAGAACTGGGCCCCAGTGCCTACGACCATCCACATCCGACGGCTGACAACACGTCGTACCGAACCTAACGATCCAACGGATATCACTTGGTGGATATGCGTGAATGATAACGCGCGATGGCGCGCAATGGAGGCAGTTTTCCCCGAACCTTTGGAGCTACGTGTCGACCCTTCTATGGAATCGCTCCAAAATTTTGAATACCACTTTCGCTACAAAGGTGGTGCGATAAAAACCGCTTCCAGCCTTAACCCACGTTCACTGTTCATCCGCAAGGTTCCGCTCCTCTTACCTCGAGGTTCCGCACCATTCAACTCCAGGCTTACAGCTGAGCGCTCCTCCACAAGTTCGACCAATCCACAATGCACCGTTCACATAGTATCTCGGTTCTCTGCGTGCATTCAATCCACAATTCGGAATGAAGATAAACACCTTACTCCATAATACAAATGGTTATCACGCATTGGTTCATCGTCTACCAGTCGGGATACACAGTCGACCATATTAACATCGGTTCCTCTAAAACTTTCTAGCGGCCAGATCTTCAATCGATTGGCCCTTCTCCTCTATTCTACAGTTCTATGCAGTTCTCTACGTAGATCTGTGCAGGTCTCCGTAACAGGGATCACATACTAAATCAAGCTTCATCATCGTAACACAGAAGGAATTAATCTAATTCCTCCATAATATATAACACAAGAACTTCACACCCGATTCCCTTTGCGCCCTTAAATTCGTTCTACCTTCGAACCTTCAGACTCTTGAAACCCATATTCAATTTTGCCATAATAACGAATGTTCCTTCTATAATATGTTCCCATACTCAGAACCAGTTTCTCAAATCAAAATACCTCTGCTCCTTGAATAATGCTTCTTCTTGCTCTTGAAGCTCCTCTGTTGTCTCTCCAAATCTCCAATCAACTAACCCTTCTAAAACTGCCTCTGCTTCATGTCTCATGCTCTCTTTTCCTTGTTGTTGTTCCAAGTGCTCCTCCTTTGCCAATTCCTTTGCCATCAATGACAACATTTCCAACAGTCTCCTCCTTTGGCATTGATGGCAATACTCTTCCTCAGTTTGCCTTATAGAAGCCCCTTTTTGCTTTTCCTCCCCCTTTGACATCAATGGCAAAGGGTTGCTCATTTCCTAGTTTGCTTTCTACATTTCCTCTTTCTGAGATCTTCTAACTTTGTACCCTGCTGTTCCAAACTTTGGATTAAATCTAAAATTCTGACCCTGTAGCCTTTTCTTTAACTCTTTTGTGTTGGGTGTATTCTTTCCATAATCCTTTGACCCTGAGGACCTGTTTCATGCTTTCCTTGCTGGCTGATCTCCCCCTGGAATGATATTTTTGTTTCTGTTCTCCCCCTGAAACTATGCTTTCTCTTTATATCAGAGAGTAGCATCTATAGATACTACCCCTAGTCTATCTCTCAAATATTCAAATGGTTCTCTAGCAAGAGGTTTGGTAAATATATCAGTTGTCTGTTCTTTTGTTGGTACATATTCTAGCCTTACTATCTTCTGAGCCACTTGTTCTTGGAGAAAATGATACTTGATTAGAATATGTTTAGTTTTTGAATGAAGCACAGGATTTTTTTATATACTTATAGCACTAGTATTATCACATCTGATTGAGATAGGTTCATCAATGCTTACCTTCATGTCTTGGAGGGTTTGCTTCATCCACATGAATTGTGTACAACATGCTACTACTACTATATATTATGCTTCTGTTGTAGACAGAGAGATAGATGTTTGTTTCTTGCTTAACCATGCCACCAGACTTTCTCCTAGATAGAATGCACCTCCACTTGTTCTTTTTCTGTCATCCACACAGCTGGCCCAATCTGCATCTGTGTATGCTGTCAAAGTGAAGCTTTTGCTTTTAGGATACCAAAGTCCATACTGTGTTGTTCCTTGTAGATATCTAAATATTCTTTTGACTGTCAGAAGATGGTTCTGTTTAGGTGCTGCTTGATATCTAGCCACTAGTCCTACTGCTAGCATGATGTCTGGTCTTGATGCTGTCAAATACAGCAGGCTTCCTATCATGGATCTGTAGAGCTTTTGATCTATATCAGCAGATCCATCATCAGCACACAGCTTGCATCCCATGATCATGGGAGTTGACACAGGTTTGCAGTCGTTCATTTTGAATTTTTTCAATATTTCTTTTAAGTATTTTTCCTGTGAGATGAATGTACCTGTGTTCTTTTGCTGAATTTGAAGTCCTAAGTAGAAACTGAGCTCTCCAATCATAGACATCTCAAACTCTGTTTTCATCTCATCAGAAAACCCTTTTTCTAGTTCTTCTCTGTTGCTTCCAAACATAATGTCATCAACATATACTACAACAATCAGGAGTTCATTTTCATGGGCTTTTATGTACAGATTGTTGTCTACTCCACCTCTCTTAAAGCCTTGTTTTTGCAAATATTTATCCAGTTTTGAGTACCACGCATGAGGAGGCTGTTTCAGTCCATATAGAGCCTTCTTCAGTCTGCACACATGGTCTTCTTTGTCTGTTAAAGAGAAACCTTCTGGTTGTTCCATGTAGACTTCTTCTTCTAGATCTCCATTCAGAAATGCAGATTTCACATCCATTTGATATACCTTGAAGTCTTGGTAGCATGCAAAGGCCAGAAACATTTTGATGGATTCCATTCTGGCTACAGGGGAAAATGTTTCATCGTAATCAAGTCCTTAGATTTGTGAATATCCTTTGCAGACCAGTCTAGCTTTATTCCTTATTACTTTTCCTTGCTCATTCATTTTATTTTTGAATACCCATTTTGAGCCTATGACATTTTTCTCAGTGGGTCTAGGAACTAATTCCCAGGTATTGTTTTTCTCAATTTGGTCCAATTCTTCATTCATAGCATTTACCCAAGACTTGTCCTTGCTGACTTCTTGAAATTTATTTGGCTCTATTTGTGACAACATGGCTATGTATACCTCTTCAGTTTGTTTTGTTAGCTGCCTTCTTGTTTGGACCCCTACTCTCTTGTATCCATTGATCTGATCTTCAGGATGGTTCTTCTGAGTATATCTTGAGGGAGCTTTAGAACTCAGCTCTGTATCTTCTGTTGTCTTGCTTGTTTCCTCATCATCTTGGTTTTCTTCTTCACGGTTGTCTGATGGACTGCAGCAGTCTGTATCTCTTGTATTGTTTGGAAGTTCTTCATCAAATCTCACATCAATGCTTTCTACTATTTTTCGAAGAGTCTTGTTGTAGCACCTGTACCCTTTACTTTTGGATGCATATCCTAGAAATATCCCTTCATCTTCTCTTGCATCAAATTTTCCAAGATTTTCATCATTATTATTTATGTAACACTTGCTTCCAAAGATTCTAAAATGTTTGATTGAAGCTGGTTTCCCATGCCAAAGTTCATAGGGAGTCTTGTCACTGCTTGGCCTTAAGTGAGCTTTATTAAGGATATGCACCGCTGTGTGTACCGCTTCTGCCCAGAAGGTTTGAGGAATATTATTCTCCTGCATCATGGCTCAGGCAATTTGTTGAACAGATCTGTTTTGTCTCTCTGCTACTCCATTCTGCTGAGGTGTCCCTGCAATAGTAAATTTTTGTTTTATACCATATTCATTGCATAGATCTGCAAAGTCATAATCTGTGAATTCACCTCCTCTGTCCGATCTGATGTATTTTAGCTTGCATCATGTCTGATTTTCTGCTAATTCTTTGAATATTTTGAATTTGTCTAGAGCTTCCGATTTATTCTTGAGAAATGCAACCCATGTCATTCTGGAGAAATCATCTATTATCAGCATGAAGTAGGATTCTTCACTTGGTGTTTTAGTTCTTGCAGGTCCACACAAATCCATGTGCACAAGCTGGAGTGGTCTTCTTGTTGATAACTCATCTTTGGCCTTGAAGGATGTGCGAGTCTGTTTGTCTAATTGACATGATTTGCATATGGTATTAGAAGGCCTCTTTATTTCTGGCATGTCTCTGACAGCTTTCTTCTTGCTTAGTCTGATGATGTGATCAAAGCTGAGATGTCCCAATCTTTTATGCCATAACCATGACTCCTCAAGTTTGCTAAGATGGCATGCTTCATCTTCCTCTTTCACAATGTAAATATTACTCTCTGTTTGAACTCCTTTAAGCAGAGTCTTACCTGTGGTGCTTGATCTGACTTCACAATCTTGTGCTCTAAAAATAACTTCACAGCCTTTGTCACACATTTGACTAACACTTAGCAAATTTTCTTTTAGCCCATCTACAAATAATACATCTTAGGCCTTTCCTCTGCCATTGTCTATGCTGACTGAGCCTTTTCCTTTTATTTTTCCTAATTTATCATTGCCAAAGGTAACATTGCCAAATTTCTTTCCATCAAGAGTTATAAACTTGCTTCTGTCTCCAGTCATGTGTTTTGAGCAGCCACTATCCAAATACCACTGGCTTTTCAGGTCTTGAGCAGTTAGAGCCAAGTCACATTTATTCTCCCTCTTTTTCCACTGGAGGCATCCTTTTGTTTGGTAATTCTTGTGAGATGATGAATCACATCCTTTCAGAGGACATTTGGAAGGCATATGTCCAACTTGATTGCATATACAACATTTGATCATAGTTTTTGCAGAATTGTGAGTATGAACAAAATTTCTTTGATTCATAAACCTCCTTGAGGTGTTGAACATCAATCTTTGTCCATACTTTCTACACTCAATGATTTTATGGCCAAAAACACTATTACCGATGAAATAGGTAACATAACCTCAAAACGTGAATTCTAGCCCAAAAAGACTCAAAAAACATGAAAAAACACCCCAAAAACAAAAAAAGTGTATTCCAGAACGCACTTGGTTTTTTTTTAAGGTCAAATTTCAACATTTTATAAAATTATACTAAAAACAAAATTGTTTCTTGAAAAAAGGATTGAAAAAACACCCTCAAAACAAAACCAGTTGATGCTTGAACAAAAAAAAAAAAAAAATTGTCATATTTTTGACATTTTTAAAAATAGAAATAACATTTTTTAATTTTTAAAATTCAAACATTAAAAAAAACCTAAAATTTAAGAAAAAAAAATAAATTTAAAAAATAAAAACATTTTAAAGCTTAAAATTTAAAAATATATAGGAATAAAAAAGTAAAAATAAAAACAAAATAAAAATTTTAATTCAAACATTAAAAAAATCCTAAAATTTCAGAAAAAATTTCAGAAAAAATAAAAAATAAAGAAAAATTTAAGGATTAAAATTTCAAAATATATAAAAATAAAAAAATAAAAATAAAAACAAAATAAAAATATTAAATTAAAAAAAAAATTATAAAAAGAAAGAAATTATAAAAAATAAAATATAGAAATTAAATTTAAAAAAGAAAAAGAAAATGTTTATTAAAAAAAAAAAAAAATTAAAGAAATATATTAAATTTTAATAAATTTAAAACTTTAAAATAAAAAAAAACATTATTGAAATTAAAAGTAAAAAAATGAAAAATAAAATACAATAAAAATATATATTTAAAAAACAAATAGATATTAAAAAATAAATTAAATTTAAATTATAATATATATATATATATATATATATATATATATATATATATATATATATATGAACTTAAATTAAAAATATATATATTAGATTTTATTAAATTAAAAAAAAAATGTTAATATTAAAATAATAAATTAATATATATATATATATATATATATATATATTAAAATTTAATAAATAAATGAATAAACAAATAAATTTTGAAATAAAAAATAAATTTTAAATATAAAGAAAAGAAAAAAAAAACATTGTTAAAATACAATGTTAAATAACTTTAAAAATCAATTAAAATTGAAAAATAAAAAATAAAAATAATAAATATATATATATATATATATTAAATAAAAAATAAAATAAAAAACAAATTAATTTGAAAATATTAAGTTTAATTAAAAAAAAAAAAAATTAAATACACAATTTTAATTGAAATAAAAAATATATATATATAAAAATTTTATGTAATTAAAAAAATTAAAAATTTAAAAAAAAAAAGGTATTAAATTCAAATGAATTAAAAAAATTTACAAAATTTACTAAATTTTAAAAAATTAAATGAAAAAACTAAACATAAAATTTAATAATAAAAAAATGAAAAAATTAAAAAAAAAAAAATTAAATAAAAAAAAAAATTAAAAAATATATATATATATATATATATATATATATATAAAATAAAAATTATTAACAAAATTTAGAAGAAAAAAAATTAAAAACAAAAAAAATGAATAAAATAAAATTAAAAAATTAAAACAAATTAAATTTCAAATATAAAAAATAAATTAATTAAATTTTTTGAATTTAAAAAAAAAAAAATCAAATTTAAAAAAATAAAATAAAATAAAATAAAAATAATAATAATTATTATTATTATTATAATAATTATAAAAATTTAAAAATAAAATAAAAAAAAAGAATTTTTTTATCGTGGTGGTGCCACCAATTCGCCTCCCACCTAGGTGGCGGTGGAGGCCAATTCCAAGAATCGCCCTCCCGCGGCACAGGAGGCCAATTCCGGGAATCGCCCTAAGGTCGATTCTGGGAATCGCCCTCTCGCGCCGGGAGGCCGATTCCGGGAATCGCCCTGAGGCCGATTCCGAGAATCGCCTTGAGGCCAATTCCGGGAATCACCCTCGCGCCGGGAGGCCGATTCCGGGAATCGCCCTCCCGCCGCCTCCCGCCCCGGGAGGGCGACTCTCGGAATCGTCCTCCCGCAACGGGATGCCGATTCCCAGAATCGCCCTCCCGCCGCGGGAGGCCAATTCCGGGAATCGCCCTTCCACCGCAGGAGGCCGATTCCCAGAATCGGCCTCCCGTCCAGGTGGCGGCGGAGGCCGGCAGCTGGGCGGGCGGGGAGCTGTACGCAGCCTCCCCGCCCGCCCAGCGGCCGGCCTACGCCGCCACCTAGGGGGGAGGCCGATTAGCGATGCCATCTCAATCAAAAAATTCTTTTTATTTTTTTTTATTTTTAATATTTTTTTTAATTTGATTTTTTTTTAAATTCAAAAAATTTAAAATTATTTTTTTTTAATTCAAATTTTTTTATTTTAAATTTAATTTGTTTGTTTGTTTGTTTGTTGTTGTTGTTGTTGTTGTTGTTGTTTTTTTTTTTTTTTTTTTTTTTTTTTTTTTTTTTTTTTTTTTTTTTTTTTTAATAATATTTTAGATTAATTATTTTTTAAAATTTAAAATTTATTTATTAAATTTTAATTTATTTTATTTTATTTTTTTAATCTTTTAGTTTATTTAGTTTTTCATTTTTAAAATTTATAAATTGTTTCATTTAAAAATAAAAAAAGTAAATTTATGTATATTTGTTTTTTTATTATTTGCACGTGGTTTTTTTCATTTTTTTTGTTTTTTAATGATAGTTTTTTTTTATTTTAATTCTTTTATTTTAATTTTCTTTTTCAATTTGCAATTTTGTTTTTCTTTTTAATTTGTTTTTTTTTGTTAATTTTAAAATTTGTTTTTTTTTTCTTCTTATTATTATTTTTTTCATTTTAATTTTTTCTTTTTTGTATTTATTTTTTTTATCTAAATTTTAATTTTGTAATTTAAATTATTTTTAAATTTTCTATTTAAATTTTTTTTTAATTATATGGTGTTTTTTAATTTAATAACTTAGAAAAAAATGTTTTTGATGTTTTTTTTTTAATTTTTTTGGTTAATTTTTGTTTTTTTTCTTTAAATTATGTGTTTTTTTTTCAAATTTTGTCATTTCTTTTGATATAATTTTAGAATAAAAAAAGTTGATGCTGCATCAATACATTTCAAAATTAGCATGAAAATCACTAACATTTTAAAACAAATATTCATACTTCATAAATAAAAATATTAGAGTGTCAAAAATGTGCTCCAAAAAAAAAGGTGATTCTGCATCACCACTTTTCAAAATCGAGTGCCTTTTATGCTACCAAAAAAAAGTAGGTAACAGTGCGGTTACCTATTTCATTGGTAACAGTGTTCAAATTCCTTACAATAAAAACAATAACCATAGAAACTATTTGCATACCTGATGTAAGGTTGTCTTTTCCATTTGTTTGCTTGAGGCAGTCTCTTTAATGTTTGCATCTTTTGCTGGTTTGAATTACTCCTCCTTGCATGACAATATGCAGCAATGTGTCCCAGCTTGTGGCAGACATAATAGGTGGCATTCTTCATAAGAGGAAAGAATCTCCTTTGATGGCTTCGAAATTTGACATACTCAAGGGCATATGATCTTTTTCCTGTTGTCTTAGTGTTTACTGCATTCTTTGTTACTGGAGGTTTCTTCTGATCTCTATCTTCCTCATTACATGTTTCTTCTTTTGTAGGAATTGTTTGAGTTGCTTCATCATCCTTCTTTGCTTTTACAAAAATAATCTCTCTGTTTTCCTTTTCTTTGCTTTTACTTGATTCTCCTTCATAGCCTATTCCAGTTTTTATCATGGAAGATCTTTGAGAAACCAGAATTTCATTCAACTTACTAGAGCTTGTTGTTTGAGAAGAATTTATAGCCACTTTCCTTTGAGAATTTTCTAATTTATTCTTGAGATATACTACTTCTTCTTCCAAATTTTCTTGTTCCTGAGTTTTTTCCTTGATTTGTTTAAGTAACATGTCCTCTATCTTCTTGGCTTCTTCAATCTCTATCTTTAGCTGCATCAGGACTTCTGAATTTTGTTCTTCTCATACAAACTTGAGGAGAATGTCCTTTTTTTTTCTGCATTTCAAATTGAGTCTATCAATCTCTTCCAGAGCACTTCTTAGCTCCCCCTCAAGGTCAAATTCACCTTCTTCTTCTTCATCTTCTAGCTGGAGACCTTCAAGTTCTTCTATGGCCATCAATAAGAACTCAGAGGTTCCTTCTTCACTTGAAGGTTCATCTGAGTCTTCAGATGCACTGCTGTCTTGTTGAGCATAGAAGGATTTTCTGCTGAACTTCTTTCCTTTCTGCCAGTTTTTTGATGTATTCTTCTCTATTTCTTGAGCCTGATTCCTTACTTTCTTGTGAGGACACTTAGCAGCATAGTGTCCCACTCTTCCACAGTTAAAGCATTTGAAAGGAAGTTTACCTTTGTATTTACCTGAGCCTCTATCCAATTTCTTGACAAAATTTGCCTCTTCTTCATCCGAGCAAGAGCATATATCTTCCCCTTCTTCTTTCTTCTTTTCTATTTTAAAGGCTTCCTCTCTCGTACTTGGCTTCTTCTACGGGAGCCTCATCTCGTATGTTGTTAAATTTCCAAGTAGCTGGTTCATGGTCAAGTTCTCCCAATCAGTTGTTTCTTCTATTGCAGACACCTTGGGATTAAACCTGGATGGAAGAGATCTTAAAATATTTTTCACAATTATACTTCTGGCATGGTTTCTCCAAGAGCTTTCATATTGCTAACAATTTCTGCAACTTTTAGGAAGAAACTCTCAATGTCTTCATCATCATTCATTTTTAAGTTCTCAAACTAGTCTCTATAGACTTGAAGTTTGGCAGTCTTTACTTTCTTGTCTCCTTCATGGATGTTCTCCAGAGTATCCCACATCTCTTTGGCAGTGTCTTTGTGCATTACTTTGATAAACTCTACTTCACACAATCCATTCAAGATGGCATTCATGGCTTTTGCGTTAGCTACAAAATCTTGTTTGGATTCTTTCTCTGAGTCAGTTGCCTTTGGGGCATATCCTAATTCCACAACACCCCAAACTTCTATTCCTAGAGACATTATGTATGTCCTCATCCTGATTTTCCAGAAGGCATAATTTGCACCTGTAAAGAAAGGGGCTTTATTGGTTGAGCATCCTTCTTTACTAGCCATCCTGAGAACCTAGGATCTCCTTTCAGTTGTTAAACTGGTACAAAGGAACCGCCTCTGATACCAATTGTTGAATTCTTAGTTGAACTGAGAGGGGGGGTGAATCAGTTCAATACATACATGAGCATTTTTCAATTTTTCATCAGCTTATTTATAGCTTACTTTTATAATCAACCTTAGTATATGAACAGTCTTAATATGTTGCAGCAAGTATTAAATTAATGTGATATTAAACTTATTATGAGAGCAGCAAACATTAAGCAGATTTGATAAATCATCTCAACACACAGGCAACACAGATAGAGACAGCAGATATAAGTGGAAACCCATAAAGGGAGAAAACCACATCTTATTATTGTTGTGATGCAAAGGCAAGCTCCAACTCCCTCTCACCACTGTTTTTCTATAGGCACCAACCTACAGGAGGCTCCAACCTCAATTCTGCAAGCTACAACTTGTAAGGAAGCTCCAACTCCCTTCAATTTTCTGCAGGCACCAACCTACAGGAGGCTCCAACCTCAGTCAGCTACAACTGACAACTATCAAGCTTCAACTTGATAGGGAAGCTCCAACTTCCTCAACTTATCACAAGAAATGTTTGTTGATTTACCTCAGATATCAGCTCTGTTCAGTAGCATCTCTTTCTGCTCCTCTCTTCCTTATCTTCTCTGCCTCAATATTCTATGCTTTTTCTTCTCTATCCTTACTCTCTCATTCTTTCACTTATGCATATCAAATTATATATATAGAGTTTCTCACATGATTTTTTGTATTCCACAAGGAATTTGGAGTGAACAGCCATGACTCTTTGACTTCTGTCTTCTCATTCCTTTGTACAACTCATTTAAAATTATAACAATCTGTACAAATTTCATTATTACAATGGGAGTTTTGTTTTCCTACTGGAGACTTGCCAATGCAGTACAAAAAATAAAAAATAATTACAATATTTACATTCACATTGTCAGTTACACACTTGAATTTCACTTAGCTCCTTTTCTGGATTTTGGCTTTACTGGATTTGTCTTTTCTGCTGTTGTTGAGTGACTGTTCTGTATACTTTGGTTCACCTCTGTGTCTATTCATCTTTTTCCCTGTACCATTTTTCAGTCGCTGTCTCTCTCTCTTTCGTTCTTGCAGGCTTTCTCCTTCATTGCAGTTGTATACCTGCTATACATATAACTGTCTCTTAATATAACTGCTGTGAAATTTATCATTCTACTGTTGAATTGGCAATTTCAATAAACATATCTGGATACTCTAGAACTGTGCAGAAGCTTTGATAGTTTCTCATTCATCTATGGTTATGCAACCATATTATAAACGTAATATACCCATATATTATACATTTTTCTACCAGTGTTTCGAAATGCTGCATAGTATCCTTGACTTTGGCTTAAACCCCGACGCATCAACTTTATATATATATGAACTTAGATATACTCTTACATGCTCATGATTTCCTCATAAAATATATTCCCCACTTCAATTGTTACAAAAAATATTAAACCGTCACAATATGGTTAACCCAAATATTTTTCATGGTCCGTCCCCTTTGCATATTTAACCATCCTCCATTAACCCCGCAAACCTTAGTTTAAAAGGTTCCGATAAATATAATTCTAGAATTGGGCCCCAGTGCCTACGACCATCCACATCCGACGGCTGACAACACGTCGTACCGTACCTGACGATCCAACGGATATCACTTGGTGGAGATGCGCGAACGATAATGTGCGATGGCGTGCAATGGAGGCGGTTTTCCCCGAACCTTTGGAGCCACGTGTCGGCCCTTCTATGGAATCGCTCTGAAATTTTCAATACCACTTTCACTGCAAAGGTGGTGCGATAAAAACCGCTTCTAGCCTTAACCCGCGTTCACTATTCATCCGCAAGGTTCCACTCCTCTTACCTCGGGGTTCCGCACCATTCAACTCCAGGCTTACAGCTGAGCGCTCCTCCACAGGTTCGACCAATCCACAATGCACCGTTCACACAGTATCTCGGTTCTCTGCGTGCATTCAATCCAAAATTCGGAATGAAGATAAACACCTTACTCCATAATACAAAGTTTTATCATGCGTTGGTTCATCGTCTACCAGTCGGGATACACAGTCGACCATATTAACATCGGTTCCTCTAAAACTTTCTAGCGGCCAGATCTTCAATCGATTGGCCCTTCTCCTCTATTCTACAGTTCTATTCAGTTCTCTACGCAGATTTGTGCAGGTCTTCATAACAGGGATCACATACTAAATCAAGCTTCATCATCGTAACATAGAAGGAATTAATCTAATTCCTCCATAATATATAACACAAGAACTTCACACCCGATTCCCTTTGCGCCCTTAAATTCGTTCTGCCTTCGAACCTTCAGACTCTTGAAACCCATATTCAATTTTGCCATAATAACGAATGTTCCTTATATAATATGTTCCCATACTCAGAAACAGTTTCTCAAATCAAAATACCTCTGCTCCTTGACTAATGCTGCTTCTTGCTCCTGAAGCTCCTCTGCTGCCTCTCTAGATCTCCAATCAACTAACCCTTCTAAAACTGCCTCTGCTTCATGTCTCATGCTCTCTTTGCCTTGTTTTTGTTCCAAGCGCTCCTCCTTTGCCAATTCCTTTGCCATCAATGACAATATTTCCAACAATATTAATGTGGGCGTGTTGTTTTTGGAAATCCCAGCTGCTTCATGACCTCTACTAAAATGAGGTTATTTTGGCTCCCACTATCAACAATGAACTACAATGGGGAACCCTTTACCCACATCTAGGAATGGAAGAGACACTCCTCCTCCTCCAGATCTTTCGGTTCCTCCTTCTTGATATTTGTGGTGGAAATGGTGGTGTTGGGATCTGCATCGATAATTTTCTTCTCTTTGTCACTCCCCTTGTTGGGTTCTGATTCAGAGTCAGAGCATGCATCTAATTTAGAAGACTTCAGCTCGGCCACTAGTGACTGCTTGGCCCAACACTCACTTGTGTTGTGAGTGGATCTCTTATGGAACTTGCACCACTTCCCCATGTCCTTATTTGGCTTCGTGGTGTTTTTATTTTCTTGCAGCTTTGGCAGGTTATCCTGGGCCGCCCTACCTATCCTTTTTCCTTTGTTCTGCATTTCGGGGGCACCTTTCCCTTGCTTCTCATTGGCAGATCCAAAGTGTCACTTCTTCTATTTGAACTTCTGCTCAGTATTCGCAGCATAGTGGTATGCTGCACCAAGCAAGGAGATGTCGAGGAACTCCATTTCCTCCTGAATGTATTTGTGCAAAAAATTGCAGTACTTCACCGCCAGATGTTTCTTTTAACCTTTGATACCCAATTTTTTGTGTAGGGTATGGAACAAATTTTTCAGCTCATGCACATCTTGATCCCTTTATTGCCGCATTGTAATCCATTGTATGTACTTTTCCTCAAAGCTCCCCATGGGACAATATTGTTCCTTGATCGCATCTCAAAAATAATTCCAAGTGGGTGTAGCGAAAAACAGAGAGGTTTCCCTCTCGTCCTTTTTCTCACACTAGGTTTCCCACCAATCCTTGACATGGGGGAAGGCTTTGAGGAGTGCAGATGTAATATTTTCCTGGTTGGAAAAGTCATGAACTTATAAATACCCTTCTACTATATTCAACAATATATCTATGATGTTTTCATCTATTTGTCACTCAAATATGGGAATGTCAAAGTTTACTTGTACCTTAAAAGGATTTGTGCCTCTAGAGTGGCTATTGGATGAAGATCCATTGTTGGCGGGCAGTCATTGGAGAATCTGGGAAATGTTATCCATCATCGCATTCCTTTGATTCTTGAGGGTCTCCTAAATAAATATTTTGATAGGATCTCCTACTCCCCCATCTTTCTTTTCATCCCCCTTGGGCGATTTTTGGGGTTTGCGAGGCTGATCTTGCAAAGGTTCAACCAAATCGAGCCTTAACTCCTTATACCCCAACCTCGTTGGGGGCATGCAAAGAAGGATCAAGAAAGAGAAAACCACTTTGATACCACTAATCTGGACTTATGCACGAATGCAATAAAATATATAAATACACATAAACACAGAGATGTAATAGAAATAAGACCTCATTTCATTGATATCACATAACTAAAATATGCTTATATACATAATGGAAATAAACTAGATAGGGCATTTGTAGCTTATCTCCAAGAAGAGATGTGGCGGCTACAGGCCTCTGAACTATGTTACAATGATGCTTGAAGGCCTATTTATTATTGAGAAACAATGGAAAACCTTAAACATCCAAATCCTAACCCTAAGAGATGAAACGCAAAACTATGGGCGCCGTTGGGGTAAATTGGTACATCAATTTACCGGGGTCGTAAATTTAGCATACAATCTTTGTTTGACGCACATGATACCTCGTTAGAAAGATCTGTCCGAGGAATAAAAATAATAAAAATGAATATTGAGTCAATGACTCATATTTCCCTAGAGGTGATTTTCCCAAAAAAAACATTGTTTAGAGCCTCAAAACGGCTCTGGAGATTTAGGACCTGAAAAACTGACAAAAATAGTAAATTGTGATACAATTAAGGAAACTGAAAAAATGAAAGAAACATTGGTGGTGGTCCAAGTGGAATAGATGGGTGGCCACAAATATCCACCTGGATCACTTTGACCCACCCCAACTCCCCTAAGACTCAAAATGGACTCCGCCTTGTGCGCTACTCTCCTCGATCTGCGTAGTATTTCTCTATTGCTTTCTTCGAGGGGATCCCATGTCCAATAGGCCAGAAACATAAAACTGTGACTCATCCTGAGTCACAAATATTGTGCTCCATTGATCTTTGCTTTGATTTCGATCAAGGGATCCTTCAATGGTGGAACTGCTTCCACGCACTGTTGTCTCTCCAAAGTCTTTGAGCTTGCTCGCTTGAGCCACGCTCCCTTGAAGCCCTCTCACTTGACTCACGCTTGTCTGTATCTATAACGCATTTGTAGTCTTATGGCCTTTTTTAAATTCGAGTTGCAAAAAGACTCTACGTCGACCATATAGTCATTACAAACTTCCAGGGATGGGATCATCTTTGTACAACTTCATCCAACTTCCATTAATATGACTAGGTAACAATTCTCCATTCAGCTTTGTGAGCTAAACTGCACCTCCTTTCATCACATCCTGACTATACATGCACCCATCTAGTGCATTTGCATCTTTCCCGGGAACTTTGCGAACTTGTTATCATAAAAAAGCACTAGGTCATTGTCTCTGAACATATTTTGCTTAATACGATGATCATGTAAATCCTTCTCCCTCTCCTTCTAAACTTGCTAATTAAACCCAGCATGAATCGATCCTCTTCCAACTGGAGTAGTTGCGCCAATCTCTGCTCCATAATTTCCATGTCTACCACATTTTTCACTGCTGCAATGCAGAGACTAGGTACAATATACTTCATTGGCATCACTGCTTCCTTGCCATACACTAATCAGAATGGGGTCTAACCTGTCAACTTCTTATAGGTAGTTTTGTAGGCCCATAAAATAGCAGGAATGTGCATATCACAGTCATTTGTATTAACATTGCACACCTTTGTCAATGCATTCTCTAGTATTTTATGGAAAGCTTCAATTTTTCCATTTGCCTGGGGGCGATATGGTGAAATCTTTTGGTGACCCACTTGGAACTCTTCCATCAAGGCTTTGATAGTGCTATTCAGGAAATGCATACCTCGGTCACTCATAAATATTTTCATACATCCGAATTGTGACACAATATGCTCAAAGATGAACTTTTTTGTTTTGTTTGTAGTTCAATTCTTCACTAGTTGCACCTCAACCCATCGATTGAGGTAATCAGTCACAGTTTTAATGTACCGCGCAGCTGTTTCCTTTTCTGGAGGATTGATGGGTCCTACAAAGTCAATCACCCATTTATTGAAATCTTGCAACATAAATTGGCGTTGTAGCACCATGTCATCTCTTCGTGACGGTCTTCCAATCCTCTAACAAACATCGCATGTGCTACAATACTCCTTCGAATATTTATGTATCATTGGCCACAATAATCCAGCGTGCAAAATCTTCTGTGCAGTAAATTTTCCTATGTAGTGACCTCCAGCTACTCCACCAGGTGCTTCCACCATTATGTTGTGTCGTTCAGGCTCAAGAACATATCTTCGCAAAATCTCATCATCCCCCATTTTATACAAGTTTCTTGCAATCATAGTAAAATTTGTCGCCCTTATGACCAGCTCTTTCCTTGACCACATAGTGTATTCTGCAGGTGTGATTCCCTTTGAGAGGAACTGAATGATATCTAGGAAATTTTCATCTACAACTTTGATAGCGAACAACTATGCATCAGGTAATCCTTCTTCAAGATTTGTTGATTCCTTGCCTGTCTCGATCCTGGATAGGTGATCGGGTCTGACATTTAAACATCCTCGCTTGACAGTTACTTCAAAATTGTACTCTTGGAACAACAATAACCATTGGAAAACATTCCCCCCAAACATAGGCTTGTTGACCAGGTACATCAAATTGGAATGATCTGTGAACATTTTGAAGTGTGCACCCAATAGATAGTGTCTTAATTTTTGCAATGCATATACCATTTCCAACCCTTCGTGCTATGTGGTGCATTAGTTCATATCCGCTTTAGATAACTTCTTGCTTGCAAAATCTACAGGGTGATCAATATATCCTTTCCCAGGCTGCACTAACATAGCTCCCAAAGCTATGCAGGATGCATCAACATGTACATGAAATGCCTTCTTCCAATCTGGGAAGCCGATAATAGGCGCAGTCACCATTTTTTCTTTTAGTGTATCGAGACTCTTCTGACAATATCCATCCCATCAAAACTTGAAATCTTTCTTTAATAATTTCTCCATGGGCATAGTAATCTACACGTATGCCTTGATGAACTTCCTGTAATAGCTTGTATGTCCAGCATCATGCATAGTTGTTTTACACTTGTTGGGGATTCCAAATTGATAATCACGAAAATCTTCGTAGGGTCTACCATCAATCCCTGTTTGCACACAATATGTCCCAACAAAATACCATATGGTATGCAAAAAATGCACTTCTTCAAGTTTAAGGAGATATGATACTTTTTGTAAGTATCCAACATCAAACACAGACTTGAGACATGCTTATTTAACCAGGAAAATACTATCCAGTTATTGAAATATACTTCCAAGAACTTGTGGATATATTATTTGAAAGTTGCAACAACAACACTGGAAAATATAGTTGGCGCATTCTTTAATCCAAATGGCATGACTGTGTACTGAAAGGACCCCCACTCATTACCGAAGGTGGTCTTTCTCTTTTCTTCCAGCGCAATCTTGATCTGATGATACCTTGAGAATCCGTCATTAAATGAGTAAGCTTCATTCCCACCAACATTCTCCAATACTTCGTTTGTGAATGGAGTTGGAAACGGATCATGCATCATTCAGCTTGCGGAGATAAACAAGAATCCTTATCTCACCCTTAGTCTTATTTTCCTAGACCACCATAGGGCTAACCCACTTTGACTCCTCGACTGGCTCAATGATGTCAATGTCAAGCATCTTGTCGAGTTCTTCCCTCACTTTCTCCTTGTACTTTGGGATCAGTCGATATGGGCACTACTTGACCGACTTTGCATCAGGCTTCAAAGTGATGTCCATAACTCCTAAATCACCCACAATGCCTTTTAGTTTGGAGAACTTCATTGGGAATAGGTCCTAGTATTCATGCAATAGTCTAGTGACCTTTCTTACTATGTCATCATCCCAATAGTTCCCAATCTTCGCAAATTTGGGTTCCGCCTCTGAACCCATGTTTACTTGTCAAGTCCTGACAAGTTGTGCTATGTCTGGAATTTCTATCTCGGGCCCTGTGACCTTGCATTTTCCTTCAGACTTAGGACATCGCATGAATCCTCCTTACTTTCCTCTACGGTCAAATTGTAACATTCACGAGTTTGTTCCAACTGTGCAGCCCAATCAGGCTACACCAACGTCCTTAGCTCATTGATAATTCGGAATACTCCTACCTTAACTTCTTGAAGAGCCTCATTACATGCACTCCCAAGAATCAACGAAGCTATAAGTTAACAAAAATAATTCTATCATCTCATCCCAATCCGTAGTTCCATAGCACAGCTCTGTTTCAAGATACCACTGATGGGGTATCATATCCAAGGAATGAAATAACATGTGTACCCACTCTGGTTGAGGTTCAGTTCCCCAAGCTCTTGTCCATCGAGATAAATGCTCACGAGGATCTTTCTGACCATCATATTTCTCTACAATATTCGTGTCTACATGACCAAACCTAAGCCTTATTAGTTTGCAAAATTCCATCCATCCTCCTAAACTTTCTCTGTGTGCGCCCCACCATTGGGTTGGAGTAGACCTTAATGCGAAGTCCAAAGCTTTGTATCGTTGATCCTCGGGCACATTTTGTTAAAATTCTTGCAAAAACAAGATAAAATTCCCCGTTCCATCATAAAAAGGCAAGTCACGCACTTCTGATTTTACACGGTGCAGAGATTTGGTATTTCGACTACAGCGCTTAGTAGTGACTTCATGCAAGCGATTATGTCAATGGTCCAACTCTTCATCGGAATATGAAACACATGAGCTATCGCTCTCCCAACATATTCAACCATCCAAGGTGGGATTAATCCAGTCTTCATCCTGTGTTGTAAGCTTATAGATCTGGTCAATCTCAGCATCCCCATACTCATGTTGGACCGGCTCTATATAGCACACACCTTCAGAAAGATCTAATGGCACAAAAAATCAGGTACCATTATTTTCAAAGTTCATCTGCCTCTTCTTCAGGTTGATTATAGCATCCATGTCATAAGCCCAATAAAATCCCAAAAACACGGGATGAGGATTACGATCATCAACAATCTCAATAACTTTTAAATCGACCAACATGCTGGCTCCATCAATATCTACACAAATCCCCTGAAATCATGCCATAGGAATGATCTTATGTTTATTTTCCATCCTTAGTTGAACTAGTACCATTGCAGCTTAGGCCTTCCCATTCGCTCCCATGTCTATTTTGGCAAAATGTTGGCTTCTGATCCTAGATCCAGAATGAATCGATCAATCTCATAGTCTCTGATCTGTGTAGTCAACCCCATCTCTTGGCCGGTTCTTTTCTTATGCTTCTACACTTTATTTACTGCACGTTGTTCTAGTTGCATATTTTCCTTGCCAGCGCGGTTATCTATCATCTCCTTCAACCCTTCTATAGCATTGTAGTCCCTTAGTAATTGCATACATGTATGTAAGAAGGATGCCAAGATAGACTGATCAGCTTCCTTTACTTCAATATCTTCCTTTGGCTTATCCCTTAATGGAAATAGGGGTCTCTGTGTGCTTTATGTCAAAGCTTTAGGAGTCATAAATGTATTCTTTTCTTCCATGAATGTCTCTTTCTCACGCTGCAAATTAAACCCAACATTCTTATCTTTAGCTTTCCTTACCCATGTCTTTTTCACAGTCCTCTTCTCTTCTGTGTGGTTTCCTCCAGTATTCACACCATTGCATGTTACTATGTTAATGTTAGGATATTCCTCATGTGGTTCAACCTTCATCATTTGTATTCTCTTAGTCGGTTGTTGGTTGCGCTTCTCCTACATTTTAGCAAACAAAATGCGAAAATATTTGATTTCATGACCAAATTCTTGACAATACTTATAGGAAGTTGTAGTAGGATTCTGAAAATCCCTAGAAAAATGTCCTGGTTGTCCGCAGTTTTAATGTATGATCTACCCTCGTTTACGACCAACTCCTCCTCCTCGACCACACCCTCAGCCTAGGAAACCTCCTCGCACAATCAGAAAACCTGAAGCTTCGTGACCTTCCACCTACATTCTATATGCACCAGGATTGTTCTGCATGATTAGACCATAGTTCTTACAATTTTTTTCATCGTATCCCACCGAACTTCAGAAATATCAAGACAATTGCTTTGACGATCTAAAAAAATTTTGCAATAGGTGACAATAGTTCGTGGAATGTTGGCCTGCAACTTCGCATATGCTAAACCATACACAGGTCCCTATTCTTGGCCCAGCACTCGATCCAAGCTTCAATGGACTCAACATCCTAGTGCCCAAATAGTCTCTATAAACAAGTTACTACTCTTTATAGTGACCCTCTTCTTTTCACTTAATACACTAGACTTATGGCCTTATATCAGATCTCACCTCATTTCCCTTCTTTAGATCCTGGAGCTCCATGTGAAAGCTTTCCAATTGAGTATGAATTTGTTGCACTCCTATGCTTGTATCAACTACTAGCGAAGCTTCAAGCTTCATCGCTATCTCCAACGCTTCAGCCTGAGTTGCAATATTTTGTTGTGACAATGGAAATCTCAGATGAGGCAACAACGCAAAAATGAACCATTATCTATGTTTTTCATCCAAGATATTGAAACTAATTTGGCTCAACAACATCTTAGATCTCTAATCTACCTCCCACATGGTCTCAGTAGCCAGCTGCTTAATCTCTTTGATTTATGTCATACACTGGTACTGTGACTTAGTCTTCTTCAATTTAGAATTCAGCGTGGTCTTCGTCTCATCCAATTGAGCATTTTCATTTGTTGTAACATGTTTCAGGTACCTGCAAAACAATTCTTGATCTTCCAGCGCGGTAACCAACTACGATTTCATCATAGTTTCATCTGTAATATTCTGCAAACCCCATATCGCTTTTGAAAAGAAACCAAATTTTTTTTGGATCATCTTATCCCTTGAACACATGCATCTTTGGGGGTTGGGCCATCGTGAATGGGGGAGGTAGAGGTGGAGATGGAGGAACATAATGGGATGGGGTGACGATGGGGGTAGAAGGCTAGGGTCATGTCATAGTAGCACTCAGCGTCACATTTACCCTGGGAGCTTGTAAAAGATGGTAAATGTTAGGAGGAGTTGTTACATGTTAGAATCATAGCTTCCAAGTTCAACACTTGGAATCAATGGGCTAGATGTGATTTTTACACATGCATGTCAGTTGTATTCATGCATTGTAGTGGTTATGGAATTCATGTATATAGTTGGTGTTATAGTTTGAGTTATCATGTATGATGTGAGATGTTGATAGCTTGATGTGTGTGTGTGTGTGTATCTATATATATATATATATATATATATATATATATATATATATATATATATATATATATATATATATATATATATATATATATATATATATATATATATATATATATATATATATATATATATATATATCGTACTAATTTGGACCTTCTTGTGCAGATGAGATAGCCTCCCCTGAACTTCACTAAGGTATTTTTGATTATGTTTATATTTGGTTTATCTAAAATGGTATGTTTGCAGGAAAAAGAAGGCTAGAGATGACAAGAAACATGGTGGATTAAAATTCACGTGAATCTCCTTCAAAACAGTTGTGCAGTAATCAGATGAGTACTCTCCTAATATAGTAGATACACTGAGAAGTTTAAAGGGAAAAATCAGAAGTTGCATGGCAGATAATGACAGGATAATTGAGTCACAAAAACGTATTTCTAGAGCTTAGGAAAAGAAAGTCAACATTAATGCAGTGATCCTTCATAGCTTATCGGATTTTCATATATAGGGAAAACCATGGATAAATCATGGACAAGAGGAAATGACTTTTACATAGTAATTTTTCACCATGTTCACTTCCCTTCCCCAATCTTGAAGCACCCTATGATGAATATTGTGTAGCATATCCAACATGGAAAAATACATCAATATATCCTTTAAAGACTAAAATAAAGTTGACTTCAAGAATTCCTTAAGAAGCTTAGCTCAAACCCTAAATTTTTGGGTCAACACTTTTCTCCAATCATCTACCCATGCTGATGGCAAGCTGACCATTCTAGCCTATCGTTGTCAGTGCTCTTTTGACTAGAAAAACCATGCTGAACCCTTTCTAGCAGTGTTTCCTCAAATGCAGGAGAATCTTCAACCTCTAGAAGTTTTCAGGATGGCAACCTGGACATGTTCACTAGAGATAGGTTCGAGCTCTCTCATTTGGATATTTTTATCTTATCAATAGGAGATTGTCCCTTTAAAATTGGACCTTCCTCCTCCTTTCATGGGCTCCTAACTCACTTTCCCTTCCTATAAATTGATCCCCATACCTCTACTACTGGTGGGTAATTGTTGGGCTAGTCTGATCATTCATCCTTTGCATCCTAATGTTGTGTCAATGCCTTATCTACCATTTGGGAGAAGGATCGCTTAAGAGCCTTAGTTTGGACTAGGATTACACCAAAGGGATGCCTCCAACATCAAGGCCATGGTTGTAAGATTCATACTTTATATTATTAATAATACATATTGTGTTTCTCTTTCTATATTTGTTTGAATATTTATACAAGTAGCCTAATTCTCCTTGATTTGTTAGGTAATTGATGTTCAATGTATACTTTGTATTGGGTCACATTTTTTGTTTTCTCTTGATCACATGCAGTTATTCGAATGTGAGTAGGAACGAGGATCGAGCCTGAAGGATTCTGGATTAAGGCCTTCACCAAAGAGTTGATCATATCATCCGGAAGAGGCAAGACGTTTTCCCTTTCTCATCCTACTTTGAATGTTAATTAAGAAAGTGTTCATTAGATAGTATTGTAAGTTACCAGACCCACTCTAGGGCTAGAGAGATAACCTTTATCCATAGAGGGGATTGTCTTCACAAAAAAAATTTCATTATTAGGGATCAAGAGCTCAAACTAGATATTTCTGACATCTAATTCATCATAGGGTTTTCTAGGAGAGGATAGAGGAACTAGCTCTCTGGAGCTCGTACTATAGGAGACAGTACTAGCATGCTCATCCAGAGACATTTTCCAAGTGCTAGAAAGATGTACAGTCGAAAGGTGGATATAAAAACCATCACCAATCTACCTTTGAGGTCTATTTTGCATAGTATGGCCCGTGTAGTTAGGTCCCAAGCGTTGCATGAGGAAACAAAGTCTCAGTTCCAACACACAGTGGATTTTCTTGCTTCCACAATGTTTAATTGGTGTGAGGGGTTGTTGGACAACATGAAGAGCCAACTAACCAAGTGTAAAATATGATAACTGAAATATTTTAGATATGGATTGATCCTGGTCACTTTAATTTTAGAGAGAGTGCCTTTGTTTCAGTATCAGCGGCTAGATATGTATAATCCAACGTCAAGGGATCCGATGCTGCTAATCTGGTGCGAGATTATGCCCCGTCAAGGAGGGGGCCAGTAGATGTTTTTCCATACATCATTTTTCAGTTGGGTTATGACATCAACTTATCGTGGTGGAGGACTACGCATATTCCAGCATTGATTTTAGAGGATACCCAAATCTACCTCTATCGCCAGGTGCATAGTGGTCAGATGCATGTGAAAAAATATTTTTGGATTTTTTCTTTTTAATTTTTTTGTTATGTATTCCAAGATTTAAAATTATGTTATGATATTTTGAAGATGTTGGACCAGAAAGACCACCTACTATGTCTCCAATTTCCAGGAGAGTGGAACATTGAATTGAGGATGCTCCCTATGAGGAGGGGGCAAACCCACTAGCAGAGGTGGAGCGTAATTTGGAAGGTCTGACCAAAGGCATACCAGAATAAGAAAATTTTGACGATATCCCATTACGCTATCAGAGGAATACTGTGGGGGTCCCAAACCAACTATGTCATTTACACTGGCGATTTATCTGAGAATTCATATGCTATCATGATCATCATGTGGGCAGATAACAACTTTTATTTTATTTTTCACTGGCGTGATGATTTTTATTTTATCTCTTTTTCTGGCCTGTTCAAAATAAACGAAAAAGGAACACCCTTGGAGTCATATTTCAGCTCTTTTCTGACTCTCAAAAAGTGAAAATATTTTCGATTACTTCTCATTTTGAACTGGTTAAAGTAAATGAATTGACGTGGTCTCAGTATACTTTTACCCCTTTTTCAGGTTGAGATTAACTATTTACGAAAAAGGAAAACCTTGGTCGAACATGGTTAAGAGGTTCTCTCATATAGTGTTTTCCACCTTTTCAAATTTGAGGGACGATTTACGAAAAGGGTTATGATGGAATTTTATTTTCCTTTTCTTTTTCAAACTCCCTAAATAACAAAAAGACACTGAGTTCCCCTTTCGTCAGACTCATTAAAAATTAAACAGCGAAAGAATTGTCACCATGATGAGACCGAGTTCCTCCTTCCTAGGGCTCGTTAGATTTATTCGGATGGATTCATTCAAAGAATGAACTTACACACTCAAGATATGCTATCCTCTTCACACTAGATATAAAAAATAAAGAGGTACTCATTAGAAATAAAGAGGGAAAATTGAAAGTGGAACATCTTATGCATTTTAGGCAGCTTTTCTCTCTTTAACATGACACTTATCTACATTTCACTTTGAGTTGGGGATATCATTCATTCATCACTTACATTCCTGGGTTTGGGAATTTCATTGACCTCTCATTCAATCACCATTTATGTCATCATGACCTCTGATCCCAATTGAGTCAAATGTTTCCAAACTCCAGAGTCATGTCATCGATGTGTTCAAGAGAAGTCCTTTATGTCAAATTCAAATGTCCTCTGCTTATCCTATCCTCTCTGCAACAATCATGAATCACTCCTATCATCTTGAGAAATCCTTTTTTTTCATGTCGACGATGTGGGAATCATTATGGACCTCCTTCGATTGATCACTTCCTATTGACGTCGGCTCATTATCTAGGAAGATGATCTAGAAACTCCTTTTCAATACCTTGGAGCTTGCATGCCACAAAGGCAAGTTCGTCGACACGTTCACCTCATTTTCCTCTAATCAGACGATTTTGCAAGTATTTGACCCCAACATATTTATTCATACTTGTAGTTTGTGTTGTTTTACCTTGAGGGCCATTGTCATTATTGGTGGTTTCTCTCATACATGTTAATTTTTTTCATCATTGACCAGTAATTAGGTGGTTTCTACCATGTTCGACATCAACACATCTATTCACATGGTTTGATTTGTATATAGGGTAGATCGAGTTTGCGACGAAGAACCTAGATCACATATGTTATTATCCAGGTTGCGTGGAGTTATGGAGTACTCATGATTGTACACATTATTCTTTCTATACGGATGGTTGCGAACATACCATGGATCCATTTCCATGATATTCTTTATACATATGGTTGCGAACATGTCATGGGTTCATGTGTTATTTTATGCCTATTCAGAGACATGTTATTAGGCATATTCATATCATATATGTCATATATTTTATTATGTTTGATTTGGAAATTTTCCTAGCAGTTTTCCTAGTCCTTGCCTTGGTTCGTAAAGCATTTCACCCATCACTCCCTGTTCTCCCTTCATGCTTTAGGGGGAATCTGTTACACAGTAATTTTTCACCATGTTCACTTCCTGTCCCTAATCCTGAAGTTCCATGTGATGAATATTGTGCAGTATATCATCCTTGTAAAAATATATCAAGATATCCTTCAAAGACTAAAATAAAGTTGCCTTGATGAATTCCTGAAGAAGCTTAGCCCAAACCCTAAATTTCTAGGTCACTATTTTTCTCCAGTTATATACTCGTTCTAATGGAAAGCTTCCCATTGTAGCCTAGATTTGTCATTGCTCTCCTGACTAGAAAAATTGTTATGAACCCTTTCTAGCAATGTTTCCTCAAATGGAGGAGAATATTCAACCTCTAGAAGTTTCCAGGATGGCGAGCTGGATATTGTTTGGTCGAGATAGGGTCGAGCTCTCTCATTTGGAGCTTTTGATATTATTAATAGGGGATTATACCTTAAAAATTGGACCTTCCTCCTTCTTTCATGGGCTCATAACTCCCTCTTCCTTCCTATAAATTGATCCCCATCCCTCCACTACCGGTTGGCCATTGTTGGGCTGGTATGATCATTCATCCGTTGCATCCTTATGTTGTGTCAATTCCTTACCTTCCATTCAGGGGAAGGATCACTTAAGAGCCTTCGTTTGGACTTAGATTACACCAAAGGGAGGCCTCCATATGGTCTTTCGCTTTCTATATTATTAAGCTTCCTCTTTTATATTATTAATAATACATATGGTGTTTCACTTTCTATATTTGTTTGAATATTCATACAAGTAGCCTAATGCTCCTTGATCTATTAGGTAATCGATATTCAATGTATGCTTTGTATTAGGTATTGTTTTTTGTTGTCTCTTGATCACCTGTAGTTATTTGAATGGCACTAGGAGCAAGGATCGAGCCTGAAGGACTATGGATTAAGGCCTTCACCAAAGACTTGAGCATAACATCAAGAAGAGGTAAGACCTCTTCCCTTTATCATAATGCTTTCAATGTTAATTAAGAGAGTGTTCATTAGATAGTCTCATAAGTTTCTATACCCACTATAGGGCTAGAGAGATCGCCTATGTCCACAAAGGGGATTGTCTTCACAACAAGGACTAATGGGGCATATGGTAGCAGGTCTCAATCAAGATACAATTTGGACAGGGATGACACAGTCAGATGTGGCATATGGTTGAATACACCTGACATGAGAGGTAGTTCTTATGGGTTATATTATAGTTCTAGTTTAGAGATACATCGTTTTCATAACAATCATCATCCTTATAGGAGGAGTGTCAAGCATTATTTTCAAGATGAGTTCAAGAAACCCAAGCCTCCTACATTTGATGGAGAGATGGAGAAATCGGAAGATGCAGAACCATGGTTTCTTGGGATGAAGACTCTTCCTTGAATTACATGATTATACAGAGAATATGAAATCCATGATAGGTATTTTCAGTCTCAAAGGAAAATCAGATATCTAGTGGGAATATGTGAAGCGTGTCATAAGCATCAAGGTAGAAGAGTTAAGTTGGAATGATTTTAAAAGAATCTTCTAAAAGAAGTACTTGTCTAATAGATCATGATTGAAAGCCTAAGTAATTCTATGAGTTGAATATGGGATCCATGACAGATGAAGAGTACACGAATAAGTTTTTGGAGTTGTTGGGGTATGTGCCTTACCTCAAGGATAATAAGAAGGTCCAAATATTCATCAGTGGATTGCCTTTAGCATTCAAGGATTGGATTGAGTGTGATGTGCCTGATTCATTGGAGGAATTCATTGGGAAATTGAATCATTGTTATGAGCAGTCGAAGCATAAGTATGAACGTAACTGATATTGGAAAGGGAATGAAAATGCTAAAGGAAAATGTCCTATGAAGCAAGGAAGACCTCAGGATGCAAGTGAGAAAGAAAATATGGTTCCTTACAAGAACTTTAATGCAATTGAGAAGGGACATGGGTCTAATCCTGGAGAGAAAAAAAATAAAGGTAGTGGCAGAGAACCATTGTAGTGTTGGATTTGTGTCAAGGATCATTGAAAGAAGGATTGTTTTTTGTACCAGGGTGGTAGACCTCAAATATATAGTGCTCAGGAGGTGTATATAGTTGGGGATGTTGGTTATAGATTTCCTTGTATCTATGGAGGACTTGATAATAGGTAGGAAAATCATTAGACATTCATTATTGAGATCGAAGGTAAGCTTTGTGATTGAATTGTTTCCATTTCAATTGATTTTGGATCTAATTATAGTTATGTTTGTCTTGACCTGGTGGATAAGTGTGGCTTGAATAAATAAGTGCATGCAGAGTCTTGGTTGGTGCAATTGGCTACAAGGACCAAGAAAATAGTTCATCATTGGACGAGAGCTTGTACATTTAAACTAAATGGTATGCCTACATTAGCACATCTAAAAGTGATTCCTTTGGGTTCATATAGCATGCTTTTGGGTAGGGATTGGTTTTTTACTCATAGGAACAAGGTAGATTGTTATGAAAAGGCTATTGAGTGCTTGGATGATGATGGGGGAAAGATAATCTTGCAAGGAAAGAAGAATCCTACGTCAATGAGAATAGTTACAGCTATGCAGGAAAATCACAGTTGTAAGAATGGGTGTGTATTATTTACAGTGAATGTTTCTAGTGACAAGGTGAAAAATGTTGAGGATGATGAAGTCTTGAAGAGGTATCCTATTTTGTAGCAGTTTTAGGATGTGTTTCCTACAGATATTTCAAATTCACCACCTCATAAGGAAGTTGAATTCTCTATTGAGTTGGTACCGGAAGCAAAAACAACATCAAAGGCGCCTTACAAGATGAGCACTCTAGAGTTTGTGGAATTGAAGTTCCAGCTTAAGTAAATGCTCTATAAACGATACATAAGGTCCAGTGTTTCATCTTGGGGTGCACAAGTGTTGTTTGCAAAGAATACTCTCAGGTTGTGCATTGGTTACATGCACTTAAACATGGTAACCATCAAGAATAGGTATCCATTGTCACAGATTAATGATTTTCTTGATCAATTGAAGGGAGTAGTAGTATTATTGAATCTTGACTTGAGATCAGGATATCATCAAGTGTGCATAAAAGAAGAATATATCTACAAGATTGCATTTCGCACCATGTATGAGAATTATTATTTTTTTCGATTCCTTTTGGTCTTACTAATGCTCCAGTTACTTTCATGTGTTTGATGAACAAAGTCGTGCATCCTTATATGGAGAAGTTTGTGATAGTGTTCATTAATGATATATTAATATATTATAAGAATGAGGAATGGCATGTAGAGAACCTAGCATCAGTATTGAGATTGTTAAGAGAGAATAAATTGTATTCCAAGCTCAGAAAGTGAATTTTCCTAGACTGAATTTCATTACTTAGGACATGTTATTTCGAAGGAAGGCACAATAGTGGACCTAGAAAAGGTTAGCGTTATCATGGAGTGGATAGATTCTAGGAATGTGGATTAGGTCAGATCATTCCTAGGACTAGAAGGTTATTACATGAGGTTCATCAAGAGTTTCTCACAGATTGACTATCATATTACATATTAGTAGAGAAAAATAAATAATTTTTAATGAACTGAGGAGTGTGCTACTAGCTTTGAGCAATTGAAGCCTTTTCTCACAAATGATTCAGTTTTGAAGATTGTAAATCCTAGTAAGGAGTCCGTGGTATGTATAGATGCTTGCAAGAGAGGACTTGGTGGAATCTTGATGCAGAAAGGGCAGGTGGTATACTATGAGTCAAGGAAGTTGAATGAGAATGAGCAAAACTATGTGACTCGTGA
Organism: Pinus albicaulis; assembly: GCA_034641835.2. NCBI lineage: Eukaryota > Viridiplantae > Streptophyta > Pinopsida > Pinales > Pinaceae > Pinus > Pinus albicaulis. The sequence continues at coordinate 930,176,003 of CM076584.1, forward strand.
TCTTGATTTGGCAGTTATCATTCATGCCTTGAAGATGTGGAGGTATTATCTTCTTAGCAAGAGATTTATTCTGATGAGTTATCATAGTGGACTGGGGTACTTGTTTGACCAACCCATTGTTGTGAAACCAGCTCCAAAAATAGAAGAAAATAGATATAAACTCCTTAGAAATAAGCCACTTCAAGGGGAAACCTCTAATACATTACATTAATGAAAAATTCTTAGATGATACAAATTACAAAACCTCCTTTCTATATATAGGAGTCCATGGGGCCATAATGTAATCCTAGTGGGGCCACAATGTAATCCTAGTCGACCTAACAATAATAATTTAAGGGCATAATAATAACAATATGGGGGTTATAGGGGTACAATAATAAAAATAAGGGGGTTACACTAACAACAATAAGGGACTATATTAGTAATATAGGGACCTAACATGCCCCTCTCCTTCAAAAAAGTTTTGTCCTCAATGCTTGAGTAGCTCTAGGTGCTTGTGTATAAAATTATCATCCTCCCATGTAGAATCTTCAGTGGGTAAGTTCTTGCACTTGATGAGATACTCTGAAATTGATCGATTCTGTAGCTGTCGAGTTCTTATTTCCACGACCGCTTCAGGTTCCAATATGATTTTTCCTTCCTCATCAAGTTCTGGCAATATTGTTTGAACTGGAAGATTTTCACCTATAACTTTCATTAAGCGAACTTGTATGACTTTCCACGTGTCACAGTTTCATATTTTAGGTCTGAAATTGATAGCAAAGATACTACAATCTGTGTACTTGCGACCACTTTTTACGGCACTCCAATCTGATGCTCAGAGAGAGATTTATGAATATTTTCCCACGATCACCTCTTTGAGATGAAATTCAGGAGCCTGAAAAAGCACTGCCTTCCACAGATCATATCTCCGAAAATTTTTCGAACCAAGCTCTGAAATTTTTCGACAAGTTTCCTCAGGATTTCAGCTTTGCGCCTTAAAAATTTCATATTTTGAGCCTTCGTAGAAAAAACATTATAGCGCAAATGCCACGATGACCTGTTTATATTAAATTTAGGAGCCTGCAAAAATACCTAACTTCCACAGATCATATCTCCGAAAATATTGCAAACCAAGCTTTGAATTTTTTTACAATGTTCCTCAAGATTTCAGCTTTGCACCCTAAAATTTTTTTCTTCTGAAACTTCGTAAACAAAAAGTTATAGTGAAAAGGCCACGATGACCTGTTTGGAGCAGCAAAACCCTAGAATCCAAACCTCTGATACCAAATGTTGTGAAACCAGCTCCAAAAATAGAAGAAAAGAGATATCAACTCCTTAGAAATAAACCACTTCAAGGGGGCAACCTCCAATACATTACATTAATGAACAATTCTTGGATGATACAAATTACAAAACCTCCTTTCTATATATAGGAGTCCATGGGGCCATAATGTAATCCTAGTGGGGCCACAATGTAATCCTAGCCGACCTAACAATAATAATTTAAGGGCATAATAATAACAATATGGGGGTTACAGGGGTACAATAATAACAATAAGGGGGTTACGCTAACAACAATAAGGGACTATACTAGTAATATAGGGACCTAACACCCATTCTGAATGACATTTAAGCTAGATGCTTGGCTACCCTCATTGATTTTGACTTTGAGATCGAATACATCAAGGGCAAGGAGAACAAAGTTTCCAATTCTCTTAGTAGGAGAGTGCAAGTGAATCACATTTCAATTGTGATTTCTTATGGAAAAAAAAATTAAGAGATGATATTGCAAGTAGGGTAGCATGATGACAGGTACTAGCAGCTAAAGTACATGTCGCAGGAGTAGGGTAAAGGAGATAAGGATGAGGAGTATCACCTCATGGAAGATGGTTTGGTCAGATTCAGGAATAGGATTTCCATTTCGAATAGCAGTGGTATCAATAAGCTTATCTTGAGGGAGTTTCATGTCAAGTCATATTCAGTGCACCTGAGATATCATAAGACATTGGCGGCAATTAATAATTTTTATCATTGGTCGAACTTGAAGAAAGAGGTGGTTGAGTTTTTTGTGAGATTTATGGATTGTTAGTAGGTAAAATCAAAGTGTAAGCATCCAATTGGTTTGTTGTGGCATGTTATTATTCCAGAGTGGAAATGGGAAGTCATTTCCATGGACTTCATTAAGGGTTTTTCAAGGACACCAAAATAGCATGATTCCATCATGGTTGTGGTTGAAACGTTAAGTAAGGTAGCTCACTTGATTGCATTTAAGTATACTAATTCAGCAAGTGAGGTAGCTTATATTTTTATCAGGGAGATAGTGAGATTGCATGGTGTTCCCAAGAACATTGTATCAGATAGAGATTCCAAGTTTACTTCCAGGTTTTGGAAGGAGTTTTTTTTTTTTAGCCTTCAGTACAACTTATCATCTATAGACATATGGACATACAAATAGGGTCAACAATATTCTTTATGACATGTTGAGGATGTATGTCATGCATCATCAAAGGAAGTGGTAGGATTATCTTCCACTAGTGGAGTTTTCATATAATAATGGGTGTCATGAATCCTTGAGTATTAGTCCATTTGAGGCTCTTTATTGGAAAAGTTGTAATACTCCCATCATCTGAATTTATTCATTGCACAAAGTGTTGATTAGAACATATATGTTGGCTGAGATGGAGGAGGAGATGCAAGTCATTAAGAGGAATGTGAAGGAAGCACGAGACAGGAAGAAGATTTATGCATATCAACACGGGGAAATTAAGGAGTTTTAGGTTGGGGAGCATGTGTACTTATCCATCAAGCACAAGAGGATCTCCTTGAGAATTGGCTCATGTGCCAAGATGGCACCTCGGTATTGTGGGCCTTTCGGGATCCTTGAGAGGATTGGAACAATTGCCTACAAACTTGCATTGATGCCAACTGTGAAATTCCATGATGTTTTCCATGTTTCATTGTTTGAGATATATGTGCAGTATGTTGATCATGTGATTCATTGGTCTATATTGTAGGTGGAACTAGAGGGATAATTCCATCTAGAACCTCAATGCATATTGTAGTGGAAACAACTCATGCTCTAGAACTGAGAAATAGAGAAATTTAAAGTGCAGTGGAAGCACTTTCATCCCGATGAAGCTATATGGGAGATGATTGATCATATGCACACTTTGTATCCTTAATTATTAGTTAGTTCAAGAAAATACCACAATGAGATGTTTTATAAAGCTCCAATAAGTGGTATGTTTGTTTTTCTTTTAGCAGGATGTTATTGTAAATACTGCATCGAGCTATGTTATAAAGCTCCATAGGTAGTATGCTTTTTTTTTCAACAACTTTTTGGTCATAGGTGTCATAAAACACTAAAGAAGATGTTTCCCCAAGGGGGAGGAGTTTTTAACAACTTTGGGTTAAATTTTAATGTAATAAAGGATAATAAAGGCAAAATAAGACCACGGTCATGGGACATGTATTCCATGTTGAATGTTTAGCAAAGCACTATAGTGGGCATCACTTTTGGTTTAATAATGGCTATGGAAATTGGCAAAGGAAAATAGGAAATAATTGGAATTTATTCATGGAAATAAAGGAAAATAGGAGAAAAGGAAGGTGAAAGGAAAAAAAAATACATGCTAAGGAAATTAGAGGAAAAATGAAGAAAAAGGAGACATCAGTAATAAAAAGGCATTAGGGAAATAGTTTATAACCTTTTGTCATTTTTTGGCTTGGATCATTTTGAGAGAGAGAAAGAGAGCTCCAAGAGGAGAAAGAAAGCAAGAAAACAATGACAAGCAAATGAAAGTGAAGGAAGGAAAAGGAAAAGGAAAGGAAAGTGAAGGAAAGCAAGGAGAAGGTTGGATCGGTAGCTTCAGTAGGTGGATTTTGCAGGTAACAGGTCGCAATTATAATTTCCTAACTGAGGTGTGAATGCATGGTACATGCATTTTTTTATTTAGTTTATTTTTTTTTGTTGGCATGGGTTTTTATTGGTTTAATTATGGTTTCATCCTTTCCTTTCCATTTCCTGGATAACCATGGTGTGATCAGATTCATTCTCGGTTGAGCTTTGGATTGCCAAAATAATTTAGAACCAGGTGAGGTGATCTCAGGAAAAATCCCAAGGGTTGGGGGTGGAGTTGGTTTTCTCTACGAATCCCTTGATAGGTGGGTGGAGACAGGAAATTTCCTCAATGTATGGAAAAAAAATTTTGAGGCATCCAAACTTGTTTTGGTTTTGTGATCTTGGGGATAGTTTAGGTGAGATAACGGTAGCTTAAGGGTGGAGATGGTTTAACCTTTGGAATCCCTTGTTTTTATGTCTTGGTTTATCCCATGAGATCCCAAAATGATGCTTAGAATATGGCACAAGGGTGATTGGTTGAAAGAAATATTTGGTTCATCCCAATCTACGGTCAGGTGGTACGTGGAAGTCCCTTACTTGGTTGTCTTTTGCATAGGTTAATAAGACTTATTTTCTTATTGTAAACTATGAGCACTTGTAATTGGCACTATTTTTATTTGATGGTTGATTTGTCATGGTTAATATTCTGGTTATATGTTGGTTATAATCATGGTTCTATGATATGCTCTATTTATGGATGGTGTTCATGATTTGATGAGTATTTGAATGGTTGGTGAATGCATGGGATAACAAGTGTTGTTGCAACTACTTGAGAGGTAATTATACCTTCTCGGTGATTCTCATATTAAGTTTGGAGATTTAATATTAGATATGTGTTCTTGAGCTCTAACTTATATGTTTGATGAAATGTCTATCATGTTCTAGGAAATCAAGGTAAATTTATGGCTTCTATTTTGAATATTTGGCATTTTTGTCATGTTAATTATGATTTTGGAAAATAATAGGTAGTTATGGAAGTGGTTTGAAGGCTAGCCTAAAAAAATGGCTCAGATATCGGAACCTTTGGCATGCAACTAAAGGATCTAGGTCATAACTGCAGCGAACCAAGCTTGTGTGTGAAGTTGGGGCCTCATAACTGCACTCTTTCCTTGTTGTGTATGTAGTTGGGGTGTTCAGTCAGTGAAAAAGGGTTCCAACTCAGGGATTAATCACCTCCAGTGGTTTTTCATCTCTTGAGTGGTATCTAGTCTTTATAGGATGTCAGTAAGTGTTCATTTTGTAGGCCCCACTTCCTTAACTAAAAATTTAAGGTCGGATCATTTGATGGTATAAATTAGCCTCGCATTTACCCTAGGAGCTTGTAAAAGTGGGTAAATGTTTGGAGGAGTGGTTAGAGGTTGGTATCATAGATTCCAGGTTCAAACGCTTAGACTCGATGGGATATATGTGACTGTTATGTGAGATGTCAGTCGTATGCATGCAAGATGTATGGATTGTCAGCAGTTAAAAGCATAATGTAAGAATCCAACTAGTGTATTGTAACTTATTCTAATTCCGAAGTGTAAATGCGAATTCATTTCCATTTACTTCATTACAGTTTAGCGAGGTCATCAAAATAGCATGATTCCATCATGGTTGTGGTTGAAGGGTTAATTAAGGTATCCCACTTCATCACAGTTGAGTCTACAAATTCAGTTAGTGAGGTAACTCATATTTTCATCAGGGAGATAGTGATATTACATGGTGTTCCCAATAATATTTTATCATACAAAGATTCCAAGTTTACTTCCAGATTTTTTAAGGAGTTTTTTTCAGACATGGGGACAGAGTTAGCATTCAGTACAACTTATCATCTGCAAGACAGACAAAGAGGGTCAATAGGATTCTTGAGGAAATGTTGAGGATGTATGTCATGCATCATCAAAGGAAGTGAGAGGAGTATCTTCCACTGGTGGAGTTTGACTGTAATAATGGGTATCAATAATCCTTGAGGATGAGTCCATTTGAGGCTCTTTATAGGTGGAGTTGTAATACTCTCATCAGCTAGAGTGATCTAGTGAATAGGGTGTTGATTGGAACATATATGTTAGTTGATATGGAGTGAGATATGCAGGTTATTAAGAGGAATCTGAAGGAAACAAAGGACAAGTAGAAGAATTATGCAGATCAACGTAGGGAATTTAAGGAGTTTCAAGTTGGGGAGCATGTGTACTTATGCATCAATCCCAAAAGAAGATCCTTGAGGATTGGGTCATGTGCCAAGCTGGCACCTCGGTATTGTGGGCCTTTCGAGATCCCTGAGAGGATTGGAACGATGACCTACAGACTTTCACTTCCGCCAATAATGAAATTCCAAGATGTTTTCCATGTTTTTTGCTTAAGAGATATGTGCAATATGTTGATCATGTAATTTATTGTTTTGTATTGCATGTGGAACTAGAGGGATAATTCCAGCCATAACCTCAGTGCATATTGTTGCGAAAATAGCTCATGCTCTGGAACCAAGCAATAGAGGAAGTTAAAGTGTAGTAGAAACACTTTGGTCTTGATGAAGCTATATGGGAGATGGTGGATTAGATGTGGGCTTTGTATCCTTCATTATTTGTTTGATTCAAACAAATGATTTTTTGGTTTATAAATATGTATGGTTGTGAATACCGCAATGAGTTGTGTTATAAAGCTCCAATAAGCAGTATGTTTGTTTTCCTTTCAATAGTATGTTATTATAAATATTTCATTGAGTTATGTTATAAATCTCCATAGGTAGTTTGTTTGTGTTTTCAGGGGTTTGCTGCTCATAGGTATCATAGAACACTGACAAAGGTGCTCCCCCGAGGGGGATGGATTTGTAACATCCCTGGGTTAAATTTTCATGTAATAAAGGATAATAAAGACAAAATAAGACCAATTTCATGGGACACGTATTACAAGTTTAATGTTGGGAAAAGCACTATATTGGGCATCACTTTTGGTTTAATAATGACTATGGAAAATGGCAAAGGCAAAGAGGAAATAATTGGCATTTATTTATGGAAATAAAGGAAAATAGGATAAATTGAAGGTGAAGGGAAACAAATTTGCATGCTAAGGAAATTAGAGGAAAAATGAAGTAAAATGAAGAAAAAGGAGACATCAATAATAATAAAGCTTCAGAGAAATAGTTCCCAATTTTTTTTCAGTTTTATGCTTGGATCAGTTTTGAGAGAGAAAGAGAGAGAGAGAGAGCTCCAAGAGGAGAAAGCAAACAAGAAAACAAATACAAGCAAAGGAAATCAAAGGAAGGAAAAGGACAAGAAAAGGAAAGTGAAGTAAAGTGGAGGAAAGCAAGAATAATTTTGGATCAGCAAATTCATCAAGAGGATTTTGCAGGTAACAGGTTGCATGTGTGATTTCCTAGTTGAGGTGACTGCATGTTACATGCATTTGTTTATTTGGTTTATTTGTTGTCACCGACATGTTTTTTCCTGGTTTGACAGTGGTTTCAATCTTTCCTTTCCACTTCATAGATAGGCATGGTGTGATGGGAACCATTCTTGATTGAGTTTTGATTTCCAAAAGTTTTGGAACCAGGTGAGCTGGTCTCAGAAAAATTCCCAAGGGTTGTGGGTGGAGATGATTTTCTCTAGGAAACCCTCAACAGGTGGGTAGAGATAGGAAAATTCCTCAAGATATGGTGAATAAATTTTGAGTCGTCCAACCTTGGTTTGGTTTTGGGATCTTGGGGCTAATTTAGGGGAGATCACGGTAGCTTGAGAGTGGAGGAGGTTAAAATTTGGATTCCTTGGTTTTTATGTCTTGGTTTATCCCATAATTTCCCAAATTAATGCTTGGAATATGGCATGGGGGTGATTGGATCAAATCAATATTTGTTTCAGACCAATATATGGTCATAGGGTACGTGGAAGTCCTTGACTTGTTTGGCTTTTTCATATGTTAAAAAGAGTTATTTTCATATTTTAATCTATGAGCACTTGTAGTTGTTATTGTGTTGATTTTATGTTTGATTTTTCATGGTTAATATTTTGGTTATATGTTGGTTATAAGAATGGTTCTATGATGTGCTCTAATTATGGCTGATGAATGCATGGGTTAAGAAGTGTTGTTTCTCCTACTTATTAGGGAATTATAAATTCTCAATGATTCTTAGATGAATTTCAGAGATTTAAGATTAAATATGCATTCATGACTTGTAACTTATATTTTTACCATATGTTTGACGAAATGTCTATCATGTTCTAGGAAATATAGGTTTGGTTTTGGCCTCAATTTTGAATGTTTGGAATTTTTTTCATGTTAATTATGATTTTGAAAAGCTACAGGTAGTTCTGGGTAGTGGTATGGAGGCTAGCCTGAAAAAGTGGCTCAAATATCAGAACCGTTGGCACAGAACTTAAGGATTTAGGTCATAACCACATGGAAGTGGGATTTTGCATGTGGTTGGGGCCTCATAATTGCACTCTTTCCTTGTTGTGTGTGTGGTTGGGGTGTTAGGTTAGTGGAAAATGGTTCCATCTTGGGGATTGATCACCTGAGGTGGTTGTTCAAATATTGAGTGATCTGTAGTCCCTTAGAATGTCAGTAAGTGTTCAGTTTGTAGTCCCCACTTCCTTAACTGGAAATTGGAGATCTGGTCATGTCATATTAGCACTTAGCCTCACATTTACCCTAGGAGATTGTAAAAGTGGGTAAATGCTAGGAGGGGTGGTTACATTTAGAGCCAAAACGCATTAACATTAGTTTGAAAATATAACACTTGGTATCTTTTGGATCATTTTTGCATTTGTGAGGAACTCCTAGATGATAATAATGGCCCAATTCTTGTTCCCTGCAAGAAAATCACATTGGTCATATAAATTTATGGTCAGAGAATAATACTAGAAACATGAAATTATCTAAAATAAAGATAATAATTTATACCCCTGTACAATGCTTTTCTACATCACAATATGTCAATGTATGTGGTATGTGCAAGGTCTTTCTGAGTATAAATGAATATCTCTATCTTCTGTGATGAAGCACCGGATTCTACACTTCTTGAACTTGATCAATGGTTTAGACCTTTGGTTGAGGCCCAACTGATGAGGATATTTGAACATTATTTCCATACATGCCACAAAATGAATTTTTCAATGTATTTGTGGGCATGAGATATGTTGAGCCTCTATCGGTTCCTGAAATTCTATTCCCAACATATGATTTCCTATTTTCATGCTTATCAGTCCTAGATTTCTCCTTGGGTTCACCTTACTTATCATCACTATATTCACTTTCATTATCATCATGAGTGCCTTCAACTTCTTAATTTCATATTATTGAAAAAGTACCTCTTCAATAATCATGGTCCTTGAGTCAACTCTGGTATGCTTTACTACCTTCATCTTTACAATAACCTTCTTGTCACAACTTATCCAAGAAATAGAAAAGTAATAAGATGTGAGATTGTATGTGCTTTCAGCTAGTGATTGGAATTCAACCATGACCAACCTTGAGCTTTTCTTCATTTCTCTATAGCATCCTTAACTACTATATTTATTTCCTTAACATTTGCACTAGAACCTTCAAAATATTCTTAAATTGATTTGGAAGTAGCAGTAACTATAGTAGGCTCAAAAATTCAGATTTATCTGTGCAAAAAAAAAAATGTTCAATGCTTCATCTATCTTTGATGTAGATGTATCCAGGATTTTTTCATTTAGTCCAAATCTTGTTCATATTTTGTTGTCATATAATCATGATATCCTAGCCCAATTTCTTGACTGATCAATTATAGGGTTGTAACAATGATTTCATTTTCATGCAATTGATTTCCATTCTTTGATCACGTCAACCATCCAACATAACATATGGATTTTTCAAGGCTTTGTCTTTATTATCACCATTAAACAAAACAAATCATGATACGTTTATCGCATATAAATCCGCTAGTCAGGTTGCAATTTCCATCAATGACGCAAGTCATAAGATGTGAGATTGTATGTGCTTTCAGCTAGTGATTGGAATTAAAACATGACCAACCTTGAGCCTTTCTTCACTTTCTCTATAGCATCCTTAACTGTGATATTTATTTCCTTAACATTTGCACTAGAACCTTCAAAATATTCTTAAATTGATTTGGAAGCAGAGGTAACTATAGTAGGCTCAAAAAGTCAGATTTATCTGTGCAAAAAAAAAATGTTCAATGCTTCATCTATCTTTGATTTAGATGTATCCAGGATTTTTTCATTTAGTCCAAATCTTGTTCATATTTTGTTGTCATATAATCATGATATCCTAGCCCAATTTCTTGACTGCTCAATTATAGGGTTGTAACAATGATTTCATTTTCATGCAATTGATTTCCATTCTTTGATCACGTCACCCATGCAACATAACATAATGGATTTTTCAAGGCTCTTTCTTTATTAACACCATTAAACACAAAAAATCATGATAGTCTTATCGCATATAAATCCGCTAGTCAGATTGCAATTTCCATCAACGACGCAAGTCACATTTCATGATTGCAGTGCCACTAAGGTCGAATCTTCCAATCACAAATTTTTATTTCTAATGTAATTGCATTTCTAGATCACAATCTCGGTGAAGGAAATAGATGTGATTTGTAAACCCAATCACAATTTTGGTTTATAAAGCAAGTTGCAATATTAATATTTTGACATGCGACCTAAAGTCTACTCAATCCAAAATATTAGCGTAAGTCGCACTTTGAAAGCATAGTATAAAGGGAAAATAGTTGTACTTCGATCGTAAGTAAGGTGTGGGGGATTTTCTGAGGCTCTTTCTTTATTAACACCATTAAACACAAAAAATCATGATAGGCTTATCACATATAAATCTGCTAGTCAAGTTGCAATTTCCATCAATGACGCAAGTCATATTTCATGATTGCAGTGCCACTAAGGTTGAATCTTCCAATCACAAATTTGTATTTCTAATGTAATTGAATTTCTAGATCACAGTCTCATTGAAGGAAATAGATGTGATTTGTAAACCCAATCAAAATTGTGGTTTATAGAGCAAGTTGCAATATTAATATTTTGACATGCGACCTAAAGTCTACTCAATCCAAAATATTAGCGTAAGTCGCACTTTGAAAGCATAGTATAAAGGGAAAATAGTTGTAATTTGATCGTAAGTAAGGTGTGAGGGATTTATAATATGTTTATATCACATGGTCTATGTCACAATGCAAATAAGATTTCAAACTATTTAAATTTACTTCACACAAACACAAACCACAAATGCACACAGAATGTAATAAAATCATGGATCTCAGTCAATGGCTCTATTGAGAACTAACCAAACCATTGAGCGGAAACCGTAGGGAAAATTTTCATATAAAGAAAAGACTAGTTAGGGTATGGGTGTCGAGCACCACAAGATTTGAATTTAGTTGCTAAAATAAAAATTAATGCCTTCTTGAGAGTTTTGGAAAAGGTATCAAGAAAAAAAAATTAGTGGTTGAGCGCAAACAAAAATAAGAGATGTGTGTTTAGAATATAAACAAGATTGCAATGCAATGATACCTATCAAAACAGGACACAATTATCAAACTTGTTCATATTGTTTTCCAAAACAGACACAATTATCAACTTTTTCAAACTTGTTCATATTGTTTTCCGAAACAAACACAGTTATCAAAATTTTTCATATTGTTCAAACACAATTATCATACTTGTTCATATTGTTTGTATGAATGAAACCAACAACCAATATTGTTTATATTTTTGGTATTGGTATTCATGTTTGAAATATATGGCACTTTGAACTGGTGCAAGGCCCAACCAAAACTAATAATACCCATACACTAAAATAATATAAACTAATAATACCCATCCACTAAAATAATATCTATCAAATGGATAGCTCCAGTGATTTACCCGGAACGAGTTCAAAACTGCAAAATCCATAGCTTGTTACACCAACATATGGAAAATTTACCGTGTAACCAACCTTCTCTTTCTTTACTGTACTGGGCTTCATGTCCCAAGTGATGATCTGCATGGCGAAGTTTAACGTATTCATTATACCAATTATGTTGACGAAGTTGTTTTTATGTTGCACAAATCTATTACTTCCAACCAAACAATATCAAAAATATATTCAGCAAAACAATCTGAAAGATACTCTAAATAGTATCTAACACTAAAAGACTTTCGAAATGCCTAGGAAAGACTTGAAAAAAAAAAAAAAAATATATATATATATATATATATATATATATATATATATATATATATATTTCTCACTTAATATAAAGAATGATGCAATTAATATATAAAGTAAAGAGATAAGAATCACTTGGAATACCAAAAGCGAATGCATTTATGAATTTGGATAAAAAATCTTATCCCTTAAAGTTTCTAAAAACCATTTCAATAAACATTTATATCAATGTATAGGTGTGAGTATGATTTCTTACTGAAAATTTCACAATTGAGATATGATGCAACAATAAACTTGATATTAAATTCAAGTGATTTATAAAAATTAAGAATAATGTATAAACCTATAACATCAATTAAGAAAGGAGAAATATTTGTACGAAACTAAATGATAATAAACATATAACATCAACTAATAAAGTTCAAAATTAAATGATAATAAACATATAACATCAACTAATAAAGTTCGCACCTAAATGATAATAAATATTGTTGTGTATAAAAAATAACATATAGTAGTGGGTTTTGGTGTAGAATTACCAATGAAGGAAGATCATCGCTAAGTTAGCTTCAGATTTTAGAATCCATTGAAGTGTACAACATCTACAAGTGTGTAGGTAGTGGAGGAAGGTATTTTCTTATTTTATATGACTAGCACATGAGGGTGGCCCATGGCCCCAAGCTTTACATATATCACACCAAAAGCTTCACATATATCACACCATTGCAATCCTCCAGTAGGAGAGAACAAATACGAGGTGCCTATGGAAGTAGCATAATTTCCAAGGATTGGGAGTTCATTCCAGTGGTGTCCTTCTATTATTCATGTAGTGCATAAAAGCTGCTAGGGAACTCTGTCCCCTTAAACATCTCCTGCAACTGGTTATTCAAAGTAGCCAGTTGGGTTTGTACCTATGCTAAACCGTTTGGGTGTGGAGCCTGATTATCTTGTTTATTTTTTATCACAACGTTGGACGCCTGTACCTTAATGTGGGTGGCAACGCTGCCCATAATTAAACGTTTCCTGGCGGGTCCAGGGGGGGCGGCTGCGACTTCATGGAGCCCCCCCTGGTGGGGGGTTTCGGGGGCAGCGCCCTTGAAGCTAAAAACAGATGTAAATTGTCTTGTAAAAGTATAGTAATTTCTAGTCAATCTGGGTTGTTCATTAGGCGGATGATCTGACGGTATAAGTTATGTTTATTTTAGGGTTTTTTGCCCTAGAAGGCAACCCCTCACTTTTATGAGGGTATTTTATTGCGGCTGTGTATGAAATGTGTATTCTAGGAGCGAGAAACAAAGAGGGAAACTGTGAGAGAGAACAGAGGATATTACAGCGGATATGTTGTAGGTTGTGTCTCTTCATTTTGCTGGATAATAGAAAGGAAGGACTGGTTGTTCGGGGTGGACATAGCCCAAACTGGGTGAACCACGTATATCTGTGTCTCTCTGGTTTTATGTGTTTTGTGTGCTTGTGTTTTCTGCATATTTTATGTGTTTCATTGCTCTGTAATATTTAATTTTCTAACAACTGGTATCAGAGCCGAAGGTTTATTTGACTGATAAACTTGCAGGAAAGAAGGGTTTCCTGGTTTGAGTGGGAGCAATGGCAGAACATGGTAAATTTAGGGTCGAGAAATTTAATAGCCAAAACTTCCCACTGTGGAAGATGCAGATGGAATATTATCTATATAAGAAAGATCTGTACCTACCATTGAGCGGAAAAATAAAGAAGCCGACAGCTATGACAAACGCAGAATGGGAGATTCTCGATAGAAAGGCACTCGGAATAGTACAGTTGTGCCTCGCGGCGTCGGTAGCCTTCAATGTTTCAAAGGAAACAACAACAGAAGGTTTGATTAAGGTGTTGGCGAAACTATATGAAAAACCCTCGGCCTCAAACAAGGTATTTCTTATGAAACGTTTATTTAATATGAAGATGTCGGAAGGTGGATCTGTCGCAGACCATTTAAATGATTTTAATACAGTTACCAATCAGTTAAGTTTTGTAGGGGTAAAATTTTATGATGAAGTTAGAGCTCTGTTATTTCTGTGCTCATTTCCAAAAAGCTGGAATGGTTTAGTTATGGCCATTAGTAACTCTGTCTCTGGATCTAGTACTTTAAAGTTTGATGATGTTGTTGGTGCTATCCTTAGCGAGGAAATGCGACGGAAAAGCTCCGGTGAGACATCGGGTAATGCTTTGAGTGCAAAGTCTAGGGGAAGAAGAATGGAAAGAGGAAAGAGCTCGGGATATCGCAGTAAATCAAGGAAAGGCAGATCCAAGTCCAGATCAGGAATAGTGTGCTGGAATTGCGGAAAGAAAGGACACCTAAAGAAATACTGTAGATCTCGGAAGGGAAAAGAAGGAGACACACAGCAAGAAAACAATCATGAAGCAAATGTGACGGGTGATGTGTTACAAGATGCTTTGATTCTTTCTTTCGAAAATGTTACTGATTCTTGGGTTGTAGATTCAGGGGCTTCATTCCATGCCACACCTGATAAGAAATATTTTCATGACTATGTTCAAGGAGATTTTGGACAAGTTCGTTTGGGTGATGATAAACCCTGTAAAATTGTTGGAATGGGTAAAGTTCTTGTAAAAAAACAGAATGGAAACCAATGGCTACTAAAGGAGGTAAGGCATGTTCCAAATCTGAAGAAAAATTTGATTTCAACAGGGCAGTTAGGCGGTGAAGGTTGTGTGAAAAATTTCATGGAAAAAACTTAGAAGGTCACTAAAGGAGCCCTGGTAATAGCAAAAGGCGAAAAGGTTGGTACATTGTATTTATGCAATGGTATTTCTAACTCTGTTAATGCTTTAACTTCCAAAGGAGCAGATGCAGCATTATGGCATCATAGGCTCGGACACATGAGTGAGAAGGGGATGAAGATTCTTCACTCAAGAAATTTGTTGTCGGGTTTGAAGAATGTTGATTTGGATTTCTGTGAGAATTGTATTTATGGAAAACATAAGAGAGTCAGATTTCTCAGAGTTGGGAAAGAAAAGAAGAGCGAAAAATTAGAGCTTGTGCATACAGATGTATGGGGACCTGCTCAAGTATCATCTCTTGGTGGCTCTCATTATTATGTTACTTTTATTGATGATGCAACTAGAAAAATTTGGATTTATTGTATTCAGAATAAATCTGATGTATTTGATACTTTCAAGAAATGGAAAGCTTTGGTTGAGATTGAGACAGGAAAGAAGTTGAAGTGTCTCAGATCAGACAATGGAGGTGAATATTGCAGCAAAGAGTTTGATAGGTATTGTTTAGAGCATGGAATTCGCAGAGAGAAGATAGTTCCAAGAACACCACAAGAAAATGGTGTGTCAGAAAGGATGAACAGAACAATCATGGAGCGTGCAAGGTGCATGAGATTGCATGCAAGATTGCCTTTACAATTTTGGGTAGATGCTGTAGATACTGTTGTTTATCTAATAAGCAGAGGGCCTTCAAGTTCCTTGGATGGTGGTATTCCAGAGGAAGCATGGACAGGTAAAAAGGTAAACTACTCTTTTTTAAAGCCTTTTGGTTATGAGGCCTTTGTCCATATTAATAAAGAAAACAGAACAAAGCTTGAGGAAAAATCAAAGAAATGTACCTTTATTGGATATGGTGCTAATGATTTTGGTTATCGCTTATATGATTATGAAAATCACAAAATCATTAGGAGCAGAGATGTAATATTTAATGAAAAGGTCTTGTATAAGAATCAGCTGCAGGAAAAGAAACAGGAAAAAGAAAGCAAGGAATACACGGTTCTTGATGAGATAACTGAAAAAGTAAAGGTGCCTGAAAATAATAATAATCAACAACCACAACAACAACAACTACCACAACAGCAACAGGCACCTCAAACACCTGAAAGTGGTGTTAGAATATCTACCAGGATAAGTAGACCCCCTGAACGATACTCTCCTTCATTATATTATTTATTGTTGACTGATTCTGGTGAACCTGAATGTTATGAAGAAGCAATGCAGGTTGAAAGCAGGAAGAAGTGGGAGCTAGCCATGGAAGAAGAAATGGACTCCTTAATGCATAACTAGACTTGGAACTTAGTCAGGTTGCCTGCAGGTAAAACTACATTGCAAAATAAATGGGTTTACAGGCTGAAGGAAGAAGATGGAGGAAAACAGAGGTACAAAGCTAGACTTGTGGTGAAGGGGTTTGCACAGAAGAAAGGTATTGATTTTGATGAAATATTTTCTCCTATTGTTAAGACGACTTCAATCAAAACTATTTTAAGTCTTGTAGCAGCGGAATATTTACATCTTGAATAGTTAGATGTAAAGACAACATTTATCCATGGAGATTTGGAGGAAGAGATCTATATGGAGCAACTAGAAGGATATGAGGTCAAAGGGAAGGAAAAATTAGTGTGCAGGTTAAAGAAGAGCTTGTATGGCTTAAAACAGGCTCCAAGGCAGTGGTATCTAAAATTTGACAAGTTTATGTCTGAACAAGGTTATACTAGATGTCACTCTGATCATTGTGTTTATCTAAAAAGGAAAAATGATGGCGGCTATATTATATTGTTATTGTATGTAGATGACATGCTTGTTGCAGGATCTAACATGCAGGAAATAAATGTGCTCAAAAGAAAATTGGCAAATTCATTTGTAATGAAGGATTTGGGAGCTGCAAAACAAATCCTTGGTATGAGGATAACTAGAGACACGAAAAATCACAAATTAACACTGTCTCAGAATGAGTACATAGAAAAGGTGTTGAAAAGATTTAATATGTAGAATGAAAAACCAGTTAGTACACCTTTTGCTAGCCATTTCAAACTTAGTAAGGAGATGTGCCCCGAGACCCACGAAGAAATGGAATATATGTCTAAAGTTCCATATGCATCAGCAGTTGGAAGCTTAATGTATGCAATGGTCTGCACAAGGCCTGATATTGCACATGCAGTGGGAGTTGTAAGCAGGTACATGAACAATCCAAGAAAAGAACATTGGATGGCAGTAAAATGGATTCTCGGATATTTGAGGAGACGCGAAAATTTGGCGGAATTTCCGACGGCCGATTCGTCGCTATTCCGACACATAGTCATTGCAAGAGCGACAGTTCGAGGACGGGAAAAACGTGGTTTCCCATGCCGTCACAATTCCGACGCAATTAAAAAGTGTCGCACTACCGACACACCCAGCACACGTCGCTTCCAAACAAGTGTCACTCTTACGACGTTTCCCCAATTTGTCGCACTTCGGAGCCCTTGTATTGTCGCCTTCCCGACGAAATGTGGTCCGACGTTTTGAACGTCGCTCTTCGGCCGTACGTAAGCGCTCACAATTACAACGAAATGTGAGTCGACGTTTTGAACGTCGCTCTTCGGACGTTTGTAAGCGTCGCGATTCCAACGCAGTAGTCAGAGCATTTTAGGGGCCCGTCGCTCTTCCGACGGTTGTAAGCGTCACAATTCCGATCCAACGAAATGTGGTCGAACGGTTTTGGACGTCGCTCTTCAGAACGGTTGTTAATCTGTCGTAATTCCGGCGAAATGTGGTCGCGACATTTTGAACGTCGCTCGTCGACATTTTTATGCGCTCGCTCTTCGACGTTTATAATCGATCACAATTAAGACGCTACAAGACGTCGGTACTTAGCGACGGCGAGGTTTAATTTTTAAAAAAAAATGAAACTTTAAAAGAGGAAAAACGTTGTTTTGAATATATTATATGAAGTAAAACAGTCCATGAAGTCATTACATTTTCACATCTGAAGATTGGAACCCAAATATCCATCCAGAAAAGTGGAAGTCCCACCCCAGACAGTGATAGAAAAATACCCCATGTCACATACGGGGACTTGATATAAAACCCAGTAACGGTCCACATGGAGATTATCGACAATCTGAGAAAGCATCCAAATATGCCCGAGGCATCTATAAGAAAGTGAAATAGCAGTATGTAGAATAATAAAGCAACAGATAGAGTACCGACGTCCATTGTTCCAAATACAAATTAAAGTACCCAAAATCCTTGAACAGAGAAAAATGCTAATCATGTGAGGAGTGTGATATGTCCAAAATATAAAAAGACCATCAGACCATATCAATAAACCGGCAACATAGACCAGCATCGCTAGTTTTGAAGGCAGAGTGATAAACATTAATCATTTTTTTTTTCACAAGAGAAAAAACGTTGTTTTGAATATATTATATGAAGTAAAACAGTCCATGAAGTCATTACATTTTCACATCTGAAGATTGGAACCCAAATATCCATCCGGAAAAGTGGAAGTCCCACCCCAAGCAATGATAGAAAAATACCCCATGTCACATACAGGGACATGATATAAAACCCAGTAACGGTCCACATGGAGATTATCGACAATCTGAGAAAGCATCCAAATATGCCGAGGCATCTATAAGAAAGTGAAATAGCAGTATGTAGAATAGTAAAACAACAGATAGAGTACCGACGTCCATTGTTCCAAAT